>OY754337.1:107154689-107812995 GCA_963573305.1 Pyrrhosoma nymphula | reverse complement strand
GATTCAAGAAACCAAAAAAGTGCCAAGAATCGATGGTTATTGCCATGATCTGATCTACAGTAGCCTGTCGGATTAGCCAATTAGTACTTTCTAGTTATCTGAATAGCGCTCCAACTTGAAAACTCAAACTTGTTGTGGTCAGCGGATTTTATGTATTTTAAATGCCTATGCACATTCCACAAACTTCAGGAACACGCTCTTCTGTCTTTGGTTAGTTTTATCCACCTTTGTACACTGTCATTACTCAAGCCTATCGCTCAACTACTTTCAAAGCGGTCATTAGTGATGTATCCACCATTTTCGGATTCGCGGTATTATTTGAATTTAGCCGACGAGAGTCAGTGATTGGTCTGTGATTGGAGTCTGTGATTGACGGGAGTCTGTGATTGGGAGTTCTCCCCGAGTATCGCCGCACAGTGGCGTTGCCACATTGTGTTTGAGCGAGGGCCTTCTCCCTCGCACGCTCTTAGACGAAGCTGCCTTTCACTTTTTCGAGCATGGCAATTTTCCCCCGCTACCTAAACCCTGTGGGTTCAACTCGGTTTGAGTGGTCGACCCTGCATCGGTCAGCCGCACGCTTTCGAACATAGGGCCCCTGGAAAACAAAGTAAGGAATAGAGTAAATAAGACTGCCTCTGTCTCAGGATACCTAAATTTTATTTGGAAAAATAAATTATGGACTCGGAATGTAAATTGCGCTCAGATATAACATGTGTCAGATCCATCAAGACATATGGTCAAGAAACGAGAGCTAAAAAAACCCACACTAAAAGACTATTAAGGACAATAGAAATGCGGACGATAAGGATGATACCGGGTAATACACTTTTGGATAGAGAAAGAGAAAGAAACATCGATTTTAGGCAGTAGACATAAACGACGTCGCGTCGTCAGTAGACAGGAGAGCGGATAAGACATTGGGGTGCGCACATCGGTAGAATGATGGAAGACAGACTACCCCGCATTGCAAAAGATAGCACATACCCATGGCAGGAGACCGATAGAAAGACCACCACAAAGAGACAGCTGACAAATCACCTCTCGAGATCAGGACTATTTTCCAGGTAAAAACAGGCAACTCGCCTTCTTCAAGAAGAAGAAAAAAAAAGAATTTAGTCCAAAATAAAGACCGAATTGTTTAAAAGTGGCTCTGACCACCGAACCCGCTGCAGGCAGCGGGTAATACCCTCGCCTGTTAATTCTGGGGCCATGGGTTCGGGTCATGCCTGGTCTTGGTTTTCTCCACCCCAGGGCATTGGTGTTTCTGTCAAATTCCCGTGGTTTGCCCCAAAGAAAACCTGATGATAGCAAAGAATAACTCATCGGGATCGTGCGGACATACGAACCACCTGAACTGTCCGAAAAAAAAAAAAGCACCAGGACCATGCGAGCGAAGGTACCATATACTAATTTCTCTCAAAATGATCTCTACTCCATCCAACATCTGTTTCATCATTCAATTCCCACCTGCATTGTCAAAATAATCAAGGCAATAAAACCCACTCCTTTCATTTTTGCCCATTACTGAAATATCCAATCCATCTTTCTCACTCCTGATTCTATTATCCTCCCCAAAATTAGTCTACACTCTTCTCGAGAACCCCAAGACCTCTGAATTTAGATGGTTATCATGGCACAACCAAGTTCCATATTCATACAGTAAGATAGAAACAAGAGTGACTTTTAACGGCAATTATATTTACTCTCCCTGGCAAAGTCAATTCTTTAACGACTCCCAACCACTTTTCTCCCTTCCTTCTCAGCTTTCTCAATCTTTTCGGTAAACCTAAAATCCTTAAATAAGATTTGACTAATATACACGACCTTATAATAACAAAGTCGAAGAAATGTAGGCTCATAGTTGGTTGATTTACTTCGTTTCAAGTCTGAGTGGGAATCCATAAATGGCTCCTTCACTACATTTGACCACTACTGCAAACAAGCTAGATATGTATGTATGTATACATATATATATATATATATATATATATATATATACATAAATATTTCGTATATATATATAATATATATTCATTTGGATTTTAAGAGCATTTGAATCGCCAGGGCTAAATTTGGCCCACTGACCAATTTCCACCCCTCGCTTCCGCTCCCCACCAGTCCCCCTCCTTTTCCTTTTCGCCTCCCACCCCCCCATCCGAGGTAATAGATCGCTGGTTAGTCTCTTGTTGCCGATGATGACGGCATGACCACCGAAACATCGAGTAAAATGTTTTGTGTGTCTTTCTATTTATTTCCATGTGCCTGTGTTGTTAAAACTATATACATTTTAAACTATATACTATTTTTTTTTCACAAAACGGTTTGTGGATATTCAGTTTGAGTTGATATTGTACCCATACACCAATTTTTATCAAAATCTGAGGCCCTAAGGGACAAACGTTTGTTGAATTGAGGTGGAATGACCCATATATATATATTTTTTTTTTTCGTTCACTCACTCACACACCACATTTAGGCGAATAAATATATAATAATTTGAACAGAAGGTGAAAGAAAGAGATAGGAAACATGTAACTAAAATTGGACGAAGACACTGGTGATGTGGAAGATGGTAAAGCCGAGAAATCAGAGGGTAAAAATGTGCCGTGGCCGGGAACCCGGAACCTCCCGATTTCGCGCCGAGTGCTCTACCAGTTGAGCTACCAGGACACTTAGTTTTACCATGATTTCGGCTGGGGCTTATAACAGAGAATGCCCCTTCAAGCTTGAGCCCGTAGCCGTGGCCTCTGGATGGCACACAAGGGCAGCTCAACTGGTAGAGCACTCGGTGCGAAATCTGGAGGTTTCGGGTTCGAGTCCCGGCCACGGCACATTTTTACCCTCTGATTTCTCGGCTTTACCATCTTCCACATCACCAGTGTCTTCGTCCAATTTTAGTTACATGTTTCCTATCTCTTTCTTTCACCTTCTGTTCAAATTATTATATATTTATTCGCCTAAAGGCGGTGTGTGAGTGAGTGAACGAAATGTATGGCCGAACCGGCTATTTTCCTCTTCAGTTCATGTTCCTATCTCTGTCCGACTCTCTGTATGAATGAACTCATCTTTGCTTTCTTCTTGTGTCCATGTCTAATTCTTCTCTCTTGGTGATGGAATAGCTGCCCTTGTGTGCCATCCAGAGGCATTTTAAAAAATTGTTAATAAACGTTTCTCAAATACTCCATCTCAGAATCGGCCAACACTTTTTTTCCGTAATTTAAACATATTCAACTAACTATTCCAAAAATAAAATTTATCGGCAATTAACAAATGCGTTTTTTATAAATATTTATACATTTACAATTTTCTCTCGCGAGGCCCGTGTTTAAAAAATTGTTATTGAACGTTTCTCAAATACTCAATCTCAGAATCGGCCGAAATTTTTTTCCGTAATTTAAACATATCCAGCTAACTATTCCAAAAATAAAATTTAGCGGCGTTTCATAAATGCTTTTTTTATAAATATTTAAACATTTACAATTTTCTCTCGCGCGGCCCGTGTTTCAAATTATTAATTAACGTTTCTCAAATACTCCATCTCAGAATCGGCCGAAATTTTTTTCCATAATTTAAACATATCCAGCTTCCTATTCCAAAAATTAAATTTAGCGGCGATTCATAAATGCGTTTTTTTATAAATATTTAAACATTTACAATTTTCTCTCGCGCGGCCCGTCGGCTCCCCCATTTGGAATACATGCAGCATATACGCGATGCAAGCCTAAACATTTCCTTATTGCTCAAGGTCGTGGCTATATGAGATAAAAATATATTATAAACTATGAATGTTAACAACAATTGTTATTTGTTCTGTTAAATGGATGTTTGCAGAGAAATTTACCCTCGAGCCCCACTTTCTCTGCGCGAAAATTTTTCTAACTACTCCGACACAATCGATTGAAAACTCTTTCTCGGCGTTAATGACAATGGAAAACGGACACATAAACAAAAGACTAATTTTAGGAAATTTGAAAGAGATATTTTGTAATTTTAAGGAAAAATATCCCGAAGACACTGTTTCATTTTCAAATTTGCAGGGCTAAGACCTAAGGAGTGCGTTCTTGCGGAAGCATTAGGAACTCATACCGTATGCGTGTGTCTGGTGAATCAAAATGTTAAATTAATGATTTTAGATGCAAGGTTGTCACCGCTAAATCAAGGGGATAACACCGAGCTGCTGTTGTCATATACAGACTATTTGTCAGCAATGATGTATTTTCCTGCGACCGTGGCATGCCATTTGAACGAATGTAAAAACTGCCCTGGAGATCCCGAAAATTCGGAATTCAATAGAAGAACACTTTGATGGAAATTTAATTGATTGCATTACTTACCACCAATGGGTGCAAGTTGACCGTTGCCCCCTAGAAATTTTTACAATATCTACCGATAACTTTCTTGAAACGTTTATTGAAAAGTTACAGAAACATCAGCCACATGACTACATTGCTAAAAATCAATCTGAATTTCTTTGAAATGTTAAGCATAACATCCTAGTGGGGCAGGTTCTCGTCATTGCAGATTTTTCAGAAAATTACGATTTCGTTTTACAGGACAGCGTGCAAGGTATGCACTGGAATAACGACCAAGCAACAGTTCACCCCTTTGCTTCCTTTTACTGCCCTAAATTCCAGGATAATGTAATCCCATTGAACTACGAAATCATATCAGGCAGCCTGAAGCATATAACATCAACTGTAAATTTTTTTCAAAAACTTCTCCTTAAATTCTTGAAATTGAAAGTTTCGAAGCTTAAAAAAGTAATATATTATTCAGATGGACCAGCTGCTCATTATAAAAACAAGTATACCATTCAGAACTTATCTCTTCACAGAAAAGATTTCACAGTCTCTGCAGAATGGCATTTCTTTGCTACATCGCATGGTAAAGGGCCAAGTGACGGATTGGGAGGAACTTTGAAAAGACTAGCAGCAAGAGCAAGTCTTCAGCTTCCATACGAAAAACAAATACGTACACCTATAGAACTCTTTAACTGGGCAAAAGATCATATTTTAGGAGTGGATTTTGGCTACGCATAGAAAGAATAAATTGGAAAACATTCCGATGTACTTGCGAAAAGATTTCGCCAGGCAGTTATTATACCAGACATTAGGGAGTTTCATGCAGCAATACCCGAATCAAATGGAGTGGTTTTAATGAAGACTCTCTTCGTCCAGCAAGGGACGAGGATTCAGCTGTAGTTGCAGGCAGGAGTAACAGGATCCTCAAATAAAATATTTCCGAGAGGACCCCTTCGTACATGGTACGACATCATATGTTTACGGAAAGCTTGCTAACTTAGCCATTTTACATTTGTTTTGAATTCAAGAATTTTGCTTTCTCGTTAGTTTTCAATCGATTGTGTCGGAGTAGTTAGAAAAATTTTCGCGAAGAGAAAGTGGGGCTCGAGGGTAAATTTCTCTGCAAACATCCATTTAACAGAACAAATAACAATTGTTGTTAACAT
Source organism: Pyrrhosoma nymphula (assembly GCA_963573305.1). Classification (NCBI taxonomy): domain Eukaryota; kingdom Metazoa; phylum Arthropoda; class Insecta; order Odonata; family Coenagrionidae; genus Pyrrhosoma; species Pyrrhosoma nymphula. The sequence goes on along the minus strand of OY754337.1, from coordinate 107,807,528 downwards.
TCATAGTTTATAATATATATTTATCTCATATAGCTACGGCCTTGAGCAATTAGGAAATGTTTAGGCTTGCATCGCGTATCTGCTGCATGTATTCCAAATGGGGGAGCCGACGGGCCGCGCGAGAGAAAATTGTAAATGTTTAAATATTTATAAAAAACGCATTTATGAATTGCCACTAAATTTTATTTTTGAAATAGTTATCTGAATATGTTTAAATTACGGAAAAAAAGTTTCGGCCGATTCTGAGATGGAGTATTTGAGAAAAGTTTATTAACAATCTTTTAAACATTAATAATTTACAACAATAGGGTATAGAAGAAAATAATTGTCATTGATATATTTGAATTCAATAAAGATTTAGCTTTAGTAAGAGCTATTAATCATTGTTGTATGACAATTACAAGCGGAGATACAAGTGAAAATATGATTTAAGGCTCGGATTTTTGCTAAAAATGCGAAAAAATTAAAATATGCATAATTCGCTCAAAATTTTTTTTTCACAAAACGGTTTGAGGGTATTAGGTTTAAATTGATACTGTACCCATACACCAATTTTTATCAAAATCTGAGACCCTAAGGGACAAACGTTTGTTGAATTGAGGTGGAATGGCCCATATATAATATGCCAAGAAGGTGGCCGATAAAAATATAGAAACAAAAAAAAGGATACTCACAAATTGAAACTTCCGATATTTCGGTGGGATCGTAAACCACGTTTCTCAGGGTAGAGAGTAGGAAACTCTCCTACTACCCCTACTCTCTACCCTGAGAAAGGTGGTTTACGATCCCACCGAAATATCAGAAGTTTCAATTTGTGTGTCCTTTTTTGTTTCTATATTTTTATCGGCCACCCTCTTGGCATATTATATATTTATCATCCGAGTGATTCTACAAGAAGTTATATATATATATATATAATAAAACTTACAGGAGGTAGGAGAAAGAGATAAATAATTTGTTCTTATGGAACGTTTCGGACCGGTTGGTCCTTCGTCAGCTTTAGAAGCTCCGGTCCGAAACGTTCCGTAAGAACAAATTTTTTATCTCTTTCTCCTACCTCCTGTAAGTTTTATTTTATATATTTGTGGCCAATTGGCGAAAATTTCAAAAGAATATATATATATATATATATATATATATATATATATATATATATATATATAATGTCTTGGTAGAAAATCGCTCTCGGCGACGATGCACATGCATAAATAAAACAGTGATACACTAAACAAACACAGAAACACGCAAAAAGGACACTCACAAAATAAAACTTGTACGTTTCGGCGTCAGGACGCCTTCGTCAGCGGTAGAGGAATGATGAGTCCGCTCTGTTCCCTTGGGAAGGAAAGGGCAGAGAGGAAGGAAAGGGGGGGTAAGTGCGAATGGATAGTGGTGGGGAGAGAGAGGTGGCTATTGGGCTTTTAATTCAATGGGCTAGGTTTAGCCCGGGCTTTTCGAATGCTCTTGTCACCCAAATATGGGCGTATTCACGAATTTTCACGTCAACATTACCGGCGGATTGAGGAAGGGCTTCTATGATCTCTAGGGAGAAACAATCGTCAAAATTTTGAGAGTGGGAGGCGGTATGTTTGGGAATGGGATCAAGAAAAGGTGGAGTTTTGGTGGCATGGCGGTGATTGTTCATACGGATATTGAGGGGGGTGGTACATTTTCCCACATAGAAGGCAGGGCAGAAATTGCAGGAAAGGCGGTAGATGATGTTGCTGGTGGTACAATTGGCCGTAGAGGAAGATCTTTTGAGGGAGGGGGTGGCGGAGGGGCGGAGGAGAGAGCAGCATTTGCACCTCGGGCGTCCGCATGTTGAGGAAAGTGGCGGAGGGGGGGCGGTGGGTTGCAGGGAGGGTCTAGTGGATTTTAAAATGTCCCGAAGATTTGAGGGACGCTTATAGGAAACTTTGGGACATGAAGGTAGGAGGAGGGAAGTAGAGGTATTGTTTTTTAAGATTGGATACAGGTCTTTCAATATGTTTTTGATCCTGTGTGCACCAGGGAAGAATGTGGTGACAAGGTTAAGTTGGTCAGGTTGGTGGGTCTTGGTCCGAGGGGTATATTTTGCAGTAGGAGACAGGATTTTATTTAAAAGCAACTTCTCTGGGTACTCTCGTTCTCTGAGGGAGTGATGGAGAGTTTCGATATATTCTTTTAGAGAGGGGGCATTGCTTATCGCTGGATATCAATTTCGTATATAAGAATGAGAAAAAATTTATCATCAGTATACAAAGTTATTTTCTTTTTCCTGATAACTGAAGATTTTGTAAACAAATGAAAATACGCTAATAACGGTATCATTATTTTGTAAAATCATAACGAATATGAATGTCATCGCCTGACCCATAAAGGAATAATGAAAAAAATCACGCATATATAATTGAATATTCATGCACTTTTACACATACTATTTTAAAATAACTATTTCCGATTGCATTTATGCCCTACTTTCATGAATAATTAATATTTAAAGCTATAATAAAACTTTGACACGCTAAAATATACACAGCCATGCCCTAATGAGGAGTTAGAACAAGATGAGAAATAAAAGAAGGACCATTTCTTTGATTACGGATGCCAAATAAATAAATTTTGTCAGTAGGTACTTAAGTCTTTTATGACTTATTTTAACTAAATGCATATAAATCAAAAGCAGATAAAATTCACAATGGACAAAGTATACTGAAAGGTAAGCACATCACCAAAAGGAAAAATTGGCTATATTAGGTATAACCACTGTCAAGAAAAGAAAATGGACTAAGGAACGCTGTGAATGACTTTTATTTCAAAGAAAGGAACATGGAAATTCCAGTTCATCTAGTTGAGACAATGAGAGGTGGAAGACAGAAAGAGGATATTGCCTCATCCCTGAACCCGGTTAAAAACAGGTCATTAGACTTTTGAAAGGCAATAATATACCTACTTAGCGTCTTCGCCATTGAAATCTATTTCTTTTCATTCGGAAACTCTCACGTCCGAATATAAATTTGCTCATCCGATTCTCTCAGTTTGTATTCTACACTAAGGACGCTTATCATAGCAATAAACACACCCTTGAGTAATTCTCACTTTTGAAAGTTGACTGGGCGATCCTACTTCTGGAAAGAAAGATCAGTTGACTAAAAGTAGGCAGTCTTTGATAGAAATAATGAGAGCCTTCATAATTTAAAATTAGCTTAAAGGATTTTAGTTACCACATATTTTTCTGCCAGTTAGATTCCTTTAAAGGGTGCACGGTTTAAACAGATAAAAAAGCATTGACAGCAGAGGGATTTAAGATACAGATCGAATAAATACTTAAATAAATAGAAAAGTACGTTTCAAAGAAGACATCCAATAAATCAAAGATTGCCGTGCTCGGATCAATTAATACGAAGTTTTCAGTATCGTGGAGACGTTAGTAAATCTTTCGTGTTGATAAAATAATCAAATGTTGATTCACTTGCACAACAACAAGGTCCACAGACCATTGGCGCATAGACTGAATAGCTATAATTCCTGGTATAATAAAATCCCTTGATGGGTAAATGGTATTGTTTATCAAGAAAATTTTTATAAGTATTCCTCCTTTACTAACCAGTCAAGTAATAAATTACACTCAAATGTGAGATTTGTTTGGAATGTATTAAAGAATATGTTTACGTACGTTAATTTAACCTGCTGCTAAAGGACCTAATTGCGTTTCGTAGAGTTGGGCCAGGTAAATTATAACTAACATAAATGGAGTTCTTAAGAGAATACAGCATGCATTTCTCTTCAAAGACTAAACCCAATCAAAGACAGAAATGAATGGCTATTTCTATTCATAATTGAGACTTCAACTGATGCAGAATGATACGTGGAGTTTCTGCGAGATAGTTTACTGCGTCAAATATTAGGTTCTGTGAAACTTTCAGAACTCATTTGATTAGAATAATCTCTGGCTCAGGGAAAAAGGGTCAGAATATCAAGACACATGAAAATAAAAGCAGACAAGGAAAGGTACTGTTAAAGTATTGATTGGTGCCGTAACATATTCAAGGAGATAATGATGATGACATTCAAAGGTACAATACATTATAAAAAAGCATTTTAGAGAAAGATACAAGCAATATTATCAGATATACGCAAATGAAAATATGATGGCACAAGATGAAAACTAAAGGATATTATTGAAAAAAAGGATATTGAGGAATATTGTCTGAATTATCTGGAAGACGTTAGAACGAAAGATGAGAGATAGAGAGACAAAGAGAATGAGCAAGTCTTTGAAGAATCAGAAAGAGGAATCTACAGAGCGGTGAAAGACCAGAAGATAAAAAGGACACCTGAAGCAGAAAAAAATCCATGCAGGATATCTCTAGGGGTACGGAATCATTGCCAGAGACATCCTTGGGAATAATCAAAGAAAGAATTGGAAACCAGAAAATAGCCGGAGGACTTCAAGATAAGAGCTGTGGCTGCGGTACTAAAAAGAAATCCAGGTTTATAAATTTCGTACAGCTCTGAATATTGAATCTGAGGTAGCATAGACCCAAAATTCTACTCTCACAATCACCCACAGGATAAAAGGAAATATATTTATAGCAACTTGTTGAGATTTAAATTTGAATTCAGGTGGGAAAAAGGAACAAGGATCTTTTACCTATGGATACTTGAGAAAAACCACACTAGCACCCAAACGAGCCAATTTATATTGGATGATAGGGTATTGAGAAGATGGCTTTGAGTGGGTTTGGACGTGCAAATAGTTGTAAAAACTTCAAACTAGTTACAATGTCAGTAGAATAATTAATAAAATCCCCAATAACATAACGTGTATAACAAAAAACAATCTGAACAGCTAAAAATAATGGAAAACTTAATATGAGGAATAGAAATCTAAATGGCCATTCTTTGTATAGTTATTTCTCACCAAGATTGTTAGTAAAAGCAATGAAAATCACATTCACTACTTAAATGAGAGCGTGGAATAGAGGCGTAACTACCTCCTTCAACCAAATATTCTGCTTCTTATTGCATACACCTTTGAATAGAACATTTCTACACGAAAAAAATACCAAAATTATTCTGAGGAATAAACCTTGAGGGACACGTAACGCACTAAGGGGAAATATTCAAATTAAGTGGGATCTTCCATGTATTTATTAATTTGCGTCGCGCACGTGGAGTGGAAATGAAAAAAAGGAAGAAAGTAAATTAAGCAGCCATGATAACTCATAATAAAGGGGGAAATACTGCGGACACAGAAGAAGGGAATACAATAAAGGAAGGAGTTCTCTCAAGAGATGTGGAATCAATGAAAAAAAGCAAGGAAAGCAGTAGACAAACGACCAACAAAAACCGCTCACAAAGCATAGCAATGAAGAATGGAAGCATTCGAAAACTTGATTTGAAGGCAGATGTTGAAGACTGAATCGTTTTATTAGATGGAATATGGGAATGTACACACAAGACGTTTGAGCAAAGGCTTACTACTGAGCGCTGAATGAAAAAAAGGTAGGTGGCTAGGGCAGTCGTTTGGGCACTATAAATTAGGAAGAAACATAATGGAAGGTAAATCTAAATAAGGGAGACCTAGGTGAATATGTGTAGGTCTAATAGAAATGAATGAGACAATGACGATATTTTCAGGCAATAAACCATAGTAATGAATAGAGCATGATGGGAACCGTGGCATACCATTCTTATCCAGCAATACTTAACACAAAAACAATGATTGTTAAAATCTCATAGGCCATGTATGCACTATGTGACATATTGTCGTTCATATTAGAATTAATTAGATTTTAGGCAGCTTCTGTCACGAAAGCCAACAAGCTTTGGGCTAAAGTCTGGAAATCAAAGAGAGCTACTCTTCAAGAAAGGCTTCACGGCGGTCAATTTTCAATTGGTGCTGCTAGTTAACATTTGGGAAAAAGTAATCGAATACAAGATTCAATAACTTGGAGCAACATTTAAAAAATGTTATTTCGTCGCAGTGAAATGAATATGACTTCCTACGAAATGAGAATGAAATACTACATTCACTATTGATGAGCAACTATTGGTCACGTACAAGGAATACATTACGATCCGAAAATTCAAGTTACATTGATCTTTCCCCTTACCTACCAAAACCCAAGGTGAAATGTCATGATGTATTGATATTAGCTATGAAATACTATTAGAAACGCATTTAAAAAATAAAATAAATTAAAACTAACCAACTGTCCACATTCAAATCTTGTGGCATGCTTGGAAAGACAATTTAAAAAAAAATTACAAATGATTTAATTCGGCTCTAATAAAACGTGGAAATAAAATTAGCTTGACGAAATATTCTTCCAACAAATATTTTACCACAAGCGCTAATCATAGGAAAGGATAAAACTTACATTTACTCTTGTTTCCATATTATATCAGTCGATTGTGTTGAAAGTGACGAATACAATCTGAAAGCGATAGGTATTCTTATAAAACCTGATTACGATATCAATTTTTTGTCCACGTTTTCTCTGATTGTAAGTCCCTCATATTTTTCAAAGGGAGGAAAGAAAATAATGATGGTCACCTTATTGAAAATAGAAAATATAATTACAGAAAGAAGAAAGTTTCAAATGGTATCTATCCACACTGTTTTATTGATACTACCGACCCAGATTTCAACGGGTAACCGTCATTTTCAAGGTTGAAAATGACGGTTACCCGTTGATATTGTGACAATTTTGTCAGACAAGGATGAAATAACTTAAAATTTCCTATGTTTAAAAATGGAAAAAATATTTTAGTAGTAATATCAGCTGAGAATGAGAACTTTTTTTGCGAATAACCATCATCAAACTATAATAAGATCCCTAAGAAAATCAGAAAGGACTTAATAGCTCACACACATAGAAACAGTTGAAATCACAGAATTGATTGGTTATTATTATCACAAATATAATATAAATAACAAATAAATGGAAATGAAAAAGAAAACCAATGGTCGGAAATAAATATATGCATTTTGCTTTCGTACATATGGGTAATGGAGTCCCTTGCACCACGAACAAGCACCAAGTCTTAAAGCTAATCATTTTACATAATAGAAATCTTACAATTCATAATAACTGATAAACTAATGCAAGTCAAACGGCTAATGACTGATAGATCTGCGATACTATGTAGGCTAATTATGAACCTTAAGTAAGGTTCATGTGGTTAATCTTTTCTGCGAGCAGTCCAGCAGAGTAGAACATACAATAGAGCGTTCAAATGCATAAAAATAAAAAAAACAGCTCCAAAGAGAGGGAGTAAACTCGCCACGTTACTTTCAGAGTCAGTCAACTCGACGGATGTACTTCATCGACCCCCTCTCAGAGAACTCTCGCATAATCCTCTCCAGAAAAATGCAAATTAATCATGAGAAAATCTTTTTCGAGCACCCCATATCGTTCCTCCACCCTCTGAAAATCCCCCTAGGAACTACTCCCTTCGATGTATTCACCGTCCAATTTCTCGCCTCTCCTTTATCCCCTTTTAATTCGACACCTCGAACCGTTAAGGCTCCTATTCCTTCCTTCCCACCAACCCCCCTTCGCTATCTCCCCTTCTCTCTTTCCCCTTGGAGGAAATGATTTAACAGGGGCGCTGGAAATTGGCCGAACCAAATCACTTTCAGGAAATCTCCGGGGACGGATGGGGGGAAATAAAGGCATTAAGAAAAGACCCTGGCACTCAGCGTCGCATGGGCTCGCTGCCGCCTCGGAAAAATAAGAAGAAGAGGAAGAATACGGACAGCATTGAGGAATGCTAAGTGATATGATTATTGGATGCTACCTGTCGCAGATTTACAAGAGCAACAAAAGAATTCGTTTTATCAACTCCATTGTCGTCCAAATGGATTTTGTTCCATTTCTATGCAAATGGAGTGACATCCCCTTTCTCCAAGGGGTCCAAGTCTTTGCTGAAGCTAAGCTCAATCTTAGACTATGGAAAGGAAAATTTTAAAAACACAGCGATATGGCGCTCAGTCACACACACAATGGCAAAGACTTGCAATAAAAGAGATGGATTTTGCAATAAAAAATCAATTGACCTGAATGATCGGGATTCGATCCCGGATCTCCTCAACTTCCAGTCAAATATTTTAGGCAGTTACACCACCATGCCAACTTAAAATAAGCCGAATATTTGAATGAATGCTTCACGGGTTTCCCACCAGGTGAGATGTTCAGCCAGAACCGACGTTTCAATGGCTAACTCTGCCATCGTCCTCAGGGCGTTGAGTGGGCCTCAGAGCCTCATTCAACGCCCTGAGGACGACGGCAGAGTTAGCCATTGAAACGTCGGCTCTGGCTGAACATCTCACCTGGTGGGAAACTCGTGAAGAATTTATTCACATCGTGCGCCAGGAAAGCACCAAGTCTTACAAGCCGAATATTTAGTTAGTATTAAGCCCCGCTGATATTAAAGGTCAAACTTTGCAAAGTAATATTTATTTATCATGCAGAAAAAGAAAAAATTCCACATCATTATTATGCATATTAACTAAATCATATGAAATCGTGAACAAATAATTTAAGATTCTCAATTACGTCGAAGAAATGCAGATATTTTAAAATTAGCACAGTTGCCAAGAATTTATTAGCAAAGCTTGAAAATATTATGAGTACCTACTTACAAGCCAGCATAGCCACCATGAAGGTCACAAACGCTGCCTATATCATTATCTTCATCGCCATTATATAAGAAAGAATTCTGAAAATTTTGAAAGAAGGAATTTTCGCTTAGGACTAGCTCCAATTCCACACCATTCCATTCATTTTTTGACAGTGGAAAAAAGAGATAAATAAAATATATACTAAAATGCAGGAGATGCGGGAATAAAAATGCCGACTTAAAGAATTTAAAATAGATAGGTAAGATAAAATAACGCTTTATCAAAACACGGCGTTTTAAAATATACTTTTCAAGATCTATTTTAAACTTAAGTAGATGGAAACTTAATATAAATTAATAATAAGTTCGTTTTTTAATGGAATTGAGGACAAATGCTTCAGACAGTTACAACGTCCCATTGAACACGTGAAAATAAAAATACTTTTCCTTTTTCCCAAAGGGACGAAGAAACTCCAATTAGTAGAATCCATACAGCAAATAGTATCCAAAGGTATCTGATATATTGTAATTTTCCCCCAGAATACTCCCATTAATGATCCTTGATTGCAAAAATTACAGCAACGTTTGAGGAAACTTAAACGCGTTAACAGGAAATAGGATTTTATTCTGTTTTTTTTTCCAATCAATCGTCGCCTTTGACATTTGAAGCCCCATAAAAATGCCATTGACCTCGTTCACGGGTATTCTAGCCGCCTAATAAGGTAGTATGTCTTATCGGTAAATAAGATAGGGAAGTCTCTATCGACCGCTGAAGATGGGCACGGGAGTTAAACGAGAGGAAAACGGTTAATTAAACCTCTCCTCCGCCTTGCTTTTGAGAATGTGCAAGACCTCGTCTTTGACGAGCAGGTTACCGGGGGTAGTTTTCACCTTTAGAGGCCTTTAGACGGTTACTCCTTTTTGCGGAAAGCTCTCACGATGTAGTACGAGACACACTAATTGCGTGGGTCTGGGCCAGATCGGGGAAAGATACGACGAATCAATGGCTTCCATAAACTTTGCGCCAATAGGAGGAAGGGAACCAAGGCTTTGCTTGGATTGCATAATGAATACATTTTCTTCGGAGGCATGAAGATTATTCTGCACAGCTAATGGTCCTTTGGATACCATCCTTCAACAGCTTACGCAATCTACTTCACCGTTAAAAGCATCATAACTTACCAAATCACAAAAAATAACAATTAAAAGATGTTTAAATTAATTTAAAATGGAAAATAAGATGAAGAAAATCAATGAGAGTTACAGATCTGGTGCTTTCCCGGCGAATCTGTTGAATTAGGACTTCTCGGGTTTCCAGCGGGGTGAGATGGTCCATAGTCTCCAACGTTTCGAGGTTTGTCATGGCCCTCGTCATCAGGGATGCTGATATTGATGCCACAGGATGTCCGCAATATATAGTTGCTCAGGTGTCTTCTGAGTGGTCGTCATTTTGGCGCCAATTTTTCCTACTGGTCTTTACTTCTCTTAGAATAGGTAGCCATGTGTTGCTCATGGAGAATCCTGCGTCACGATTGGAATTATTTCTCTCCATCCAGATCCCAATAGCTTCCTTCGTCAGACGGTCCCAAAAATTGGAGGAGCGGCACAGCAACTTGACTCCATCAAAGTTGATGTCATGGTTGCATGTTCCATGCTCAGCCACGGTCGATTTCTCAGGTTGTCCCAATCTCATGTGCCGTCGGTGCTCCTTAAGTCGACTTTCAATTGTTCGGTCAGTTTCCCCGATGTAGGCTTTGCCGCACCCACAGGGAATGCGGTAAACACCAGGGGTCTTCAGTCCAATAGGGTCTTTGGCGCATACGACCATGTCTCTGATTTTGGCAATGGTTAGTGGATGGTCGTGATTTTGTGTCTCCTTAAAATTCTGGAGATCTTGCCGGAGATGGAGGAGACGTATGGTAGACAAGCTCGCGCCAGAGGTTCCTCTTCTTCCTTGGACTCAATGACAGTTACATTTCTTCATCTCAAGTTGACAGCAAATTAAATCACCAATAAATCGCAACATTTCACCACGACCAAAGTGTTATGAACTCAGATTTATAATTCTATTCTGATAAACATTTGATGTAACAATCCGACCGAAGATATCGTAAGTTAGCAACCCTGAAGGGAAATAGAAAATTGGGCCCTATCATTATGCCTATGTGAATAGAAAATCATTTAATCACAAGTTCCTTTCCATCATACCTTATCCTTCTACCCAAAACTTCCTCATTAAATTTATCCTCAAATAAGGCCATATGCTGCAATTATACTAAAGGCTTTATTAAGATAATGGCTATTTAATATTTGAATAATAGTCCTGCTATTTCAGTTGGCATCTAAAATCTCATGAGGATACCCTGTTTAGGCTTGCAAGTTACTCGTTCGTGTGCTGTTCATTTATCACTATAAAGAAGAAATTTTTCAACCGAAGTGGCAAAAATACCCTAGATACTAGGAAAGAAATCTATAAATGCAGTTTATTTATATGAAAAGATCGCTAGCTGACGAAACAAATACGAGGTATGAGTTTTAAGGTCGATTAAGACGTGATGAGTTAAGTTACGACGGCAGCCCTCGTACAATCGACGAGAAGGCGTTGGGAATTCTGGGTACGGCGTGGAGAAAGGCTTGGCGATAAACTCGACGGCGAAATTTGTCTACTCTTGACGGCAAGGATGCGGTCGAGGCAAATTACGGGGGAGGGTGGGGGGAGGGGGCTTTAAACCGTTGGGGCGCTTAAATACTTCTCAGGGCGCGCTGTTTGCCTTCCACGTCCACGGGGGCAACGCGAATACGCGAAACGTGGAGCTGGGAGAGGTCTTTTGGGGGAGGCCCACAGATGGGGGTAGGGGACGGAGAATATGGTGAGGGAGAGGAGGAGGCGGTGGATAGACAGATGACGCGCAAATGGCACAACAGGGAACGTCGCAGCCGCAGCCATGGGAGGTGGAGGTAGTTGAGGGAGGTAAGTGAGGGTGAGGGGGGGGGGGGTAGGGGGAAAGAGGAGGAGACACGGAGAGGACCCGGGGCATTCAAAGGCAAAATCCCGCTCTTAATGGACGGCCTAGGAGACACGCAGAACGGACGTGATGCGAATCCGTCCGCAGTGCATCCTTTAGGCGGGAGGTTTTGCGTGAAGGTTTCAATCTTCTTTGTGCTTCCATCATCTTCCTCCTCCCGTCTTTCCCTTTGCCCGAGGCCCCTCTCACCCAACGCGAAAGTCGCGACCGTGAATCCCAACTCCGCGAGAAGATAAATTGGGAGGGTGGAAAATGGGCTGGCTCACCCGACTTACACGCTCGCATGCGACATCGTGCGGCAGAGTGCGTGTTTATTCCGAAAAATAAAATGACACTTGTGCCGGCCGACATAACACGAATGAAAGGACGCCCCCCCGTTTGTAAATAAAACAAGAGAATAATAAATAGGGGTAAGCTAGAAATACAACAAGCACATTCACAACTTAGACAAGGAAAAATACGAGAGGTAAAATAATGTAAAAGAAATAATTTCTACAAGTAAAACAAGAAATTAACAAAGAACACTACTATCACATCAAGTTCTCTTACAAATAAGTTAAGAAACATTTAAAAACATAGGTAAGTTAATACATAGGTAAGTTAATACATAGGTAGGTAAACACAAGAAAGACAAAAAATCAAGTAACTAATAAAAAGGACGCGCAAAAATGGAGGCAAGACATACATACAATAGATTTACAGATTAGAGAATAAACAAAAAACAGAGACCCTAATAAGTCGAGGAAGATAACTAATGCAGTAACTTGATTTGAAAATTAAACAAGAGAAAATTAAGTAAGTCGACATTACAAAAGAGGACTGGAAATACCACCGGAGTTGTATTTTTAAAGGTTTAAATAACGATTTCGGAGACATATTCTTTTGAGAGCAACATAAGGCTAGGGAAAGTAAAACGATATATGAATTTATATAAAGTCTTGAAATTATTTTACTAGCGAAGCGTTAACTTTCCTGCAGTTGTTGTAAGCGACACGATAACTATTCATAGCATAGAACCCAGAGTAGCGGGAGTAAACAACTACAATAACTTATAAGTGGCAAAAATGCTGCTCCGAGAGTATTCTAAGAACTCAAATATTCTCTTAAGATTAAACCGTTTAAGGTAAGGTATGGGGGGCTGGAAATTTAAAACTGTTTCAGGAAAAGTGCCAACACAGCCAACGAATCAAGAGAGTAACAAAAGATCAAATCAATTTATTGCTTATTTTTTCCAATCATAGTCTTGATAGAGAAAAGTGTAACACAAATAATCTTTCCCCTTTATAGTTCCTATTTTTTCTCACCTTAATCAGTTTACTACGGGGCTTAGCATTCAGGACACCCACAATCTACTCCAGACTATTAAATCCCTCTTAAAAAGAGAAGAAAGTAGGGTGAGACGGAATATTAGTTTTTCTTTTTCACGAGGCTGAGATGAAAGATAGTAAAATAATGGGACTCTTTACTTATGTGCAAAGGTGCTGCGAGTGAACGGGTGAAGTCAAAGTGGAGAATACTTAGGGCGGATAAACTTGAAGTTTTGAGGCATTACTCGCTGGAATTTCTGCTTGAAGAAATTAATATAATTCGTAGCTCAAACAATGTCGTACATACTGGGGTTAAATTGTAATACAAACCTTAAAGAATTATTAAATATACTAACATAAATCCGAATCAGTATTAAATGTGTAGATGAAAATTACGAAGCATTTAAACCTCCCTACTAATGAAGGGATTTACCGGAGAAAATTTTTGGTTAAGGGTAGAAACGTTAAGCTTTCGAAGGTAGGCAGGTATCGTAGGCAGAAAGGAACTATTAATGAGAAAAAAAATTAAAAGTATGAAAATATAAAACTTGTCCATCGTGAGATGAAAAATGATCATGCGATTCAAAGGAGGCTGGCATTTACTCTCTCAAGTCTATGACAAATGAAGTACTCAATTTATTTTCCACAACGCTTATTGACACACTGAGGCAAAATATTGCACCCGTGTGGTGAAAAACATTTAACCGTTCAAATATATTCCTGGAGGAGTACTAAGTACATTAATTACCTTGAATAACAACGACTTCCGCCAGATTCAGCCTGAAGCAGTTACGTTTATTCTCATGAGATTCCAGGGTCAATTCTAGCCCCAAATTGGAATAAGAGAGCACGTTTATCGCCCGTTAAGCAAATCCCTCATTTTGTTGTCTCTTGCTCTCGATTTCCCGCAGCACTCTTTGCTCACATCATCGTCCCAGTGACATTATGCAAATGCAAAACGCCACGCGAATACATATGCGTGCATATCTCCTTTTAGTTGTTTCCTTCTTTTTTTCTCCTGGAGCGGGATAAAATGGCGGAATCATCGACGGGGTAGCGGGGCAAGGCCGTGAGCGTGTTACGCATGTAAAGGATGTTCCCCCCCTCTTCGTTTAATAAAGTGCTGCTTTCACTTGGCTGCGGCGGCCAAAGAAGGAAGAGGGTGAGGAAGGGAGAGGAAAAGGGGGAGGAATGAAATACTGTGAGATTGGATCGATTTGGAAGCGCGGGCTGAGGTCCTCCGCGCGTACCGTTGCTACCCTGCCCGGCGGACTGTTTAAAAAGTGGTTTCCCCTCCGTGAAATACGACGTCGAAATATTGAACAAGCCGCGGGAAAGAGTTTCGCGAGTACACATGTTTAACGTCGGGGAACGGACGTGGTTTTACTTGGCATTCCTCGGATGATGGACTGCGGACGGAGAGTGTCCCAAAAGCAAGATGATGCACATCACGTCGCGCTCTTTCCACTGAAAACCCCCGAGGCTTACTTTCAGCGTCTACGGTTGGCTAGATCAAAGAGGATCGCTAAATATTAAAGTAAGAATCCCTCGGGTAACGGCGGTGAAAGTAGTCGAGCATGCTCGAGTACACTTACCGATGACCCGGCCATCGTATTATCTTAAGGTGGCTGGAGTGATTTTTGTTCATGTACAGATTTCCGTACGTGTTCTTAAAACCTATATCTATAGATAAAAGTGGAAAAAATTGCATTTTACTGTTTTTTTTTTTAGCAATTGTGTAATTGCTATTTTAACATGTATCCTTATGGTACTTGAAATATATTTCGTATCAATTCTATTAAATATGTACAATTTTTTTAAACACTAAATTATACATTTCATATCATTATAATGGTTGGTAATAAATACCAAGCCGAATCAAAAATTCAAAAAAACATTTTTATATAATTTTTGCCTAAAAATCGAATACTGCACCGAAAATTATCAATAGCTCAAGTAATAACATACTTTAATGAGGCAAAAATGTAATTTATAATTTTTTTTATAATTTCCATTACCGTATGCATGGTGAGTTCCACCGCATAAACTGGTGTGTTAAAATGAAATGCAGTCCAAGTATGTTTTAAAATAGATTGAAAAATTATTTGATTTTTCTATTGTGACAAACTGCATTTAACTTTACATTTATTATTTAACTGGTCACCTACAATTACCACTCCAGCCACCTCAATACTATATATAAAAATATAATCTTCTATATATAAAAAACAATGTTTGTTTTGTTCGTGTTTTATGCACGCCAATACCAATCATCCGATTGCGATGAAACTTTGGTGAGTTGTTGTGCGCGTGCCCATTAAGGTTTCTGAATTATAAAAATGGCAATTTCTGGGGTTGCTTTTACCCCAATATTGTTAACATTTACTCCCATAAGAAAATCATTGAATTCGGTGCAGGTTTTATCTTTAATTGCTTTTTTAAATTACTTGAACTCAAGATATTGGATGTAAATTTGTATCATAGAACGCATAAAAGATTGAAGTATTCAATTCTTTCATTCAATTTTCTTATGCCCTTCGTTTTTCTCCAAGTTTTGCGTTTTATCTCTGAAATCATCAATTTTTCTTCTTTTTCAAAAATAGAAATTTCCTTGGCAACCAGGCGTGAATATCCATTTAATAGCGATTTCATGAATGGTTACTCACTGCTGCAGCATTTGAAGGCCAGGTTCTGTGACTGATTTGATGGTGTAGCCAAACGAATACAGTTCCCTGTTCACCTTGCCTTTTCAAAGACCGCCAACAAGTCACAAGGTCAATCGCTTCAAGTGTGTGGATTAAATTTGGAAAATCCATGCTTTTCACATGGTCAATTATAATTTGCATGCTCACGTGTGGGACAGACCAGTAATACAAAATTCAACACCAGCCGATGAACTCAACGCTTGCCTAAAAGCATCGCAATCTTTGGAGACGTGCAGAAACTCACGTTAAAGACCAATATGCGCGTAAATCTGCAGCGCAATGTGTCAACCATATTTTAAAAACAGCTATTGGACATTGGTAATAGAAAATTACCAGTTGATGCCGACACAAAATATGTTTCAATTCCATTAAACTCTTGTGTCATTGTTCCATCGATCGTACAAATGATTCAGAAAGTTTTTCCACAAATTGCCACCAATTACAAAAACAACCAACGGTTTTGTGAACGTGCTATTTTGACAGCAAAAATCACCGACGTCAATACAATCAACGACGCCATCCACGAACAGATTTCGGGCGAGTCTGTCACCTACAAATCGATTGACAGCGTCATAAATGTGGACGAGATTTTTAATTATCCAATTGAGTTTTTAAATTCGTTGGATCTTTCTGGTGTATCACTACACAAATTGTCACTCAATCTCGGCGCACTAATAATTCTTTTCGCGCAACATTAATGCACCACGATTGTGAAATGGAACCAGGCTCACTGACAAACAACTGATGCCAAACGTCATCTAAGAGACAATTCTGAATGGCAAGTCAAAAAGTGAAGATGTGCTTATTCCACGTATTCCCATCATTCATACCGACATACCATTTAATTTCAAACGTTTCAAATTTTTTTTCATTAATTTTGAACGTTCAAATGTGTCTGCTTTGTATATGTGTGCCTACTTAGAAAGAAAAAGAGGCATTGCAACGCATGTCGGGCACAGCTAGTAGTGAATAAACCACAGCGAGGTGTGCTTAAAAATAAATCATTTTCGTGTATCACGAGGATAAAAGACGCGTTTCAACTTTCGTAACGTAGATAAATCATGGAGAGGAAAGGAACTTGAACGAGTTTAGAGGTGAGGTAGTGGTGTGTAAGAAATAGCGGCGAGGAAAAAGTCTACAAACGTCTCTACAATCTCAGGTTCAAAAACGGCCCATGTGGTATCACAACAAGAATTAATAGATACTTATCCCAGCATCAACGAATACGTCAGAGTATGGCAATCATTTAAGTTTATTTTCAGTTATTCAATTATTATTAATTGTTAATAAAACACTGATAACAATAAAAACTGCCACTGTCAAACACTGTCAAAAATAAAAAATAAATTACTTTTTATGATGAAAAGAGAATGAGAATATTATAATGACAGAGAAATAAAATTGCTAGTATTGAGGAAATATTTTCATAAATATGATTTCATGTTTAGTGTTGTATTTTTGCAGGTAAGAAATAATGTCCTATTTTTATTATTCTGAACATTTGGAAATATATAAATATCTGAAACCTGATGTAATAGATTACCAGTTATTTTTATTGCTTGAATGCATAGGACATTTAACTTTTCCAAGCCATACACAGGAGTAATAAGTTCATTTTTATAGAAAAAACACCACCGTAGACGGCACCGTGTTGAATATTTGGAATATTAACGTAGTTCTGATATTTTAACAACAAAGGTGAAAGGCGACTGTTATTCACAAAAAATATTTTTTTTCGAAATTCTCCCAAACAGTAGATATTATAATTTTAGTACGCAAGGTAATTGGAATTGGACAAGTTTTTTAGTATAATTTCTGACGTTTCGCCATCAGTTAATATCATATACTTAGAGGCTGAAGGTAATTGTTGGATTGATCATGTTGTATCAGCCTAGTCTACAGCCACCTTTCCTTACGATAAAAGGTTATTTTGACAGGTAATCACTCTTCCAGATAGATAAAAGTTTACCTGAAAGAATTAAAAGATATTAACGAGAAGCCTTTGCCATATTGAGGCCGGACGATTACTGTACTCAAATACCTTTGGAAGGGTGTGCAATTTCTCACCTGATGCATGGGATACGTGAGGAAGGTCTCCAATGAACGTCCTTGGCAGGCTGGCTTGTTCTCGAGCCGGGTGAGCAGCGCGGCGAATGGCGGGGACTGCTTGCACTCCGTGAGCACTTGAAGACTGTAGTGATGGTTCCTCACGTACTCTTGGTAGATGCTGAGCATCGGGAGAAGCATGTCGAAAAGATCTCCTGGAAGTGATGGCAAGCCTCAGAAGGTGGATAGCGTTTACTTAAGCGGCGGGGAATACATAATCAAGGTGTAAAAAAAAACAAAAGATGGAATAAAGAGACTAAAAAATTTAATTGTTTCACAGGTTACAATTTGATCTATCATATTTTGAAGCGAGGCATTGTAGGGGAGAATTTTTCGCTTGGTTTCAACACACTGCTTCCAATATTTTGTTCAAAGACTGTTTTCAGAAAAAATCTCGTTTGAGTAAAAAGTCAGGAGGAAACTCAGTTACTTTTTTGTGGACGTTTGATGGCATTCCAAAAACTTGAAGTCACAGGAAAATATATTAGCAACGTCCAAATAGTTAACAAATATATTTACCTTAAGCAATGTATATATATTTACAGAAATCATAAAATTGAACATTAACTGTCTTGCTTTCGCAGATGACATCGTCCTCATGGCAGATTATCTCTACACTGCCAGAACTCAGGTAGACTTTTAAGGTGGCAGCAGAAATCACAGGTCTCCAGAGTTCCTTAGAAAAACAGAAATGCTGATGTCTGACAGATAAAATCCAACCTTATATCTTTATACCAAGTACGGAATTATCAAACGTAGCAGTTACTTAAAGTGTCTTCAAGAGATAATTTCTTTCAATTCATCCGAAAAATAAGTCCTAACATATCGCGGTCTGATGCTCATTGTGTCCAAGCAGGAGTACACAACCTGATTGTGACTTATTCCTCAATTCATTAACGAAAAAATAAGACAACGGCAGCATGCATGGCATAAAGGTTAGTGATCACGATCTAGGTCGTGCTTAAAATGCAAACCTATCCCCAGTAGGAAGAGAAACAAAAATCTTCCTAGAATCACGAATGCGTTTGCTGAGTTTAAACCACCTCCCGGCAGAAAAAAATCGTCGAGTGCTCCCTCACGTGCGATAATCTGGGAGCCGGCGAGTCAAAGCGTACCCGGGGGAGCCAAAGGATGCAGAGAGTGGTTAGGCGAAGTAACGCAGAGTGGGGAATGGCTGGTCGTGAAGGGACCACGGGGAAAGGGCATAGGAGTCACGGGCTTCCATGAGGGTGGGAATAATGCGCTTATGAATAAACGAGGTTAATTAGCGCGCGGCATGAAGTGGGCACGGGGTGGAAAAGGGTATTGGAAAGGGTTCGGCGGGGCGGAGAGGCGGGAGAAAGAGACACGAAGCAGGGACTGAGGACTTAGAAACGCCCCTGGATCGGATCGATGTAAAACACGGGGAAAGGAAAGCAGCGAGGAGTAAGAGGAGGAGGAGAAGGTGATAAAGGAGAAGGGATACAAGGTGAGTGAGCGAGGTTGGGTTAAGAGATTTATAATTCGAGGGATAAGATACGAGTTTATAACTAAAAAGGCTATTCCCCCATTAAAAAAAATAGGTGGAGAGGAGCCCGCGGTTAAAAGCCACAAGGTTTCTCAACCGCATCCAATGAAACACCTCTAAAGGTAATAAAAAAATACTCTTCACAGCAGGGACCAGACGACTAAATAAATAACGAGGCATGAAAGACGCCCAATTTTAATTTATGCGAGCAAATACAAACATTCAAATGTATAAGGACGGATAGTGCAATGACGGTCATTAGTGGCATCGGCAAGGAATGTGACAGCTATGAGAAAGTAAGCAATACATAAGCGGAACATGAGCAGGGGGAAATCTAAACTAAAATCGCTATGATCACACAGTACAAAACGAGGAGCCAAGGGAAATACGTGTAGTACAGCCAAAAATGGCTGTACTACACGTATTTTGCAGAAGTATGGACAATTTTACTTATAGGGGAAATACTGCTGATTTAGGTTTGACTGACCACCTTCTCAAGTTATGATTGAATGCTATTTTAACACCAAAATAATTTATGAGTCCACCTTACGGCAATCAGAGGAGCCTATATATAAAGTGGATTTTAATTATCTAAAAGAACTTCTACTGTAGAGTAACTGGGATGAAGTATACTCTCTGAGAAACGCCAATGAAGCTTATGAAATTTTAACAGAGAAACTTAAGTGCTGTATTAATAGGGTAAAATACGCTGCTCAACGTAGCAATAGTAATAAACGGCTCAAACCATGGATAACAAGATCTCTATACAAAAGAATAGCTAAGAGAAATTTACTTTATGCCAAAATGCGTAAACAGCCAAGCAATGATAATCTGGCACGGTCTTACAAATCGTACAAGCGTAAATTGAACAATGATATTCGAAAACAGAAAGAAAATTTCTACATTCACGCATTTGACTCTAACAGCGGTGATATAGCTAAACAATAGCGTATTCTTAATTCAAATACCGGTGGAAAAACAATAAATCAAGGTTTTAATGAACTAAGATTGGGCAATGGCTGTCTTTTGGCAGACTCGCAGGACATTGCAAACGAATTTAATGATCATTTTGTAAAAATTATAGACTCCAGAAGTGATCGCCCAAATCTCCAATATGATACGATAAAGTATGATGATTGGTTTCCAACTTGCTCTCTTCGAGATTCTATGTTTTATTGCTCCTGTAGACGAAAAAGAAGTTCGAAATATAATAATGAAGTTGAAACCGAAGAAATCTCTAGGAGTCGAAGACATCTGTATTTGTAGTACAGGAAATAAATGAAATAATCTCACCAGTATTTACGTTCATAGCTAATCTAAGCTTACAAACTGGAGTATTCCCGAGTCAATTGAAAACTGCAATCATCATACCTATCTTGAAGAAAGATGATAGGGCGGAACCCAATAACTACAGACCAATATCAAATAGCCTGTTTTTCTAAAATCGTAGAAAATATTGTTAAAAATAGATTGTTGTCTTTCTTAAATAATCAAAGTATTTTAGCGAAAATCAATATTGATTTTTAAAGCAAAATGCATCTGAGGATGTCCTGCTACGACTCTCTTTAAACCTATATGAAGGTATGAATTGTGGGTACAAAGTTGTGGGATTGTTTATAGATATAGCAAAAGCTTTTGATTCTGTCAGTCATAAAATGCTACTACGAAGATTGTGGGAAGTTGGTGTAAGAGGGGTTCCTTATAAAGGGTTTCAAAGCTATCTTCGCGATAGGTATCAATGTGTGCGACTTAACATACAATATAGTCGAAAGACACATCTCACCTGTGGAGTGCCGCAGGGCTCACTTCTGGGTCCCATTTTATTTTAAATGTATGTGAACATTTGTATGTGATGTTTTAATGGCAAGCTTACTTCTTTTGCTGATGACACAGCCTTATGTTATTCAGCTAGTAGTATATACGCCTTGCATATACAAATGCAAGATGACTTAAACAAGCCAAAATGCTGGTTTCATAACAATTCCCTGAGTACCAAATCTGAGTACCAAAACGAAGTACGTCTTGTTTATCCTTAAAAGTATGTAAGTAGATGAAAATAAACTTCTCTATAGATGTAACCAATGTTTCCATGACAATTTCCCACCCTGTGATGAATGCACCGAAATTGAGCAAGTCAGTGACATAAAATATCTAGGAATTTACATTGATCAACACTGTAATTGGAAAAATCACATAAATAAATAAAAATTAGAATTAATCTCCGTCACTAGAAAATTCTTGCTATTGAGATACATTAGTCCATTATCAGTGCTCAAGATCGTTTATTATGCTCTTGTGAACTCTTACTATTAATATTTGTGGAGCTTACTCCACAAATATTAATCCACTACTGGTATCCCAAAAAAGGGTGTTAAGGGTAACGACGCGAGCCTCAACCACGGCGCATTCCTTTCCTATATTAAAAATAATGAATATTTTAATCATAAGGCATTTGTTTGTTGATAAGGTTTTAAGAATTTTTTATAATGGTGGTGGAGAACATGTAAAACCCAGAGTCTATACCCTAAGAGCAAAAATATAATATTACTATACCTAAACCAAAAAATGAAATTTGTCGTCGATCATTTCTTTATCTTGGCCCTAAATTGTTTGTTTCCCTACCTTTGAATATAACTGGTGTTGGTAAAGAAGGAACTTTGTTTAAACTTGTTAAGAAATATTTATTCGAGAACAAGGAGGTGGAATATTTGCTTAAAAGGAATGAGTAAAGGTTTTTGTTTGGATAGAGTGACGATACTTCCGTTATTTTATTTTGCATTGCTCATATCATGCTTGGTGTAATTAATTCACTTTAGATTCTTTTCCTGCAAACAGGATGTTATCCTAAGGGGAACCTATGTCCCTCGCTTTGAATTTTTATAATTTTTACCATTTTTTGTACGAGCTTATACGAGGAACAAATAAAAAAAACAGTGCACACTGTCGGCATCATATCTGTTTTCTACTCTTGTGAAAGAAATACGGCACTGGAGAAGCTACGAACGACGGGGAAAGCAAACGGATGGTGGATAATGAGAAGCGAGAGTCCGGTTGGCGAGACCGCTTACCGCGTAAAGCGGTAAAAGTAGCTCACGCATTGATTGACGCAGGGGAATCCGCTTAATTTGCACTAGACCGCGAGAACGGGGTAATTGAGGTAACGCGAGCGATAATAGGGAGGTAAGTGAGTGGAGGAGGGCGGGGGAGAGAAACTCAAACGTCCGCGTAATTCACTCAATCAGTAGCGACTGGCGGCGCCGAACGAGGTTAAACAAGTTGAACGACCCACTCCTGCGGGGAAATGCCTCGCGCTAGTGGGCAAAGAAAACTCAGGAGGAGCCCAAGCTATTGAAGGGATCCCGGTGACTGAGCTAGGGGTGTGTACACATCTACGAGAGGGCGGATTCGTGGTTGAGAAAAGCGGGTAATTATTGGATACATGCGGAACATTCGAGTTCGAATCGAATCTGATATTGTCCAATGCGATCCGAATACGATTTAACTAAGATCGAATCCGAAATATTAGAAGATTACAAATCACTAGCCATGCGGTCCGGGTAAAAAACAAACTTCGTACGCGATTCGAGTTTTTTTGCGAGTCTGTTTTACGCGGTAAATTCATTTCCCTGGCATAGCTGGCTAAATGCAGCAAGGGACTCTTGGCGACACGATAAGATTTTTCCTCTTTCAGAAAAAGATGCCCGGAATTTTCTCGATAGGCTCCAAGTCTCTCTTATATTCGATTAGCGCTAATAACCTCGTGGACTGAGGCACTATGCGCTCGAATGCGAGTATTCCGTCGCATTTTAAACTCCGAACTTCGTAAGAACATTCATTGCAATCCTCAAAAAATTCACACTGAAATAGAAGTTTAATGACATATTTCAGAGTTTTTAATATAAAGAACCAGTGAATTATTTCTTTTGCAAAAATAGACGCGCCTCTATTCAGATCGATAAAAATTGCTTGGTTAAACAATTTGAAGAAAACTTGATCAAATACTATTTTTTTGCCATTGTGAATGTCGCACGATATTCCAAATTATGGTCGAATTTTGATAATTTTGATGAAAATATTGATTTGATTTGACCATTTAATAACAAGTTATCTAGTCAATAGCATTCATCGAGTTTAATATTGTACATGCTTGCATAAATATCCAGCAACGTGAATCGTGTATACTTACGAAATTACAATAAACTTTGACTAAACCATACATATTTAGAAAATGGAAAAATCATTGCAAGGTTCTATGCACCAGAAGGTATTTAGAGAGACCGGAATGGCTCGGAATACTGAATGGGATGGTGGGAAACGCACAGGAATCAAATGAGAGGACTGAAAGGACACGCAGTGAACATAGTACGGTAGTATTGATTCTGCGATCGACTCCATTCATAAGACTTCGATATTTGTTTTCCGATGGCGGAAGTTACAAGTCTGGCCGGGTGAGCGGGCATAGAAAAAAATGGAAGCACGGAAACAAGCGGGAAAAAATTCATTATTAGATAAAACTGAAATCATGGGGGACTGTTTCAGCTGACCAACCGCGGAATTTAATTCCTGAGAAGCTCGGACTATGGGGCACAGTCTTCCTCCTCTACTCGCGCCACTGCTTTTACAAGTTTTTAAGTAAGCCAATTAAAAGGCAACCATCAATCATGACATCTATTCATTGAAGCATTTTTTAGTTAGTTTCCCGAAGGTCAGATTCAGATGTAATTGGCATATGAGAAGCCATAGCGGAATCAGGGAGGAAGGGAGGAAAATTAGGAGCGTGGAAAATAACAGGCTGGCCAGGGCGGGGATGTTGAAAAGGTAATTGAATTTAACCACGAAGACATCGCCCGTTAATAGGAGCAGAAAGTAGAAAAGAGACAACTTCGTTTTTACTATAAGGTTATCCCCTGAGTGACATCTTATTCAGGATCTATAATTTATAGCAACTCGTCGGGGACGCATTGAACTTTTCTTGATTCCTCCTTTTCCTGTAGGTATTAATTAACGCTTCAGCTCCACACCACTACTCCTTCAAAAACGTCAATTACTTTCGCTTCTTTCTCTTCCTTGATTTCTCTTCCCTTGTAAGCTCATCACCGTATGTTTCTTCAGCCAATATGGTGCAAACAAAATAGTACGATTGAAGTTAGAATAATTGAAATAGTGCGTCCATACTTCACAAAGAAGCAAGACGTTTACTCTATTTATTTATCATCTCTACGTTTCCGTTTGGAAGAGTGTCCTCCACCAATTAAGTTCTATATTGTGAGTGCACCTATTTTTTCCCAATCTGAATTACCCTCGAAATATCCTCACTGCAATTTCTGTACTTTCTCCGAATTAGCCTGACACCGTCCTCGCCAGACGAATCATATTTAGCACTATTATTTCGCCTGCAACCACCTCCATCCAGCTTAGTTCATTCGTGATTCATTAAACTCACATCTCTAAATCTTTTAATATACACTCATTCCACCTATAATCATCGTCATCGACCCTATGACAAATGTAATACCTTACTATGATTGTGCATTTCATTGATTTCTTTCACTTTTGAGCTCCTAGATCTACTTTTGGACCTGGTTGAAATTTTCTTCCGATTCCAAAATTAAACTATCCACTCTCTGAAACTTTAATTACCTCCTTTTCCTTAATCTTTGAATTACCCAGAATTTTATTGTAAGATTCGCTCCGCAATGAATGCTTTCCCTGGGTCCACTGGCTGTCAGAGGCTTTTTCATGCACTAATCCAAATGACTTATTCAGCAGCTCGACTCTTTCATTCCTCCACAAAGGTCTTCCAATTCCCTGATTAACATTTCATTTATATTCAGTGTAAAAAGAATCTGGTGACAACGGACGACATTGTCTCACTCTCCTGCCTACTACAGCTTAAATTCAGTCCACCACCTTTATTGAGAAGCCTGGTTCAAGCGCGTTTTAGAAGTTTAGCAGCTATCATTTCAATTTACAGATTTTACCGGCAAAACTTTAATTTGAATTTGTCAAAATTGCTCAACCTCACACTTCGTAATTCTCAAGGCAAACAAATGGCATGTTCAGCGCTAGTATTCATGTCTCAATTAATGACACCATGCAAGCTAAATATTAGAACACCAGAGATCGATTTACACAATTTCCTCTAATGAAAAATTTAGGAATTTTTAAATAAACCGACATTTTACTAATCAATTTCTTGAGAGCTGAAGTTAATCGTACCATATTCGTGAACATGTAAAGTTATCAACATAGTAGCTCAAAACTACTTCACAATTCAAATATCCTAAGATGACTCAGTTTGATTTTTTAAGCGATACTCATGTTTATTACCCTAAGTTACTGAGATAACCATTAGGATTTGCGGTGTACTGCTTCAAAGCTTTCGATCCATGCTATTTCCTTATAAGCCCAATCCCAAGGTTTTCATTACATAGTCCTTCATTACATGGATTTGGTAAACTATTTTAAAGGTATGCCGACTAAGCAAATCGAAGAGAAAACAAACCAATCTGTAGTTATTTAACATGCTGCCCACTAAAAAGTCTTCCAAACTTAATATTAAGCAGGTTAATCTTCATCTAGAGTCCAGGACGAGCTCGTAGACGGAATGGCAAATCGAAATATAATCTCAGAGTATTTGGTTCAGTGGTATTCTCTCTGAAGTAACTAAGAAGTCAATTGCTTACACGGGATTGATGCATATAAGTCTCTATAAATGAATGATGGAAACCATGAGAGCAAGAATAAATAACAGAGGTATAAAACCAAATTCTGATGGTAATGACATGGTTCAACGTAGGCCGAAAAAACAATTTTAAATATAATTTTTCCCAAAGAAAGACATAGTGCATCACTTAGTGAATAGTACCTACTGCAGAAATAAGACAATGGGATCGACAATCTGTCAACCAATTTATGTCCAAAGAAGTACATGAAGTTGAAAATATATTTGTTTAGATTTTATGATTACCTCTTCCTGCATCATTTATCTTCCTTCAAGTGCCTACATAGTAAGTTTTTATAATTTTGCAAAAATGCTAGTTTAAATAAAAACGTTGTTTCCACAGAGTAATTTAATAATTTTAATTTTTTAACTACTAGTAAAAGCAACAATCGAAGAGGAATCAGCAATTACGTAAATAATCAGCAAAAATATTTACCTACCGCTTAATCGGCTGGAAAAATTAAGCAAATATCCCTTTAGTGCATCAAACTAAACGAATGAGCTCGTGATTTTCATTGCTGAACTCATCAGCTACGGAAATTTATATTCCCAAACACTATTTTTTAACTTGTGAAAGCAAGAATAAAAAAACGAGGGATGTGATAAATAAAAAGCTAATTTAAAAGAACTCAAAAAACAGTTGTACACGAAGACTATCACGATCAAGTCTAGTGCAATGCAAACTCGAGGAAAATGCATTGATAGATTTATTGTCTTTGAAAGGTTCTATACGAGCAAATGACGAGTATTTCCTCAGATTGACTCTTAGGTCCCATTAGAAACGTGCCCCAAGTGGGAGAGGGATGAAGATGGGCAAACATGGGCGGGAGTGGGGAGGAAGGGTCACGGGTGAAAGACGAGGGTCCGCGGCGGGGGTTCTTGGGCGGGAGGTGACTGACCGCCACGCCCCCTCTCCCCCTTTGGGCGCGTCGGACGTCAACCTCGCCCGCAAAAGTTTCGTGGTCATTGCGGATTCTCGGAACCCGCGCCACCCTACCTCACTCCCCCTTAAGGAAAGCGCTCTCCAGTCGAGGGACTCGTCGGAAGTTTAATCGAGGCATTAATAACGCACGAGAGAAGAAAGAGGAGAGAAGAACATCACATTCGCAGAGAGCGAGCAATATCTGTGTATTTCCATTTCCCCGGGTAGATCCGGGTAGTTCGCGTTCCACAGTTTCGAAAAATAACGAATGTAGGCTGTTCCAGTAAAATAAAATGCATGCAATCTATACTAATCATTTCATAATTAATTAAATAAATTTTTTTTAATATACCACGTTTTTAAAACGGACTAAAAAGTATAAAATAATTTTCCCTTGGCCCTTCTACATTATTGAGGGTGAATTTTTAGTGGCTATGAAGATATTTGTAAGACTTGAAGAGAAAAACGTGGGGCGCAGGCAACCCATGATAATTAAGGAGAAGTAAAGGGGTCATGTGACGTTGAGAAAACTCCCACAGTTAATACAATTTGCAATGCACTGAAATTGGTTGTGAATTCATCCGGATTATCTACTTCTATTATCTACTGCCTGCGCCCCACGTTTTTCTCTTCAAGTCTTACAAATATCTCCATAATCACTAAAAATTCACCCTAAAAATTTAGATGGGCCCAGGGAAAATTATTTTATACTATAATTTTTATTCCGTTTTAAAAACGTGGTATATTAAAAAAACAATTATTATTTAATTAATTATTTTCTGCTTTTTAGTCTTATGCCCGGCTGAAAGTTTCCAATCGATTTTATACATCTTGATGAGACTGACCGGGACACAGGAAATTCCCGATGTATTTCAGATTCTGTTCAGCTGACAGTGTGTGGAATTGAAATAATTAATTAATCGTTAATTAATTAGTTGTTATAACATGTAGCTAACATTGCATTGTAATCCACTGCTGAGCTATGGTTAAAATTACAAGCCTCTACTAGCACATCAGGAAATATATAAATTAATTAATTGTTAAATAATTAATCAATAAATTGTTATAATAGATAGCTAATATTGCATTGTCATCCACTTCTGAGCTATGGTTAAAATTTCAAGTATCTAGCTGATTGGGAAGTTAGTTTAAACTCGGTTGCAATATTCCACTCGGAGAGACAGACAGACATAACGGAAATCGAACTAATAAAAACGTGGTAAAATGGAGTGGTCTGTCTATGATTATGTTTATTACCCTTCTCCTCGAACTCTACTGAACTTTTGCAAGATTCAAGGGTCTGTACTAAGTAGTGTTATAGGACTATTGGCGTAGACCCCGGAGCTCCAAGGACCCAAAAACCTTCGGATGTTGTAGAATATCGGTAAACTTGAATTTTTCACACTGATAGAGACATGTAGTATACATATTAAACCATAATATAGTAGTAGAGCTCAGAGGTATGGTTGGGGCTCAAAAGGGCCCTAAGGCCCCATATCAGTGCTATCTATGTTTCGTCATAACGGATGAACTGATGCCATGAAATATTGCACGCAGGTACTACATGATAGGTATAAGATGGACATTGGCCATTTGTGAAAGGTCCAAGGGCCTCAAGGGCGTATATTTTACTCTCATAAGAAAAGAATTAGAATCAGTGCCGAGGTTTTTTTTTGCTCTTTAATTACTCTCACTCAATATTTAGAGTTAAAACCTTTACTTAGTCGAAAAAATGTAAAATGCTCAACTTTAGTCTAGTTCCTTTACGCATGGATCAGTGCAACTATTTCTAAGCTTCTCGTGCGAAGCCGGGACCCTCCGCTAGTTTATCATATATTCAGGCTACTCATAGAAAGATGTGTCCTCTATCAGTTAATGACAACAAAATCCCACATTAAAAGCTTAATAATATTTGGCACATAGAGGGCTAAAAGCTAATCATAGGTGAAAGTGGTAAAAATATTTTTTTTCTGCAAGGTACAAATATTATTTTTGTGAAAAACTGACGTAAGGCGTGAATTCTACCCGAATATTTTATGAAAATATATTAAGGGGGGATTGAGTCAGTGTAGAGGCTAGAATACTGGCCTCCCATTTCTCGGGCTCGGGTGTAAATCCCGCCACATATTTTCAGGGGAATTCCGATCCCTACTTCAGCGCTATGTGGAGAACATTTTGTGTAGTACTCCGTCCGTTGGATGACATGTTAAACAGAGGACCCCTTGCCAGCTTTGATTAAGGCGGTTGGAGCGATTTTTGTTTATGAGCAGATTTACGTGAAACTTTGCATACATGTTCTCATTTGTGATACCTATAGTTTAGAGTGAAAAAATTGCATCATACCTACTTCATGTTGGCAATTCAATGCATTTTTACCCGTAAACTTAGGGCAAATGGCATATATTTCGTAAAAATTCGATTATACATGTAGAGATTTTCTTCTAAACGCGAATTGTTGCAATAATTGTTTTTAACATATATCAAGGTGTCACACCGCGGCGTGAATAGCTTTTTGGGAGCACTTTTCGATTTGGGACCACTGCGCGTCGAGCTCGCAAAAAATATCTGCTCGAAAAAAATTTATATTTCAATACAAATTCATCAAAATTTCGAATATCGTGCTGAAAACTCTAATCATAACACCTAAATCGAGGGAAAAAATTAAAATATAATTCTTGTGTCATTTCCATTAATGTCTGTACAGTGAGTTGAAACGCGTAAGCAGACGCACTGAAATGAAATGTTGTCCTACTTCGTTTTTTGACTTGCAAAATTATTAAAATATGCACTCAATGAATGACCTACGATTACCGCTCCATCCACCATAAGGGTAGGATAATGCTGACGCAGGGTATTCAACCATTTTTATTCCATTCCCCAATTCATATTTTCTAACGACTACTTAAATGGCGCAAAGTTGCTCGTCACCTCCCCAACCAACTAATATACTAGCAAAAAATTTAAGCCAAGAATGCATGTTAAAAATTGAGTTCTGAGCACATAACAGAAATTATTGCGGGTAAAATCCGCAATTTCCTTTGTAATGGCGCCAACGTCGGCTTTGCGAGCTGCAAAAATGTAGTCTTTTAAAATATACTCATCGACTAATCTGCATATTAAGAATTGCTTCCCAGTAGCTACAACCTGCCATCAGTGAAAGCGGCATTCAAGGACTCGAACGGAAAGGTAATATTTCAGGGTGTCCACAAAAGCCAAAAGAAAAAATTCAAGCATAATTCCAGGTTTTCAAGACTAAAGTTTTAAAATTTTCCAGGTTATATTATCGTGGTTTAAATATGAGCCCCCTTCTCTTGGACTACAACCTTGTCGTGATTGAAGAGCTTGCGTGCTCCAATGACCCCTAGAGCTGCACTGGCGGAAGCATTGCTCCTGGTAGGGTCACCCATGCCAGATTGGTCGAAGGTTAGGAGACAGACGAATGGTAGTCCGCGAAGCGTCTGTTCCTCAGTAGGGTGGCTACAAAAGGCGTCTGGCCCCAGTGGGGCGGCCTCTGAAGTGATGGTGTCACGTAAAAAACACTATTGGGATAGGCCACAGAATACTATCTTAATTAAAACAAAAACCTTGAAATTATGGACAGTTCTCAAATGATAATGAATCCTGGCAACTACGGGACTCGGCCAAGAGGGCCGGGTGTCGTGCCCGGCAGCGGTGGGAGCAAGGCCCCTGCAGTCGTCATCACACGAAATCCTTGCTCAGACGTAGCAGCAGCAGAGGAAAAGAAGATAAAGAAAAGGAACGAAATTATCAGAATAGGCAGGTGGAATGTTAGGACTATGCTGAGGGCGGGGAAGCTAGAGAATATAAAGCAAGAAATGGAGAGGGTGGGTGTAGACATCATGGGTCTGGGTGAAGTAAGATGGAAGGATGATGGGGATTACTGGAGCGGCGACAATAGAGTAATTTATAGTGGAGGGAATGAAAGTCAGAGCGGGGTTGAATTCGTAATGAATAGGAAACTCGGTAGAAAAGTAGTGTATGCAGAACACGTGAGTGATAGGATAGTAGTAGTGGAACTAAAAGCAGATCCAACGAATTTAGTTATAATCCAGATTTATATGCCTACCTCTAACCATAAAGAGGAGGAGGTAGATGGGGTGTACGATCAGCTAGAGGAAATAATTGGTAGGATACCAGGAAGTAAGCACCTGGTAGTAATTGCGGATTGGAATGCGGTGGTAGGTGAAGGAGAGATGGGCGGGAAGTGGGCGATTACGGGCTAGGAAGGAGAAACGACCGGGGCGAGAAAGCTGTGGAGCTTTGCCGCAGAAATAACCTAGTAATTACAAATACATGGTTCAGACATCATCCTCGACGTAGGTACACTTGGAAGAAGCCGGGAGACACACATAGGTTCCAGATACATTATATAATGGTACGTCACAGATAAAGAAATAGTGTTAAAAACTCGCATACTTATCCAGGAGCTGATGCAGACACAGACCACAACTTATTAGTCATGAAATGTCGGGTATAACTGAAAAAGATAAGAATGGGAAGGAGGGTACGAAAGTGGAATAAGGAGGCATTAACTGGGGCAATGAAGAAGAAGTATCGAGAGAAGGTGGATGAGATAATGGGTGAGGATCATGGAGTTAGATCAGTGGAATATGAATGGGGAAGTTTGAAAAATGGAATTGTAGAAGCGGCGAAAGCAACGGTAGAGTAGCGTAGTGAGTGCAACTAAAATTAGAAAACCGTGGATCATGAAGGAGATGATAAGGGAGATGGAGGAGAGAAGGAAATGGAAGAGCATAAACTCAGAGCTAGGTCAAAGAAAATACCGAGAATTTAATAACAGGCTTAGAAGAGAAATAAAGAAAGCAAGAGAGGCGTGGTGGAGAGAACAGATCGACGCGTTAGAGAAATACCAAAAAGAGGGAAGAGCAGATGCATTATATAGGAAAGTAAAGGAACTGACGGGTGGTAACAAGGGAAGGGGAATTACAACGATAACAGACAAGATGGGAAAGATGATCGTAGAACCGAGAGAGATCCAGGAGAGGTGGAAGGAGTATGTTGAAGAGCTGTATGGTAAAGAAATAAGGCCCAATAGGTTAGATATAGAAAGGGAAGAACGATATCGACAGAGATCGCATCGGATCAAGTATCCTAGATAGCGAAATCGAAAGAGCTCTACGAGATATGAAAAGGAATAAGGCGGTGGGAATAGATGACATACCTGCAGAGTTTTTAAAGAGCATGGGGAAGAACGGAAGAGGAAAACTTTTTGCGCTTATTCGTAGGATTTATGAGGATGGAGTGTGGCCGGAAGACTTTGCGAAGACTGTACTAATTCCTATACCAAAGAAGAGTAAGGCAAAAACGTGCAAAGACTATAGGACAATAAGCTTAATATCCCATGCGGCCAAAGTAGTTCTGAGGATTCTAAACAGAAGCCTAGAGAAGAAGGCAAATGAATACCTGGGTGACGACCATTTCGGGTTTAGGAGAGGGACGGGAACGCGAGACGCTATAGCGGTGATGAGGACGCTAGTAGAAAGAAACCTAGAGTATGGGCAGGATGTTTTTGCATGCTTCGTAGATTTCGAGAAGGCGTTTGATCGGGTGGAATGGACGAAATTAATGGGAGTGTTGAAGAAATTAGGGGTCGATTGGAGGGACAGGCGTCTGATTCGAAATTTGTATATGAATCAGACTGCGCAGGTTAGGGTAGCCAATGGAGAATCGGGATGGGCCACGATAGGACGGGGAGTGCGGCAAGGGTGCCCACTATCGCCGTTGCTTTTTAACGTGTATTCAGAAGAAATGGTAAGGGAGGCATGGGGGGAGGAGGAGGTAGGAATAAAGGTAGGAGAGGAGCTGATAAAATCAGTGAGATTTGCAGATGATCAAGCATTAGTTAGTCAGTCGGCCAAGGGATTACAGTCAATGGTGAATGCATTAGAGGTGCAGTGCGAAAAGTATGGGATGAAGATCAATCACAAGAAAACGAAAGTAATGAGATTTTCTAGAAGTAAGAAGGCGGGGCTGAATATAAGGGTGGAAGGGCAGAAGATAGAGAAGGTCGAGCAGTTTATGTATCTGGGTAGTATTTTGGAGGCGAATGGGTTTAGTGGTAAGGACATCAGATGCAGAATTGCGCTCGCTAAAGAAGCATTTTCGAAGAGAAGGGAATTGATGAGGGGGGGTCTGAGAAGAGACGTAAAGAAGAGGCTGGTGAAAACTTTAATACGGAGCGTGGCGCTATATGGGTCGGAAACTTGGTCACTGCGAAGGGAGGATGTGCGTAGACTTGAGGCGTTTGAGATGTGGGTTTGGAGAAGGAGGGAGAAGGTTAGCTGGATGGCGAGAAAGACGAACGAGGAGGTATTGGATATGGTCGGAGAGGAGAGGAAGCTTGTGGCAGCAGTTCAGAGAAGGCAGAAGAGATGGATGGAGGAGGTTTTGAGAGGAGAGGGCATGTTGAAAAGAGTGATAGAGGGGAGAACACTGGGGAAGCGTGGAAGAGCAAGGAAGAGGATAGGAATTCTGGACGAAATAAGAGGAGTTAGAAGATATGAAGAATTGAAGAGGGATCTAATAACGGGCCATCCTTAGGAGGGAAAGCGAGACAATTTCAATTAGATTGGGATACAGAATGGGGACTGTCCAAGAACCTACCAATCAGCTGGTAGAATACTTGAATGAATGAAATATGAGCCTAAGTGATATTTTTCATGTTTTACGAAGAATATGGATTTTTCTCGCTAAACACAACCAAATAAAAATTTACATATTAATAAATATAAATAATTAAAAAGAAATAAGAGGAAAAAACAAGGTAATAAAATACGTTGCTTTATTGGCAATAAATTACAAAATGACATTTTTAGAAGACTAAACCAGAAGTAGGATTGTTCACACACTTAACTATTGTTCAGCTTGAAATATAAGGCAAAATAATAACAGTGATCATTGTTTGAACGATTATCCATGACCAAATGTCAATTTATTCCGATATAGTTTAATCTTATTAGATCCTTTGGCATACTCCTGGTCTTATTTGGTATTAATGGTGAGGTGTTAGAAATTAAGAGGTCCGAGGTAAGGATAAGAAGTATTAAGTCCTCGTTGGTGCCCTATCTCGAGTTTTTTTTCCGATTTGATGGTGAATTTTTCCGGCGATGCTGAACAGGAATTGATAGAATAAGGAAATGAAGATTCTTCAGCCGGCTCAGAAAAATACCATTAAGATTGCACGGGATTTGTTCTAATGTTCTCCAGGATTCTAGTAATAATATTTTTTTACTTTAGAAATCCAAAACCGAAAGCAATATCTACGTATTCCAGTGTTATTAACGAATATTTTCCTGCTTTGTATCATTCCAATTTTTGCTTTCTAACATTACGTTAGGTATCATTCGACGAAAGTGCACTAGACTTTCAATTCCATCATTAAAAATTTGTAATCGGCTACAACCACAGACATTGTGTGCAGTTTTTCCAAATAAATTAATGAACGATGTTTACAATTAAAGTCGTTCAAAAAGAGAGAAGCAGAGATATATTCTCTGGCAGAACTCGCAAACCGCGTCCGCGTGGTCATAAAAAGACCCTTTTTTCGAATCCCGCCGCAGTGAGGGCGAAGCGGCAATTAGACACCAGCTGCTGGCTGGTACCGTTCAAAATAAGTTTTCGCTTCCTAGATAGTTAGAATTAGCATAATAAAACTGATATAGCCTTTCAAAGGCTAAAATATACACGTGAAAGGCCAGTGTTAAGAGCCTGTATTTCATCTGTGGAAAGCGGGCTAAATGCTTACTTGGCTAACAGTAGAAACCGTATAAGGAGATCGACTTCCCCGGATTAACATCACTGCAATGTGCATGGAAGTCTTTTTCAATTGATATGGCTTGAAAATAGGCATAGCGAAGGTTATGGAACAATAACGCTTCCCAACACACACCGCGTCACAGCTTTCTCCGTTTCCGGCGGTCAGATCCGGACTGGGCCGCACGATCGAAAAACCGAAAAAATTTTATATCGAAATATCGAAAAATTTTATTTTTGGCGTCGCGAACAGTCGCAGATGATTTCTTCGAATTTACAATCTAAAATCTTTACAATTATCGCGATGTAAGTATCACAGTGCCCGTCGACGTCCATTTTTTTATTTTGCTACATAAAGGTGAAAAATTGACGAAAAACAGGGTCCGCCATTTTGTCATGTATCGATGAGAAATATTACAAATGTGCCCAAAAAATAAGTAGTATTTAATGAAAAAGAACAATTACACAAAATAATTTAATTTTTTCCACAGCTTCACTACAAAAGGTTCAGCAAGAGCTTGAACTTGGTGTTTTGCGAATGTTGTTACTTGTATCACTATAAAATGGTATCCTGCTGCATGTGGTCTATTTTTAAATAAATAAATAAATAAAATAAATAAATTTTCGGAAAAAATTAAGGCGGGCGATTTTTGCGAAATGTAACCAACTTTGAGCTCATGTATATTGTTAACGCGCAAGAACTATGACAAATGGAATACAACATCACATGCACCAATCTATGGAAAATGACTGTGTAAATTTTCAACTTCCGGACTCAAAAAACCAGTTTTTGGGTTTTTGCCAGCTTTTTTCGATTGCAGCCCACTGTGCGACGCCACCACTGACGAATACTACAGCCGGCGAACAGATATTGTTGTTCGATGCGCTGTTAACGAGGGTAAAAGGATACTTAACGCGACGCTGACGGTACAATGAACTAATTTAATTAATGAACTGATTTATTTATTCATGCATACGCTAAGTCCATTATATTATGCACAGTTTTCAAAAAACATGTATCTTATGACTTTTGCGGTTGATTTAAATTGTAAAATAAGGATTTTTTCGATTTGAAATGAGAATTTGAAATATTCCCGGATTAAACCAGAAATTTCCGCATAATTCACGGAAATGTCAAGGTTCGGAAAATTCCCGAACAATTCAAGGTTTTCCAGGTTTTCAAGGGTCCGTGGACACCCTGTGTTTCTCAATTTAATTTGACCCAAGCAGTCGTAATGGAACCTCCTTAAACAAAGTTTTGCAACAGTCATTTTTATAGACCATAGCTGGCTTATAATGAACTTTTTATTTCGAGTATAAAGCTCTTGGAATTTGCATAGTTCCCAAAAAAAGGGGAAAAATGCAATCAAGCACGAGTAAAATGATCTAACTGTTCACCAATCCCCTCGCTCAAAATGGATATAAATGGGTTATGAACTTACCAACCAATATGGACTAAGAAATCGAGTCATGAACACGAGCGACAAAAAGTTCTAAAACGGTAGTGAATTCTCAGTTGGCATACGCAACTTGAAATCACATACCTTCTAGAGGATATGTTTTGGCCCCTTTTTGAAGCGTTAATTATCCACATTCATAAATAACTTTTCCTTCAATTTCAAGAACTTAACTGAGAATTATAACGCCACTTTTCACTTTGAAATTAATATGGAGGAATTAAAATAACACGCAAACACTTGCAGAGTTAAAAGTCTAAGGAAATAATTAAAAGCAAGACTTTGTAGTTAAACACATGGTTCAAACATTCATCCATCGAATGGACTTTTGCCTAAAATAAGTCCTACAAAGGAAGAAAAACTATGAACTTAACGATAAAAATATACTTTTATTTTCCTTATGTAATTTTAATTATGAAATATTTCCTCCTCTCGCAACTCCATAAGGGTTTAAGATAAAAATATAAAATTAAAGCAAGTCTACACGAAAACGTAAATATAAATTCGTATACGGTTCATACAATAGCATAATACGAATGAGTTGAGACTAATTGAGTATTTATCACAACGGGTAGAATAAATGAGCGCAAACCTTTTAAATAATACAATTATTTAAAAGGTTTGCGCTCATCATTAAATTTATTATTCACTTAAAGAAATAAAATGGTAGGAAGATTAATTTAATTTTATAACATTTACCCAAAATCTCTGCTCTATTTAATCTCGGATGATCGTTTTGAACATGGAATTTTGCTTCTTAAACTAAAAGCATTGAAAGCTTTGAAATCAAGGGCATTAAAAAGAGGGCAGCAACCAAAGATATAATCGGCAACTATTGTCTGGTACTTACCTAAGACAAGTGTCGGCCAGCTCTCCATCCTAGAGGTTAGGCCTTTGAGGAAGATTTGGTGAAGGAATAAAACAGTCTCGCTATTGAGGAATATAGAGTTAACGTCCTCGTGGGAACAGGGAGGTTTCTTTGAGCTGGCTGCCATCTTGAACGGCCGCAGGAAGCATGAGACGAGGACTTCCATCTGCTCCATGTATTCCTCCTCAGCCTCCACCATCCTGAAGACCAGACTATGAGGGGAATAAAGAGGAGAAATTTCACTGACGCATTCGGATTTTCCTTTTCTCACGCCGCTTAATGGAAATGCAGCAAAGGCACACAAGAAACATGCATCTGAATAGAGCTCTCTCTCGGAGGCATTTCCGGCTTCCGGTGAGAAATTGAAAAAAAGACCGGAAAAGAACATTTAAATTACTATCCAACCATTCTGACACCAGCGGATCGTTGATTTCTATTGCAATACCTCATTTACTCCACAAAGAGAATTACTAAGGGCAAAGTTCGCGGCCTATGAAACGGATAATTGTCGAATTCTTGGGCGGAGATGAATAAATAAACATTTCAAGACGGGAGTTCTCTTGCATATTAATGTATTCCTTTGACGGTTTCAAATCGCTGTGCCGGCCGGGTTTACTTAGGCAAGCGGCGTGAGGCCCAGAGAGGATATAGAGCGATGGGATATGCGGAAGGCTGAGGCAGGAAGGTATTATCTTAGAGGGTTCCTGAGGATGACGACCGTTGAACAAGAAAGAGGTGTTTGTTTGACCCCCACCTACGCACTGTGGCAAGAACTATGAGCTGAATATCGCCCAGTCAGAGAGCACCGTGTAATCTAAAACGTACTATGGAACTCCTTAAAAAAACAGTAATTTTGAGAACACATTACTGCCCTTAAATTAACTCCGACCCGTATCTTTAAGCCTGAGTAAACAACGAACGGCAAAGAAAAATGTAATTCCACGATCTAACACCCTGAATAACAATAAGGTTTGGACGATCAAAGCAATCTAAGTTCAAGATGAATTTGAAATTAAACGATGACTTTATTTAGCATTGCGACCCAGCTACTAGGCTTCCATATCGATCGAAGAAACTTTTTGGAAAAATATCAGAGTTCATTTATAACTGCGAAAGTAATTTCAGAACTCTCACAACAATGAGTCTATTGAATTCATGCACAATTTTATATACACCTTCTTACACAAAGAAAAATGATTTCATATCAGTCACATTGCCATGATATTAAATAAAAACAGCTTTGACTAAGGATAAGAATAGCTTTGACGAGTAACTTGGTCCTTCTCGAAGCAACATAACTGCTAGAACAAGTAGAAACAAGCAAATAGCTTCCACTAGTTCAAAGTCTCAGGTCAAAGTTCGAATTCAAAACGCTTCCGTCCGCGAGTCGAGCCTTTTCCCATTTTTTTTATCAGTACACTATCGTGATTTCATACTGATAAAAATATTGCCCTTTTACGAGGATACATATGCCTGTGGTCTTTTTCTAGCACATATAGCGTACGAATATTTATTTGTAGCAAATAAATTTCATAATATGTGCAATTCATCAAGAAGCATACCTGATATCAGTACTGTAAAGAATAATTAATGAAAAAATAAAAACGACGTTTGAATTTGAATATCAAACTTATAAACTAATAATAAAGTCTGCGCAGTCTTTTGATCGGGAGAGAAAGTAAAATACAATAAATAGTGGCGCAATGCAGAAAAACTAGGAGAAAATTAAATCTGCTCTACATGCCTTAGCTTAATCACCAAGCTTTAACAAGCGAGTGAAATAAAATACCAGAACGCTAATGAAAAGCGCTGGGGCTATTTGATAGCACATGGATTTCACCCCCTAAGCACATAGTTTTTTTTGTTCTGAGTCCATGAGACTTTCATTAATTAATGGGCTGTTGTTTAATCTTTACGGCAAACAACTGTCGGCTCTCTCGCGATGTTTACTTTCAGAAATGTCCAAAATTAGTAAGATTGCTTTCTGTTTAGGTGAATGAAAGGACCCTTTTCTTTGCAATGATTCACCACAAGGCGGGGCGAAAACAAGTTTTGGTCAGTTACACACCAAGATATATCTTTTAATGACACCATGGAATTATTTCCATTGAAACAAAAAAACTCGCGCTGAAATTGCTTTTCAGGGAACGAAATAATTATAAAATCAGGAATAAAATCCGTTAACACGAAAGCAGAAATATGAACCAATCGTTGGAATAAAAAAATGTAAATAAATAAATACATAAATAGGGAAATAAATGTTAAGCACCACAATAGGTAGAGGAACTTAAAATAATAATGGCTGATTCTAGCTGTAACATACATAATATTATCAGGGGGTATGCCCATGGTACCAGGCTTGCCTCACATAATCAAGAGGCATAGAGAATTATTGTAAAAAACGAACATATAAAAAATGTTTTTTTTTAAGGATTCTTCATTAATAAATTTATTTTTATTAAACAATGAAAAAATACAACACATAATGACTAACAAATCATATAATTTTGACTAAAATTTTAACTTGTAAATGACGAGAAGAATGAAACATATTCATTACGTAAACTTGTTAATTTAGCGGGTTGATTGTCATCAATAGTCATCAATCCGAAGATTGCCTCGCAGCAACTCTCTAATCAACTCTCCTCTCCACCAACTGCTTCATTCGAACATAATTGATTACTATGACGTCCATTATTACCTGACTGGTTATTTCTATCTTGGCCTTCCTCTGAAATATTTCCCATTCCTTTCTCAAGTTGATAGGTCAAGGCAATATTTTTGAAAGGTCCCAGGGCCCATATTTAATAACTTTTACTTCCATAAGAAAAGCATTGCATTCAACGTAGTGGTGCCTTTTTAAAAATTATTTGCATTCATGATTTTTAGCATCGGATGGCTGAAAAAATTAAGCTTAACTCTTGAATTCAATTTTCCTATTTGCTTTTTTGCCTAAAAGTGGAGTATTTGGCTCAAAAAACGTAAAGTTGTAAAAAAAAACTTTTTCAACATTATAAATTTGTATTCACTTGGTAACCACACTTTGGAACTCATGCTCGAGACACTTATGGTTCAAGCTAAGCGATCAATACAACAGTGGGAGAATAACTGCGATATTTTAGTTAAGGTATTTTTCACCCCGAACTCTCAATGTCTGGTCAATTACTGCTACATAGCATATGCATTTTCCACATGCACAAAATTTTATTTTTCCTTCTTCCCGTTAAATTTCAACGGGCACCATCGACTTTAGTATTATAACGCTACAAATTATTTCCTGCATTTCCGGATGTAAATGTATGCTGTGTAAAGCCTTGGGGTACGTGAAAGCATCTCCACTGCCTGATTGGATTCATGAAAGCCTTAAATATTAAGAGGGCGACAAGTTTCAAAGGAATGGGAAGAACGTGGGAGAAGTGGCGAGGAATAGTGGGGAGGATAAGGATCTGCAGAAGACGAAGGAATACTTTAAGGGGCTACGGGGCAAAGGCAACGAGAGGGGCAAGTCCTTATAAGCACCCGCGTCTCCCGGCCCGTCCCACGCACTCTTTAACGCGGAGAGAAATTATGCAGCACGCCTCTGAAAACCCCTCCTCCGTCTTCACCACCCACCCCGAACGGCAAACAGCATTTTCTTCCCTTTTCAGCGAAACCCCTCTCATTCTCTCCACCCAGAATCCTGAAGGCCTCCCCCATGTACCCTTATACAGCCTATCCTATCCTCCTCCCGAATCCCTTGGGTTTTAACTCCCACACCACTTGGCTCACCGTCTCGATGACCTTCACCTCTTCGCATTAATTATTCAGAAGGCAGTGCACCAACGTCGACTACTCTCTCACCTACTTGCTCTCCGCCCCCTCGCCTTTGCCCCCTCCGCACTGTCGCTCCTCCTCCACTGCAAGGAAAGGAAAAGAACACCCATCGCCCCTTTTATAACGCCCTGCGGCCCCCCCCCCTATCACTCCCACTTAAGAGCGATAATTCTACAGAGGAAAAAAATCATCTACCTTGACCGGGACTCGAGCCCCGATTCCTACAATAGCGCGCCGAGTGCTTTACACAGTAAAACTACCAGGGCGTTATTCTCCCCAATGAACTTTTGAGGTCTTTAAAGGAGCTAGATGTGCCGCGGAAAGTTCGAGGCGTACTCAAACCTGTTAAAAAGCGAATACCATAAGCCCTGTGCACACGGGGACGTTTTTTGTGCAAAAATTGGCCAGCATAATTGGCCAGCCCGGCCGTGTCGGAAGGAATAGCGGCAACCGAACGCGAACCATATTCTATCGCTGTGTAATAAACACGAAGCCACAGGCAGAGACCAAGTCGTGCAAGCACTTAAGCACGGGTAACTGGTTTGTATATGAGGTGGGTGACGTTCATATTGTATAGGAAATGATTAGTGATAGTAGTAAAACTATGCATTATTTAGTTGACTAGAGTTAATTCATCATCGTCCTTATTGTTATCATGCTTTTTAACATACTCGTTGATCATGTATCTGTGCATGATTACTCAGAAGAATAAACAACCACATATAAAAATTGATTTTTATTCTCACTGATTAGTTGGGTTCACATTCAACACTTCAACTACTATACTACCCAACTCTCTTTAACGGCACGAAAGACCTCAGTCATGCGTTCCCAATTGATCGGCCGTACCCTGCAGGTGGCAGCGCGGAAATAGACTCACCTACTAATCCGATGTAACGAGTTAAAATCCCATTGTGTTGGAAGGTTTTTCACAACAATGTCATGGTTGCGTGCGTTTTCCTAAACATACAGAAATTCCTGTTTTTTAACAAAATCTGATGGTATAAACATTATATAAAACATTATCTAATAGTAATAATCTAGTGTTAGAATGGGTTCTCTTGGCTTTTGCAACAGATCAACGTCAATCCACGGATCCCACGACGGTCGCGGTCGCAAAGAAATGGAATTCAAATACGACCGGTAAGTTATGCCTATTTCAATATCGTCCTCATTCAATGAGTCCAGAATATAAAGTTTGAATCAAACAATCAGCTCATGCTTATAAAAAACTGAAATCGAAGTAAAACGTTCTTTCGAATCACGAAAATTATTTCGCACACTTAACTCACTTCCGAGAGTAAGAACGGATATATACGGCTACGTTGGCCTGTATTTGCATTTTAATTTCCACGTGAGGGACTAAACTCGATTTGTACGGTTGCAAATCGCAAAATGCTATTTCAATTCAGCTTAGCATTTAAAGTAATTAAAATAAAAGATTCTACGAGACGCGTTTAAAAATTGAGTACCGTTTTTGCACAAA
The DNA here is from genome assembly GCA_963573305.1 of Pyrrhosoma nymphula. NCBI lineage: Eukaryota > Metazoa > Arthropoda > Insecta > Odonata > Coenagrionidae > Pyrrhosoma > Pyrrhosoma nymphula. Next base: position 107,765,203 of record OY754337.1, on the reverse strand, counting down.
AAACTTATAAGGAAGGTATTTTTCTTCAAATTTATTTTAACAAGAAAGAGCACACCTTAAACTATTTTTTAATATTTTTTCCGTCGTTGTTGACGAACTTGTCTTGTTAAGAGATCACAGTTCCATCTTCCGCGTTGTCGCTTTCGTCATCCAAACCGCTCTAGAAAGGGAATGCTCACAAGTACCGTCCTAGGAACACACTCCATTAATTGAAATAGTGATTTAAAGCATGGGATAAAATTTGAAGAATAACGATCTCGTTCACGCTTTATGAGCATAATTGAAAAATAACAATAACGCAAGGTGATCGCAGCCCATTTTATTTATTCCTTCTTCAAAGAGCGGCGCCGCCTATGATGACAAATATTGCTGCACGGCGTTTTCAACTTCACCATAGTCATCATTGCGCAGGTAGGCTAGTAAGCGCTTCGGGAGAAGAAACAGATTATGGTCTATCTAAACGAGGTTCGGGCTTTACAGTGGATGGTCAATTTGTTCCCAGCCCAATTCGGTGATTGGTCTTTGTGTGACACCAGCAGCATGAGGCAGAGCATTGCCATGGAGCAGCACGATTCCAAGTCTATGCATGCCAAGTCGCGAAAATTCACTCTTAAGAAAAATTCAATATTCTTATTTCGCTATTCTTTAGCGCCTCAGCACGAACCATTTGTAATGTGTATAAAAATGCATTTTTCTAATATTTCTTCGTTTGTTTGTTATCGTTTTCACATCGTTTCAAACTTTATTAATTATATTTTCTGACGTGAATTTGTTTTGTAATTATTTATGTAATTCATCCTCAATCTGAATGTGATAATCTGAACGACGATGGAACTTATAATAATGTTTTTCTTTTCTGCGGTATTGGATCATCGTTCATAGCGAATACGTGTTCCACTCCATGCTTTTATTTATTACTGTAAGTTGTTTTTGTTCTTAGAGGAATTACGTCCTAAAGCAATAAAATCATTTTCTTTTTCTTCTTCTCTTGTCCCTCATATGGCATAGAATATCCGACAAGCCTCTTTTGCTACTTCATCAGGTAGAACTTTGTTCACAGCTGAATACAGCAGGATTGCATTGGTGGGGTGGGTAGAATACTGGCTTCCCACCCCGAGGGCCCGGTCTCGAATCCCGGCGGTGGCGGATGTTTTTCATAAGAGTCCCAATACTTACTTTGGTATCTCGTGAAGGGCACCTCAAGGGCAGTTCTCTGTCCGTTGTATGAGTCGTTAAATTGTGGTCCCCGTGGCGCCTTTCGTTACGAGTACACTAATGCCGACGACGGGTTTCCTCCATCCGTCCTCTGACCCCGCAAAAATCCCACCATTACCTACCTACCTACTTGTTCTCAATGGCGCAGTGGACCTCAGAAGTTGGCCGCTTCTTCCAAATAATCGATCAACCAAACCTGAACGCAGTTCACAAAATAATGCTAGCCCGACGAAAAAAAAAGTTATTCCATCCGTCTGAATCGAAATGCCAATGCATCATAGCTTTCGGTGCAAAATAACAATGAATAGCAATGTTCAAAAACAAGGAATGGCAATGCTCAACATACCTATCGATCAACCTACGAGAATCATTTCGTAACGGATCGACAGAGATTTTCTCAGCGGCTTCCTATCACTCTGGCAAGCAACCTCCCGAACATTTCAGTGCGCAGAGAAAAAGCATGCTGTCAGAGATCTAACAACTCACAATACACCGAAATGTTGCGCAGTAGAGGATGCTATGAAGACGACCATGATAATAGACGGGAAGCCTACATCGCCATACTTATGCCTACCTCTTTTCATTTTCCTATCTTTCGTTGCTTCCTGAGATAGTGTCTGGGCGTTATAATTGACGTAATATTGCCCTAACCCCACTGTTAAAAAGACATATTCGAGAATATTTTCACGCCTTTCACGACGAAATCATTAACAAATGGAAACAAACCATCTCCCGTTGTCATCCTCAAAGCCTTTTGAATTATATTTGTTAGTTTAAGGGAAGAAAAACAATAAATTAACCTTAATCATGTATGATTTTAGGCTTTCCCGGTGAATGATGCTGACAAGTTGTTCTCGGGTTACCCACCGGGTTACGCTTTCCATGATTGCCGACGTTTCGGGAGGAGATTTTCCTGCCATTTTTTCCTTTTTTCCATTTGATCCAGAGCCTTGAAAATGACAGGAAAGTCTCCTGTCGAAACGTCGGCTATCATGGAAAGCCTATCCCAGTGGGAAACCCGAGAACAACTCATAAACTTGATCAGTTGCACAATTGTAAGTCTTGGTGCTTTCCTGGCGCAGGATATGAATGAATTCTTCACGAGTTTCCCACCAGGTGAGATGTTCAGCCAGAGCCGACGTTTCAATGGCTAACTCTGCCATCGTCATCAGGGCGTTGAGTGAGGACGCCCTAAGGACGATGGCAGAGTTAGCCATTGAAACGTCGGCTCTGGCTGAACATCTCACCTGGTGGGAAACTCGTGAAGAATTCATTCAGTTTCACAATTGATATCACTTTAGTTTGACCGACCTAATAAACAGGGCTAGGAAGATTACTTTGATTCTGGAATTAAATCATGTTTTTGAAAACTTTAGACCTAGCTAATAGTCGTCATATGTTAATGGACTTCTATCTCAGAATATGAACCATAGATAGAATATTTGCTTTTACTGAAATCTTTTCACGAACTCGCATGCGAGCTTCCCTCGAGTTTTCCCATTGATTTACCCATATTTTTCTAAAATTCGTTTTCCCAAATGCTCGATTTATTGAAAATTATAACTTAAAAGACAAAGTATAATTCTTTCGCTGTTTCGTTATGGTATTTGTCCAATGAATAAATAATATGTACTCATTTCTTTGATGCACTGCCAAATTGGCTATGCATGATTTTCTTATAAGTTGGGCCGCATTTGATTGTAACATTAAATTATTTATAGCAGCCAATAATTATCGTTTTAAAGTCTACAGCTGAGCATTGATGTTTGTTTTTACCGGTCCATTTCATATCCTATCTAAAGAAGCTACGATATAAGAAGTCATCGTAGATGTGGGTTAGCTATTAATTTTATATTAGATATTAACTTTAACTTAGTTAGGAAAAAAACTAAAAAAAAATAAATCATGAATACTTTGGATAAAAAAGTAATGATTTTTATAAGACGACAGAATAAAACTATTTTTATATAAATTGTATACATTGACACAGTCTCTGATCAACCCCCTCATTTATCCTCAAACTCATTTTGCACAGAGCTGTTTTCTTTACAAACAAGCGCCTTTCATATCATCCTCAATCATAATGGGAATTCTTCCTCCTTAGCCTCTTCCTCCTCACCGACATTTGTCTTTCCCCAAATAAGCTTAGTTAATGCAAACAGAGAAAACCTTTTCCAATTTAATGGCGTTCGTTGACCCCAATAGTTACCACTAAATTTCTCCTCCCTTTGAGCCTATCAATTTATTCCAATCTCCTTGACAGGCAGAATGGAAAAGAACTCATGGTTTGTTCAAGAATATCCTCTCAATCGGTAAGGATTCCACGAAGAATCAAGGGCGTTTCCCTATAATGAGGTATTTCACGCCAGATAAGGAAAGGAGCAGGGACAGTCATATTATTTCATCCAAATCATAACATTGGAAATAGTTATAATAATATCCTAATAAAATTAGTCCCCGAGTTATCTGCTGTCAACTTTTATCCAACGCTTCAATTTTCGAGACTCTATTATTTAAGTTCTTTAAAATGCTACTGTTATTCGAAAAGTTAAGGATTTGCTGGGATAAAATATAAATAACATTTTATCCTACTTATCAAACTATCTTTATGAACGAACTCAGTCGTAAAATTTTCAATGACAATGCAAGAAGATAAAACGATCTTATATTCCATGCATAATCAGTAAAAGATGTTATGTAACTTTTAGGGTAAAATGTAATTGAAAGTGTTTCAGCAGGAATTTTTTAAAAAGATTTTTAATTTTGTACTAGTGGATTTTAATTAATAGAGCTAGAAAAAATTACAACAAAATGACGTGAACAATAATATTTTCCCAGACTATGTCGGTCACTATTCAAACACTACATTTTCATATGTTAACCATTATTAGAAGCTGAAATGTTCGAGAAATACGGATTTCTTTATGTGAATACACAAACTCTGAACCACGAGTTAGTATTTTATTTGCAGAATTTTGTGCTACGTACTGACAGCTTAAATCAGAAGTAGGGATTTATTTAGATTACTTTTAGTTCCTATACCTTAGAGACCGCATAGTTATGAAAATAAGATCACCCATCTACGCTTCAACCTAGAAAAAAATGGCTCAGCTTCGTAGCTCAAAACATCGTACATTCACAACATACCCATTTCTACCAGTTAGCCATCCTCCATCTACTTCTGTAATAAAACCTTCCATAAGATAGCAATAAGACAATAAGCAATGCAATAAGACAATACATAAAATGTATATACTTATGCAATTACAATTAACTCATTAATTCGCAGTACGGATCCCAATGAAATACAAATTAATGTAAAGTTACCCTAATTTTATAATAGTAGCTTTAGTATTTCAATATAAAGAAGAGGAGAGAGGAAACTTTTGAAAAACGCAAACAGAAATTCAACAAAATGAAAAAGGAGCTGTGAAGGTGGTCGAGGGGAGACATTTGGGCGGACAGCGGGGCCATGGCGGGTAAGCTGCGATGACTGCACGGCTGCCCGCCGAGAAAAGCATATGACATCCTCCACAATTATCGTAGCTGCAAAAAAACCATGAAACGTACTTATCGAGCTATAACTGAATTCAAAGGTGAAGGGTCAATATACGACGCATACGTTAGCTGGTCTTCGTATTCCTCCCCATTACCGATTACTGCTCCGTAGAAAGCAGCCTTGTTTTCACAAAATTATCCATTTTTTCTTTCAAATATTACTAGTATCATCTTTACAAATAAATGCTAGCCTCATTGCACCATCGTTTAAGCGCCGAATGAAAACAAATTAGATTTCTTTATATGCTTGCATACAACTGTGATGATGACACTGTTAGACGTGAAAACGCATTTTATGCCGTTTTTATTATTACTTGAGTGGACTGTAATAAAAAATAACTGCTTGACTCGGAGCTTCATTATCATAAATCATGACGTTATTACGCCCATAACGTTTACAATTTTCGAAAAAAAATTAGCCAACACTTCAATATTAGAGGGCTGATCAAATCGGGTGACACTTATTTTTTCCTGAAATTCCCTAAATGCCACATTGTTGCAATTGCTATATTTGAAAAGAGCGGTCTTTTGCACCTACTATCGGTAGGCCGCTGCAACGTACGTGTATTCATTTAGCAGTGCTGCACATTTGCATGAGTTTTTTCTGTTTCTCATGACCAGATTAGAGGTGAAATGGTACAAGCAGCACCTACACAGCAATACAATTCTGTTTTTCGAGAGGAATACATTTAAAATTTTCATTTGTTGGCATGGCACGGAAACACGATCAATGTACGTCTACAACATATTGCCTCCTGCAGAATTTCCATAAATCTTTCATGAGAATCACTGCACTTGTATTGAATTTTTGCTGCAGAGGGTTTACTTAAGCGAAAATATACATTACGTATCGTATTATCAATTACTAGGTTATTGAAAACGTACACTTCCTTGCATACTCAAATGACAAGAAGTGAAATCGGAACGGGATGATTATTTGCCGAATTCGGAATCACAAGTGGGAAGAATTTGCCACTATATTCAACTTCTGCCGAAAACCGACTTATAACTGACGGAGGGTTGAGTGGGGGGTTGGGGAGGGAGAATTGGGGGAGGGTGAGAATACAGAGCGGGCACGACGGAGGGACAAAACGATTGCGTCTCACCACTTCCGTCGCTCACCCGGAGTGCCGTGTTTACTCCCCGAAATGGACTCTTCTATTCTGAAGTTACACATTCACGAACAAGGAACTTCTTCCCACTCCTCATCCTCGTAACGGTCCACACACTCTGCGGTCACACCACTTTCAACACTTCAAAACGAGGAAAGGCACCAAAAAAGAGAACTTATCCGTATTCGATTCGGAGAATGCTCCTATTTAACGAGAACGTTTTTTCAGAATGCGAGGCTCGGTCCAGGAGAAAGGTCTGCATTTGCTTTACGCTTGGCAAGAAAGTAGATCAATTCAACGTTTTTCCGTGTATCGATTCCAGATTGTTCCAATGTTGCACCTTTTTTCGGTGTTTTGCGTGTTAATATGCATACGCAATCTGTTTTTTTTCCGGCAGGCTTTCAAAATTTGCTTCCCATTTCTAAAACACCTATTTCATACCTAGTGTAGCTGCCTAATATAGGTTCTCTAGTTCTCCCCGAATATGTAAACGGTTTAAAAACTTAACAACTTTAGTCAGACAAATGTCTCACCTAAAACAAAATCCTTCGCTACAATTATGTCGCAAAAATTCAGCTTCCATCGAAAAATTCGATTAGCTAGTTAGTAAATAAGGTATTTTAGTTTTCTAAGCGTGGGAAAGGTAATGAAAACTTAAAATATGCAGGAAGATGAGGGCATCTGGTCAAGTTTATGACCATAGAAAGTAGCCTCATGATCTTTATAAGTGATGTTAAATTTCCGGAAATTTAGAAGGCCAGAAAAACTGATTTTTTCGTTATTTCCCCGGGAAAAATAGGAAATATTAGGAAACATACTCATAGCATTTCCAAAAGAAATAACAATCATACTGCTTGAATTATAAGCATAAAAATAATTCCAAAAAATGGTAAGGGTAGAATAGCAGATGACAGTACTGCAAAAATACAGTGGTTCAAATTAAACTGAATCAAGTACGCAATCCTCAATAACCATATGAAATGGAAACCAAACCAGGATAAAATAAAAATTTACTAGGGAGTAATAGACTCACTTAGGTAAAGTTGGTACGTTTTTGCTTACCTACTTTTTTGATTAAAAAAAAGCGTTTGACAGATTTTATTGGGAGACACGGATGAAGATTCCGATGAAAATAAGAATAGATTGGCGAGATAATCCGCAATTTATAAATGCTCCAGAGGTCACAGGTGAGGGCGGCATATGGAGAATCAAGATGGGCAGTTATATATCGCGGCGAAAGGCTTCCCACTATCACATTTGCTTTTTAAAAATGTTTCGAGGAGAAGATAAAAGAGATTTGTGAGGAGCTAGATGTGGGAATAAAAGTAGGACAGCTGATTCGGTCAGTCAGTTCGGACAGTCGATTATTTTCACGGATGACGAGGCGTTGGTTAGTCGATCACCCAAGGAATTGCATGCTTTGAGAGTTGGAACAGAATCTTAGTACAGAAAAAACGGAATGAAGATTATTATTAAAATTAAATTAATTGAAATTAAGGAGATTTTCCAGGAAAAAGAACGCGAGGTTGGTCATACAGGTAGGTGGGCATTAGCTAGAGCTAGTAGAGCAATTTAATAAATTCAGTAGTACGCTGGAGGGAAATGGGTATAATAGCAAAGATATTAGAAGTAGAATTGCTGTAGTGAAAGAAGCGTTCTGCAATAGAAAGGAGCTGATGATGAGAACCTTATGTAAGGATACAAATAAAAGGCTGGCAAATAGTTTAAAATGCTGTGTGGCGTTGCATGGTGCAGAAACATGGATTCTGAGAAAAGAGAGCAAGAATAGCCACCTAGTTTGTAAGTTGTGGGTGCGGAGGAGAATGGAGAAAGTGCAGTGGACGGAAAGGAAGACATACGAGGACGTGTTTGGTATGGTGAGTGAGGGGAGTAAACTTCTGGAGGAGATTAGAAGGGTGCAGAGTTGGTGGTTGTAACAGGTAATGAGAGGCGAAGGGATGCTGAAGGCCATGTAGGGAAGGATGTTGGGTAACCAGGGAAGGAGAAGAAAAATAATGGGTTTTATGGATGGAATGAAGAGAGATAGTATGTATGCTGAAATGAAGAAAAATATTGTGTATGGAGAAAGAGGCTTACATCTGAAAGCACCCACTGGATTTTACTTACTTCCATTTAACTTACCTTAACCGGTAAATAACCCCAAAAATAATGAGAATGAAACTTTTGGAAAATTTCATGTGCTCTTTTTACACTTTGAGCACTAATAAACTCCTAGTTATTTTATTACAATGTAATGCATTGGATTATAATTTGGTATGGTGGCTGGAGTGCTGGATTCTACAAAATACGCGGCAGAAATTTTCGTAGGCAATCAAACTCTTAGTCTATGCTATGAGGAGAGTACTTGGTTCGCTGTGCTTCGTCAGTCGGATGTGACGTCTGATCGAGGTTTACTTGCTGTTTTGCTTTAATAGCATGTTAATGAAAGTTTCGACCTTTTCTCCTCTCTTTAATTTTGAGATGCTAATATGTACCTTTCGCACTGATCGTTTATAGGTTAAAATTTAAGATCCACGGTAGAGTCGAGCGTAAACTCCTAAATGTACTGCTATGTTACTATTTACCGTTAGTTTCCTGAACTTTTAACATCTTAACCGTTAGCAACCGATTCTATTCTTCAACAAAGCTCTGAAAGTTACAGAATCGTCCTCCCCCTGATACCTTTCCTTTTGGTCTGAAGAAACGATTTCTTGGGGAACAGACTTGAATTACATTAATGAATATTTATGCAGCTGCATTGAAAGCAAGTGATGATCCCGATATATTGGCAGAATGCTAAGCTACCCTTTGCGCATTGTTGAATAAGCACACTATGAGCCATTTGCTGGCCAGTTAATGCCGAGTACAAGACAGCAATGGAAGAAGCAGACTGCAGAATCAAAGAAGACCATTCTTAATCCATTTGCCACAGTGACGGTCAAAGAAATTTCAAAGGATTCAGTGTCATCAACTTCATCTTAAATAAAAAATATCTTATCATTTCTTTTACCATTGCCTTAAAACCGAACGACAATACATAGAGTATGCTTAAGTAGCTAAATTATATCTATATGTTATAGAAAATGTAAGTAGTGGCAAATGCTTTGCATTTATTATCATTCAAGTACCATGAAATCAGGTTATAATATTTTAACTTACGAGTACCCAAGCAATGCGCTTTTGCATAATGGGTTGTTTTTCTCAAGAGTTTAATGTATTGCTGGGTAACATCATGGGATTAGCATCAATGCATAACTTATTCAGAGAAAAGAAGGAAATTGTCAATTCTTCATTTATAGAGATTGATTATCACGTTCATAAACCGCCAATTGATGTCATGTTGCAAAATGAAGGAAGGGTGGGCAGATAGATATGGCTGTTTGGTGATTGGAAGATGGGTGGAGAGCAAGTAGGCATCGGCATAGGCCTACTCAAATAGTTGGGCGCGCATTCAGGGGCCGTATCAGTCATGGAGTCCAAAGTTTTAGATCCCATCTGACAGACTGAGTGTAGTATTTGAAGTAATATCAACAAAAACCTAAGAAGGGATGAGGATTCGGCTAAAAAATCTGTGTGGATGTGGAGCCAGTACTCTAGCAACCTTACCAGCCTACTTACACTAGGTATCAATAATGTGGAAAAACTCATTCTACTCTTGTATTTTTCAAGGCCGAACAATATTAATTAGTAAGAATATGTTAAAAGTCTCAATAATTCAAATACAACTAGATAGAAACGCTCTTTTATTATGTTTCGAAGTCTTCAAAATGGGCAAGAAATATTTCAGCGAACTATAATTATTGATTGCCTTCTTGCTAATAGGTTATACGTTGAGTGCAATATTAATGAATTCCCTTTATTCTCTTCTACGAATACTATTGAATAATAATAGTTTCTGGGTAAATTAAAAAATTTCCTGACAAAGTTTGGAAGCTACTTATTCTGCCTTAAAAGCTGAAGTAGGCAATGCTTTAATTTCAGATGTTCCTCAGCTTTTAACCGAAGGAAAAATTTCATGTTGGGATAAATATAAGCATTTTCTCTAAATTGTTCAGAATAAAAAATGGAATTTTGGGGAGAATTAGGCTCCTAAGGTGGCTCCGTACCGTGACCGTAAAATGTAATTTTATTCATATTCTCTTAACTTGTAGAAAAACGTATCAGATATGAACAGCATAAGGTTTCATTTCCACACTATTTCATTCTATAGTTGAACTTGAAATTACATGGCGCTCAATGAGAGAATGGAAGAAACACGAGAAAATATAGTATTTTTCAATACAATATAAGTGTCATGTTCGCGGGAAACTGTTTGTAAGAATGGAAAATTCCCGAAAAATTGGATAAAATAAAATAAAGGCATCTTAACATCTAATTTTTTGAGTAATTAACTAATCACTGGGATAATTTAAGTCAAAATACGGAAATTCCATAGAAATAGCAGTTGGTTTCAGTGGCACTAAAAAAGTGCTCATTAAAAATATATCCATTGATTGATCTGCATATTCCTTGATTTAATTGTGGTTTTTAATAGCTGGCGCATGTCATCAGTGAAAGCAGAATTTTTAAAGCAATTAAACAGAAACGTAGAATTTAGTATTTATTAAGACTAACATAGTCGTGGTGGAACCTACTTAAGCTATATCCAATTCAGCGAAGTTGCCAGACCCTCTAAACATAAGTGAATGGCTATTCAATGATGACATTTGTTGAAAATTGCCGAAAGAAAAAAGGTTTCCTGGACATGGAATCAAACCAACTAGGTTTTCTGGGCAAACGTGAAGATTACATATTCTGCTACGCAGGATTCCCTCTTCTCTCAGGAAGCCGAATGTGTATGGTTAGATTCCTAGTCTAGGAAGCCTATTTTTCGAAATATTATCACTGAATTCTTCACCTATCATCGTGAAAATTGAGAACATGTTGCTACAATGACACATTTAGCAACTGCACACTTGCGGGCAAGGGCACTAGGTGTTACATACAGGAGGTTTACATGAGAATTAACCAAATACACCAATCCAACAGTTTGGTGGATGTATTCAACGGTGTTCGGCGAGATGTTGTGGAACATAATGATAAATGAAAAGTGAAAAAAAACTTTGTATATGTCCACAGTATTTATTTTGGTACGACGCGTTTCAGCGAACCATCTTCGCTATCATCAGGTATTTGGTGGAAATGCCTTCACAGAGCTAAGTTTTGAATCCTTGAGCAATGCCTTTCGCATTTTTCCTTTTTACTTAAGCTTGAGAAAATATCTAGTCACATTTAAGTTCCATCAATATAATCATAGAAACAGATTAACAAATAAACGTGGCGAGAAGTCGGCGGAAATTAATAAATATCACTCAGAATCATCAAAAGGAATCTGCCAGTTCTGTCAAAGGCAGAGCTTGGCAGACGAAACTGATTGAAATGTATACTACAAAAATTTGATAATTTTATTGGAAAAGAGTCCCTTGGATTTGAATTGGAAGCTTTGCATTGGATTTTAGGGGCTCAAAATTGAACGGAAAAATTACCTCAGTTAGAACCAGTATCAACATTATTGAATCATCCAATTATATCAGTCATTTGCATTTTCTTCTATGTAGTGAGACATACGTACCGATGATAAGCAGTATGCTTATGTGCTTAGCAATGTTATAACAGTAATTTGTAATATCTTTAAAAAAAGAAATGTGGATGCAATTAAAATAGAATGTCTTTATCAAATAAATTAGTTCAGCCTTTTTTGAGAAATGTAATCGCGAATGTTTTTGAGAAATGTGTTCTCACATCCTTCATGTGAATTCATTTGTAAACTGAGTTTATGGGTAATTTTAATCATGAAAATGACATAGATTTAAACATGAGAATTTAGAGTAAACACATTAATCTGTAGAACAGGCCATCGTTGATTTTGTTACACTTGCAAACTGTTCTATAAAGCTGATCATAACTTTGGGATTTTAATTGCGGTGGCTTTCAAAGAAAATGTTAATGGCATGAACATCAGTGTCTGTACCTATTAGTAGCAGCAGCCACTAATGTGATTATGGTTAATTAAATTTGAATATTCCTACCTTAATAAATGAAAAATTTTGTTTTTCAAACTGTAATTCAAAAGTTCCCAAAAACCTGTTTTCCCCAAAATTACTGTTTTTTTCCGAGCCCTCACATTTCTAATCGTGATTCAAACAAACCTGATTGAGCTGGAAATTTCCCTTTCCATTCCTACTATTCTTAATATACGTTTGCCTTCGGGCAAGACGAAAGTTTCTCATCCAACAGAGCTTAAATATTTGCACAAAATCCACTCAACGGATAAAATCGATAAGATTAAGTACATATTTACTCTCGACTATGCCCACAAAAAAAAAACCAGAATAAATCGACTGATCCGAAAAAATAGATCTTTTAGGATAGAGGCCTTCACTTGACGCATTTTTCATGGGAAGCCGGAAGCTGAACGACTTCCACCAGGGATAAGTAGGGTTTTGATATCTGTTTAACAGCAACAGTAAAACAGCTATTTTCGCCCAAAATAAAAAGAAAGGTGCTGTTTTTCTGTTTTACTGATTATAACGCAAGTATTAAAACAAAAATATACATGCCATACGAAATTTAAGTTCATTTCTTGCCGATGAAATGGCAACCCAACCCATTTACCTCCCATACCGATCGTCTATTTGAAGTCAACGATGAAGAAGGATGTCGCCAAACAGTCGTCAAATGATAGTGAAAGAGTGAACTTGTCTCTTCAAGATGAATTGAATTTGGTGCTTCAAAAAGATGGATTATTAATTGCAGGTGGAGGGCAAGACAGTTTCAAATGGCTCAAGTCCGAATTCACGCTCATCATAAACTCTGGTCAGCACACTGAAAATCTCCAGAAATTTTTGGACGCAATTCTATCCATTAAACCAACATCAACGGACGTTGAAAGAGTTTATTTTAGGTCTGTAGGAATTTCTGTACAAAATTAATATTGCGTTTTCAGAAAATTCGCTTGATGAACTTGCATTCTTGAAATATTTTTATGAGAAGTATAAATGTATTGATTTAGAACTGATCACAATAGATATATAATAAAACATCAACGGACGTTGAAAGAGTTTATTTTAGGTCTGTAGGAATTTCTGTACAAAATTAATATTGCGTTTTCAGAAAAGTCGCTTGATGAACTTGCATTCTTGAAATATTTTTATGAGAAGTATAAATGTATTGATTTAGAACTGATCACAATAGATATATAATAAAACATTATTCCTCACAGAAATTGACTGTAAAATCAGTGAAAATACGGAAAAACAGCAAAAAACGTTGTTAACAGCTGTTTTTTGAAAAATGAAAATAGTTAGCAGCTGTTTTTCAAAAATAACTTTTTTAGAGACCCAATACAAGGAAGATAAACTGTACGAATTGCCATAGTGCCATTGCGTATTATTTCTTAAGCAGTTCGAAAAAGAGATTCGAACAATGGAGGTCGGATTAGCATAGAGACGTAGGAAGCAATAGCTTCGTACGTGAAGGTACTCGGACCCAGTTCCAAACTTCGGCTGAGAAGAAATATTCATGCAAAAATCTGGTCTCTAATTTGGTAATTGGAGAAGAATATATTTACTGTACCTAGTTCGCCGGAAGGAACATAAAACCGCCATTTTTTGCCTGTATTTCGTTACGATGAGTCTAATGCCGGCGACAGTCTTCTCTCCCCCTACATATAAAAGCGTATTAGGTACTGAAACCATGGTCTGAAACTTGTCATACTTAACTTGTTAAAATATATTGAGTGTGGAAAGTTAATATTGTTTTTCTTTCAATGCGGTTCTCTCCCCCCATCTAATCTACCTTCCACTTCGATCCTAATACCTTACATTCAGGTCTGAAACTCCGATTTGGGCAGGATGGACTTGAAATACAAGATTACGATTTGATAACCGATACGGGAAAGAAGTATATGAGCTAAATGAAGATACTAATACGATAACCATTGTAGGTGCATAAAAACTTCTTAATTCATTGAAATTATATCTATCTGTGTCTTTTGGCTGAGGAACATTCTGAAATTAAAATTACTGTCACAGCAAACATTCGTCCATTTTGTTATTTAAAAAACTCTCTAAAGATTATGTGAAATTAGATATCTCATAAATATGACCTCATTCGGTGTTTTAATATGATATGAGCATTCCATGTAACCTCGCAGTAAATAGTCTCTTCCGCCTGTAGTTCAGCTTGAGCGACTATAGTTTATCAGAATATTTTTCAGGTGCATTCAAGTTGGAAGGTGGTCATTTCCGACATAAAAGGATCAAGATGTCATAAAAATGACAGGAAGAAGATTAATTGATCTAAATGAATACTACGCGGAGGATAACCAGCGGAATGCCTTGGAAACCTGAGAAGCAAATCCATTTAAATTATTATCACAAGACATGAACACATAATGCCCACGACTAGTCTCATGAGTATTATACTTCCCGGTTTTATGGTTAGCGTTGACCGCAGCATGATGCAGCCTTACGTAACTGTAATTTTTAATGGGAGTTCGAGAGTTGTAAATTCAACCAAAATGCTAGTGAGTTTACGAGAGCGTAAACGAGCGAAACGTAAAATTTCGGTTATTATACGAGCAAATTTTTAAACAGAGGTTATAAAACCGGGCCCAAGTGTTCAAGTTTTAGGTTAAGTCAGTGAATCACAAGAGATAAACCTAAATCACACATTATGCGACATACCATCCTCATGAAAACAATAATGGAAGGGGACATGTATGGGAAGATTTACCGAGGAAAGCTAAGGATAGAGTGCATCATGAAAATTAGGAATGGTAGTTAATATGAAGACCAAGATGTAGGAACAAAAATGTTGGCTGAAAGGAAAGTGGATAACGGATATCCGAAGCAATCCAATTCTGGATTGATGACTTCTGGAGATGAAGAGTTCAAGCACTAATCAACAAGCTAATAATAATAAATATAAATTTATTGTTCTAGGACATTTGTCCTATGGAACATGTATTCCATACATAAATTCAATAGTCTCTGTGGTTTTACAATGGAGAACATACTTAACGGAACTGAATAGGTACAGCGGAGAAAGAATAGCAAAAACAATTAATGAGAGGAGTTAAGGAAAAAGTAGGGGACTTACCTGTTTCTCTTCCTCATGCTTTCGGCGTGCGGAGATTTGATGTACTCGTCCACTATCTGCTTCCACCTCCTCCGGCACAGCCAACCCCGGAAAAAGCTCTGCACCTTCTTGATCTTTCTCAGCTCCTCCGTCTCGTCTCGGATGAGTCCGCCGGCCCCGGCCGCGGCAGCCCCCGTGCCCGTGCCCGCCAGTCCGCCGAGGCCCGCGTTCCCGGAGCCGCCCATAAGACCTCCGAGCATGATCGTACTGGCGGATTCCCTAGCGGGAACGGGCCTCCACTCCCTCTTCAGCGCGAACAGCTGGGGAAAGGGAAGAAGAATTCAAGTTAGAGTCTAATGCCAAGGACGATGACCCAAGGAGGAGTTATAGGTGTAGGATATATTCAACGGTAAAGTAGAGATACTCATAAAACAACGATGCATAGAATATTCCGAACTTCATGGAAAGCAGCAAGTGGCCTAGGAAACCCCCACCCGTTGCATGAGGGGGCAACTTTAACTAGTCTCTGTGGCTAGTACAATTATTCTTTTCAAATATCTTTTCGACTGAGAGGCGAGCCTAAGTTTGTTGGGGGTGAGGGAAGAGAAAGTCTCCAGCACGCGACTTCGCGCAAACCAACTGGAATGCAGTAGACGAAGCCTAGCCTCTCGGAAATTCAGTCGCTCCCAGTCCTCCGTCATGTAAACTTCGTGAATCTACTAGCTGTGTTGCCAAACCTCCGTTGCCTTCGTTTGCTTGGTATACCGAAGTGATCTTCCTTCGATCTAACCTTTTACCCGCATTTCCATTTTAACCTAATACTTTTCCTTCTTTTCCCGATCACCCTATCATATTTTCTTCACATACTCCGTCTCCTTTCCTCCTCCTTATACCTTAATTATTCTCACTACCTCCTTTTATCCTCGTTTTACACGGATAATTCGTCAAAGAATGATCGACTTCCAGTGGAAAGTTTGACTAATTTCTTCGTTATTTTTCTGGAGAAAGTGCGCTGAAAATAAATCAGAATAAATTCAATTTACTGCTGCAAAGAGTCCCTTTAGGCACTCCTATGTCGACTGATTAGAAAATATTTACCAATGGAAGACAAGTAATATTTAAAAAATAGAATAAAGACGACAAATTCCGTAATCATGATTGTAACTATTTATTAATTTAAAATGTGAATATTTATGGTAATCATATCCCGGATTTAAAAAATTGTTGTTTTAGTTTATAAGAATTTTCCGTGTTCACTATAAGGAATATCAGAGGACAATCTACTAAAGGAAAATGAGCCACGTAAAAGACTCAACTCCTTGGCACTTTCCCAAATTCTGCTCTTGCGTGTTTTTCACAGGGGGGATACACTGGGTGATTCACAAGTGGAATTTTTTTTTAGCAATTATAGTTTGCCTTTAACTATAGTATTAGATGAGTTCGACCCACACAGAACAAACCTATCAACGGTCTGATTGAAAAGGGAGGGAATTTACTTTATGCTTAAGATCAATAAGAGATTGAATTCACGAGTAACCTATTATAACCTATTATTGTCGTATTATCCCTAACATTCAAAGTGAAAGCGAAAAACAGGATTGTCAACAGGGACACAAAACTAGGGGTTATTAAAATCCACGCAGAACAAACCAAATGTGCATATCCGCGTAGTAACATTTAATGAAAAATAAAACCTCTGTAAATAGTACAAGTATCGCCGTTACAATTCTAATAAAAGTTTTTCATCTAAAACTCATGGCTTTAATTCATATTACTAGAAGTATTGCAAAACATTTCCCCAGTTATACAGGGTGGGATCAAAAAGTAGTAGGACTGAATTTCTGTAGCGCGAACCGAGCGGTGGAAGAGGTCGGACCGCTTGGGCGTGGTAGTGGGGAGCCTTCCAAAGAGAAAGATATTTTTTCCAGTCGCCTGCGGGCAAGCGGAGAGTAAGGACGTAGATTTCCGTGAACCTCTGTTAAGAAGTGTCGTCGCGATCCGCGTGCGTCCGCGTCCTCCGCGGGGGTTTCAGGGCCAAGCAATGAGTTGCCACGTTGCCTCACCCCCCCCCCCCCTACAGTCCAGATCTGGCACCTCCGGACTTCTTCCTCATTCCTCGGCTCAAGCGGGACCTCAAGGGAAACCGATACAGCTCCGTAGAAGACGTCCAAGGGGCCGTGACGTCATCTCTGAAAGGGATCCCGTAAAGCGAGTTCCAGAAGGCGTACGCGCAGTGGGAATCGCGTTATGCGCGTTGTGTCGAAGCACAAGGGTGCTATTTCGAGGGCTACTAAGGATTTGTACCGATTAGTTCAGTAAAAAAATTTAAATTAATTCAGTCCTACTACTTTTTGTTCCTACCCTGTAGACGTCAAAACAAAAAATACCACTAGGACGACGAATTACTTTTATTATTGACGCGTTTTAATTTCTAAAATCAAAGTACACGTATCACAATTTTACACCATACACCTTCAGTCGCACGAAAAATTGGAACGAGTCAGAGTAAAAGTACTATCCACAATTTACTCCCCACAGAGTTTTTATTAAATGCTATTAACTGTAGCTAAGCGGTAGTCAGAGGTGTTTTGGTCACTTTTAGTGCACTCACGAAGAAAATAAAACACGTTTCTGGACTTTTTGAGGCTCTCAGAGCTAGTAAGCTGCATGCAGTGAAGTTTTCCATCCTTTTGACTTAACGACACAACGACCAAGCAATTCATCCAATTACGACGACATAAAACAACACCATAACACCTATGGACAGTGATATGAGTCCCGTAGTAGCACTAAATGGTGTGGTTGGGGCAAGTTTAAAAGATAATTTCAGTGCTCTATAACATCACCATCACTCCCATCACATATCTCTAATTAAATATATCTAGGACAATAACATATTATTATTAGCATTCAGGAGACTTTTAATATGAAGTGTAGCTGAAAAAAGTGAAAAAGCTATTCTTCTAGAAGGCATTAGAATATTTTACACGGCGCCTACATTTCGCTTTGGATTTAAACTGGATTCTACAACAACTTCTTTTGAATTTCCTTGATTTAGCCCATTAAAAAGAGGTGCTTGAAATTTTTGAGTCACCCATTAACGTGCCAAAATAATATATATACTGGGAATTTCTGTTTTTTTTTTCACTGTGAATCGGCCATCATTCCATCTTCACATCACCATTGTGTTGCCCAATTTTATGTTTCCTATATATATCGACGGAAATTTTTAACTTTCTCAATTAAACTTAAAAAAAACTTTGTATCGGTGACTCGGATGACGCTCTGACACGAGGCCACCTTTGTGGCACACGCGATCTAAGTGTGCATACTTTAGACATATAACCGAGAATTTGTAGTTCCACCAGTATGCGGATTCATCGAGTGAATTTTTCAATCATATATTATCATCATCAATCTTTATTTGCCCAAAAGATTATGATAAAAACCCTATTTAGGGAGAGTACAAAATATAAGGCACGTCAATAGTAATCTTTCTTCCAGTAAACATTCTTTACAATTAGAACATTACATTACATCAGAACAATAAATTATTCAGTGTCAGAAGTATCATTAAAATATTCTTCAACAGAGTAAAACATTTTATCATACAAGTACTTTATCAGATTTTGTTTAAATTTATAGATACCATTAATTTGTTTTATACATTCTGGCAGATGATTATATAACCTGATACCCATTTCAGTCGAGCCCATTTTTATCGCTTTTGTTCTAATGGTTTTATAATGGATGTTATTCCTACCTCTGGTGAAATGATGATGATAATCACAACTTAGTGCGTAGTTACCAATATTATTTTTAATATGAACAATTAGTAACATTATATATAGACAAGGAAGTGGAAGTATTTGCAATTCCTTGAGTAATGGTCTGGATGGAGATTTAAGAGGTTTCCCTGAGATTATTCTAATGGATTTCTTTTGAATTTTGAAAATGGGGATGGAAACATGGGCAGAACCCCAAAATATAATGTTGTAAGCAAAGTGTGAATAAATTTCATCATAGTATAAATTTAATAATATCTTTTTACTAGTTGTTTTGCACAGTTGCCTAAGCAAATAGCAAGTTAAACTTAGTTTATGGCGCAGAAGATTAGTATGAGTTTCCCATGTAACATTAGAACTTAAAGAAATGCCTAAAAATGTACAGGTTGTAGTCTGTTTTATTGACCGACCATTTATTTTAACAAGTAAACTATCATTAACATTTGCACCATGTGAAAAGTAAACCGTTTTGCTTTTCTGACTATTAAGATCAAGATAATTATCAGAACACCATTTATTGATAAGATTCGTTGCAGACCTTGCATTATCAATTAGACTGTAACGATTGCATGAGGATAATATTACATTTGTATCATCAGCATGTAATACAGGTAACAGTCCTTCTATGTCTGAAAGATTGTTAGGCAGATCATTGATGTAGATTAAGAAGAGAAAAGGGCCTAGGATTGATCCTTGAGGTACACCTAGAGACATGCCCAACACGTCAGATGAGTATTTACCCCCATTAACTACTAGCGTGACAATTTGCGTCCGATTATTAAGATATGACTTCATCCAGTTCAGTGGGGTTCCCCTAATTCTAAGTCTTTCCAATTTCATAAGAAGTCGATCATGATTGACCCTATCGAAAGATTTTGAGAGCCCAAAAAATAGTCCGTGTTTTATATTTGTTATCCAATGAACTTAATATACAGTGAATGGCTTGGTACAAGGCAGTTGTGGTTGATTTGCCACGTGTAAAACCATGTTGCACATTAGAAAGTAAAGAGTATTTCTCAAGATAGGAAACTATTTGCACATAAATAACTTTTTCAAATATTTTGGCAAAGGTGTTTTGAATAGCTATAGGCCTATAGTTATTAAGGTCATTGACACATCCACTTCTCTTGAACACTGTGATTATTTTAGATTCTCGTAAAACGGAAGGGAAGATACCTTGCTCCAATGATTGGTTTGTTAGGTATAACAGAGGAACTTTAATATAATCATAAGAGTGATAGATTACTTAACCAGAAATTTTATCTGGACCAGCAACAAGTTTGTTGCTGTACCGGGAAACAATAGTTTTGAGATCATGTTTTAAACATGGTTGAATAAAAAATGATGATGTAGGTGCATTAAAAAAGGTACACTAGCTTGAGGAGCAGTAAATCCAGGATTTTTAGTATAATGCTTATTGAATTCATTGGCCAGAGAAAGGTAGCTCATAGTGGACTTACTTTTAGGATCATTTAATTTTGGAAGGACAGACTGAGAAGCTTTCTTTCCACGGCCTTCATTTATTATTTCCCAGGCTGTCATAGATTTAATACTGGAATTTTATAATTTGTAGTCATTATATGTTCTTTGAGCAGTAGCAATTAATTTACGATAAATCTTAATATTCTTTTTTTAGAGTGCTCTTTGTTCAATATTTCCTGAAGCTTTAATAGAAATAGAAAAATGTTTTAATTTTAAAGAGTAGGAACGAATTTCATCTGATATCCATGGTTTATGATTGTTTAATGGGTTTATGGTTTATTACGAATCAATGAGGCAGAACTTTCCCGAACATACTTCAATGGCCATATAAATAGTTTTAATATGAACACACTACATAATAAATAATATCTTCTTCCTCGCATTAAGAAGCCAAATTGTAATATTGATTTTAGTACGATCATAGATAGAGATGAGAATACTTATTATTTACGCTGAAGGTGAATTCTTAACCATCTCAATCACAAACTAGATAATTGCTTGGCTCCTTCAGATGAGTTTCTAAGAGGAACGCCTACGTCAAGGCGATGGGCTCATGAGTCCTTCAAGATACAGAGTTTATCTATTCTTGAGCGAAAATTAATAGCGAGAAGGAACAGAAAAGCTCGGTAAATTACTCCCGCCTCGGTGTCAGCATAAAACCCTGACGTTTAATTGAATCGCACTGGCGTCATTTGATTCCGGCGTAAGTTTGGGATTCATTGCTTAATGCTCAAAATAAGAACGTGAACGATGCTGCAATCTTAATTTAATGCTGACATTGCACGGATTACATTACCAGTTTTTATGTAAGAATACCTGAATAAATTCGGAGTAAATCCTTGGCATTCAAATTTGCTCAAATCATGCGTTATCACACATAGGTCGGCAACTAAGTATCTCTTATTTTTCAAACGTGAATATAAATTTATTTCCATTCGTAGCGATGTAATTAATTTTCTTTAACAGTAGGTAGATTTTCGATTCACTAAATGAATTATTGCGTGTTTAAGTAAATTATATGGGAGAAAACAACATTCCCAATTTTTCAAACATGCCCTGATACTACTTTTGGCCATGATTAATTATTAACAAACCGAATATCATCAAGGTATAGTTATCATCTTCCTTCTCGAACAGCATCATGTTTCTCGGCTCTCACATTCTAGCAGTCAGAATCCACTCTTGATAATTTTCCATCGTTTTCTCTATGCTATGCTACTGGCTATACGTTTGATTTTACACATATTTAAATTATTTTACTCTCACCTTTTCCAGTCAGATAGTAGGATCAGGGGGGTTATCACGGAACTCTGGGCGTTAAATAAGGACTGCGTTGAATACCGACTGTCCTGGCCTGAATATATCTACCTACCCTAGTGATTACGGAACTCAAGGTAGAAGTGTTGAACAGGGTCGTTATCCCCATAAAGACAGTGATATGACAAATTCTTCCTTCAAGTCCGTGCAACTCTCTCGGAATTTGTATCGACCAATGAAATGCTTGACGTTCCTGCGTGGAACAGTGGACCCAATGCATGGGACGTAATATCGACGAAAAGCAAACATGAAAAAATGAGTATCGTTTAGCGACGGTCGTGGCCACGAATGTAAATAAATATTATTGATTTTAATGATGCAGGTTGAGTATGTTTATCATTCATTATTTCCTGAAAGAAGTTTTGAATTATCTTTATTATTACGTGATTGCTACTTTCGTGAGTTACACTGGTGGAAATAAAGAGTGAGAAAACCGGGTGTATGCTTCGTGCAGTCGAAAAATAAAGAGAATTATTTCGACTAATGTGCAGAAAAAATGAGTTTACACAATGTGCAGAGGGTTTGTTTTTAAACCGGTGCAAAGTGTGTATGAGACTGATAAATTAATGTGCATTTCTGAGATAATCGTGCGCGAAAACGATCTAAGAGTGTCTAAAAGTTTATTAGACGTGCTTCCTGCAAAAGTGTCTTTTGATTGTCACCGTACAGAAACTAGTGGAAAGAGCATATCAAGGGTTGAAGAAGTATGCACCAACATTTTTTATATTTCTTGAACGTGTAATTATCTGTCCGGAGAGTTTACATTTGAGGAATGTGTGTTTGAAAGTGACAGTGACACGTATTTTTGAAATGAGAAACTATAAACGAACATCTTTCAGGGGTGACATGAGCGGCAGGGATAATTAATCTATAGAAGACGATGAAATATCTGTTTTTTCCTCTTCGTGTAACCTTATATTGCATGAAATACGAGTAGTATCAATCAAATCTACACTAACTTGTATTCCAAAGCTCAGCCGTATGCTGCATCGTCAGAAATGCTCCCGGTCTCAGCAATTCAATAACTTTGAAACTCGGAAATATTGTAAAAACATTTCGCAACTCACCTAATTGTAAACTCGTACTTCTTATTATATTATTCTTCACATAGTCTTTGATTATTAACGTTAATATACTTCGCGGGTCCTCAAAATTGAACCGTCATTAGATATACTCCTGAGTCTCGCCAATGCATTTGATTTTAAAGTCGGAAATATTATTAAAACATGTCGCAACTTTCCTAAGTGTGAACACTTGTTTCTTAAAACGTTATTCTTCACATAGGCTTTGATAATTATTATATACCTCGCGAGTTCGCAGAATTAACCCCGGCGCAAACGCGCCATCTTGGTCTTTATCTTCATAAGGACCCCTCTTGAGCTGGCTTTATTTTGGGTCCTTATGATAAAGACTTTTCACTCCATAAAGACGGCCTTATGAGTTCCGTAATCGCTCAAGTCGGTATGCTCACTGGAGGTCCTTATGATAAAGACTTTCACCCCATAACGCCGTCCTTATGAGTTCCGTAATAACCCCCCTGGTCTCTTCTTGCTCAACAATACTTTGCCTTCAGAGAGTTATGCATGCTGATTTCGTACATTAATGATTTTAATCTGATGTCCATTTACGTACTTAAGGCATTTGCAATGAAGAAATCATTCATGTTATCTATCGTTCACGATTTTTTAAACACCGAAAAAGAAAAATGAAAAATAATATAGTTTTTCCCACCCTTTCTTAAATCGCGCACCTTCATTATTTGGCCGCATTTCATTACTGCCATCTTTTACATTACGTCAACAAAACTTTTATTCTACAATTGTATCTATTTCCACTAAAAAGCTAGAAGTTAGTCTACTAAAAAGCTAGAAGCTAAAAGCTAGTTCACTAAAAAGCTAGAAGCTAGTCACTGACACAGAATGCTTATTCTATAATTTGGCTAAGCTATTTTAATCTGACTGTCAATGACAATTTTCTTCTTCATGAGAGCCGGAATCGTAGGTTTCTTACGGGCCTATTTTTTAAAGCCATACGGTAATTTGGAAGATATTACTCCTACATAATCAATCATTCCTTTTTCTTAGCATTCTATCGTTTACGGACGGTTTAAATGGGAGGCTATTTTCCTGCCCTCCTGCCCTCAACGCTTACTTAGCATTCCCTCTCCTATTACGACCTTAAACATTCTGTTTCCTCCACTTACCTGTTCCATTGACCTACTTGTGTCTCCTTCAAATGTACCTCATCAAATTTCTTCCTCCTCCCACCGAACCTAGAACTTCACCGTTTTTTCTCTTCGCTCCGTGTATTGCAATTTCTGAATCAATTTCCAAATGTACATCTCAAAGCGCCTTCAGTCTACAGCACTCATCTCTTGTAAATGAACAAAAAACAGAGCCTTTCAATGTCGGGCTGCATATTTAGCTTCTTACAACTGTCCGAGCCTGCAGCCTATCTTAATTGATAAATATATAGGAAAGTAAATATCTTCAAAAGCATTAAATTTAGCGGGTTCAAATTAGAAAACCATTAATTGACGGGGCAGTGCTGATTTTTAAAACGACTTCTATCATTTAAATTTCAAGCTAAATGAAACTTTAATTGCAGTTCATTATTTTACGAGATATTTTACAACATTTTTAGAGCTAAATTAGAAAAAAAGCTTAAAAAATTGAGATGCCCCTTACTTTTGCGCTAGCCGGTAAAATACGGAGCTTGTGAACAATTTCGACAGAAAAATACTGAATTCTACAAAAATACTGAAATATTTAAGCCGAATTTCCACAAAATAAGTGAATTTGGGCCATAGCGTGATGGCAAAAAAACGGGCCATTAATAAAGGAGATCAGGAATTTCTCGTGTTACATCGGCAAAACCAGACTCGGAAACCGTCAAATAACGCTTTAATAAAATTCATGCTTGACACTTGAAAGGAACATGATCCAACTATTCAGCTATCCTGAAAGCCCTTCCAGTGCATGAGCTAATAACTGAAAAGAAAAAAAAGCAAAAGTGACATTCAGTAGAATCGCAGCAGAAGCTAAATACGTTTTTTGAGAGAAAAACATTCAAGTTGATTTATTTACAATTTTTTCACTCGTTATTAGTTGAAAAAAATGTTTATCGTGGGCTCACAAAAAATATGAAAACGCCTTCACATGCTTACACACTGTGAACAAAGGGGTGAACAAATAAAATTCCCCACTTATCGAAAGCATTTGGTTATTTTTTTCCACATATCTCCTCCACCTTTTCCCTCCCGCAAACAACGGCCAACTTCATTAAGATTTACTGCCCGTATATCAACACAGAGGTACTCCTGGGATCCGAACAAACAGCCAGTGAGTGGAGTTCTTTATCGCCACACCCGCACATGGGGAGGGATTCAGTTTTATTTACATTTCTTTCGTTTTTTCCATATTCCAACCCTCTTTATTCCTCACACACTCCATTTTACACTCTTAAAACTTCCAAGCGGAATTGGAACAAATATCTCAGCGCCAACATGCCACTCAAAGCAAAAAACGGGGCTTGGAGGTGGTTGGGGTAGGAACAAAAGGAGAGAATACGACACTCATTTTAACCATCACGCGACGAAATGACCCGGAGCTTAAGTGGAGCAGCGGTTTCCCTTTTGGCAACGTCATTTGTTGGATTGTCCCATTGGCAGAGCCCGCCTTTTTTCTATTAGCGTGGCGAGGTGGAACCGGGAGAGCTCATTTCTCAAAAATTTCCCCATGCTCTCGGCTCTCGCACAATCAATTCATAACTCCGAGGCAATACAATTCGTGAAAAGGACGAGAATTTCCAGCGAAAGATTACTCACGCAGCAGGGTCGATTCAGCGACAATTTAAGTACGATTGCGAACCTTGCTAAAAACACGGAGTGGAAAAGCTTAAAGAGGAATGCGTACACCCGTTTATCATCTCCAGAGGACTTTCATTTTTATATTACAAATCATAGCAGGCATTGAAGCGAATGCAGATGGGCTTACCTTGGTTTCTGAAAACTACCGTCTCAATTTTGGAGTTTCTCAAGTATATCCTTCCATCATATTTTACAAAACTTCTTATATTTAATCTTTCATCATTTCCATTTTTCATCACCCTCCATCACAACTATTCTTTACTTACTTTGCCCACTAATTTTGTAATTTTCATAAATGTTTTGTATTGCTATCATTAAAAATAATGGAACTTAAATAACAGTTGCAAACAAGACGGAGGCTTATTTTGTTATTCCTCGATTGTCAAATGTGCTTTAACAGTAAAGGTAAATAGATTCCTTGGACAGCCCCGGCTTTTAATGCCCATCCCCGCGGGAACATCTCTAACCTTTCCCCTCACAAACACTGCGATCGCCATGTGGAAGGGACGCCCCTTAGCGCGTACATATCTATTCCCTTCATGATGCCCAACTTCCCTATTTTTCTCTCCCTTCGTTACCCTTTCCCTGTGCTCACTCGAGCAACACAGCCTCAAAAAGACCCTTGAATTTCAGTACCTGCGTCCTTTCACTTTCTTCGTCTTCTTCAAATTTCCCCCACCCATTTCATTTACATCTAAGAAATATTTTCATTCATCTTCAACCCCACATATTTAACTTTCAACATCTTAATGCAAGCCATCATCTCTAAAAACTTTTATCTACACTGATCATCTTTCCTCAGACACTACTGTTCGGAAGCATACAACGCTACAATTCCTAATATGCATTTACTATTTTTATTATAATTAAAAAAAAAACATTTTACAAGGCAATAAAATCTAAGATAACCATTTTTATAACATAATCGAAGGAGAAATGAATGGGAAGAATAGCAGAGGAATACCCAGAATGGAATACATAAGGCAAACTTTGAAGGACGTCAAAGTAAGAATTACGTAGGAATGAAGCGGTTGGCTGAGAGGAGAGTGGAGTGGAGAGGTGCTGCAATCCAATCTTCTGATTGATATGTGCTGATGAATTCAATAACATTATCATGACCATATTGTATTTTTTATCAATGTATTTCCTTTTATTATCACTAATTTTAACTTTTATTACGATCATCTCTTGAGTATATTTTATCAACGTCCTCTTATCAATAACTACAGTCGCAAGTGAATTTTCTTTGTTGATATTCTTATTACTTCCGTATTTTTTTCAAAAAAACTTTGATGATTTGTGTTATCTTCGAAAAGCCCAACTTCAGGCCCTAAGTTTCTTAATGCTTAGATTCAACTTCCTCTTTCTCGAGAACGCCGTTACGATCCATGTCTTGTGGTTCATCGCCATTCCACACCTCACGCAAAAAAAACTGCCAAGTGTTCAGTAATGACTACCGTTCCTTGGCTGAATGGCCAACTAACGCTTAATTTCCCGTAAATATATCTGCCTTTATCGCCTCTTCATTCACTTCTATTCTCATTCCCATCTACTCCCATGGCTCCCTTGCCTATCTCTCGCTAGGTATGCACATTAAAAAAATGAAATATTTACCTCATGTCCCGTGCTGAAAATCATCATACCTTCTACCTCTCTTCATATCGTCCATGATACATTTTTTTCGTTACTTCTCCTCTCTTAATCAACATTCCCTTTTTATCACATCCATTATTATTTCATTAATACTGCATACGGTCTTTATCAACTTCATGAGCCCACTTTGAATTTTCCTCATACCTTCCCTGTTACATCCAGAACTTCAATACTCGATTTTCAATCCAGCCAACTTATATTCTCCATCGTTTTTCAAGGAAACAGTTCAAAAATGTCCACACTTCTTTACTTAATTTTCATGGGTAGTAACACCGCACTCCATAAACGAGTCCTCGTCACTAGCAGCAATTTGCTGCTGGTAACTTCTACGTGAAAAATAAAAAATGATGGATATCGGCAAATAAAAACCAGTATATTATAAAATCATACAATTTAACATAATGTTGAGATCGTTTAGCACTCGTGACAAAATTGTGGCATACGTTAACCTTCCGGCGTGCGCGCATTTTTCAGTCACACGAGCGGGCGCGTCGTGTACGCAGTACACGAAGACGCTAATTAAGAATAAATGAGGTGTTTTGTTAAAAAATGTTATATTTGTCATTGGTTAGCTATATTATTTATTAATTAATATAATTGTTCACATTTAAATGTTCATTTTTGTATTATTATCTCTTTTAATAGCTGTCAAGCTTGACGACGGAACTTGTTCCTCGGCGTCTTGTAGGCACGGAAGGCAAGTGACAAAGGCTCGATAATGTTTTTGCTAACGTATTTACTTCAAGCAATTTCACAGTAGATGTATTATTTATGCATGGTTTACATCTCTCTCTTTTCGAAAAATTCACGGGAGAAGTAGTTTTTACTTGAGAGTGGTAGCGCTTCAGGTATGCTTCCAATCGGACGGCGGAGTCAAACCCGTAGATTTTGACACTATATGCCCATTTTTGTGACCCACGCTCGTTTCTGAATACTCTTCTTTGATGCCGTTCTTTATCATACCATTTTTATTGAATTGACCGAATCTGAGCTAATGCCAGAAATATTCAAGAAAACAAAAAATCATGTAAGTGGTGGGCCACGGGCAACGCACATTTTATCAACTTTGTTTACTACCTTTAGTCTCATTGTCATGTGCTATAATTTTTGGTCTGTTGGTAGCTGCATTGATGTCATGTGATTCATGCGTTGTAAGCATTCGAATGACGGTTTTGAGTCTTGGTATGTATGACACAAGAGTCACGTTTCTTCCAAGCAATGAACTATGCACTTATCTCGCTTCGTTCGGCAGAAATTCATGCGGGATTTCATGCTTGTTTTTCGGCACCTCCCAATCAATGTAATATTTAACATGAGAAGATATAGAGCTAATGCATAGTGCACCAATTGTAAGTGGGAAGAGTTTGCTTTTCATTGTCTAATGGCTGCACGAGATTTTGACTAAAACTGACTGAGAATGTCATACTTATATCTTCGATCCATTTGCTGCTCGCATTTGAGTTCTTTATTGCCAGAGTAAAACGATTTTGCGTCACATTGTGCCACACACTCTGGCCATATCTTGCTGGATTGCTGGGAATGTACTGCACAAAGCTACATCGACGCGAATGGATGCAAAATTTTTTCGATTGGAATGTAATCGCTCGTCTTGTAATTTTTTATGCAGCCACTCAAAAATCAATCTAAAATCGACCGTATTTCCACGAGTTTGTATAAATTTATTCTAGCCTTCCTGATTGTAGAATCCTTTATATTGGAGACATTACAACAGGAATCTCCTCTACCTCACGACAATTCTAGGTGCCACGATTCCACTTCCGTCTGGATTACGTAGTTTTAGAATATTAGTATGATGCGGCTATGTTTTATGCCAACCAGAAATACACTTCTTCTTCATCTTTGGAGGCTCCTTCTTCCAAATTGCTGTACACATCATCCTTATGTACTTCATCTGCTTCGCAATCAGAACCATCATTGTCGACGGCATCATCTTCCTTTTCCTCTTCGTCGAAGTCCAACAGAAGATAGTTCCTCGGCTTCAATTTGGAACACTTATCATTTCAAAAATAGTTTCACTAATATAAATTACATTGATGCATAATTACATAATTTTTATGCAATAAAAGGTGACTCATTCTCTGATATAAATGTAAGGAATATAGGTAAATTTACTAACGAATATATTGTTTTCATGATCACAGCAGGTCTCCACAGTATACACAATCTTTTGCTTCAGGAGAAAATTACTGCCATTTAACCATATGAGTAGATAATCAGTAACATACGATATTTGTCACCTACTACTGTTAATAATAAAAAAATTCAATATCTTATAGAATAACAAAAAATATACGAACAGACCTCGATTGTTCATAGATTCAATGAGCCTCGCAGCGCACAACGTACGGACTTCACGACGCGTTTCTCTTTCTTATTCCCCAAAAACTGCTTCTAAGAAAATAATTTCTGCACACTACGAAGGCTATTGGTACAAATGAGGAATAGCAAAGGGTCCCAAGTTGATCCCATTACGGTAAAATGGATTAAAACGCCTAAAACCGACCGCCGTGTACTCAGTACACGTACGCGCCCACCGGAAGGTTAAGAGGGCTTACTAGCGACACTGTTGGAGAGTTTGTCGTACTACGTTCAAATGGTCTCTTCCTTAGGTATACTCATAGACTTCCTCATCCTCTGCATAAAAGTAGTATGCTTAAATTAAATGGATTGCAACTCCAATACCACTCATGTTTTTTCGGGGGAATGAGGAAGTCCCGAAGTAGTTGTTAGAGAAATCGATTCTCAAGATCTCTCTAACATGATTTGCAATCGTCACGAAGCCGTCATGAAGAGAAATAAGTTTTATGTACATTAAGAAACCTGGGTGGAGCAGCCATCATGGGATAACAGTAATAAAGTTCTCGTGAGCGATAATTACAAGAAAGAAAAACACAGCAAATTAGACAATCTAATAAAAGTGATTTTATTTCGCAACCGTAATTTCATCATTGTGCATTGCGCGTCGAGGACAGGCAAAAAAAAGAATGATGAGAAAACCTTACTAATAAAACTTATTGAAGAAAACAGGCCATTCTGGAGAGTTGCGTTAAGGACAATTTCTCTGGGGGAATAAAAGAATATTATACTGAACCTTCGCATGCGATCTAATCAGAGATCTTTCTTAACTGATGCCCAAGAGTCCTGTTCAAGCTGAAGTGGCTTTTTTGGTAAATATATCTAGGTTTTAATATTTAGCATAAGAAAAAATATCTCAAACAATAAATAAAAAGAAACTGTAGAATTTCGTGGGATAGAGGTAGAAATAGTTCAAATAGTAGCAGCTTATATACACCGGCTGCAACGTGATTGGGATCTTCGGAAAATTTCTGCGTTTTCATCTGAGGCATTGCTAATTAAAAATATGGAAACCACATGATTGCCAGGTTATAATTTCCAGATGGATAATTGGGATGGAATTCCTGAAGTGTATGCTTGTAAGAAAGTGACTTTATGCTCATATTTGATAAAAACTACATGAAATTGAATTTTTCATCATTTATAAATAATACTTCCTGCACTTAAACTCAGAGGAGATAAATTCTCAAAGTGACAACTTTTATGCTAATAATTCAGTCACTAAATGAAATGAATCGAAAATAGAAACGGGGAAAATATAACACGCCATTTCAAAAGGATGTATCAGCCTACGATAGAGCACAGGAATAAAGTTAATATTGGCACTGGTGACTATACCAAAAATTCACATTATTCGAATTCATTTAAGGAAGAAATGGACAAGGAAAGGTTGCAGCTAGGCGCGAACAAGTTCAAAAAGCATATAACATTAAGAAATCGAATACGCATTTTTGGCTTCCAAATGAAACTCAATATTTTACTACTCAATTAAAATTTAGAGGGATTCATTCTTTTTAAATTCATTTCCAGCAAATGGAGGAAATTTTATCCGGCATTGCTACCCGACGAAGATGTGTATTGATTCAGCCACCGATCGGTAAAAAAATACCATGATCCATTTGGAAGATGTGGAAATGTAGGGAGGGAATGAAAAGTGAAGGGGATGCCTTTTTGCGGGAAAGAGCAGGATTGCGTTAGCGTAACGAGGACTCCGCCGTGGTCACGTGCATCGATTTGCCCCCTACCCATTACATTTGATGCGGTAAGGGGGAGAGTAGTGTCGGATTGGTGGAGGAAGAGGTAAAGCGTCGGTGAGGAAGAGGAAATGCGAGGTGCTTCGGTTGCGGCGAGTGAACGAGGAAATTAGGCATTGGCTAGAGCTTTAACCCAGAATATCCTATTAATAATCACACACCTAGTACTGAAACATATATCCTTGTGGCCATACCACTATCGGATAGCAACATTCTTCCCAAGGATAAGTTCAGGTAGAGTAACAGAGGGCGAAGCAACGTGCAATTGAAATGGTCGGGGAAGAGATTGCCAGTAACATTTTGGAAATTTAGAGATACTTGGGTAATTAAGTTTGTAGGAATACATAAAACATATTAATAAAAGCAATTTAATCCAAAATGTCCAACATTTGTGCATAAGTATAGATTAATTGAAAACTGAATAGAAATTGTAAATTGACAATGAAACTTTTCAAATAATTTTGTAAATAACTCGCCGCTATGTGCTTCATTGTACAAAGTTATTTGCCGTAGTACATTGGAATGGCTACGGTGATCACTTAATTAAAATAAAATTAGACAAAAAGTTATACTATTTAAAATTTTTTATGATTACCAGTCTGTTTCCTTTACCTTCGAGCTACTTCCATAAACGTGCATAATCACTTTTGATGGCCCCTTTAGTAACAAGGTCGTCAGGGTACTTCCGAATGACAATTTTAGGCTCGCCTTCGATACCCCACACACAGTCGAAAGAATCCTTTTACATTCTTAAGATAATTTCCAGTTCACGAAAAGAGATGGATTCTATGGTGAAGCACCCTTACCTTTGTTTACATAAGTCAGACTGGTCGCACAATAGACACGTTCCCATGAGCACAAAAGATGTTTCTTCGAGGCGGACTTCAGTTCAACCTTCGCAAAGCACCTAGTCGAAGAAAACCACCGGAGTGATTTTGTTCCAGTTCTCTACCTTCTCAACTTGAATTTCTCGAAATGGTTTAAATACGATCTCCATCTAGAAACAGTGATAACATTCTAAATGACGATGGTTCTTCATCCCCCTCACCTCTGCTTTCTCTGTACCTTCCCTGTCATCGGCCATCGTCGTAATCTATGACGATTTGAATTTTATGCAATGTCACTTACGTTGTTGACCTCGATCTAGACCCGTTGACCCATACCATATCCTCTCCTCCCTTTTCCTACTAAATTCTTCATTAATCCACTGCAATGTTGTGTATTTTATCATTCCACCCCCTCAATCTCTTCCCGCATGTATATATATACGCTCTTTATCTTCTATAACTTCCTCGGAAGTTACTGAGTGAGATAAACTTTATGAGTCAAAAACTTGGTCGGAAAGGTGAATAAAAAAATTAATTTTGGACTAAAAACATTTATCTAATTTTATACGATAACTGGAGTAATAAGAAGTTACGACGGAAACTATCAAGTCCAAAAACACTGATTTCCTTGATTTCAGGAATGTCAGAAAATGTCTCTTCTTTTCGAGTTAAAACGTGAGCAGAAATCAACCGCTAGTAGACACACGAATGAGTAAATTCACAGTGAAAATGATTAACACATATTGTTCCATTACAGCCTCAATGAAACGCACATACGAATAGTATGAGTATATTAATCGGTAAAAGCACTCGTGGGTTATTAAAGAGATCTTGGTTCCAATACCCGCCAGGGTGAATGAATATTTCGCTGCAAATTTAAGTGGGATGGAACAAGAATATTATGATTAAAATATCTCTAGCTAAATAATATTTTACTGCAATATCAGCAGGCTACATCGATGCTTCATATCGTTTCTGAAAAGATTTAGGGATACAATTGATAAAGCAACGGTGAGAGAGTATGAAGCACAAATGAAGATCCAACACAAACTAAATAGCTTCCTTACCGCGGATACCATAAGCATAAAACCGAATGATGGTTTTAGACGTTAAGGTAACACACATCTCGCATTAAGCTTAATAGAGCGCGGAAAAAGCTTCGAGGATAAAGGGAGCACCACTTTAATCTGCGTCCTCCATAATTATCCAGATAAATCTGATGCTTAGTAGGTCATGCATCATGAACATTTATAGCTATAGCGCATCTACCAGATAAGATTCTTGGGTTGCACCTATCGGCAGTCCAATTCTGTGATTACTATGCAAACTCCTAGCAGCCACACCATTTTCGATAATTGTAGTGCGTGATGTATCTGCATGACGATTTTCATTGTTCACATCGCGATATATCGAAGATAAATGCCCACAAAACAGGTCTTACATACGTGCAGGAATCGCGACTATGGCACATTAGTATTCAAGGAGAATAAGGTGAAATATAGAGCTGTGGCTGAGCACATACAGCGTGGCAGGGATTTAGCAAAATTAGGAGTACCCATGATTCACCTGTATCCAAGGTTCTAAGAATGAATTTTTAAGGGTCTTGTCTACTTCTACATATAACTGTGAGAGCGGTCTCAAGTGTGTGTGGCAGGTGGTTTAAGGATTCCTGTCATGAAAAGGGAGTGAATGGGGATAGTGAAAAGGAAGAATAGAAAATTTATATGCGTATTGGCTTTCAACATATTTAGATATTTTTTCAACTTACAATTTTCGTATTTCCACAGCTGGTTGCGCAAATATATAGCCACATATAACTTCAGTGCAGGGCACCATTCTATGAATGGATTTTAGCGGCTACAGCGATAATGCTGTAAAACATTAACCCTCGCGGCTTTGTTCAATTTCTCCATGATTAAATACTGGCTAAAAATATTAAAGTTGCGCTGGGAAACTTAACAAACAGAATAAGACAACTATGTTACTTAACTAAATTAAAAAACACTATAATTAGCTAAACACGACCGTGGTTGCATAAGCATTATTATCAGGTGCTTCTTAGCAGTAAATAATAATAAATAAGTACAAAATTTACTTTTATAAGACCATGTCCTATGGGACACATCCTAAACATACTAAAAAATTCTGTGGTGTAAGAAACAAAGAAAAAACCTTACCGAAATTCATTAAATCAAAAAAATATTAAAAAATAAACATTTGGCTATTCATTAAGACTACTATGCTATATAAACTACAACAAAGTTAAGTGCCACTCTTGTGATAAAATAGTTACTCGTAAATGGCTGAGGGGGTCGAAAAAGGCAACGGGGGTAGTGCAGAAGGTTGATTGATAATTGCAAAAACCACAAGGACAGGTGAGGTGATACGCTACAAAGTCTGCTAATGGCCGAAGAGTTACAGTCGGTTTTCAATGGATATTCTAGTACAGGCTTTCATTTAAAAACGAACCAAGAAGCTTATTGCAAAAAGTTTAAAACGATAGAGAGCTTCAAAAAAAGACTAAGTTTCCGGTTTTACATTTATCCTGGGCTCAGAAGAAGATACTTTAGCAAAATGATAAGAACTTTTTTTCTAGTAAATTAAAAATATTTAGGACTTGAGTATTACACAATCAACATATACGCCTGTAGAGTGTAAAAATTTCATCTCCACCATACAAATACCCTTGCAGCCATAATTTTTTAAAGTGAGCAGTTCCTTGAGGAGAAGCAAAAAGCCTGGACTTTGTTTGCTATAACCACACAGAAAATAAATATTGAAATTAAATTGTATTACATAGCCCAACGCAGAATTAAGCAAGAAAAGTACTGGTGTGGCTCATTTTGCAAAAAGCTAATTAATAATTGGTTTGTCTCAAATTAAATCCTAAACTCGGGTATCCATTATTAAAAAAATCGACTGTAGGGTTCCAAATTACATATTTTAAAAATTCAAGCAGTCCAAGAGCGTTACGTTCACTACGTTTAGTGCAAAAATATTAAGTATTACGTCCAGGTCACAACTATGTTCGCAGTTAAATACGTTAAGCAAAATTGATACTTTGCTCATTGCTGTTCTTAAAAGATTTAAATTGGAACACTTAAATACTCAAGTGTACCACTACTCAAATGATAAGGAAACTTTCATGGTCAAACGACTTCTAGCCATACCAGTAGGCCGCGCGAAACTCCCAACCTTCGAGTATTAATACCCCCCTTCTTCCTTTGTAATTCACTCTAAGATTCATGGCTCAAAATATCTTCTAGTTTATCTAGCATGGATACATACCTAACATGGCAACATTACAAATAGGCATTTGCGCTACAAAAATATCGCATATCCACTCAACTTTCTGATTGCAATTGAAACCCCACTCTTTTCGGCTGGGAAAAATTTTCGTACAAACACTTTCGTTCAGAAACACATCACGGCATTGCCGTGCATTGAAAATGAATTACAGAGCACCCCATTGAGCTCGATGATTTTTTTTGCGGTACTTCATGCTGGGATTCAACGTGATTTACTTTCAACATCGCTGATATTTTTTCACCACGAATAAGAACTTCTCCAGTAATTCCGACCGTACTCATGCGTCGAAATTTAATCCGTTCTCGAATACCCGAAAGCGGGGAACACGTCCAATTTTTCCGGGCACGAAACTTTTCCGGCCGAAGGAGAAAAAAAATACTCCGTCGGCAGCATTTATCCGCCGCGCTGTGCGGGCTCATCTCTCCCGATGGCGAGCGATTGTTCGGGGGAACCAGTGCGCGCTCATCACTGCCTTTCTCTCTCCCCCGTTCTGAATGCGACGGGGGTGAAAGAGAGAAGACGATAAACGGTGCTTGGAGAGGCAGCCGACGGATGGTGGAGGAGAAGGGAAAGGAGAACGGAAGGCTTTGGAAGGATATCGGACGGGCCTCGAATGCACGAATGACGTCATTCTATAGGTACAGAGTTAAGGGATTTTTCGACCCAGCATCTCGATTTCCACTCCTAAAGCACTATTCACGTGAAATCCAATACACTTACGCATTCTATCACATTTAGGTGGTTAAGGGGTATTTACAGTTGGCATGGGCAACCCGCGGTCCGCAAGTCGAATATAGCCCGCTTGATTTTTTCAAGGGGCTCGCGGGCTGTATCCAAGTTGTCTGAGAATTATTAATTTCCTAGTTGGAATTAGAGCTTTATTAAAATGTACACTTAGGTTAAATATACATTTAGGCAAAGATGATGTCTACATCTGTACTTTAAACTGAAGGCAAAGGTCGAAGGAAGAATATCTAATGACAAGTGCCAAGTGTGTGACCAGCTGGATTTTGATGGGAAGTATTAAAAAACTTTGGAATAAATGAAAAAACTTTTTGACACGGATGCATGTAATTTATCGAAGGTTATATAACAATTGGTGATTTAATATCATCAATTTCTCATAAAAATTCCCATATAAAAATTATAAAGGTATTCAGTATTCTTCCTTATACCACATTGTGCTGAAGTTGGCAATTTATGGCTGTATAAATTGTAATTCAAAAATACATTGGCGCATTCAATAAACTCTAAAACAGTGATGGACCTAAGGACTTTCTAATGATCAAAACAAACACCACTAAAAAAACCAAACCGGAAAATACAAATCCCCCAACTATCCAAAAAGTAGAAGGAGTAATTAAGGAAATAATAAATTACAAAGCATGTGGATAAAACCAAGTCTTTGCAGAAACGTGTAAATATGCCGGAAGTGCAACACGGATCTCCTTACATATGATACTTGCAAGGATATGGACAACAGAGAGTCTTCCGGAACAATGGACCTCGGCTATAATTACCCCACTTCACAAAAAAGGAGACAAGAGAAATCCAGACAATTATAGAGGTATTACTCTCCTAGACTGCACCTACAAAATTTTCTCCAAGATCCTATGCAATAGGATTAAAGACCAGCTGGATTAGGAACTAGGGGAATACCAAGGTGGCTTCAAAACGTTGAGAAGTTGTGCAGAACAAATTATCACGCTAAAGCTAGTCATGGCATATTACAGCAGACTAAACAAACCTCTTACAATAGCCTTTATAGACTTCAGAAAAGCATTTGATTGCATCCACAGACAATCAATGCTGAAAATTCTAAGAAACTTTGGACTCTACCCGAAATTGGTCAAAATGATAGAGCTTACTTTAACTGATACAAAATCAAATGTCAGGTTTAGAGGAGAACTGTCTGAATCATTTCTCATAAAAACAGGTTTGAGACAGGGGTTGTCACCGCTAATGTTCAATTGTGCCCTAGAATATATTATGAGGGAATGGTACAAGGATAACCCGAAGAACATCAAAATTGCAACATCCAAAGACAACATAAATTTAAACTCTTGGATTTGCGGATGACCTGTCTCATCTAGCCAACAATATCCAGAAAACTAAACAACAAATAAAATCACTACAGAATATAGCTCATAAGATTGGGCTTAAGATATATTTTGAGAAAACAGAAACTATGCTAACTGACCCACCACTCGCAAACAAAATCAAGGTAGAAAATCAAGAGATAAAAATTGTAGACAGATTTAAATACCTAGGGGAAATTATAACATACAACCTTTATGAGAAACCAACATGGAACAATAGAATACATAAATTTACTAGAGCACAATATATCACCAAGAACATATAACAAAAAATGCCTCTCAATAGCCACAAAATTAAGACACTATGAAACAGTTATACAACCGGAAATAACATATGCAAGTGAAACCATCTTCAAAACAACTAAAACAATAGCATTAGATAAATTACTCTAGTTAGAACGGAGAATGGTCAGAACTTGCATATATAAAAAATACCAAGAAAATGGGTACTGGAGATTAGCTTCCAATGAAACAGTCTACAGTGAAATAGAACCTGTAATGAGCACGATGAGAAAGAGACGAATCTCATTCTTTGGACGCCTAATCAGAACACCGGAAAACAGAATAAGCAAAAGGATTATAGAAAAATAATGGAACAGTAAGACCAGTGCAAGATGGATAGCAGAAATTGAGGAAGATATGAGTGAATTAACACATCACAATCGAAAATTTGAAAGAAAAGACAGATTCTATTGTGAAACTCAAGGACAAACAGATCAGAAAACAAACAAAGATCAACAAACAGATACTAGGAAGGAAGATCTGAGATGAAGAAAGTAAACTACGATCTGAGCGAATGAAGAAATACTGGGCTGACAAAAAACAGAAGAAATCCAGAAGATGATGAAGTGGTCCAATGAAATCCATAAAATTAAAAATAAATAAATAAATAAAAATACATTCGTCGAATAATCAGCATAATTTGTATCTTAAACTTGTTTCCTAAAAGCCAAAAACTGTTGTAAGTGAAAACAATATATTGTAAACGGCACAGGTGAAAAGCTGGAATTCAGAATTTGTTTTAACCCAACGGTTGCGGAGGAACTTTCTGAACTCTTTAAAATATTTTGGCCTTTCAACCTACCTTTCACTATTTTTCTTGTTTTACTTAATTATTTTGATTTAATTTAATTTACTTAATTAAATATTACTTAATTATATTTCTTAATAAATTAATTGATAATTATGTAATAATAAATTTAATTTACTATAACCTGGTCTATATTTTAACCTTTGATTTAAATTATATTTTTATAGCTATTCCAAACGTAGACATGGATGTATATTAATTTATTTATTTATAATATCTTGAAGAACAGGGAAGTGATTCATTAAAAAAATATCTGAACCTCGGAAAACTCAATTTTACCATCCAGCCAAGTGACCAAAAAAGGTTAACCAGTCCTGCACACCCACCGAAAAATGTTGCGCATGCCTAATTTACATTCTGCTCTCCCTAATAAAACAGCAAGTTCATGACAACATTTCTTAGTTTACATGGGTTTTAGGAGTTTCAACTCCGAAGGTAATATTTTATTTCTTATATTTTATATCTATTCTGGCCTTGTTTACCACAAACATTAATTTGTACGGCCAAGGTGGGATTAGAACCTGCGACCTAAGGCTTTCCGGCATGTAACCAACCTGGCTTCAATTCCATTCTTCAGCTCCGCATACTTCATACTATCCTTCAACCATGCAAAAATGGTCATCATGCTATATTTTCAAACTGGCATAAGTTATTATAAGACCTAATTGGACATGCCATCGTCTCAAATTGCCAAATCCATTCATGTATTTCTTCCGGTCTCTTACAAAACCTCAATTCCTCCCTTACCATTCGAGTTGTTCTTTATTAACCGTTTGTTTACCCACTACATTTGATTTAGTTATCTTCAGTAAAGACCACAAACTCCTACTACTTATTCTCACTCTCTGAACTTAAAGCCAAGGCTTCGGAATCATATGTAATAATCAATCTATTGCTAGACATGATCCTCAAATGGCATGTACCACAGATCCCTGCCATCACATCTTTCACATTTTAAACGTATCTTTCTTTAATCCAATTCTCCTTCTTATATCTCCAGGTTTTAATCATGTTCCATCTCCTGGTTCTTGAGTCAAGTTTTAGTAAAACATTTATATAAAAATCCACCTGTCCCAGTTAATGACCTCCTATTTTCACGTTCATCAATCAAATTCAAAATTGAATAGTAACAAGAAATTTCATCACGAAAATGTTCATACAATCACTTAATATTTATAATTACGTGTCAATAGACTGTCCAAACCTGTTTTCTAAACTTTTTATCACGGTATATTTAGATGGAGAATACATTTACTTTTACTAACTTTTACTTACCATTAATAATTTATCCTTAAATCAAGGAAAATAATTAGGTAATGTTAAAAAGTATAGAGTAAAATAAATCTAAATCTTGTCTAAATAAAGAATCTGGTACTCATGCATCCATAATTCTTATACATTTCCTTCTTCTTTGCTTACCTAATAGGAATATCACATTTTTTTACTTTTCCATTCACTTCCATCATACTAATTCCTCTATGCACAAATTCTACTGCCGTCTACAATTATTCAACTATCTTTTTTCTCTATTAAGTCTAACACTCTTTAACTTATTTTCCAACTGGTAATTCTCATTCCACTCAAAATAAACAGCTAAAAGCCGAAACGTCCCATCATCTAAATTCCAAGTCACGATTTTGCAACAGCATAGCGCTTTGTTCCAAAATCCTCTCCAGGCATTTACTCTCCTTCACACAATGCGTCTTAAGGACAGGCCTCCTCCAGAATTTCGTCCAAAATACTGCTTAGATACGAGAATGAGTCAACCTGTTATAACCTATGCCCTTCTTCGTAGATGATTAACCTAGCTTTCCACCATCCCAAGAAACTCATTACCTTCACTGTCTGATAATTAATCTTTAGCTCATGCCTCTCATGCTGATTCTGCACCGCACTTAATAATAGCTGCAATCTCCCCGCTAAATGGCTGCCTAAAGGTATGCGGAAATATCAAGTACTGGTGCACTGACCTGTTGCTTTGGATTAACGGAATCCAGATTTCACTTATAAAGAGAAAGATGCAAAGGTAAAGGAAAGGATCATATACTTTTAAGTCATGACTCCTACACGCTCTTAGACGAACAAAGGATGCAATTTACTTTTTTTAGGGTTAAAGATCATGGTTTTTCCTTTCCGCTCGTGTTGCTGCTTTCAGCTTATAACATTTTTGTGCCAGTCAGTCAAATTTCCTTTGCATACTCAGAATTCATATGCATAATAAATGGTACTCTTGAAGGAAGTAATGTTAGGTCGTTGCTCCAACCACTAAAACCACAACCACAAATTTTCGATATAACCTTTCTATAAAAAGAAGCCTAGGGCGACGCCGGGTTTCTATCTTCCTATAATATACTAACTGAAATTCAACCAACCACTAAGCCAGCCATCACTTTATAAATTGAATTGACATAATTGAAGCCATATTTAAACTGACCCTGCAAAAACTACAATTGTATAATAATACGAATACAATAGGTAATTAATATGTAATTGATGATCCTGCTGTTATCTCTTCGATATTTGTAGATTTATTAAATTACGTGTGATTGATTGCTTCTGTCCTCTTGCGCATGGATTTAATATTTTTCCTAAGCATCAACGGAAATTTATTTTTCCTAAGCATCAACGGAA
This sequence comes from Pyrrhosoma nymphula, assembly GCA_963573305.1. NCBI lineage: Eukaryota > Metazoa > Arthropoda > Insecta > Odonata > Coenagrionidae > Pyrrhosoma > Pyrrhosoma nymphula. The sequence continues at coordinate 107,724,007 of OY754337.1, read as the reverse complement.
ACCTATTTTCATTATAAGATTCCAGCTGCATGAAACTGGCCCAGTTTCAGCCTTGGGATTAACTAATTTATCCAGGGTGCTGTACAGAGTAGGGTGCAAATGGGTGAAAATTATTAGTTTCATATCCAGCTGTGTAGATACTATAATCTATTACTTCCTTGAACAAGAAAAATCCGAAAATTACATGTTTGTCCCCAGTTTACGACCTCAAGCTCTGATTTTTTAATATGAAATTTCCGTTTTCAGGGAATGAGAAGGATCTTTGCTTACCATTGATTGATTTTAATTCTATACTTTTCTCATAGTTTGTGAAATTCAATATTTTGCAGTAATAATAATGTAAGGTGCTCAACATGAGATGAATCACTTCAGGACAGGAATTTAATCATTATTCAACAGTGAACGAAGATCTAACTTTTCTTGTAGATTTCTCACTGCCACGTTAGAGAGGAAGCTTTAAGATCAGTAAGAAAATATGGTGGACAGTCAAAAATTGGTCTAAAACAGTAAACTTATGAGGAAATGATATTCTGATTCGGTTGAGAACTTATGGGAGAAAGAAGAATAGAAGGTTTGTCTTCATTAAAGAGTTGACATCGTTGTTAATTCTAGGAACAAATATTAGCTATTAATTGAGAAAGCATTGAAAGGTAATCAGGAACAAGGAAGTTTCAGACAATTATTTTCTCAAATTATCTTGCACTACGCACATCAGAAGGGTTTGTAGTCTGTAGTGGTAGTAGTTTGTAGAAGGAAAGGTTCTAAAAAAGAGCTCTCATGTCGATGCAAGGTGCAATTCATGTAACAAGCAAGTAAAAGGTTGTTTGTAGGTATGTCAAATTGGCTGAACCCTAGGTATATTTTGATTTATTGCACCATTTGGCAGAGAAGTTGAACTTTAGTCAGCGAGTACTTGATTGGTTTCGTAAAATTTCAAAATATCTTGAAAAATTCGATTTGAACGTCATGGCTCAACATTCGTGTTCCTTACTACGAAAACCACGAAAATAGACGTTAAGACTATCATATTATAACAATATTTAAGACAAAAATGCAAGTTTTTAACTTTGCCACCATCTAGGGGGTGATTCTGTAACTGATAACGCCTACGCTATTATGACGTAGGGAAATATTTCGGCGTTATGTACCGCCCCCCTGATTCTGTAACTTTAAATAGCGGCCCCTAACGTTATTTGTGGACGTTGGATAGCACCAACAATAACGCCAGCCTTCGGCTTGCGTTATCCCTAATACCAACCCCTCCGATTCCATTTATTGCTCACGGATCGGCACCGTCTTTTGTTTTTCTTTCGAGATACTTCGAAAATGGGACGACTGGGTATGTGGTTTGACTGATTTAAACTAGAAAGCGAGCTTTGTTTAAGCGAATGATGAGTATTCCGCTTGGAGAGAATAATAATGAGATGATTCCTTTCTTATTTGACGAGGTTTTTATCATTTTATGACGAGTATCCAATAACGTAGTTACTTTGCAATTGATCGCTTTGCTACTTGTAAATATACCTAATGGTTCTCTACTTCTAACCGAAAGCTCCGCACTAAAATAGGTGATTCTGTTTTGTAAACCAAACAAATATTGCTCATCAGAGATTGACGCCCAAACATGATAAAAGCCTCCATGAAAAGAACAATGTAATTAGTAAACCAACATATGTTAGTAACAACCACAGGCCAGGCAATAAGATCTTTCTCTCGTCCCAATATGAGAGTCAATTTCTTTTGGTTCGTTCACGTTTATAGCTTGCATTTTGGCCGTCACTTCAACGTAAATCATTCATAGCACTACCTCTAATTTTATATTTGCAACCGCGGGTTTATTAGCGAAGGATACTTTTGGATTGAAAAATACAGTAAGGAATGTCTTATCCACGACAGTACTTTCCATGAGATTCTCGAGACAGAACATTTTGGTCACAGTCATAACAGTCCACAATAACCTGAATCATTCTTGGTACCTAAGCTTATATTATCCCTTGCGTACACAGAAGATCGTAGTAATCATGAACATTCCCTCCTTATCAATAACATACTACAATGGGATAGACAAATATTCACAAGAACTAAAATAGCTTTGACTCCACGAGACTGCATGCGAAAATTGTCGAATAAACCGTTGCCAACCAAAAGCCAAAACAGCTCTGAACAATTCAAAATTCCCTAGCCTTCTCCAATGCAATCCTTAATTGAAGTTCTCTCCCAATTTCCCCAACCACTGGGAACATATATTCAACACAGACTTCCGACATGTTCCGTTCACGAAATATATCCATAGATGTATACATGAATATAATGCGTACTAGTAGGTGCCCATTATATATAACTCTCAAAAGCGTACACAATAATATATAACACTTGACTTTTATTATGCAGTACTTTACTCACATGTCCATTCATTTGTATCATGAAGAATATATACTTCGTGATTTGTTTACAGGCTCACTTAGCGTTTTGCCACACCTTTGTTTTTCGATATTAACTTCCAAAAAGTTAAAATTTAATTATATCTTTGTTTTTTTGACGTAAATATATATAAATTGAGAATAAATAAAAAATATGGGCAAAAAAATATATTCCTGCCAAATAATAGAGCTTATAAAATAAAAAAAACGTTTTGGTCTTTGCCGTTAGAATTTCTCATACTGTTCTCCGAAGTCACGATAGTTATTTAACGTCCTCGAAATCGGCGGAATATAGCGCGGCGGTGTTTACAGAATGGCAACAGGCGTTATTTGTAGGCGGAGAATATCTCAGGCGGTGGATAGCGCCCCTAAGTTACAGAATAGGCCCCTAGGATACCTAACGTCTGGCTGAGGTTTCGACTTCTCAACAAGAAATTTCGTAATCAGGGGGTTTGAAAAGCCAAGAAACCACCTTTTACTTGTTTATTACATGAAATGCTTTTTGCTGAACGTTATTCCTGAATATTTATTTATTTTATGCCTTTTATTTAGGGATAAATTAGGGCTATATAGCCCTCTCTTACATTTAACTCTAGAAATCACATTAACACCCCAGAAATTACATTAACACCTCAGTGGAATAAAACCCTCTTAGACGGGACTCCGCCGCCACCGAGGCCGGCAAAATGTCCTGTACTATTTTATGTTTACACAAGAACTTCCCTTCATCATACGCGTTTTTGGATAGATGAGGAAAAAGCACAGGAAAGAGGATATTTCGCACTCATTAAACAACAATCAAGAGGTGAGCAAGTATGGTGGACTAGTTACAGAAAGGTGCTATGATTAATTAATTTAGGGTCAAATAAAATCAGACGTAGCAGGAAAATTGTCGCTGTATGATGAAAACGGAAAATTAATGGAGGAAAGAGGAATTTAGCCCCTTACAGCAGAACCAGAACAAACAAGAGGAGAGGGAGGAGAAAGTTATGAAAGGATTTGTTGGCACACAATTTCCATTCTATTCATCATTTCTCGATTGAAATCATGTTCAGTTCCATTTATGTTTGGCAGCTAGGAATTCGTTTTGAATAAATGTGTCTGCTCGAAGAGTGGGGATTAGTAACAAGCCTGTTACTAATATTTAAATGCGTAGCTAGTTTATTAACAGCCAAGCAAATAAATAACGGTAGCAGCCCTGAAAAGAGCTTTGTCCTGTAGCAGCCAGAAGCCATGTCATGAAACTACCTTCCCTCTTCCTAAATATGGTGATAGGGAACAGTCATCGAACCACCGACCGATATCGATCTATCTATCTCTACATATCTATTTGTATATCTCTAGCAAAATCCTTGAACATATAATTGTAAGTAATTGTAAAATATGTATAATTGCGACGATAAAGTTAGGGAAATCAGTTACCTCTGAACAGACTGCAGAACGGATGAAATGCTATTTTCCCACGAACAAAAAGAGACCATAACAGCTGCCAGTGAGAATTTTAACTAGGTTCGTCGATAGTTTATGTAGCTGTAGGTAGTAGTAGTATTCCCTAATACTTGTATTCTTATCTGCTACCTAGCACTTACAGCACGCCGTGCATAAACACGCAAATTCTCAAATTCACAAATTATATTCAAAATTCACAAATATAGGCATCTTTGTGAGTAAAATACCTCAACGATGCGATGGTGACTAGAAAACCGCTTGTATTATTTATGATGAATGTCTTCCGATTACTTGAATAAAAACAGTACCAAAACGTGTGTCTCATCTGGTTGCAAAGAAATCACTTGGATCGAGAAATTTGTTGAATTTAGACAAATATTTCCTTATGATCCCACCGGATGTGAAAACAAGAATGTTAGGGGCTTTAGCGCATATCTCTGCGCTGTAGCGCTTTGAAGTATCCCTCTTAGAGAGCGTGTTACAACGCCTTCGAACATTGTGACAACGCCCTCTAAGGAAACCAAAAAATACTTCCATGGCGATTGGAATCGCTCTCTTCATGAGGGCGATCTGAAGCGCCTTTGAACTGAAGCACAACACCTCCTAAGGTGTAGTCCGAAGGCGCTGCAATAGCGTTCCGGAGCACCTCTGCTCACAGTACACCACAACACCTTGTATGCGAAGCGAAGCGTCTTGAGAACGGCGATGTCAAGGCGCTTCGGGGGTGGTTCGGAGCCCATCCGCCTGAAAGTGTGAATCAACACCTTGGGATCACCTAGGAAATGTCTAGCCAAGGGTGTTTACAAGGTGCTTCGGAGGTGCTAAAGAGCGCTGTCCGCTGGACAGCGTTACAGAGCATCTTGCCAGCGCCGTGAGAACGCCTAGAGACGCCTTATGAGCACCTTCACACGCCTTTTACACACCTTTAAAAGCGTTGAGAAAATCGCCAGGGATTAACTTTTGGAAGGTGTTGCATTAGGACGAAGGTCATTTATTCAGTTGTTCTCTTTCAGATAATTGTCCTCAAAGTTCTGACAACATATTTACTTGAAAAATAAAATTACTGATCCTTTACTTTAGTAATAGGAATAGCCATACGCCGCACAAGAAATAGGCATAATGTTACAGTCTTCAAGCATTGAAAATAATACTCTCATTTGAGCCTTTTTCTTTTCGTAAACCTTGGACTTTTATATAATTCACTCCACTAAAGTTCATTAATACGTAAATAAATACACACATAAATGTTTCTGTCATGGTGGTCGTCATTTCCCACTTGACTTCAGTTTGAGAGCGCTGTTTTCACGAAGATAGCCCCTCTATGTTTATTATAGCTCGTTGATTGGAGATGATAGTTTAGCTCGCATCATGACTAGCGATATCGACAGTGCTCTCGAATGATCCATAGCTCCGTATCGCTAACTTTCTCTTAAGAGGCTTGAGGTGGGGCTCGATTGTGGCCGCAGGCCCAATATAGAAATTCCGCATCCCCTTTGTTTATCCCGAGCTTTTAGAAAGCCACCCTTCACAAGTTTCCCTTTTTGCCACCGCGGCAGCAGCATCGACGGCGACGTACAGAAGGGGAAATGACGCAAATCAAAATCCGCTTCTCCCCCTGATTGGATTACGAGAGGAATTTCCATTATTGAGGGGAGTGTTTTGCGGGGTGGTTGAGATGGAGCGACGCGGGGGGACATTGAGAGCGTTGCCATGGATGTCGCGGGGAATGAAGATGTAGGAAGCAGGTCGCCCGGAGGACAGCTTTATGGGTCTCTCCCCCACCTCCCCCTCAACCCCCAATGGCGCTCCGATCTGCCGCACCGCTATTAGCGTTTTCAATTGGTCGCTCCGCCAAGTGATTGTTATGGATGCCTTTCACCCTTTCTCTCTGCGGGCTTTCGCCACAGGCCTCCGCGCAGTTCTCCTCCATTCCCTCGCCGCTGAGAGCTATTGAACATACCTGACACGGGAAACGGTGCAAGACCTGTGCTCTGTGCTATCTCCAAGCGCCTGGTGCCTGCAACAACTTGAAAAGTACGGAAGGATGTGGAGAATGGACTATTGAGAAACGTGGATGTGCATCATACCATTCCAGAGTTATAGCTGCACGTGTACTGGGGGATGTTCTGACACCAGTCTTTAATTATTAACACGTCGAGATTTATGAATTAATATACCTTTTTCAGCCAAACGTTGACTTCCTCACTTGACAGTAGATATTCCAGGTACGAAGTCCAGCCTCAAGTATCACTCGACTTACTTCATTCATATCGCTCAACTCGTTTTGTATTTAAATTTTATTCACTCACCCTCTTCAGAGCCTTTCTCTCTTTCACCGGTTAATATTTAAATCCCGTTTATGCTTTTTTGAAATGAGGAACGTAAACACGAATACATACGGGAGCCAAACTAAGGTTAAAATTAACCCTCATCAGAAAGCTCCTGAAATATTTAGAATCCGGATAAAAGGACTAAATAAAAACTGTGTATGCCATAGGGGTTTCAGGCGTTCATGTATCATCTGAGCTTTCCGTGTTTATATCAGCGGAGAAATAAGGATTCTTTGAAAGATTATTTTTATGCCAAGTATAATGCATTCAAAACGCGAACGTGTTGCGGGGATCGCGTTTAAATCCAGCATATTATTTTGAGAGGAGCGTATTTCATCGACAAGTGCAGAAATATTATGAGTGCATAGCTAACTGGACAATACTCTGCTTTTTGACTCACAATCAGACTAATAAAAACATCTTTCAGGCTTTCAGATTACACATTAAATCAAAATCAAGTCCTGGGACATTGGGAAACCCTGGGGAAAGGTTACTCTTGTAAGGGTTACCCTATAAAAATTGTTATCCATATGGGAAGCGTTCCCGGGTTTCCCGCCAGATCGCAGGGCTGGTTGACACTGATAATTCCACGGCCAACCCGGTTTCGACTTCAGCGTTTGATGATGATGCCTGTCTCAGACGTCGAAACGTTGACTGCTAATCAACACGGCGATCTGGTGGGACTCCCGAGAACGCTTCGTCCAAAGTAGTCGCCGGAAAAATGTCAGATCCTTCACCGTGGCAACCCATAACTTAAAAGAAATGGCTTTTTCAATCTTGTTATGATTTGGCTGGAAATAAAAAGTAGGTATTCATAGTTCTTACGCGTCAGTATCAATTCCGAAGCATCATCCTCGTCATAAAAACGTGCAGTAATCATGCTGTAAGCACCATGAAATATTCTGAGTCCCGCGAAACAAGACTAAATATTTCTTTATTTGTGCTTCATATTTTGAGTCCACATAGCTAAATGCCCAAAATATTGATACTATCCGCGGTATTATAATTTTCGGTAGACCCGTTCCAACGTTTAGCCTCATTTTCAATTGAGAGCTAAAAGATACAATTGTACTAAAGTGTATTGAGGAAAACTCTCTTTCTCATTCTATAATGGTCTCGAGGTATGTAAGGGTATTCCAAGGCCTCCCATAGCTGAAGCGCAGCAGCTATTATTAATAAAGGCAATCTAACCAGCAGGTGAGCATTTTGTACCAACTTGGTCACTATTTACCATCCTTGTGGATATAAAAACCGAACGGAACAACATAAGCACCTTTCACCCAAACAATTTATCTACCTCCTGCTCCTCAGGCTTAGCATTCAACTGATATTCTCCCCTCTAATACATCTTTTAATAACATAAAGCAGTAACACCCGTCTTCCCATTATTTGGGTTTTACTCCTTCTAATTCGAAGAAACATAGAATATATGTATAGAATATATCATGCTCACGCGAGTGCTGAACTATCTCTAAGGTGCGAAAAAATACTCAAGATAAGTTTTCCCTCAAAAATTACATAAGTATCCTACTTTCCTCGTCATTAAAACATTTTTTATGCTTATGCTACCCGCAACTACCCAAAGTCTATCAATATTAAATCACTCCAAAGAAGTAGTGCATTAAATTTAAGAGTTCTCCAAACCAGTTCGTGGTAAGGGGGTGCCGGTGAAAGATACGACTTACTGAAATTCCTAATTATTATAATAACATGTTGTAGCCTAATGAAGGAGTAAATGTGCAGCGCGGTGGACAATCAATAATTTCATGTTTACAAACAGAAATATATTTTTAACAGATAAAAGAGGGGAGAAGGGAAAATAGATTTGATCAGGCCGTTATTAAATGTTTGTATTTCGGCAAGGCTTTAATAATTTTACCAAATTTAGAAGTAATGGGTATTTTATAAATAATCCATATGGTAAAACTACATAGCAATTATCTTTAAGAATAAAGGTCACACTCTATTTGTGTGGAGAATCTTTCAACTAGAGTAAGACTGAAAGAAAATCCACAAACTTTTTATGGGATAAAAAAGATTGCAGAAGAAACAGGGGAGAATGAAGAATTAGTAAAAGAGCATTTTAATTCGTTTATAATTAATGCCGGGGGGAGCTTTAGAATGGGATACAGCACGGAAAACATTCAAACAGACTGCGTAAATTTAAATGTAGCAGAAGTTTAATGACTGCTTGAGTTTCGTTATAAGTTTCAACAGAGGAAAGTCTTCAGGAGGAAAATGGAAAAAATTGCTCTTTCCTTACGCATACTTAGACTACGACGGCGAATCAGTTGGAATGAAAAGAAATTACATGGTAAGTCTTTCCTGCCTGGAATTCTTATTATCAAACTGATTGCTTCCTTTGAGTGTCTTAATTATGGCTGGAGAAGTCATCATGCGAGAAGCAATTACGGTGAAATTGAGTCGACAAGCATGGATAAAAAAATGAGCAGTGGGATGGAACGCCAAAGAACAAAACCTGAAGTTTCAAATTGCCAAACTTTAGATTTGTGACCTATGAATTCCACGAGCGACCTTTATTAAAGACGACAAACAACCATGGTTTATGCATCGAGAGAGTTATAACTTGAGGATTCCACGAATTTAAGCGCAATTCAATCTTAATGAAAGCATAATGCAATCTTTCTGGCATTGGTCAGTTTCTCTATAAAAGGTTATCACAGTTCCGAATGAAACAGTTAGCTTTTAATATGAACGCAAACTTAGAAGCAACAGTTCCATTGTATTTATGCTTAGACCAACTACCTACCAACGTTGCCTATTTCACTTTGTCGCTACGAACTCAGAGTAAGGTTCGTCGGATTGCACTTTGTGGCAGTGTCGACCCCGAGACGTCTTTCGTTTAAAGCAGGATAATGCCGAAACCGAATTTCTCTATGCCCTTCCTCCATTCCCAGGCAATCCTTCCCTTTCCCACCTTCCAACCTATAGAGCCCGTCCGTTATAAAGCGAAGTTGAGCAATCAAACCTAAGACCAATAGGGTACCGGCTTGCAAAGACCTTTCGGTGAGAAAGACATGATGTAGTCGCGATGCCATCATGGATGAGTAGCAGCCGACGTAACTTTCAATTAATGTTTTCTTTATCAAGATATTCGATGCTAAACTTCAATTATTTTACGATTAAACATTTAGAAACTATCTACCTAGCTTATGAAAACTTATACGAAAATTAGCAGAGACGGGTTAAAATCTAGGTTCAACCATTGTGTACTGTACATAAAAACATCAAAGCAGCATCATCATGGCGGAAAAAATACGCCTAGTTAATAAGAAAAACAGTACAAAATATTTAAAATACCATAATTTGATTGAATACACTGATTTGGCATAAAACGTAATGAGAATTATGCTTTTTTCACTATCATACGATGTAAATAAAGACCACCATATTGAATTCTTCGGTTTCTTCATTCTCTACCCCAAACGGCATTGAACGTGTTCACTGATTGTATGCATTTATGTCAACTGCGACATTATCTTGGCCGGATTTCATTTCAAAATTTTTCGAATGGGGTGTTTTAGACTCCAGGCGTTAAGGTCTATGGGTTCGAATGGGTCACTGACATCGAACTCAGACCGGGATTTCACATGTGTACATTCTCATCAAATTAATTTTTTAACGGGTTGATCTTTTTACTTTCCAGATTTTCGAAAAACTAGATGCACCTGATTGTACACCGTACATAGTAAAGGTTTCGTATTCGTCACCTACCTATCCATCCAGTCTGCTCCATTCTTGCGGTGTTTTTCCGAACTAAGTTGCTCGTTCCGGGAGATTTCAACAACCCGAGCTATTTTCACCACTCTCAGTTATTTATACTAACACGAGAAAGAAAGAGCCTCTACAATTCTGAAATTATGGCAGCTTCGCATAAAAATAAGATCGAGGCCTTTATTCACTGATATAGGGAACCTGCGTTATTTCTAAAAAAAACTATTTTTATGTAACATTTTTATTCTTAAATATTCAAGGCAAAAATTACGCTCACATACAATGTAGTTTTTCGAAAATATTTGTTCAAATATTATGTGCCATTTGCGCCAACGAAACACTAAAGTCATACGGCGGGAATATGGCGGAGGATGTCACGGACTGGTATCGTTACCAGTAATACGGTGCGTTTCCATGAAAATTTCAGCTCGGTTACATTAATTAGACAAAAATAATAGTTTTTCTTTCTCTACGGCAAACGACGAAATAGTGTGGTTTTATCCATTCCTGTGGAAGTAATAGTTGAGCAGTAAAGCGATACTGTGCGGTGAGGTCAAACAATTGAGAATCCGTTTTGGATCGTGTGACTTCATATTATAATTGTGAACTTTTTCAGTGCAAATTATAATATCTGCAGAAAAATCATATGCTTATGGATTTAAATTATTAAGAAACTTTTGCCATGAACGCCGCTAAAATGTTAGGGATAACGTTTTTCATGCTCTCCACGGCCGAAAGGAATTCCAGAGCTTCAGAAGGATCAACTTTTCGTGGTATACTTGCAGCCGTATACATACAATTCAGGTTATGCCCGGGTCAAGGAGGTTTTTACTTAGTCCTGGTCCAAGTGAGGATTTCAATTAGGCAAAAAGTTGTAACTGGCATGAAAAAGTTATGAACAGTCCTAGGTGCTTTAACTGCTAAGGTTTTATCGCACCGTTTAACCTTAATCCCATGGAAAACAAAATAACAATTCACGAGGTAGGATTCGAACCTGAGACGGTTTGGTTACTTGGTTGCCGCGGCTGGCTCAAACCTTGAGAAGAAAATTTCACATCTAATACTGAATATTGGCAACGATATACATAGGTATGCAAATAATAATCATACATTGACTTGGCCAAACTAACCATTTGACGAGGACAGTATGAGGAAGGACATTTGTACTCACCTCCGCCCGGAGTTTCTTGATCTCGGATGCAAGCTCCTCGCATTGTTGCGTGTACTGCCATTTTGCCGTCTTCTCACTCTCAACAATCTGCAGGAGGTGTAGATGTTTCTGCTCCAGTTCCTCCTTTTGGAGAAGCAACTTGTTGAAGCTGCTTCGGGAAGTGTTCCGACCGCAGGACAGCGGCGCGGGAGACGGGGCCAGGAACCCAGCGGGGACGCCGGAACGGTTAGCGGAGGAAGGACGAAGGGCGGTGTAGGACGAGCGGGAAGAGGAGCGAGCAGCAGGACGTTGGGAGCAATTGGAGTAAAGGGTGAGGCGAAGGTCGGGTGAAAAGAGAAAAGACAACACAAGTGAGGCAATATCATGCAAATGAACGAACGAGGATTGTGACAAGCGGCGTTACAAGCTATACTGGTCGGGCATTTGTACGAGAGAGGGAAGGCAAAAACGCATTAAGCACTTCGAGATAGCACTAATAAAGCTGTCGAAATTGAACTTCGCCCAATTTTAATGCCAATGACTCATCCTAAATTAGCACATAGATGTGCCCTACTGAAATTAATCCTCCGGAATACGGAGCTTAAAAAAGTGTAGGACATTTAATCTGCCATCCAAAGGTTTGCAATTGCAGCCATTTTGTGGTATAAATGAGTGCACAAAATGGATATACATTAGGCAATATCATATGAATAGGCAATATCATATCAATATAATATAATAACTTTAACTATGAGAAAATTTTTAAGAGGAAATAACTTACCTATCAAGAATGAAAAACAACCTTGCAAAGTTATTTTCATAGTTCTTGAAGTGTCATAAATTGTCAAAGCCCATGAAAACACAAATTAATCTTCAGTTTTAAGGAGCCGAGCTCAAAAGAGATACCTCTGAAGCACTGAATTATAATCGTATTACTGTAAATTTAGTATTAACCTCTCAAAATAGATAAATGAAATGATCGTTCTATGCTGAACACAGGCGTTGATGTATTTATCATATTTTTTCAGTTTGTTCTTCTTTTTAGCGTCATTTCTCAAAACTGCTGACCGTTACCGTCCAGATATTTACGTAATCGACCCATTTCACGCTGAATTCAAGCGACTTATGGTAATGATGGCGAGCAAGTAAGAATTATAACCCACAGGTAAAAATCTAAGTGTAAGCAATTTAGAATTATAAATGAATAGCAATAATTGACTTGAAAAGAAAATTTGAATAAATTGGGTAAAAGTTCACAAAATTTGAATCCTGGTCTCACCACACTACTTAAACTACACGTCGCACAGTGGTCCGAAATCGGAAAAAGCCGGACAAAAGTCCAAAATGGCTTTTTTCGAGATAGAGACTTGAAACTTAGTGTAAATACTCATAAATGATTACCAATTATAGATTTATATGCCATTTTACATCAAAACGACCCGTTAATGAGATACAGTAGCCCAAACATGACCAATGTTTCAAAAACACGCGCGATCTCGTTTTTCTTCGAAAATCTTTGAATTTAAGCAGGTGGTGTTGCGTTGTTATGATTTTTATGGAATAAAAAACACTATATTCCTTTGACCTGGTGCTTTGCCTATATTTTCCATGAATTTTGAAGATTTTGGCTCTCATCTGTCTGGTTTTACAACGCAAAATGGCGTACCCGTTTTTCACGTGAAATTAGACATAAAGTAGACATTATCTTTCGTTTACGAAATATATAACTCGGGAAATTCACATAACAGTGTAAAGTAGAGATTTATTAAGAATACTAAGCAGAAATCTTGGAAAAAAGTTTGCGACCAAGGAAATGAGAGCGATTTTTCGATCGCGCGTCAAGGCTGAGCTACACGACGCAGGGCCCTGAGGCTCGGTAACTGCGGTCGATTTTTCAAGTTTTTAAAAACTTTATTCTTGAAAATCGTCATTTCAAGCACGGCACGTAGTCAGTGTTGACCTAAAACACTATACTGAGGATATTACCAGGATGGATCGATCGACTAACCATTTAACGCATTACTCTAGTGAAGATGCTAGGGATTGGATATTTGTCGGAACCATCCCACGTATAAGAAATATACTTCGGTTATGAAGTAGGGTTAAGAGATTAAGTTTGCATGCTAAAGTCAGAGAAATAAACTGATCCGGGTAGAGGCAACAACCGATACTCTTTTTCCCTTTCCACCCTCGCCGAGGTGGGTCGCGCGGAAAGGGGCGTTTTTTGACGAGGCACAGCCTTTGACGGTATTTAACGGGTCACAAGGGTTTCCCCTTTTTCATTTGACCAAGATTCATACACTAGGGGAATGTTTTAGGGAAAAGGAAACGAAAATTACTATATCCTTGAATTCATGATTTATATATTATTATAAAATGGTAAATTAAGAGTTAACTTGACTAGGGAAAATTTAACTTTCGATGGTCCATCGCAAAGAAAATATTCGAGGCAACATGTCTGATAAATGCAAATTCAAAATAAAATCGAACCAATGCATTGACAATAAGTTTGAAAACTATTTGCTATATCCGTAAAGGAATATTTAAATTAAAAAACAAAATAGCATCAATGGAATACCAAGAATCAGCTGAAACTTACAAATGAAATCAATGCGGAACCATAAATTAAAATACAAGACGAATATATGTTTTGGAAGTCACCTATTACTGTGCTTTTTTTAAGTTATTAAATTGTATTTTTGCATTCACTGAATTTCAACTTTCAATCCTCCGGTGAACTAATTTCGTCACTAGTACCTGATTCCTCTTCTTCACTATCATCTAAAAGCAGCAGTTTTCTAAATATTTTGGCATTTCCCTTGCTCTCCTCGGAGTTGATATCAGGGTGGAGGAAATAAATGGATCAGGCGTTATCAACAGTCTTTTAAAAAGGTGTCATTCGTGGCCTCTCAGGAGTTCTTACTGCTGAATCTCTGGCGGAATTTACGGGTGTCCTTATTCCGGGCTTCCATTGCCTCTTCAGGAATTTGTCCCAAGGGAAGAATCGCCTCTTTTGCAATGTCGCTTCCATGCAGAAGTACCTTATGTACCGTGGTTGGCATATAATACCAGGGATACATCTTGACGTATAATTCCGCAGTTCTCTAGCAGTAGTCCGAGAAAGCTGTATAACTAAGAGTTATGCCACTGGATATTGCCCTCAGAATGATGGAAAATCTTTTATGAGATTAACATTGATACTTGTAATTAAATATTGATAAATTAATTTACTGCTGATAGTACGTTATAATTTCCTATGAGAACTAATAATTTTGATGAAATATTTAACCAGTTTATATGCAAACAAATGCGTGAAGTTTACATATGCTTTGCTATTACAGGGCTCGTTTACTCAATTACCTGTCAAATCAGCGGCAAAGTCTGGGGAATCGAAGAAACGCCTTGCCGTGTTACCGTCATTCGTTTTACCTGATTCAGGCCTTGGAACATCAACAATCAACCCCATCTTTTCTCAAAAAGCCTTCTGAATTCTTATTTTTCCCTGTATAAGCAGTGTTTTGAGATTTCTTCGGGCCTGTAAAGAATTTTGTTCGTAATTCAAAGGCATTTTCACCATTGAACCACATTCCAGTATGTTTGTATTCTTTCTCACCTGCCAATGTTTGAACTCTAGTCTGTACGATATGTGTACCACACATTCAAAAAACCGGATGTAGCAATGCAAGGTTGACAATTCAAAATCTCTACATTTAATCTCCGTGACAAAAAATCCAGCAAGTGTATTTTTTTCTCACCTGATGTCTTTCCCTTCATTTCTTATACTTTATTATGTAACTCAAAACGAGTAATTTGGTCTGAATCCATTCCTACGTTAGAAAACGCTCAAAACCCAGTGATTTACAAATTAGAAATATGTAAAGAGAACACGAATCAAAATCATAACTGCTATGATTTATGAGAGGCGAAAACAACAGTAAAAATCGATAAGTAATTTAACACTTTCATTGAAGAAGTACGCAAACACACGCATCTTTGAAATGTAAATATCAAAAAACAATCACCTTGAAAAAATTCAAGCTGGAAAATCACTGCGCTGTCCAACACCGGGAATAGCAAGTGGGAATTCAATAAAGCCGGCACCAAATCACTGGGCAACACGAACTTGAGAATTACACTAGAGCACAACACGACACTAGGACAACAAGCTCGAAACTTCTTCACCGATTCCAAAATAAAACAGCAAGTTGACATGCATTTCTGCCGGGGAAAGGAAAAAACCCTTGTGGAAGAACCCGTTAAATACCGTCAAAGGCTGTGCCTCGTCAAAAAACGCCCCTTTCCGCGCGACCCACCTCGGCGAGGGTGGAAAGGGAAAAAGAGTATCGGTTGTTGCCTCTACCCGGATCAGTTTATTTCTCTGACTTTAGCATGCAAACTTAATCTCTTAACCCTACTTCATAACCGAAGTATATTTCTTATACGTGGGATGGTTCCGACAAATATCCAATCCCTAGCATCTTCACTAGAGTAATGCGTTAAATGGTTAGTCGATCGATCCATCCTGGTAATATCCTCAGTATAGTGTTTTAGGTCAACACTGACTACGTGCCGTGCTTGAAATGACGATTTTCAAGAATAAAGTTTTTAAAAACTTGAAAAATCGACCGCAGTTACCGAGCCTCAGGGCCCTGCGTCGTGTAGCTCAGCCTTGACGCGCGATCGAAAAATCGCTCTCATTTCCTTGGTCGCAAACTTTTTTCCAAGATTTCTGCTTAGTATTCTTAATAAATCTCTACTTTACACTGTTATGTGAATTTCCCGAGTTATATATTTCGTAAACGAAAGATAATGTCTACTTTATGTCTAATTTCACGTGAAAAACGGGTACGCCATTTTGCGTTGTAAAACCAGACAGATGAGAGCCAAAATCTTCAAAATTCATGGAAAATATAGGCAAAGCACCAGGTCAAAGGAATATAGTGTTTTTTATTCCATAAAAATCATAACAACGCAACACCACCTGCTTAAATTCAAAGATTTTCGAAGAAAAACGAGATCGCGCGTGTTTTTGAAACATTGGTCATGTTTGGGCTACTGTATCTCATTAACGGGTCGTTTTGATGTAAAATGGCATATAAATCTATAATTGGTAATCATTTATGAGTATTTACACTAAGTTTCAAGTCTCTATCTCGAAAAAAGCCATTTTGGACTTTTGTCCGGCTTTTTCCGATTTCGGACCACTGTGCGTCGTTCACATAATTGAAAATCAATAAACATCTTTAAAATAAATGGACAGCATTAATGAGCGAAGGCAGCTCCAAAACGACTCCAAATTACTTTATCTTTTACTTTCATAGTGCATTCAATTACATTATTAATCAATGAATGATAATATTCTACGGGAAGAAAACTAATGGAGGCATGCGACACAGTGGAATTTTTCTACGCCAAGCCAAGCGAAAAGAAATCACCTGGTACTATTCTACTTATATTCTTTATCTCCATCGATTTCAACGTCTATGCGTCATCATCAAGGTAGATTAGATTGTTTGTAGGGGGGGCCTTCGACAGGAACCCGGACACTTAGACCTTCTTCGTCCATTGTGCCAACCCCATGCCTGTCTACCACATGCAAACAGGGGACAAGAGGAACCGGTGTGTCAATGTGTCTGGGCCCTTGCCCCGCATCATCAAGGTAACATTGGCATGAAAAAAATTTTTAAAGACCCTTGCATACAACGGATGAAGCTGGAGGGAGGGGGGAGGGATAATAAAAAACTCCCCCTCACTAAAATCCATTAACATTGCTGCAATGGCTTTGATTAGTGCTGCCAATTTCTGGTATGAGGGGGTAGAGAGTATTAAAAATAGAATGAAATAAGAGAGAAAAGATCCACGCTAAAGGCCAGGACAGTAAAAAACGATAGCACATTAGAATCATATGAGAAACATGAGATGAAGGTCAATGATAACAAGATGAGAGGAATGAAATGGATAACGTAGAGAAAACGTAGGAAATGATAGTAACGTCGTCGAAGTAGGAGGGTATGAATAAGTAAAGGAAAGCTCTGCAGTGATACGGTTATTTGACAATGAGATTATATCAAATATCAAAGGGTATTGGAGAAGGATGGAGTATGCAGCTATGCGAAGTGATTGGAAAGTAACGAGACATTCGGAATGATAGTAAAGGATAGGATGTATTTGCAGGAAATTTCAAAGTTGCAGAGAGATGAGCGGAGGGCGTAATAAACGACACTACGATGCCTAAAGATAGAAGAATTTTAAGCAAATGGAGAAAGAGAATGAAAAGGATAGGCTATATATATCACAAAATATATCAATTACGTAAACAATCTGTATTTTAGTCAATCTTCCCGGCTTTTGGTTTGGCTTGCCACCATACGAATTTGCTTCAGGCCGTAGCGGCTTTAGACAGCCCAAAAAGTGAAAACTCCGTTTCCTCAAGCGGACATTTAAAAAAGTTGTTTCATCACATTTTTGCCTTTAGCAACTATTCATTCAGAGACATACCAATTTTTCCATAGTTAAAGATTAACTTCATTATTGTAGGCTTTTGTAAAGAAATGAGTTTTTTTACGTAAATTGCTCGAAGATATTTCACATGGCAGTCCGTATCTTAGACCTAAAATTCCTGGCTACTTAAGAAGTTTTGCCAGATTTTTAAAACTACGACAACAGCATACAACTCGGCGGTTCCTGGTGAATTACGCTGGGTCAGGCTTCGATAATTATTTGGCTACGAGTGGTAGGCACTAAAAGAGAAAAAAATGCGATTTATTGACATTGAAACTTTTAGACGACACAGCTGTCCTCTGGGGCCATTTAAGTAGTGCTATGCGAAGATTCGCTCCGCTGTTTTGATGTTGGTAAGAAAATCACCTAGCGTAGGGAATAGAACTGAGTGTATTCATCTCAATACCTTTAATAGTCAAGGCAAAAACCGACAATTAAGTGGTTATGGAGTTTTATTGTGCGATAAAATAATCGTAACAGTAACTATACAACAGATGAGAGCTCTAAGGTCTTACTTAAACAGAGAGAAAAATGTTTTATTTTTACTCTAAAACTGATCTACCTTTCCCCAAAAGCCATTGACCCACGGTACATTTTTTCGTTAATTTTTCATGAATAATTCACGAAATCACTCAGAACCAGACCGCGCATGCGCGAGCCAATATCCTGTGAATTTCTATAAATTCGGTAACTTTGGAAATTCTTGACGTAAGGGGGCCACTAATTGGATTACCTACGCACACACGCTTCGACCATTCACATGCCAGAGACTACTTCGACTACTATAGAAGAAAACTTAATTGAACTACGTCACATCTACCACCAGTTGCAATAAGAAGGGGAGGAAAGTAAAATTCACAACGTATATTTTGAAAATATCTTTTGTTAAACCAACTGATATAGTTCGATCAATAAGCCACGCATTGTTATTAGGTAATTGATACGTTGGTCTTTCTATGTGCATTATCGTGAGACAGCCAGTTTGCACATTAAATTCATTCCGTAGATACACTAGGCTATAACTATTATTTCCTCGTAATCATTATACTTATGTTAGTCCCGTAGGCTCTGTGGAAAACTCTTCGCTATTCGCTCTTTTTATACCGATTATACACTATTGGTGTCATTATAACAAAAAATTCTCTTTTAGCCGACAGCCGATTTGCGTCAGACTCGTGAATTTTTCCTGCTCATGTGACATCGAGGCATGTACGTTAATGAACCTTTTTTCTGAATAGATTTCAAGAATAAATTTATGAAAAAAGCGAGGGGCAATGTGCATGGGCTTAAGGTCCTACTAAGGCTCCAAAGAAAAACTGAAAAAACATCCTGTTATAATTTTCTAAGAATTGTTTTGGAAGTGTTACTAGGAGTATCTGCTATTTAAGAGCACTAGTTAAGAAAATAAGAGCATGCGATAGCTCATTGATTGCCTAATTTACAGCAGCATCAATTGTATTGGTTTTTGTGTAAAACATGCTGTTTTTAATAACTTAAACAGTACACTGTGCAAGCTTTAATAGATCCCTTGCCAGCTTCATAAATATCTATTGGTGAAGGGAATTTATGTTTATAAGCTGTAGTAAGATTAAAACAAGGCTTAGCATTTTTTTTAAATAAAAAATTCAACTGAAAAATAAGCACTGGTACTCTAAAATCACGGCCCAACATCGTCTGAGGGCCAAAGTAGCCCTTAATTTCGTAGTGCATGTGTGGATGCGGCCCAGGAGAAAGACATTATTTTTTACGAATGGACTGACATAAAAATGGAACTTATCCTCCAAAACGTCGTAAAAAGGTCTGTTTCCGGCAAACAATATATAAATCGCATTGCATTTTTTCATAAAAAAGGCAAATTCCCCGACCTCCTCGTAGAAGTTTCTAAAGTTTTCGTGAAGGCTTCCGCGGAGTTTTGTTGATGAAGAGAATGGTTTTTCGGGTTTCCATCCGCGTTTATCCATTTTTGGTGGACAATATTTCGCCAGCGTTCCAGCTAGCTTCCTCAGGTCCGTATAATATGGATAAACGCGGATTGAAACCCGAGAAACCATTCTCTTCAAATAACCCGACCCTTTGTACTAATTACTCAATTTTAATAATGTACAATTTGAGTCTAAATATTATGGCCTATTGTCAAAATTGACAGAGTGATTATGAGCCCAAGTCTTTCTTTGGTTCAACTCTTAATATAATGATTCAAAAAAGGAAAAAAAACCTTTTGCGTCAAAGTTAACCAAACATAGGTGTAATATGGGCCCAAATGGCCCACTGGGTTCATGACCCCACTCAATAACAAACATTTTAACTGCGGTCAAAAAACTTTAAACTCCTCCACCTGCTAAATATAAGATACACAGGTATCATAAAAATTATTACCAGAACTTAAATCAATGAGCTTATTGGAGGTGTAACTTAAATTATTACAAAAGTGGACCAAAGTAGCCCAATTTTAGGATACCTAAAAAACGTGTACAATGTTTGTAAGACTTGGTGCTTTCCTGGCGCACGATCTGAATAAATTCTTCACGGGATTCCCACCAGGTGAGATGTTCAGCCAGAGCCGACGTTTCAATGGCTAACTCTGCCATCGTCCTCAGGGCGTTGAGTCTCAACGCCCTGAGGACGATGGCAGAGTTAGCCATTGAAACGTCGGCTCTGGCTGAACATCTCACCTGGTGGGAATCCCGTGAAGAATTTATTCAGTGTACAATGTTATTTACCAGTTGAATGTAATGTTTTTTCTTTCAATATTTTAACGATTTCATAATTTCTTATGTTCAATGTGGCCATCACAAAGAATACCCTTTAATAGAATTTAAGTACGTGATGGGACTATTAGCTGGGTTCGCGAGGGGAACGATACCAGTTGTTCGAGGTAGGGTCATGAATGGGAGTACACGAGCTGGGAGACTGGAGTAGGGAAGCAGATCCCATTTGAGAGGCGTCCGAGGGAATTCGGATGAATGAAATGACAACACAAAGTGGTGTGGTGCGGGGAGAAACCTAAACACTTATGGACGGCGCCTGCGGTTGACCAAAATGAGCGGTGCAGCCCGCTTGCTCTAGTCGCTTTGATATTACAGCAACAAGTGTGGCGGGCGGTACACGTGATATAACCTGAATTTCACCGTAAAAAAACCTATTTGAGTATTAATTTGCTACATTTATGATTAACCAAGGCATATCTTTAATAATTAAAAAGTACTACCACATTTTTACGCAATAACTACTTAAGCTATTGTCTGAATGTTTTCATAGAGCGAAATATATGGATTTTTGCTGAAGGAACTCATCCTTTAAACCATGCATACCTTTCTGGTTTTGTTTTAGTCGTATCATTGATAGTTAATTCACTTTTTCACGCGAACGCTCTTATTAAGGAAGCAATATTTTGAATAAAATAAAATTGAATAAATATTTTAACATAGTGATTTGGACTAAATACACGATTGAGAATTACCCTGGAATTATTGTAGCGAAGCAATACATTGATTTCGCGAACTCTTTTGTGGGGAAATCTCGCCCGAATCTGGTACAATTGACCTGCTTCTATTCTTTACTTTGCTTATATTTTCACTTGAATGCATGCGTAGATTAAAATCTTGGAGCCACAGATTTTTCTTCCCTCTAACTCATCTGATTTTTTTCTCTCTATTGTAATAGAAAACTGGAAAATTTCCCTTAACACTTCAAAGTTAAAGCCCCGGGAAAAATTACAATTTTATTCGTTCAACTAAAAGAAATTTAGTGGTAAAATACCCAAAACTTATCAATATCGAATGAAGAAATCATTACTGAGAAATCGAAGTTGATGTTATACAAAGATACGGAATTTCGATGAAATATATTTCTCCACAAATCACGCAATTGATTGAATCAACATTGCATAGGTTTCTAATTAATATTTATTTTGGAATCCACCACCAAGTAGCCTTAAAATTGTTTGAACTGAAGCTAACTAGGATTTAAAAAAGTTACAAAATGAACACTGTGACAGCAGTATTAGGCCATTTGTACATGGAACAATGCAAAATTAAGGGCCGACCATTATTATAACTAGTTTTAAGAAATTATAAATATTAACATGAGGCACTATCTATGATTCATATCCACTCGCTCTCTTTTCAATTGGCGTTATTTCTCTTCGTCTACAACTAACCGAATTTGATACTGAGACTCATCGTCCGCCATGCCATCTTTCGTTGGGTAACGCAA
Organism: Pyrrhosoma nymphula; assembly: GCA_963573305.1. Classification (NCBI taxonomy): domain Eukaryota; kingdom Metazoa; phylum Arthropoda; class Insecta; order Odonata; family Coenagrionidae; genus Pyrrhosoma; species Pyrrhosoma nymphula. Next base: position 107,702,207 of record OY754337.1, on the reverse strand, counting down.
CGGCCGGCACGCAGAATTGAAATGGAACCATCACTCATCGATCCCTTTAACTGCACTAATGCACCTACGATAGGATGATGTGAAGAGGTGATACAATCATTCGTTCAAACGTCGTGGAGTAGCTTCTCACCATCTCTCAGCGTCGTCGGGGCAACTCAGTCCGTGGGGAGGGGGGGGGGGTGGTTAGTTTTTCTGGAGGTCCTAATCGTGGAAGGCTGCATCTCTCTCACCCACCCGCTGACGCGCCCCCGCCTTCTCTCTACCTTTGCCCAACTCCCGCGTCGACGTTTCCCACACCTCAGCCGTCAGGGAGGGGTCTCTTTTTCTCGCTTGGCGGGATGTCCTTTCCCTCTGTCTTTCCTCTCTGTTCACCCTCCAGTCCCTTCTGCCCACGTCTGTCTCTTTTAAAACCCGGCAACTATTTTATAGGGATGACATATCTGGTATTCAAGTGCCAGAGAGGGGATACTTCAGCTGGTGAAGGCGGGCAGGGGGGAGGGGAAGAGAAGTAAGAATACTCGAAGATACCTTGATTTTGATGTATCGGTTATCGTCACACTATGAGCCACCACATCCATTACTTCTTCATCGGTTCATTTCCATGTTAATTCGATCCTTACTTTGTTACAAGATTCTTATTTTCACACATAGTATCGCTTTTTCCTTTAACGCCAGTTTTTGACGGACTCTGGTATTGACTGCATCAACTTCGGGTATTGGCAGAGATGTTTTTCAGTGGAATATTGCCCATGCCAACTTGGGAAACATATAATGAGCATCTCAGGTGCATTCATGCGTCCGTCAGAAGGGAAGTAAAACCGTGGAACCTTTATTAGGGGCAGGAGAACGACTTCCACACACTCCTAAAAATCTTTTTTCCTACCAGCCTACCAACCCATCATTAAAACGCAAATAACCTCAGCTGCCTGGTGGATCTCGTAATTACTATCTCGTCTAAAAATAAAAAAATACTGAAACTTTCATCCGCGGGGATAGCTTAACACTACCCAGCGCACGGAACATGATGTTTCATCTAGCTATGGAGCGAAATACTCAGCATTATGAACTACGACGAGTTTTCTGCCGAATCTGATCTGGATCTAAGGGTGCCCCCCGAAATGGGCTACAACTCACTACAGCTACAAATGTCCGAATACATGCCATTCGCAAGAAACCAGGAAATCACCCATCACAGAAAGGAGTAAGATCAGGCTAAATTCGCCGCAGTATACACCTTAAATTTTATGCAATAAGAATACAGCCGCCGGCCAGGCAACTCAATGGTTGAGGGCTTGAGCCACGTTCATGGTGTGGTTGCTGTGTTTCTCCAGTGGGACAGTTTTATTAAATAATCGCGTACATATGAACTCATCAAGGAGTTCAATTTGCGTGGAGGCTTGAGTACAGGCTTCCAATCCTGACGGCCCGGGTTAGAAACCTATCATTTGCAGAGGTTTTTAATTCCAATCACGATCCTTACTTGAGTGCCCAGTGGCGGGCACTTCTAGTACAGTATTCCTTCCGTCGGATACGACTCTAAGGTGGTTGGAGCGGTAATCGAGGGTCATTGAGTGCACATTTTAGTATCTTTAAGTCGAAATAAATACCAGAACCACATTTCATTTAAGTGCATCTGTAAACACTAAAAGTCACCATACAGGCATTAGTGGAAAATATACAATTTCTACATTTTAAATTGTTTTCCTTAATTAAAGCACAGATCGGAGAAGTTTCGGCGCGGTATTCAAAATTTAAACGAAATTTGTTTAAATATTTTTTTTCGAATATTGGAGTCGGCTTGACACCTTGATATCTGTGTTCACGATTACAAAAAAAGACATTTTTAGTTCTCATTTAGAAGAAAATCTGTACATATCTATGAAATCGCATTCTTTCGAAATTTATGTCGTGTGTCATAAGGCTACGAGTTGAAATAGCTTTCAATTTACCAAAAAAAAATCGGAAGGATGAAATTTTTTCCCTTTTATCTATAGATTTTGCTACTGAGAAGATGTACGTAGTCTCACGTAAATCTATGCATAAACAAAAATGCCTCAATCCACCTTTAACTATGGTCCCGTAAACGCCATTTGTTAAGAGCACGTTATTGCCGACGCCGAATTTCAATCCACCCTTCCTTAGATCCCCCTATAGCCCTCCCTTACCCAACTATCTTCAAGGGGCAAATGACCTCGGTATTGGGTCGCCTGGGCAAATATTACACCAACTACGAACCTATCACAGAATTCTTTTTTTCCCATAACGTCAGCCCCACTGCGGGAAGCGGATTGCTCATTTCCGCGTCGGCTAACGCCTTCTATCAAGACTCCTCACACACTCGGATTGATCTCGAATGTGGCGGCAACACGTGGGGGAGGATCTATTCGAATGAAAAAAAGAGGGAAAACAAAAGAAAACGGGGGGAGGTGACGGTCAAGAGGCGCAACCAAATTGATCGCCGATACTTTTTTAATCGCGCGGCATTTGACCGGCAGCGTGCTCCACACTCGGGTTCACGCACACATCGGCAACAAGGCACACAAAACAAGGTGGCTTAACTCCCGGCCATTTCTCTCTGTCCCTCCCTCTTCACGCCCCCCCCCCCTCAAGCCCCCCTCGCTCTCACTCACGCCACCTCTCACTCCCTCCCCTTCCTCCCCCTCACGCCCCCACCAGCTCTCCTCGACCCTCCCCTCCGTCGCCCTCCCAATCAGATTGCAATCGATACGGGGACCCGTGTCCGTGACGTCATACCTGATCACTCCAGGTCCTGACTGTACGGAATTCTTGGTTGGACAAGGCATAAAATTTTTTTTGTAAACCAAAGATAGGCTTATCAGGGGCTAGCCAACCTAATCCCATAAAAGAAGTTGGAGAGAGTTTATCTTATTTAATTGGAGTGATTGATCGGCAGAGTTTCACGTTCATGCTTTCTTATTCACAGAGGAAAGCCCTAAGAAAGCATTGAAAGTAATGTACGCACAAGTAACCCATGTAAATAGATAAAGTTATTAATTCCTTATGTAAGTGGGCCTACTCCTAAGACTCACGTGCTGCATGACTTTACGCAGGTTGTTCTCCTACCTAATATTTCTAAAATGTTCTTCCTGAAATGTTACTATTTGGAGAAAAATCAACTAATTAGCTATTAATAACTTAACGTTGTCACCGCTCTTCTAAAAGAAATATATACTAATTTTAATTCAGAGCGATAAGATGCTTATGACAGTTTTAAATACTAGACAGAAGTATTGAATAGTTGAAAAATAAATAAACATTTCAGTTGAATTTCCTGTTGTCAATTTCGGTAGCCACTGCTTGTGAAACTTTGTCCTCCTACGACTCCCGAAATTGGCAGCAGAAAATAAATCTTTTGGAATAAATCTGGGAAAATTTTTGTTAAGTCATTTGAAGTTTGTCATACATAACATCCTTTAGTAGTATCTCATTCATTCAGGAACGATTTTTAAGTCTACCACATCGCTCCCAGACTGAGCATCAAAACGCCGAAAAGAAGATCCATGCCAATTAAAATGGAAGTTAAAACCAATGACATTTCAAAAGTTACCCCTAGAAACGAATTAAGAATTCAAGCTGAAATAGATTATTTTCGAAGAAAAATAAAAGCATACGTATTACATACAATAGTTGAAAATTAACGAAGGCCTTGAAATTATGGTCTGTTATAATGCACAGTCATTTGTGATATTCTGAAAGGACTACATGATTTACATCTCACCCGTGATTCGTAAGAAAGATACGCTGATAAGTGAACGGTGTAGCACAGGACAAGCGTAAACTAACTTGGCAGCAACTATTAGCATTATGATGAAATATTTAAATATTGTGGACTCTGCCGTTACGCAACAATAAATTACGACGCAAAATGTTTCGTGGTTTCCATACACGTTAGAGTGGCACCTGCACTCTAACATTTCAGTTATTTACTAATTATTCAGCTGATAGTACTGGTAATATTCCCTCACCAACATACTTCCGCAAAGAACAATAATTTCTGTGCAAAGAAAAATATCGATCATTTTGACTGTCATTCGACCGTTCAGCATTATTTAAGTTTCGATGGGAGATCACCACTAATTTTTAGTCGAATCTAAATATTTTGGCTTTAAATAAAAATAAAGACTTTGGCTATCAATCATATTTTTCTGGAAAGAAAGGTTGCTATTTTAGACACCTTTGGAATACTAAAAAATGACGAAAAATGATAATGCAGAAACTGAAGGATATCAACCAATAATCAGTAGTTTTTGGACGGCGCTTGATAACTTATTCTCCTAGGGCCTTCTATATTACATACGAATAAACTTCTTTCTATATTTTCTGCGTCAAAGTTTCTAACTCGTGCGATGCGGTGCGTCTAAATTTCTTATTTTTCTCTTCCCAGGTTATTCATTTCACATTTTATTTCGTCTGTAAATCTCCTTTCAACCTTTGATTTTGTTCTCAACTATTTCTGGCTTCATTGAATTATATATAACATCTTCCTCCCCTCTAATATCATTTCTTGCTGCTCACTGTACTTAGGCTCTCTCCACGGCTCAAACGTCTTATTTTCTTCATTTTTCATATCGTGCTATCTACATCTCAATGCCTCCGATCTACGTTCTTTATCCTTTCTATTAGACGACACTATAAAACCTTTGCTTTTAAAGCTTTGTAAACCTTTCTTTCAATGCCAATGGTATTTACTAATTTTACGATTTACTCAAAATTAATAACCAGCAATACTCTAATTTTATTCCCACTATAACCTTTTTTTCATGATTCTTTTACCATTTCCTCAAAAAAGGGTTAAGAATGTGCTTGAAGCGATATAATTCAAATTTTCCCGCCTATCACTACCCTACCCAAATATTATATGATTCGAATAAGATTATTATCTTTGGGATCAACTTCGATGTTCTGCGATTATTCCATCACTCAACTCCCACAAATATAGAAACATAACACGATACTGACGTAGCCAACAAAGTCAACGTACAGTAATTGATTGAGACGCACGTACGTACTGGGAGTGGCGTTTATGTACCACAAAGATTCATTTCGCAGTATAAGGGAATTCAAAGTGATACGAAGGAAATGTCCATAAGCAAATAGACAACAGTAAAATATAAATTGAAAATTATAATATAGTGCCATCATTTGGAATACAGTAAACTTTTACCATACTTTTGTTTGCCTTTCGGCAATAAATGATGAATTTCCAATATATACCTTTAAAACAATAATAGAATATTTACTATACATTTTATACAAGTAATTACTGTTGAAAATTTTATATTGGAATGATTCTCATTAAAATTGGTTTTACGTGCAATGACTACCCTTACGAGATGATATATGGTGGAGGGAGTCCTTTTTTTAAGTTATTAAATCATTACTGGTTACGAGCTTTGTGCAAAATTTCTCTCGATATTTGTTAAACAAGGAAAAAACGTTTTCTATAATAAGCCTCGTATGCCTCTGGAGTAACAGGAGCCCCATTCAAGCGTGATTCGAGCTAATGGGAAATTTCAATCGAGTTAAACTTATTCACTCACATTTTTTCTACAATGCAGACTAAAAAAAGAGAAAGGTTGCCTCTAGGGTTAGAACAGCTTTTCCTTTTAAGCTCAATCGAAAACTTGAAAGTAAAAATCTTGAAATACTGATTTCAATTGACGACTAAGAAATTATCGGTTTTCATGCATTCGTAGACTTTCTTAATGCTCTGACTAAAAAAACGCTCCTCCGTTTTCTCCTCTGTAGTGAAACGCTTTAAAAGCGAGTGAAAGGTAATGAATCGCCGTAGTGTGCCCTTGGCTGGTAGCCCTTTCGGCCCTCTGCTACGGTTAGTCTGGCTACTTTGGACTGCTTGTCAAATTCTCATTTACATATTCACCACTTGGATAAATATCCAGTAGTCAACTGAATGATATGCCTACCCTAAACGGATGTCATCCGCCATACAAAAAATCATTAAACATATTAGTAAAATTAACATGACTCCTGATTTTAACAGCTTCGAACAAGACTCTTTCTTGATTTTTCATAAATCAAACAAGCTCGGAGCAAAAAACAACTGCTGGATAAAGTAATGATTAGTTATAATAAGAACGATAAAATAATGAATGTTCGCCAGCCATCCAACTCCAACAGCTAGAAGGATAGTATTGATATAACTCAAGGAGAACGAATGCCATATAAATGAGTTTCAGTGGTATTTAAATCGTGAGCAAAATTAACAAGCACCCTGAGAGAACATAGCATTTTCAAAGCGTTACTGTCAAATCACAAGAAAATTAAATTAGATGCTGGAAAGAGCATAGCGGATTTAATATAAATTCCCCATGAGTGTCTCTAAAACAAAGCACATCTCCCCTATCTTCCCTTTTTTCCTGATTCTCTCTACCCCTCCTTTCCCTTTCCATCCATAGCCGGTGACCTACCATCCAGTGTCTCAGGCTCTCGCGGTGGTTCGCCGGGTAACATGTATTTTTTATTAAAAGGGTAAAATTTTTACCATTCCAGAAAGGGAATCCGTGTGTTCATTAGAAAGACGAGCCCACGTGAGCCTCAATTTGATTCGGGGAGAATAGGGGATCGATGCGTACAGAAGGGAGAACGCATTATGCTGCGACACAAAGGCGAAATCTCGTGGCTGACGGTGGAATCCTCGCCGGGGCGCAAACCGTCGAGATTTGGCTCGCAAAACATTCGTGCGTGGGGGGAGAGGTCGGTATTTTGACAAAAGGGACAAGGGCTGGAGAAAATTAACATCGATCCCAACGAAACTCTTTTGTTTTCATCAGTTTCTATTCGTCCTCCGCTCCTGACTTTTTTATACGTATAATTCCTTCCGTCCCTTTTTTCCCTATTCCACCCAAAAAAAGGAATGCGGGACGATTTCCTACGGGAGTAGTTAAGGGGGAAGAGAGGGATGGAGGGTAGAAAAGAATACCCTGGTCCCCTGTCACCACAGGCAGTCAGGTAGGACAGTCACTGGCTCCATGAAATGCCCCAGAAATCGATGCTATATCGACAGTTTATCTGGGCAAAAAGGCAAGGTAAAAGAGGGGAGGTGGACGTAGCTGGCCACTCCAGGGGCTCTTGATCCCTGTCATTATCGGATACGCTCAAAAAAATGACCAACAGACGTCAAAAGCTTTCATCATCCACCCATACAACTTTCCATGCCCGAGTCACTCGCAGGGAACAAAGATTTTGGCCGGTCGTCCAGCTAAAAATACCCTCAGAATTCAAAGTACAAAATAATCGAGACGAACCTTAATTGAATTTAGAAATTTTTTCAACGGAAGGGGAGAATTCCTATCTCTGTTGACCAATAGAGCTTCAATAATTTTGAACATTTACCATTTGAACATTCACCACCATGTATCAACTGTATTTCGGATTAGCTTTATACTAAATATATGCTATTATTATTATCATCTACCTTCTAGGAATGAGCTCAGAAAAACTGATTAGAAATATGATGAAATTAAATAATTAAGAAAAATATTTTAAACTATAGCATAGGGCGAGATGTAGTTAAGAACTGAAACGTGGACTTATTAAAAATCATCTAGAGATGGTGATTTATAGCATATTCGATAAATACGATAGTGTTAATTTCTGAAAAGTAAATGCGATTACGTTACAGAAAGCATATCTTCTATAGGATACCGAGGATGATGCCATTCGACAATTCCGTGGGAAAATACTGGGATACATGTGTATGCTTAATTCGTTACATTACCATCTACACGATCTAATCCACCTTAGACAGCAAAAAAGAGAGTTATGACATTTAGCACTAACATTTCTTTAGCTCTAATGAATTATTATCTTTTTGACATATTTATTGCTTATTGAAAATTATTCGTACCACTATTTGTGGTTTCCGCCGATATTCTACAAAACGCTAAATTCGTTATTTGTAGATTCTACCAAAAAAGATTCTTAGAATTCATAATGCAAACTTGTTCATTTTTCACACTGAAATTCACCATCTCCATGGATGATCGTATATGGAAGCTCCTCGAGATGTTGGTGAGGAGAAGGATGGAGAGAATAGGCTACATAGCTGAGGATGGTGACTGGTTATATTGTGAAAGTGACTGACAACTGAGGTCATTTGCACCATCGAGTACAGATGAGTAGGTAGGTACGGACGGACGTGCTACTCTTGAACTATTTCAATACTAGGTTGAGATTCCACTGAAAAATCTTCCCCACAACTATTGGGACTAAATTCCATGTCTTTGAGATGGAAGACCAGTGCGAGACTACACCGAATCGATCCCGATATAGAAGAAGAAATAGCGTGCTGTGTAAAACTCTGCTGAGGAAGGATAAATCAACTGGAGGAGATTGATCACGAAGTAGACAAGCAACGTGGAATTCAGGAGATATTAAAAAGAAATTTGTGATTGATAAGAAGATGGAGTTTAATTTCACCCAAAGATACTACATTAGGTCTCATTCACATAACAGTCCTCCTATCTAGGAGATACACAGATAAACAACAAAAATCAGAGCAAGCAAAAATGGGGGAGAAAAAAAGAGGTAAAATTTGCAGAATGATAAGGAATAGAAATTTCTGAGAGATATAAACATTGCATTAGACTTAGTACAGCGATAGGAAAGGCTTGAGTTCATCATATAATATAATGCCATTCTCACGACACAATTACCCAAAGATTCACATACATATAGTAGAATACCCAGTAAATCATCTAGTAAATTGGATATTGATTCCTTGTGATCCAACATTGGCAACTGGCTCTCGCGATAATTACATAATTACGTGAGTTTCTCTCGCGGCACCTAATCTCCCTCTATTCAACCTAAGGATTCCTAATTACTACTACGCGGAGCAATGTAAATGTGACACATACCATCTGGGTGACTTGGAAATGCTAGTCAAAAAACATTGTAGGTACCTACAACTTCGTCCAATATGTCGTAAGAACAAAAGGAGAACGTAATTGTGTTTTTAACAGAATTCGTTTTTTCTGATTTTGCATCTCGATTGGAAAAATGACCAGAATAATTTGCCAGTTGTCTTTAATTTAATTCTGTAATTTTGAATGAGTTACATGTTGGTACTATATGAAGGTAGCTAAATGCCCAATATTTTTTGTTGCACTCTCAAATAGATAAACCTGGCAGCGTCAGATAATAGAACGCGTTGATGTGAAAAGAGTTACGATAGTCACACACTCTTTCCGCTCCTGAAAAGAATAATTCCTGCAGAAATAGATCCGCAGCTTTAACTAAACTTTTAAAATAAAATTAACTCATGTCGAAGATTATGATCATTAGCTTTCTTAGGGTTGACTGAAAGTTTGAAATATACGTTCACTACATTGCTGCCACAGAAAATTGTCTCCTTTGACGCAATGATACATGGATTTGATTGTAGGGTACCGTCAAAATTAGCATTAAACGCTCAGAGACCATTCCAAAAATTAGCAGATTTTATTGGTGATTATATATTCGCTGAGCAAAGGAATTAAGCGATTAAAGATTTCAAAATAATTGGAGGTCTGTATGGGCGTTTTTCTGTTAATCAGCTGACTCGCCGTAGTCAGTTTTCGGGGTGAGCAGCCCACACTATTTTTACTTCGTCCAACTCTATTGCTTCAGTATTTAACGCTATTTTGCATGGAATAACTGGCACTATTGTGTAATTACATAATCTGTGTTCTTTAGTGACAAAATGAAGAATCCGCGGTAACATGGATGATGGAGCAAGAGAATTGGATGAATGATAAAACGTGGATGGCCGGATTGACATTAAAACCTTTGTCACACAGAATTTTTTAATAACGATCAAACGGATAATGTTGAATTAAAATGAAGCCAGAAGTAGAATAAAAGAACTCTGTATCGAAAGCTTCGATATATTATATTCAGAAAAAATATTCAATCAGTAATGTATTAAAACAAACTAGATAGTCTGAAATGGTTTAAATATCCATATCGAGGATTAAAAAAATATTGGTTAATTCTCCACAAAATTTTGTTGTTGTTAGCCTGACCGATTTCAATGATTACCACTATCATAAATTGTGCTTAACAAATCAACTTAGTCTTGACTGGCTCATTTTTAGTCGCAACCACATATATTTATTCGTAATTCCGTATTTACATGAATAAAATTTCTAAGATACGTCCACTAAAAACTTTTCAAAAAATGGCGTCCAAAGCTTGCGTAAGATATAAAACGAACAACCGTTAAACATATAGTAGTACTAGGGGAGTAGGGAAATGAGAGAAATTTTCCCGTTTGAATTCCATAAAACAGGAACTTGAATGGAATAATCCTGAACAATTTTATCCTCACTTTCCTTTTGTAAATATTATAGCAGACGCACAGCACTACAGGTAAAATGATTTAGCATGGCAGTTGTGGGCCAGCGCCTCACGTTACACAGGAGTAGAGATGATTATTGTCATTTGAGATTACGGTCGGAGTTGGACGGGTCCAAAAAAAAAAGCTATAAAGAACCTCAATCTTTGAAAGATCGTAAAAGTGCCCCATAAAGGTTTGCCATAAAGTTAAAAAAGAGATTGGGACTCCATGGCAGTGCTTTAACTCGAACTGAATTGAAGTTACACTTGTTGAATTTAGAAACGGTCCGTAAGTATTTTCCATCAAGCGCTAAACGCTGATAGCACTTAAAAGTTTGGGGTAAATAATCCAAAGTTTTATTCATATCTACTCTAATGAATTGAAAAATGTTATCAATAAAATAATCCAGAATATTTTAGTAATTACTCTAATGAATTGAAAAAATATATGAGCCTCATAACACATACACAGCACACAGGTTTTTCTGCATTCAGATTGCCAATAAAACGGGGGTTATATTGAAACTTATTGAACCATGAAGAATCGAAGGGTAACGGCCTCCCACGATGGAAACTCCGGTTCCTGCTCGACGATCCAAGTAATAATTGTTTGGCCCGGCCCGTATTCGGAAGGGCAATTTTCCAATTTGTTGGAGTGCTGTTGCCCATGCACTGCAAGCGGCAAACAGTTATTGCAAAATGATCGTCTAAGTACGTTAGACTACTTTAATACTAGAAAAGAATAGAAAACTTTGTAAATAGCGTCAGAGATAAATATTGAAGATCATATGGACATGTCGTAACAAATAAAGAATTATTCTGATGAGCAGGAGAGAATGCTGCAATATTATTCCATTACGGTCAATCAAGCGGATTGGAATTGTACAAAGCCATTATAGATTTTTTAGAACTACAAATGAAAAAATATATAAAAGGGCATCATTACGCGGATTTAAAGAGGAAAGATTTCCAGAGGATGGAACTTTCACTGCATTACGTTTGAGGCAGCAAGAAATTACTGAAAGGTGTTTACGGTTACTTGATTCTTTAAGTTGCAAGGAGGTATTCTCATTGAGAGATTTAAAAAATTTTGATGCGGCTAACTGTGGAAGGATATGATAACTAAATTTGCATATTCATTGGGTAAAAATAATTTTAAAAATGAGTTAATTTTATAATAAACTCTGGATGTGATTGCTTTGAAGAGGTTAAAACTCAACAACAAGAGAAATTAAGCAATGATGACTACACCCAGGGTAATTTACACCATTAATTTAGTTAAAAACGTGATACGGCATTCGCTAAACCCTTAGTGTTTTACTAAACAATTAATTAATTTTACTAAACAAACTTTAAGAGTAAATAACTAATTTATATCAGAATCATATTAATCCATTTCGACTGTTAAGATGAGCGTGGAAAACAAAATGTTGAGGCCCGAAATAGAAAAGATGATAAATTTAATCATGACCATTACAAACTGTGGAAATAAAGCAGAAATATACTGAAGTAGGATAAAAAACATTTTCACGTACCTTGCCTCCCTTATGGCTTCGATCCATGTTTTGCAGTCAGATTCCGTGCCAGCCCGCAGCTCATATTGCCTCTGGTTTTCCCTCCGGTAAGAAATTGCAAAGCAATGCTGGAACGAAAAATGGAAACGTAAGGTTAAATTGGCCGCATTTACAAAATGTGTATCATAACCATGAATTTGTTCTACGCATTGGCAACCAGGTGTATTGTATAATTAGCATTGGTCCATCGCAAGAGGCATAAAGTTACGATTACAAACAACAGAAATCTGACTTTACACTTCAGAGACCTAGTATGGAAAGATAATATTTTGTAATTATGATTTCAAAAGCATTTATTTCAAATTTTTAAATGGATAAATATTGCCTAGTTTAATTAAACACTTTTAAAATACATTAAAACTACTGACTTGGTACTATAGTTTTTTTTTACCTCAACATCGATTTTTCTCCTCTTCTAAGTAGTTTGGTCATTTGGGGAGGCGACCGACAAATGAGGGCATTTGTGCCATTAAGAACAAAAGGTGCGTTGGTTTCTGAGGGAATGGACATTGGGGAATGAAGGAATGGTGGAGAAAAACCCGGTTTAACGTCCCATTCGACGGATGGAGCACTGCACATGAAGTGCTCTCCACATGAAACCCAAAGAGTTTGAATTGAAAATTCACTGAAAATTCTTCGCCACTACATGAATTTGAACCCGGGCCCTCGGGATTGGATGCCAATATTCTACCCATAACACCAACCCAATCCTCTCATCTAAATAGGTACCTTAGACAAAGAATAGCTTAAATATGAATAATATTCTTGGAATACAATTATTTTATATAAAATTAATACATATTGACATTTTATCGAAAACTTCAAGCTTACTCCTTTTTTTTCAAACACATTCTCGGAAAATATTCCTACATCTATCTATTTCTACATACTACCCCGCAAGCCGCCTCAATAGGCGTGTGGCGGGGGGTGTTAGGACACCAGCCGTTTACATATAAAAAGGAAACGCTCAAATGAAATTACGCCTAGCATTTATTATAGTCCCTTATTGTTCGGGGGAAAAACGAATTCCCACACCTATCCGTTCGGCAAAATATCTCTCTTAATTTATCGTTTCTGTCGGACCTGGAAATATAGTGGGGTTCTAATATGATGTTCTCCGTGTCGCTCTGAAAGATATCTATTCTCAATTGTCCAAGCATTCTAAGCCTAGCGCGCAGCCTCCGAGTCTCTAGCGGCTCCCAGCCTAATTCGTTTAACATCTGTGTAACGCTGTCTGTACGCCCGTAGCAGTTTTTGACAAATCGCGCAGCTTTCCTTTGTATTTTATTAAGTTCCCGGACTAAGTCTTTCTGCACCGGATCCCATATGCTCGCTGCATATTCAAGGTGTGGCCGGACGAGTGCGAAATAGCACCTCTCTTTTACTTTTTCATCTGAAAATCTTCCCACAATACGCTTGACGAATCCTAGCTTCTTCAGAGCTCTGCCACAAATATTTCTTATATGTGCTCCCCACGATAGGTCCGAAGTTATCGTAACTCCTAAATACTTCACTTCATCAGTCGCCTTTATGTTAACACCATCCACAGCATATACATGGGAATATGTGGTATCACGTTTATCCACAATTCAATGAGGAAATCTTCCGCTACATGGAAATCACAATTTCCCCTAATTACTGCTAAAACATCACCATTGCCAAAAACATGATTCAATCAATGCAATGTATATATCTGACAAAGAGTGATAACATACCAATCAGCTCATTAACCTTTTCATCCTTGCTTTGATCTTTCCTCAGCTTCCTCAGTTCAAGATAGAATTAAATTTCTGTATTCACGTGGTAGTTTTTTACCAAATAATTTAAGGCTTAATAATACATTCTCCATTTCCCTCTTACAAGAAAACTCAATATTTCGTGATTATCATCGCAATAAATTCGATGAAACGTCTCGAAAAATATTTGCAAACCGTTGCCGCTTTCTCCTGTTTCGTATCTTGGCCGTTCGCTAGGGGAGAGGTTTAAAATAAATTAAATTCTACCTTATTCCCACTCGTAAGTAATGAGAACGCCATTCATAACATATTTCTAAAATTTGGAAAAAATAGAAGTAGCACAAACAATCCAATGAAAATTAACTACATAAGAATATCCTGACATCCCACCGAGAATTTAGTAATGGACAGAGTTGTGGGTTGGTACAATTTTTAGCACACAGTAAGAGCATTATTATTGGAAATGCATGGGAAGCAATATACATAGCTGTATTTCCTAGAATCTCCATTACAAATTGCGGGGTGTGGTGCTGCATCCGATGCGCAATTGATAGCCTCGTATAGAACGCCTAAATACTCAGCTTTGGTACTCATGGAGGGTACTCATAGCTTTTACATAATACGCAACTTGATTCACATCGTGGAACGACTTTCAAAATCGCATTAGGACACGATAGTAGTAGATAGTAGAAGTATTGACTATAACCGGAGTTTACGTATTACTACGACAGCGGTCGTAGATGTGCACGACTCGTTCATGTTTCACAGGTTTCGTGGCATTGCGTGGCAAACATTCCGTTTATTTTCTACAATTTCGCATCGAGCATTTAACAAATATGTATTACTTTCAGTATATAGTATATGTCCAACGTTTAATATATAGGATACAGGCTTGTAGATTTTAACTTGTGAGCACATACGACCCTGACGTTCAACATTTCACATGATGTTTTCAGATAAATTATAAAAATAAAATCTATTTAGATATTTTTAACACAATGAATGGGAAATTCTAAAAAGTAAATCTTCATAAAATAATTCAGCTAAAAGTATTTAAGCCACATTTCTCAAAGAGTGCCTGTTATTAGTTATTATTTCATGAGTTTTTCTAGGCACAGCTAAAAACAGGAATTTGCATAGTAAAAAAGACTGCCATGTCTTTTTGCTAGATAAAACTATGACCTAAAGATATTTCTCAATTGAAAAAATGTAACGGCTTGACTACTGATATAATAACATAGCATAATCGCATTGCTTAAGCCACTTGGTACCTTGCCTTGCATTTGTTAAAGTCCCTTATTGTTCGGGGGAAAACGAATTTACCATACCTATCCGTTCGGCAAAATATCTCTCTTAATTTATCGTTTCTGTCGGACCTAGAAATATAGTGGGGTTCTAATATGATGTTCTCCGTGTCGCTCTGAAAGATATCTATTCTCAATTGCTCAAGTAATCTAAGCCTAGCGCGTAGTCTCCGAGTCTCTAGCAGCTCCCAGCCTAATTCGTTTAACATCTGTGTAACGCTGTCTGTACGCCCGTAGCAGTTTTTGACGAATCGCGCAGCTTTCCTTTGTATTTTATTAAGTTCCCGAATTAAGTCTTTCTGCACCGGATCCCATATGCTTGCTGCATATTCAAGGTGTGGCCGGACGAGTGCGAAATAGCACCTCTCTTTTACTTTTTCATCTGAGAATCTTCCCACAATACGCTTGACGAATCCTAGCTTCTTCAGAGCTCTGCCACAAATATTTCTTATATGTGTTCCCCACGATAGGTTTGAGGTAATCGTAACTCCCAGATACTTAACTTCATCTGTCGCCTTTATCTTAACGCCATCCACAGCATATACACGGGGATAGTTGGACGACCTCCGCAAGAAATGTACCGCCGTACATTTGCTCAGATTAAGTTCGAGTCCCCACTCTTGGCTCCACACATGAACGTTGTTTAAATCCGATGATAGAATTTCAAAGTCAGAGTGATCATTAATTTCGCGATAGATGACAGCGTCGTCAGCAAATAAACGTATTTTACTGCTAATTCGAGAGCATAGATCATTTATGTATATAATGAACAAAAGGGGGCCGATTACGCTTCCTTGTGGGACACCTGATGTCACTTTAACTACATCAGAGCTAATTCCGTCAAGAACTACTTTTTGCTTACGATCACTCAGAAAGTCGCGTATCCAGTTTACTACTGTTTCGTTTAGGCCGCATGACTGTAATTTGTTTTAGCACCGATGTTTATATTTTGTTTACATAAGTAGCGGTCTACGGATATTTTTTACTATTAACAGTAAAACAATCTATGCAAAACATATATAAATAAAATTTATACTAATAAAACTTTCTTAATTGACATGTAATGACTGTCATTTTTCATGACATGACGTCATTTTTGACGGGTTATCATTTAGTTGTTGCATAGAGAAATAATTCCACAAAGGGTGGAACTCTAGGCCGATGAAACCACTAGAATAATACAGCTCAATTTTTCTATGGTTTGATAATTCTCCACTCCAAATAGTTTCAACGCCCACGATAACTTCAACTCACTACCTAAAATCCGGCTTTACAACTGTCCTTTGCCTGACTTCGCTAAATCCTCTCAACTTCGGCATTCCTTCTGATGTCAAAATTTCCTTCGACCAAGCAGGATCTCCGCGTCCCTCTCTGTGTATATCCTCAAGCACGTCGATATCCGATTGGGGGATTTTTCCATTTTTTTCGGTCGCGTCTCTCTCCCGTCCCCTCCGAACCGATTCCCTCCCCCCCCCCCCTCAATGCCCCAGACCAACATCTCGTCGGCACCTAGGAAATCGGGAGGGCATGAAAATATAACCTTCTTCTTCCGCGAGCTTCAAATTCCGCTCCACCCGAGTCTCCTCGAAACCCTAGCACACCCTCTCCCCCTTCCCAATGGATCTTGCTGAAGCGCCGACGTGCCCGGGACACCCTAAACCCTGTCGACCTCTTCTGAAAGCCGACTCCTTCGCATCAATCCATACAAATGGACAACCTTCAAACCTTCTGGCCACAAGCCATCGCTCCACCAAGTTGCCATCCCTCACTAAACCACTCAAAATGTTTCAGTTCGACATGAGTTGAAAGTTTCATCTTCCGTGACATCTCATCAGCATTCATATTTCTGTTGAGTGTGTGAACGTGCTACGATTGTCCCCCGTTTTCACTTATGGCATGAGCACCACCGTAAAACATTATATTAGACAGCCAAAAAGAAAGTATGATGTGCATAGGGAAATAACATTGATCGCAGAATACTCTCTATTCAATACATGGAAAAATTCTCCAAATAGTTAACATACAGGAGATTATAATTAAACCATAATAAAAGCAAATATGCACTTCTGGAGCAAATGGAACATACGGCATAAAGTACACAAAATGAACGACTGAGTAACGACGGTAACAAAATGTAAGAACAATCAACGACAAATGTCAGAACAAATACAGTAGTTATAAAAACACATAGAAAAATCTTTAGAAGGTGCTCAATCATTTTTCTAGGGAGCAATCATATATGCGGACAAGCCTTGAAAATCTTGGGTCCATTACACGGGTGATAGGCACATGTTACGATAAGCAGAGAAAGGATTTTATTTCAAACAAGTGATACCACATGCAAAACATATAAGGGATCTATCATAGAAAGAGTTGATCAAAGAATTAAATGGATTTCTTTGAAAAATAAAAGTAATTAAATAATATAATAACAATAGGAATTGAGCAATTTTCATAGAGAGTAACACAAAAATGGATAGGTGCGCAAAAACTCCCTAACACACACCCTTGTGGCGGCACGTGGGGTATAAAAAATTTAAAATGTAGATCCGCGGTTTCTCTTTCACTTCTCAGACACGACTTCCAATTTCACCCTCTAAAATTCATGCCGAAAGTTGCTATGACTCGTGCACCCCTTCAAAACTCTCCTCGACTATAAAGAGGTAATTTAAAACTGTGTCACTTCCTCCGCAGGGACTCGGAAAGTTGAGCAGCTGTCGAAATTCGAGTGGAAAATTCACACCCTCTCGTTCTTTTTCTCCCTCTCGACGATGTATTCCAGGGTAATCTATGTGGTATCCATGTGAATTATTGGAAGGATCTCTACGTTCCCGGGGTAATTGCGAGAGAGTAGTGGTTCAGGAGGCCTTCTGAAGCAGTTTTATTATTTTCAGGATGAGATCGTATACGCACCCGCTAGAGAAGGAAAGATTGGGGTGAAATCTCTTAGGAATTTATCGATGAAGATCTGACAAGGAACTATTCGGTATATACTACCATATAACTTGAGTTCAAATATCTGGGAAAGTATAAAATAATTACTAAAAGCTTTCTTAAATTTTTAGATTCCGGGAGAGGGGAACAGACTGGAGGAGATTTGCTTTAAATAAATCATCCCAATTTAAATTGAACCACCGACCTTCAAATTGCCGGACGCAAGCTTAGGCCACCTCACTACAAACTTCCTCAATAAAAATACTTAATAAACTAGGCACCAGGGTATTGCGTTCCACCAATGTACGAAACAAAACACACACGATGGACTTTGAAAAGGCATTACCTATACGTGAGTTTGAAATCTTAAAATACCTACATACTTTTTTCCAAACAACCCTATCGTGGAACCCATAAAACTACTTTTTGACCCACGTAGGGAAATTTTTTATGCAATAAATCCTCCCTTTTACGCGTCGATGTCGTCGCCAATAAATTGTGAAATGCCTTATTTTGAGTGATCACAAATATTTTTTCCTTTTCTCTTCATAGTACCCTAAAAACTGCCATTATGTAGGCTTGTGATATAGGTTCCAGTAGTTGAAACACTAACAACATGCATGCGGAAAGTCCAATCGATTTATGTACTTGAGTGACGAAAAATAGGAAAGCGATTTTTCTAACCATTATGATTCTGATTTATAGAGTACGTGCCACACTATTAATTCCCTATTAACCGTTCAATAAAAATGATTTTACAACGGGGCCCGAATATAATACTTTGAGGAGTCCAAAGCATTTGGAAAGCCAAAACATGTAAAAAAGGGCAGCTATAAAAAAGAAGAAATCAATCAATTTATTCTGAAGCGTTGAAAGCTAAATGTAGAATGCCCATCAGTTTTCATTTGGCATCGGCACCAACTTTTAAAAACAAATCTCACTAGGGGGAGAAAACTCATAAGGTGGGAGGAGATAAGGGGGGAGGAGGTAAGGGGGGAGAAGGAGGAGAAGCCGAGGTAAAAGTCAGGCCTTGACTGAGAACATTTCATATTCTTGACGAATGTTATAACACTATATGATTTAAATCATATGCTGGAAGACGCATTGAGTTTGCGAAACGAAAACTTGGCACTGAGGAACTTTCTGAATCAAAATTTGACATTCAGTCTAACTTCCACTCCTCCATAAAATCTTTTCTCAAGGATATTACCCAAATATTTGCGCGAAGAGCCTTTGGGAAGAAAGCAGACCAGGAAGAGTCCGCAGGAATGTGATTTGCTCACGGGAATACTCACGCCTTTACTATTTGCATGACGTGGCTTATTACTAAAATAAATTTCAAGAATAGTGCAGAGAAGTATGACTTTCATAATTCCAAAATAAAATTAAGTGATTAATATGCACCTCACAGCTTGTTTCACTGGCAATAAAACAATATAAAATTATACCTAAGTAATGTTATTTTACGCACGATTATAGTCGATGACTGCTCCCTTTCTTCTGACAAATCTAAGAATTTCCATTTCTGAAAAAAATTGGCAAAGTAAAACAAATAAAATCAAAGGCTCTGGGTTTGCAATAGGGCGTATTCATTTCTTATAGGTTTCCAGGTTGTACCATTCGCCACAGGTGAACATATAGTGACAACAATACTGGCTTCGTAGGTAGTTAAATTTGTCCTTCATGGCTTTTGAAAGGGCCTTTTTTTGTATTAAACCCCATTACGATACAAGGAAGCGGCTGATAAAGATCTCAGGACTTAAAACGGTTTCAAGATTTTTCTTCAAAGCAAAGTGAAAATCTAATATGTTCAAGAAATTGAGTTTAATAATACTATGGAATCGTGAGTGAGATATTATATTATGCTTGCTGAAAAATTTCCGGTACGTTCAAGTTGGAAGAAAAAATACTTCATCAGACCTCTAGACATTTTTTTTGCGACAATGCGTATTTGATTATGTTGCTTACATTTTTAATATATGAATGATTCCTTAAGGTGTCACGCTCATACACCAGAGTTTCAGCGAGCTAAAGGGAAAATCAGATGAATTACAACTACGAAGAATTTGCTAACGGATCATCTAGCCTTTGTTTATTTGAAATATCTGATTACCAGGCAATCTATTAATGAAGTCTGTTCAGGTACTCCTTCGAGTCAAACTCTGTTTTTTGCGAAGGCACATTAAGCCTTGCTTTACATAAAGATGGCTTGGGTATTTCTTGGCATATGGTACTCTTGATATCCAACGGTGATATATCATCTTTGATGATGCATATAATTTCTGGGTATACCATTTAAACAGTCACAGTCATCAGTCATCAATCCGATGACTGTTTTGCTGCAGGTCTCCACTCCATCCTGTTATCAGTTAGCCATTTTATTCCTAAATAAGACCACTTTGATTCCCTTCATAATATGCCTGATGTATTCCATTCTTGGTTTCCCTTGGTAATCTTCCCATTCATTTTTTCTTCAATTGCTGTTTTTAAGAGACAACTCTGTCGCTAATTATTTTCAATATTTTTTTTGTTTTTCTAATGTCGAGTTTTCATCAAACATATTTTATATTCAACACATCGTTGGACTGATTCATTGGTGATTTTCTCCGTCCATTTGATCTTCGTCATTCTTCGATGTATCCAAATTTCCATTGCTTCAAATATCCTTTGCTCTTCAGCTATTATTGTTCAGGCTTCACTGCCAGATACGCTCCAAATACATCTACTATACAAAGGCTACCCGTACGTACGTATGATTCAGTTGCTAGGCGTAGTGGCTCAGATAGGCGCCATTAGATGGCAAGCGTTATATAGTTCTCCACTAATTGACACATGGCGCGGGCGTATGCATTTTTCAAAATACACACACGTGTATAATTGTGGAATTTTTAAAAACACACGTATCATTTATAAAAAAATAGATACTTTTTAAATTATTCAAACGAACTGTCAATGAAATTTTAAGTTATTTATTTTAGAACTGCCAAGCCTTACACTATTTTTCAAGATTATTTTGTTGATTATTTTTTCCTTATGGGCTTTGCTCATTCACACCAGCATTAAAGATAAAATAACATTGTTACAGCACTTGCCGGCAGCATTAAACGATTAAACGACTAATCTTAAACCTTACAGTAATTATTTCTTCCTTTCAGGACCCTGCTGAACAATCATGCCACTAGATGAAGCCAAAATTTTCGAAAGGAAACGTGAATGAAATGAACGAGACCGCAGCATTAGTTAATTAGTAATATTACAACTAATAATATGCATAGATTAATTAATTAGTAATGTTGTTTACGATAGTTACATAATTTGTTTTCATTAAAAATACCACCAGTGAAACCACACAATGATTTCTATTTTATTATTTTATTTCTTCATTACGTTTTGGCTATTTTTCCAATATTTAAGCCTTTTTTAGCAGGCTTTTCAGCTAGTATTGTAATGAAGTGCTTCCTTACTTTTGGGCATGTGTAACTAGATGTTAGAGGACTAATATCCTCGTAGAAAGCCTTCTTTGCTTGGGATATTCTGATAAAAATATCTTTCTATCTTCCTCCATCACTGGTGATCTTCAGACAGTAAAATTTAATAGTCGCCATTGTCATTGATATTCGCTGTTAAAATATTCAAGGAGGGGCCTTCAAAAGAAATTCAACGCATCAACATTTGTTTCCCTACCAAACCATCCATTCCGATGAAGTTTCTCTCAATTCTCAACAAGTCACTTCAGTGGTGAGCGGAATTGCTTTAGCGTCCTGCCTCCATTGCTATTCATGTTTCATCGCTTTTCTTTTTACGTCTTACTTTCTGTTTCTACCTCGTTTCGATTTCCCACGGAACGTATCTAATCAGTTTCCTGTTTCTTCTAATAATTTCTTTTCAAAGAAATTCTTTCGTATACTCTTTGAAAAACCTATTCGTTAACAATATGATCTTTACCCTTACCATTAAGCATCATATTCTAATTGCTTCTAAGCATGCTTGCATGCATTTCACATCCATCTTTTACTTTATTCAGCAGAAATAAACCCGATTAATCATCCGCTAAAAGCATTTTTCCCTGAAGGGAAGTCTACTATCCGCATATGCATTTTTGTTACATACTAATTTTGTTACACACTCAAATATACTAAACACCGACAATGATAGAGCCTTTTACTTGCTTAAGTATATCCTTCACAAGACATTAGTTTATTTTAGGAATGTTTTTTAATAATTTGAACAGAACGACAGAGTAACCGGTAGAATCATCTTTCTTCTACCATAAGTATAGTTATGGGAACAGTACTAACACTTCCCCCATGCATATTTTCCCATCTTTGTTCTCCTCATGTTTTAAGGACTGATCAAGGACATTTCGTGTATTCCCAGCTAAATTTTATCCACTAATGAACACCGTTACGTTCACCGCAGACTCAAAGCAACTAGTTCACGAGCTTGGGCCCCGCAAATACATTTCTTGGACATTTCAATTTTTTACCTAAATTTAACCTAAAGTTTAAATCAGGCTATGTCAAATTAAGACCTCAGAGTGCCTCTGGGCGTCCAAAGTAAAACATTGAACCTTTGAACCCACAACCATATATACGAGATATATATACGAGAAAATTGGAAAACTAACAATGCCTACGGAAAATGGTAACAAAATTCAATTGCAGACATTTAGCCTCACATGCAAACCATCAGCTTCATTAAACTAGGCAGTTTTGCATTAATTACAGCCGAAAACATTTTTTTCACCTGGGGTATGTGCTAAAATGTTTTATTATGATATTCGGGAGTACATACGAAATACGTAATTTGAGTAATGACAATAAGTATAAACTATTTGTAGATAAAAGGGAACGCTTTCAAAAACCGCAAATATACAGGGTGTTTCAAAAAGGACTTTACAACTTTGAAAATTCATATAAAATTATTCCAAAAAGGTACAGAGCTCGTTTTAGTGTTGTTTTAAAGGGAAACACATCAAGTTTTGACTCGCGTAGTCCACTAGTACCTAATCCAGCCGCATAAGCCGCACAAGCGCTAGCGGCAGTTACGTTAATGATTGCGTTACGTTAAAGTTACGTTAGCGCGAGTCTGGGAAGAAATCGACTACCGATGGGATGTCTGCAGAATAACCAACGGAAGCCACATAGAACAGTCAAAAAACTTGAAGTGTTTTCCTTTAAAACAACAACAAAACCAGCTCTGCATCTTGTTTCATTAAATTTATATGAATTTTAAAAGTTGTAAAGTCCTTTTTGAAACACCCTGTATTACGCAAAAAGATTTTCTTGTAGCAATTTGTGGTTCTCCTGTATTTTGGCTATACACTTTGCCTAACTTACTGCAATTCCAACAGTAACAGTGGCGATTGAACGAGTCACTTCTAGGGAAGAACTTTATTCTCCCCACTCAGTTATCACTTCGGTCTTCATCACCCAACAGCCTCATGCTTATTACACCGACTCGCAGACTCACACAATTCAATCACGGTAAAGGGAGTCGATGCGAGAGGCTAATGGAAAGGAATGGAATACCCACTCCAGTGGTCTCGCTTCGGGAAATCACGGAAGCGGAGGAAATGATGGATTTAAGAAAGTTAACCACCCACCTTCAATGGAAGAAAGTCAGAGGGGGAGAGCGTGAGGAAGAGAGAAAGAGATATAAAGGGAGCCCCACAATTTTTGCTTGAAACAGTTGAGTAAATACCGTCGCAAGTCATTTCAAGCGAAACTCTCTCACTTGGCAGAGCGCCGTAGGATGAGACGGCCCCGGAGAAGAAGCAAAGTTGGCGGAGAGTGGATGCGAGGGGCGAAGGAGAAGTCGGGGAAGAAGAGTCAGAAGGACTCGGAGGAAACGAGAAAGCCGTCAATGACTTCGTCGGAGCGCATATCAGATGGAAAAAGAAAGCTGAGAGAGGGCACTTTTTGGGGAAAGGTTGGCGGAACACGAAGTGAGAATTGAAAAGGGAGCGGAGGAAGAACTAAGTTGTTTGAGGCTTCCGTATTTATCCAGAAAGCGGCAAGAATGGAGTCAAAGATCACCTTTTGAATTCCAAAAGGAGGAGGAAACAACATCAAGGGACTCGAAATGAAGCCATTGGTATGCCTTTTCGAAGTATGAATATTTCATTGCGTACTTTTTCTGCACGTGTTTCTAGAAATCAAATAAGCTTCACGCACTGCTTATTTTGATAGTCAACGGAATATATCCTCAAATGAAAATTTCATTATTTCAATTACAGAGTAATATTTATGCCACTGAAAGGCCGTGATTTATTTAGGGGGCAGAATAAATGATAAATGGAATACTTGGAAGTGATTTTTAAGGCGTTTTAATAGGTGACGTTCTATTACACGCTTATGAACTCCCGTTTCACGCAATCGAAAAAATAATTTTGATTAGAATCTGCGAAGCAAAGGCAACCTATTAAGCACGATGAATTGAGAACAAACATTTTAGCGAACGGCTCTATTCCAAGCTATACGAATTGGGCTGAGAAAAAATTAGCTCAAGATATTATTATGCTGAAATGTGGGCATATGGATTGCTTGGTATGGATTGCTACTCCAATGCTAAACCAAGGCCATATGACAACTGATATACAGCGAGGAAAAGGTTTACCCCATTAACGGAAATATTTCCGCGCTTTTGAGAATGACAAAGAACCTTGACTCAGTATAAGACCACGGAATCCGCCACCCAATCGCAATCCTGGACACTAGAGGAAATTCAGTGATTGATTGTTTGACCCAGAGAAACTAAAAAACACCCGAATAACGCTATTTAATACTTTGAGGAATTCTTCCAACAACCCACAAAAAATCCAATTTTTTGAAAACAATTTCCCCAAGGTATAAAAAGTCGGGATTACTCGATTCACTGGGCTTTAGAAAAAGTGAATACACGTAAAATAAATTTTCAGCGGAAACAATAGCAAATAGATCCCTATTTTATCAGCTATTTGCCTAATACAGAAGTTATCATAAGTTATTGGGAGGTTTAGTTACTACATGCATGTAGTTTTACGGCAACTCCTTTTTAAGCTATTGTTTTATTTATCAATCTACGAGGGCTTTCACTGTACATGGGCTAATCTGGATCTTCAACAATTCAAAGAGAGCCTGAAGGTGACGATCAAAATTCATCCCCGGGGAGGCAAAAAAATCGACCGACACATGAGGTCAAGCAAGCAATCATCATAAAATAATCAAATAAAATTGAGAGGCCTTAGTCTAAGTTTTGTGGTTACCCAGTTTTGGAAATTGAGTACGTAGCCTGAGACTGGCATCATTCGTGGAAGCAGGGAGGGGAGAAGGGTAGCGAACGGGAGTGGGTGTAATGAATGGAAAAGGATAGCAAGTCAAATGAGTCCTCACAGAGAAGTCTGAGGCGGAAAAGACAAGAGTGTGTATGCGGTTGTATGAACGGATGAGATTGGCCCTAATCGCCCCGAGGGAGAGCAGTGAAACGGACCGAACACACATGGGAAAGATAGGCGGGAGAAAAAGCCCGCAATGTTTATTTGCCCACCGTCCACATCAATTTTCCTGCTCCGATAACAGGATACGGATGGGATTGTGCGATACAACGATGTAGTGACAGCGATATCAGTTAGATATCGTACTGCGATTTTTATCGTACGGGCAACGTGATAGTGTTTCAATGCCTCGCAATATGCGATCCGATGCGGAATAGAGTAATAACAAGCGATGGGACAGCATTTGCATGTTACTATATGTTCATAACGAAATATTAGGCAATTTACGTAATAAATGCAATAAAAAGAATATATCTAATCAGCAATGTGAATGCACTGTAATATGATCCTGGTTGTTGCATGTTTATGATTTAATTTCGGAGTTTAGTTATTAAAAATGCAAATTGAGCAACTTGTAAAATAAGTGTATTTACTTTCCAGATTTTTGTACCTGCGGGAATCAGACAAGACCCATGAGGTAACAGAGGTATATTGTGATAGACTTCTGATAAAGAAAATTCATTTTTTCACCTATTCATTGATAAATATGAGAATATATCATTAAATAAGAAGAGTCATATATTATTCCGACAATCTTAGAAGAAAATTACTTCAAACCAGGCATTACTACAAGATTATCAATCGTTCGTGCTACCTATTACGGAATGCGGTGTAAAGGAAATTCGAAATCATACCATATACACTATGAAACTGTGTGCGATCATCATTATTAGATTGGAACTTCAAGCTGTGCCATCTAAAAAAAATATCCAACCTGGAAAATTAAGTCTAACACCACACAATATTCTAATTGAGCAAAATTACACTTCAACTGCTAACACATCACCTTCGAGATGACATTTGATAAAATTTCACGCTAATATGATACGTTATGTCACGTCTTATTCGAAGAAAAACTTACAACGCAATGCGATACTGAAATTGGAATATCCTGTAGTCCAAGGTACGACAAAAATAAATTGACGGAGGGAGTCTCACGAAACGGAAGACCGATGAAGATTTATCAAGGCCCGTCCGCGTGGAAAGGGCCAAACGGAGACGAATGGGGGAAGAGGTGGAGGATATGGGGCAGGGCCGGGGAGGGGTAGAGGTGGTGAAGGATGGCTCAACGGAACGACCCAAAGGAGAGACAGAAAAGGATGACGAGAGCATGCGAGAAGAAGAGAAGAACCACACGCCTCTAACACACACTAGGGTTTTCTCCCTCGCTCTCTCATTGCAGGCAAAGGGGGAGAGAAAGCTTTCGTCCGCCGACGATGACGCCACTTCTGTCTCGCATGAAACAACGGTGGAGATCTCCACTCCATCTTTTCTCGTTAGTCGTCATGCCGAGAAGGGAACGAGCAATTTGCGGAGACAATCGACCCCGGCGGTCCCCTCCCGGTGGGGGGAAAGTGTACCACGAACATCGCGCGCTTTCCCCGTGAGAGAAACCGCCAAGATTTACCCCTGAGAATCTTATGCGAGAACGAGGGGAGAAGTAAGATATTAAAAAGTCCTTCTCAGTAGGGATCCACGTTCTGCGACGAAACAGGGAGCGGAAAGATTCCACAAACATTGCATTCAAATAAATTTGCACGAAATTAAATCCAAATGGACCAGGAATCGAAACAAGACCCTCAGAGCCTGCGCATTGGACTTACAAGCCCTTACGGCCAACTAAGGATGGCAACGAAAGGGAAGATCGGGTTGATGTGGTGGCTAGAGTATTGGCTTCAAATTCCGGAGGTCCAGGATCAAACCCCAGTGGCGCGGCGCACAGTGCGCTGAAATCGAAAAAAGCTGGCCAAAAGTCAAAAAGTGATTTTTTTCAAGCCAGGAAGCTGAAACTTTGCATAAATATTTTCAAAAGACCTGGGCATGCGATGACGTAATGCATTTTCCTTAATACTCTACAATTAACAATGAGCATGAGGTCAAAGTTGCACAAATTTCGCAAAAATGGTCTACACTCAATTTTCTCACGAAATCTTCAAAATCAAGTCCTTGCTAAGCCTTTATGGGTAAAGAATTGGAATAAAAAGTGATGCAGTAAAATGAAACTTTTTCATTTTTGCTTTTTAACTGTTTAATGTAGTCTACTTTTTTTTGTCATTATTTACCAAAGATATTTAACAAAATGGCGGACCCTCATTTTTTGGCATTTTTAAAATGCATTTAGGGAAATAGTTATTTGCATCACCGAGCATCGCGAAGTAACTTGTATGGGGAAACTCTACTTATACTACTCGTAGTGGTGTGGATACGTTGCTAACCACTTCAATAATCCCCGCTTTTTCAAGGTATAAACTCTATTTGGACAACCTGATGTCAATTTTTTTAATGGTTCATTTGTAATAACGTTTATGGCGTTATTTATATATTAAATGCCTTCGAATCGTAATACGTCACTATTATTGCAGAATCCTTAATATCATGCCAATTCGCTTTTCGAATATTATTTTTTTTGGAATATGCATAAAGTTGTAATCGCCTATTTTCTTTTCAGCTTATAGTTTCGGCTCACTTGTAGGGGTTGATGGTGTTAATGAAAGAAAAAAATGCCTCGATTGGTTCACAGGTTTACAAATGTATAAAATACTAATGGGAGTGAAGAATGCGTTTCATATGAAGACAAAGTACTTTTTAAATTGTCTCGCCGAAAGGTCGCATTTGGAAATGAATAATGAAGTTTAAAAAAAATTAAGTGATTACGTTAAGAGGTTCTTTCTCAATGGATATGCGTCGCGGCGGGAACAAAGCTCACGGAATAACGAGAGATTTTTGATGCGTTGAGGTGAATGGCTAAAGGTAAATGCCGTTTTTCCCGAACATTTGCAGCAAAATTTGCCAGGTTCTTTAATGCCGTCATGTAAGTATATCCGATCGATTGAAATTTATTAAGAAGTAACCTTGTTCTTTTATCATTTTTTAAATCAAATTTGTGCTTGCATTACAACCCTGATTAGGCACCTTTGGGCGTCTGGAGAAATTACTTTCTCATTCCAAAATATATTATAGCAAAACTCAACCTCAGCACCTTCCCATATCTTCAGAAATAACATGTGTGAGGGAAATATAATTTTCTGAATGCTTTATTAACACCTTCTGATGCTACATCGAAGTTTCTTTGCTTCAGGCCATCTTTGATTTCTTCTAACAAATTTCTATTTTCATTACAGGAATCGACATAAACTTGATTAAGAGCTTCTCAATAACCGCAAACGGTCGCAGCATAACTCATCAAATTCGCACTGTGGAAACTATGTAGAGTTTCCCCATACATCGCGATGCTCGGCAATGCAAATAACTATTTCTCTACATGTATTTTTTTTTAAATGCCCAAAAATTAGGGTCTGCTATTTTGTTAAATATCTTCGGTAAATAATGACAAAAAAGTAAGTAAACTACATCAAAACAAAGATGAAAAACAGTTTAATTTTACTGAATCACCTTTTATTCCAATTATTTACCCATAAAGGCTTAACAAGGGCTTGATTTTGAAGATTTCGTGAGAAAATTGAGTGTAGACCATTTTTGCGAAATTTGTGCAACTTTGATCTCATGCTAATTGTTAAATGTAAAGTATTAAGAAAAATGCATTACGTCATCGCACGAACAGGTCTTTTGAAAATATTTATGCAAAGCTTCAGCTTCCTGGCTTGAAAAAATAACTTTTTGACTTTTGGCCAGCTTTTTCGATTTCAGCCCACTGTGCGACGGTGGGAAAGTTGAAGAGGAATCCCGGTCCCTACTTTGGTACTGTGTAAAATTATCAGTCCGTCGCATGGGACGGTGAACTGTGGTCCTCTTGGTGCCTTTCGTTAGGAATTGGCTTAATCCGACACCAGGTTTCTCTCCATCTTTCCTCCATTCCCCTAGTAATCCTTTCCTTACCAACCTACCCATCTGTCCTAATTGCTGCAAATGACCTCACTTGTTGGTCGCCTCCCCAAAAAAACCAGCCAACACAACGAAAGGGAATAAAGGGGTCAACGAAGCCACTGCTTATTTGACTAAATCCTCTGCTGGCCCCGGTGGTGGTGGGGTCCTTGAGCTGCCTGTCAACCGGTCGCGGGTTCAAATCCCCGAAGTTTTCAACTCCCTGGGTTTGGCAATGTGTCTTCGTCCGTTAAAGAGTTAAATGTAAGAGTGGACTAGATAGTCCTAATTTCGCTCTAGAATAGATGTACTATTATTATTAGAACGTATAACCTCCACTTTGCCAAGATAGCCCGAGTATAGTTGTTGTCTTATGTCGCAAATGTTGGCGATGAAATACTAATAAATTGCCATGAGAAAAATTCAAGCACAAAAAGAATATTGAGTTCTCCAACTCCTGTTGATTCCTGAGAGAGTAAAGACGATTTCTAATCAATTTTTTAAAAACATTATCATACATTTACATTAAATTAAAATTCCACATCCGAAAAATTGCGAGAAACAAATAAATATGTCTGTGGTTATTTTCATTTCCATAGATCAATTATGGAAATTGTTCAACCTGTTACAAATAGCAAGCTATTCATACTAAATGGTCTAAAATTTTGCATTTCATAAAATGCTCATCAACTTGAATAAGGATGAAATTCTTCTCGGAAATTTGTACATTCATAAACTTTAAAAACCTGATTATCTTTCGAATTCCAGAAATAAATTACTAGAACTGAACCATCACTCAATTAATAAAAATTGGCCCCAAACAAATTAACTACCAACGCTTAGAGCAAAAGATGACCCCAAAATGATAATACAAATTTTAAAGTATATTTAAAATTTAATTTTACAAATTGATTTGATCTCAGGTAAGGGAGTTGAGCAAGCATATTACCTACATTATAGTATTCCCGGCATATTGCAGTGATCCTCAGGTATCATGCCCGCAGCTCATGAGAGGTAATACATTCTCTCTGGATACACATTGTTATTACATTTCATCATGAGCCATACATTTAACTAAGTGGAATTCACATCCAGAGATTTCTGAATAAAATCTTAATTGACATTACCTAATGGTGAAAAAACTTCCCGGTACGATGAAAAGAAAATGTTGTCTATTTTGGGCGCAACTTGATCTATCCAGTGAGAATGATGGACAGCAAAGAAGGGAAAAGTCAAATCCGGGTAGTTTTTTGAACAAATATAAAATGAAGAGGATGGCCGAAGGAAACAGAGTTGAGTGATGAGCTCAATATAAAATTAAAAACTGGTAACTATAAAACTCAATTTAAATGAAAGCATTGATACCTATAGGTTGCCGCAGCGGGAGAGGAATAATGTCAAATAATATAAATAAGAGTAGTGTTTGGCACGCTTCAGGTGGTTAAATCCTTATACAGGCAAGAAATATTGAGTTTACGTCAATATTACTTCCCTATATATCAAATGTGAGGTCGATATGATAAACAACGAGTTAAATACTTACCTGTAGAAAGATAAAAAATTGTGAATATGGGAGGACAAACAAATTTCATGATAGCAAAAGAAGGAGTCCAGTAATGCCGTATTCGTAATTGGAGACGCTAATTGCATGCAGGTCCTCTACTAAGTTGAAGCTGCTACATCACTGACTCTTTCCCTCGAAGTAAAATGAACACACAATCTTAAGGGTCAGCAGTTACCGAACGTTTCCTTCCCTGATTAGCCAGCGCAAAATCTAAACATACTTCAATACCTATGGACAGTTCCAAAGCGAAAAGAAACTTTATTAGTAAATAATGCGCAGTAACTATTTGGGATTAGCAGATTCTGATGAAAATTAAGCTTAAAATATAAAATATGTTTAATTAAATAGAAAAAGCTTAATTAAGAGCGAATCACGACTCAATAAACACAGAAAAAGCAAACAACTGAAAAACCTCCAAGAGGTTTATGGGAAAAGTTT
Source organism: Pyrrhosoma nymphula (assembly GCA_963573305.1). Taxonomy (NCBI): domain Eukaryota; kingdom Metazoa; phylum Arthropoda; class Insecta; order Odonata; family Coenagrionidae; genus Pyrrhosoma; species Pyrrhosoma nymphula. Next base: position 107,670,942 of record OY754337.1, on the reverse strand, counting down.
GACGCACAACGTTCAAACTCCGCACTTCGGGATCAAAGACGAAAACATTTTCGGCGTTGTGGGCATAGATAGATAACTTAGCCAGGTACCCACGGCTGAGAGCGAGGACGCGTGGCGCTAAAGTAGCGAAGCTTTAAAGGACAACCGTCATGGATAATAAACCACCGTCTTAGCACTAACATAAAGAAAAGTCATTCCTTACTTCCAGGGCTGAGAGAGGAGAAATAAACACGGGGAGGCCTTGCAGGCGCTTTAACGCCTCGCAATATTTAGTCCCGCGAGGAATTCCGTCTAATTAATCCTCTACCTTTCCAAGACTGCCTGGCTTCCTCCGGCTCTATCATCTCCCCTTCATGTCCACATTCAACTCCCTTCAGCATGTGATATTATCCCGAGAGCTTCCTTGGATTTCCCTTCGCACCAAATCCATTCTTCCCCACCCATCCTAAGTGTAAGAGAAAAAAAAATCGAGTCCTCCTCCCCGTGGCTCATCCCTGAACCGCCCGCCGTAATTACGGAGGGCGTTGTGTGCGAGGGCCAAAGTTGTTTCTCGTCTGAAGGAGTAATTCTCCAACTTTTGCTCTCTCCGATCGACTGCTACTCCTCTCTCGTACCCTTGGAGTGTGCGATACACCTCGCCCCTAGGGAGTCTCTTGCGTGGCGGATGAGGACAGGCCGGCACAAAAATAATCCATTATATACTTCCCCCCATTTATTTCTTCTTCTATTATACTTCCCCCAAGCAATTCCCACCAATCTCCTTATCATAGACATATGAAGGAGCTGAGATGAACCCAAGGGTTGAAAAATAGTGTCAGGAATGAGATTCGAGATGAATGGAGAAGAATGAACACACGACAATGAGGTAGGGCAGAGGGCTTTGTAATGTAATTTGGCAGAAAATAGAGAGAGGTAATGCAGCCACGGAAAAAATAAGAAGACGATGGGGTGTTTTTCATTAGCTCGTTCCGAGATCAAGGGTGCTGCAAGAAATCCGAATCCGCCATAGAAAATTTGGTTCTTAAATCGAGGAAAAAGGACAGAATGGGGATTTCAAAAGCTTCCAAAAATGAAGATTATGTGTTGTTACACAAGTTCTTGTACATCTATAATGGAGGCCCCACCACATCTTTGGTAACCGATAAACTAAACTACCATAATTTTATTAGAAATTTTTCAACATTGATAATAATCCTAGTAATTCCCTTTTAGCAAATGATTGCTCAAAAACTAATTATTTGACTCATTTTTTGGAGTCCATCTTTCATCAAATACCGCTAAGAAAGGCATAACTATGCTTCAAAAATACATATACCATATATTTTAAGTTTAAATCTAATCCTAAAAGACATTCGGAGTAATCTTCCCACGACTGATGAAGTCGTACATTGATTCCAAATGAAAGATTTTCTACACAGTACTATAGTTAAGCGATCCTTTCTGGGTTTAAAATGTTTTATTCTAAATGCAAATAATTTGACGGTTTGAACATCTGTAATTTGTGAACTATTTGTATCCCTTAACCCGTTCATCATTAATGCGAGGCTATACTTCCATCAATTGGCTACTTAAAGCACGCTTACGACCAAAGGATGTTTGGGCGAACCAATTTAAAAACATTTGTTTTGGTTTAGCTGCACATTTGAGTGGGAGTATACTGTTGTGATGTACTCACACTAAAGAAGTATTTCTCTCCTTCGGAAGAAAAGAAATTTTATTAACCTTATGAACAAAACGATGGTTTGACCATTAAAATAGAGAGAAATTCCTTGGATTAAACTAATGCATTGAAGATAAATCTATGAAATTGCATTTGTGCCTCCGATGAAGATAATGGACAATTGATGCGTTTATTTTTGCCCTATGAAAATGTAAACGAAGACATGTATGAATCAAATTGTTCATGTGAAAAGGTTTACATAGGACAAACAGGGAGATCCATCAGATGAAGAACACGGTAGCACCAACGAGCGATCAAAAAGAAGGATTTTTGGCGCTCCGCCGCCGTCGCAGAGCACGTTTGGTCCGCACCAAGTCACACAGTGGACATCAACAATGTGAAGGGGATCGCCACTGACGGACGAGATTATCCAAGACTCGTTCTAGAGGCTATCTAAATCGTAAAAAAACACAGAAATCTTCAATAGGGAAGACGGCTACACCCTCTCGAACACTTGGAAGAGAATATGAAAAAAAACCGGGAATAATCCAATCACCCGCCAAAATGATCTACAAATAGGGAGCTATGGCGGACTTGACAACACCCAAAAAAATTGAACAAAATGGGACATCGACACCTCTGATCTGAAGACGCCAGCAGGATGGCTGGGGAAACTGCAGTCAACAATGGACAACTCAACGCGGATGGAATCCCGGAAACCAAGCAACATAATTCGAGAGACTGCGGAAATCTGAGACCTTAGTTCTTGGACATAGTTTTGACTTATTGATGGCACTTATTATGATGAGGATTCATACAAATACAGTACAAAATTTTTCCAATACAGTACAAAATCGTACACTTACCATACATGGGTACTCAAGAAATATAAACCATATACTCATTTATGCAATGCGTGCCTCCACGGCAGAAATGCATGAGCTGTATAAATAGCGAAACATATGACACTGAGAGGTATGATAACTTGATACGTCAGAGTGACGAAGATAACCATTTGTGAATTTAGATTTAAAGAAACAACTTCCAATGGAAGTAATAGAAGGAAGAAACAATATGGAATAATCAGAAAAAGATGAATTTACACAGGAATACATGCAAAAAGAAGTACATATTCTTCAGTGATACCTTAAGATTGGTTTTTCACTCCGGTTACAGTTTAAAGAAAGAATGTCAAGAGCCAACGGTACCGAGGGACTTGCATCAGCGTAGATCCAAGGTAGAGTAGTTATACGGTAACCTATTCTTGGTTAAAAGGAGACTTTTAATTCTCAATGTTGTCATTTATGCTGGTCTCTCTTTTTTGAAAACAACAATTTACAACAAATGATGCAATATAATATTTATGAGTACAATTATCTTTGGAGACAAATTGGTAGAAACTCGATGCAATTTTGATTCCTTTTACCGATGAAAATTTCTTTAAAAAAAGATATAGTTCTCACATATCAAGAAAAAGTGGTTGAAGTGATTCAGGTTATTCTTAAGAAAAAGAAAAGCAACGAATTTTTTTTCGACGGTTTTCCAAATGACGGAATGTCATGAATAAGAATAAAGTTATTTCACGAGGAAAATGAGCAAAACATATTTTTACGCTTGGATACTTTCATGTCCAGAATTATCGAAAAGTCATATTCTTTAAATGTTTATCGCAGTAACTACTTGTAGCACCAGCATTATTCCGCTAGGTGCCAATTGAGAATAGAGAGCGTTAACGCATAACGCGTTAACAAAGCAATAAATTTTAATTTCCCGCCTCAGATTATACAGTTAAAATTTCGAATGATTTCGGGAAAAAGAAAGAAACTTCAATGTCGAACGAGACTATAAATATTCTACGATAATAGCAACTTGATTTAATCGGGATGCAAAGAGACGTTATTACCCTTAACTTTACCCTTATCATCGACGAAGAAAGGCTGGAAACAATTCTCCTCATTATACATCGCAAAGTTTCGAAGAGGGAATGAAGGATATAGATTTCGAGGAAGTGGAATCTTTTGCAGGATAAGGAAAGTTGAAGTTTCCAAAGGGGAAAGAAACGACAGCAGCAACACAGGTGCTCGGATGGCAGAGGGACTCTTAAGAAAAGAATGAATTAATCTTTCATATATGCGCGGATACGGGTCAAACTTACAGAATTTTTCACGGAATACACTTACGAACGAGGAAAAATCTCTTCTCGCGGAAGTTCTTGGGTGTGAAACTTGAGGAAAATGAGAAAACAGGGGGGTTTGGGGACTTGGATATAACGGAGTTAAGAATACGACAAGGGAATCGCCCGCCACAGTGGGGTGTGACGGGAAACTGCGTAGGTGGGAGTAAAGAAGTTGAAAACTACCGGACTTGGAAGGCAAGGCCACTTTTAGCACGGATGCTTTTATTATATTTTTTATACCCTCCTTGAAGAGTCGCCATGGGAACGGAATGGATCGGATTAACTGCCGAAGACGTCACAAGGGAAACCATACGCAGATACGTGTGACTGCACTAAATTTACTCCTCCGATCTTAATGAGATGCTCGAGTGTAATCTTGGCTTTGAGGAAAGAAGAGAGCCGATATGGATCGATGGTAATAATATCCTTGTGCCCTCGGAGGGGAACTTTTTTCAACAAACTTAACAGGCGCTCTTCCCTTTCACTGATTATCCCAATATTGACGCCACTGAGTCAAACTTTCTCCCCCTCGCACGGCAAGTAATTGGTTTTGCTTTTGTGGGAGGATGGATTGCGCTGGGATAAAATTCCTTAGATTCCTAATTTTGGAAGATATATAATATGAATGACGCCAACATTGATAGCAACGATAATATTATTTTATTTATTTATTTAACACATTGCAAGTGCCGGGATATATGCCAAGATAATATGCCGGGTGGAAACCGCAAAACCAAACTTGTTTTTATTAAGCTTGTTTACATAAAATTATTTAAATTAACAAAAAAATATTTTCATTTAAAAACAGGAACTGAATTATGAACATGCCTGTAATTACAAGAATAATATTTTAAATTACTTCAGTATCGATAAGATCCGCCAAAACAATGGTAATACGAAAAAGACATAAAATGTAACAGTAAATATAAATAAAGAACAGAATAACTAAAATAAAATAAAAAAGTGTCACAAATCTATTACCTATTCTCCTAAACGAATGTGATTTTAGGAAAAAGGGATCAAAAAGTTTAGCTGATAGCTAAGATCCTGACAACACTCGTATTGATATTTTAAACAAAACTTTAAGTGACACGTTGATTATTCCCCTAAAGTTACATACACTTTAAATGGAAAACTTTAACAGCAACAAAACGGCAAATTTTATCTTTTAAAAGAATAAAAATTTCCATCGTAACTTCAATTTATGCCTCATATTTATCGCGGAAAGTTAACGATCAGAATTGCGTTGGTTCCTCAATACAAGGGGCATTGTAGGATAGTTTTATGACAAGTTGTATTAGATATAATAGGGATGAAAATATTTATCCAATCAAAGTGAAATATGACTCTGTTTGAACGGTAATTTATTTGTATGGGGCCAGTTATTTTTTACTTTATTTATAAGTATCTCATGGTGCAGTAGCATAAGAAATGTTTTTAGCGGCGTAAAAAATCATTTACTCATACTAAATCAAATGCATTAATTCGCATATATTGGGCAAATAGATGAATACACACTATGATAATATCTCGATTAGGGTAATTATTCTTGATATTTGGCCAAACATGTGTGATCTTGTTATTCCTATTTAATTATACAATTTTTTAATATTTATATGCGTACCGTTTTATTTTTGAGGTTTCCTAAACCCAGGCAATGCCTTAAGAGTTTACCTATTACCCACACTTTCTTCATACAGCTTACAGAGTCATTATCGGTTGGACATAATAACGGATAAATTAAATTATTATTATGTACTTATAGGTTTCCAACGGAAAGGAAGACAAATGAGGAAGTGCTTGACATGGTGGGCGAGGAGAGGAAACTTATAGATGAGATTAGGGGAAGACAGGGTAGGTGGCTGGAAGGGGTAATGAGGGACGATGGTTTGCTGAAGGCCGTGATAGAGGGTAGGATGTTGGGTAAGCGGGGAAGGGGAAGGAAGAGAATCGGTTTTATGGACGGGATGAAGAAAGGTAGGACTTATGCTGAGATGAAGAAAGAAATACTAGAGGTAGAAAGGGCACGGCACGTGTAAGAGTTCGTCGGATATTCTCTGACTTTCATCACAACCTACCTTTAACCGGTAGATTACTGTAATGAATGAATAGGTTTCCAAAACCGTCACAGAAAGGATTCTAGGAATCAGAGGGCTGAATGTTTCAGAATTGCATGAGGACTTCGTAATCCTAACTTATGCGGTTTGAAGAAGATATGTTTTATCCCACAATACCGAGCACATACACTCTTATAACAATGAGTAACGGTTTCAATGACGAAATATCCGTGATTGCTTGACGAATCGGCCGAAAACCTTCGGGTATGCCTTTAATAATATTTCACCGCGGGTAGGTGCCTTGAGGAGACACTTGAAAAGCCGCAGCTTGAATTGAATAGATAAGGGCTAGTGTAGGCAGTGTGTGCAACCATGCCGAAACCCTGTAATTGCTAAGGCCGAAAATAATAACTGTTTTGACGCCTTTTCCATTACGTGAAAATCCTTGAAAAGACGCAGAGGAAATGAAAAGGTGGTGACGCAGTTTCACGCTAAAGTCCGCTGTCCTTTTCACCCCACACAACTTCACCCCCACTCCCACCTAGTACCAGAAAGACCCTTTTTTCCCTTCTCTGTCACACAAAAAAATCCGTCTTTCAACGCCCAAAATATATCCATGCCTCCAAGCCCCCTCCTAAGTCCAAATTGCTTAGGTGATGAGATTACCCTCTACTTTTCCACCGCAAAATTATCCCAGATCTATTTATGGCATTGTCCAAAATTATAATTTTACTATCTTCCTATGGCTCCACCTCTCTGCTCTCCAAATGATTTCCAAAGGAAGACCTATCGTCAAGCGTGTACTTCATTAGACAATTCTCTCTTGTGTCGGAGATATATTCAACAAACTTATTTTCCAAAGCCACGTTCTCAACCCCCACGTACCACACCCCTTTGTTAATCGACATTACGCCACTGTGAATGAGCGGAGGGAAGTCAGATTATCGCAAGTATAGAGCCTTTCCGTTGAAGGACAATTTTCTCACATCCACCCCATCCATTTCGTTTTATTTCACTCCGAATTTCTCGGCTCCCATGCGCATGACATTTCCGTCCGTCAAACCCTCGGTTTCTTTTACGATAACAACAAAGCGTAAACTTGTTTTCTCCATCGTTTCTATCTCGAATTTAGAAATAAATTTAGTACATATGAGCTTGGACACTGTCCACCATCTTTTGGCTCCTTTTGCTGCTCCAAATCCAAATAGTAGATATAAATTAAACATTCGACCTTTGAGAAACTTTTCACGATCAGGAAATTTGAAAACATTAAACAGTAAATATCTAATAAAGAAAATTCTACAGGAGTGTACATTTTACGTCATTGAGTAATTGGGTTAAGAACCAGTAGCGAATAATGACTAATTTTTATGGCTGCTGGCTCACAGAAAATTTTTTCCCGAAAGGTTCTATTGTTGACATTGAGTTCTGGGTCGAATTTTACGAAATTACTCGCAGTAAATAATTTATTTTTGGTACTTTTGGGTGATGGAGCTCGTAATCTCCCATCGCCTTGTAATATAAGTCATTGAGAAACTATAAGAGACATTGTAAGGTCAATAATTTTAAGAATTGAAGGCAAATGTACATAGAAAAGGATAACCCAAATACAGTAAATTATATTCTAGAAAAAAATTACTTCGTGAAAATGGACATATTACCGAAGCACAACGCTGCAACGAAGTTTAGAATTCCCCATTCCCCATCCTTATAATTATGAAGCGAAAAAGGAATCTTATGCTCTACATGCACCCTCAGTAAATTTCTCAAAAGAATACGCGTACCCATCTACAGCTACAGCGACTGCGTACCTTCTCTTCAGTCCCTTGCGTCCACCGGCCTCATATATCCAGATATAATTAATGTTTTACTCCCTTAAGTGACTGAAGAGCATCGTAAAATAAAATAAATGAACTTGCACACACGCAAAAATTGCTCCTAAGCCCAGAAATAAAATAAATTAATGGAGAATTGATATATAAAGTTTTCTCATTAGTTTTACCAATTATCAGCGAAGTAAAAAAGTATTGCTCTCAGTTGTAAATAGGAACAGGTATAGATATAGTGATATATCTATGGCACGATATATCTAGTTCTTCGGATATATCAGGAAATCAGGAGAGCTTTGGAAAACCGACCTAATTAGTGGTCATCAATCAGAAGATTGGTTTGCTTCAACTCTTCTCTCTACTCTCCTATCAGCCGACCGTTTGAAGTATCTAATTTTGCATCCTCCATAATTTTCCCTATGTATTCCATCCTAGCAAAACTGTTCTGAAGCCAATGTATTGTACGCACTTTGCCAAAGAGATACTCGGGGTTTGCAAATTTCTCGATCGTCATTATTTGTTACCAAGTTTGCCGAACACCAATTAAATTTGATGAAGCAATAAAATTTAAATACGTACCTAAGCCTAATGGAAGGAAATAGCAAGGGAATAAAATCCGGGGATCGGGTTGGTGCGTCGGCTTGTGTACAGGCTTCCCATACCGACGGTTCAAAGGGCCAATTCTCGAACGCCACGACGACTATTGTAAGTGAAAGTAACAATGTTATCTCATGGTTTCGTCGATTCAGTATTGCTCAGTAGCCAAATACAGTTGGGTTATGGACCCAATGACCCGGATGGAGTCCCGAGAAGTCTATCTGCATATTAGGTACTCACTGAGAACCTTGCCAAGTTCTGTAAAATTTGCAACATTTTATTATTATTTTTTATTTTGTCTTACGGCCAACTCTAATGTGATTTTCTGCATACTGTTCATTTGTTCTGTGCTGACGTTTCATAGAGAATTAAACAATTGTAATTATAAATAAGCTTACCATCAATGTTATTAATTTTAAATGAACAGAAGCGACAAATTCTATTTTATAGTTTCAACAACAGAAATAGCCATGCGTGCACGGAGACCGCGGCGACCAGCCTACCAAGACCTCCCGACAGAATCATCCTCGCGCACAAAAGCCAAACAGCGCTTAAAGGGTCGTCGTCTTCGTCACGGGCGTTTAATTCCCTCACGTGCTCTTGCCAGGGTTCCACGCGTGCTGTGTCGACCGAGGAAAGTGTTTACGGGAACGGAGCAAGGGAAAGAAAGACAGAGAGAGGTTGTTCGCACGGCGGAGCGTGTCGCTATTATAGCCGAACGGTGTGACGAGCTCCGAATACAATGGCATCCGCTGTCCTTCAATTTTGCACACACGAGCGAGGTGAATTCTTGCACGCCTCTTTCACATCCACGCTCGAAATTCCTCCCTCTCGTGTCCCTCATTATATCTCCCTTCACCCGGCTCCAGCCTAGCCTCCCAACTCGGATAACTACCCCCTACACATCCTCGCCCCATGGCGTCCACCTCGCCTCCTCAATTAATGAAGTAAATTTGCTACCGGTGCTCGAGTACCATAATAAAACATAATGAATTGATTCCTGTGTAAGAGTGTGCTACCTAAAATAAAAATCGATAACTTAACTATTTCAGTCCTCTTTTACAGCTTACTGTATAGGGGTTTTATGTGTTCATATATCTTCAATTACACTGGTTATATAGGTACATTTTAAACTCTAGATATCGGTAATTTGTTCTTTGTTTATAGTCATACTTATGAGATTTTTCCTTAGGTGTTGCCGTATTCCAAATATCTATTAAAACAAACAGGGTGACCGAAGGAAAAGCGTTCAAAGGGAAAATTATACAGTTATGATAAATAATTAAATTAATTGAGAATTCATTTACTTCTGATCTTAAGCATGAAAGATAAACATTTTCACATATTACTCAGATATTTCCTGTATCAATTCATATTTATCGTCATGTACACTATGTGATGTACACTTGGACTCGAACGTCATATATCTAAGGTATAATCATATTATACAATAACATAAATGCATTAACATTCCCTCTACTATCAAACATAATGCGTAAAAATTACTTTTCGATATAATTACTTCAGGACTAAAGGGGTTAAATTAATAGTCTGATTTGGAGCATACTCTCAAAAGGCATAATTTTTGCGAAGCTTGGACAATATCAGCGGCAGAACAAAGAAGGGCGGAAGAAATAAATTAGCGGTTCGTTCGATGAATAATAAGATCACTCAGATGGAGAGAACTATGAATTCCTCTGTATAGTTAGGGAGAAACTTTTAAATTTAAATAAAACTGCGAAGTAGGAGAAACAAACCTTTTGAACACATTCCGTGACTCGACAGACAATTGAAAACGTCAATGAAAAGAAAAATGAATAGGAGGAGAAGCTAGCATTGACTACAAAGAGGCGTATTGTGTCAGACATTAAGATGAAGTCTCATGAAAAAATGAAACGGTTAGTAGAAAGGAGAACGGAGTGAAGAGCTACAGCAAAACAATCGTTGGATTGATGAATGATGATTACGGCATAACATTATGATACTCTTTCTTACTCCCAGGGCCATCTATATTTTAGGCGATGTTTAGCCGCATCAACAAATCACCTGGATCGATCTTCTGCCTCTCTTTATTTTGCTCCGATCTTTTCTATATCCTTCTTCATTTGGTCCCACCATCTTAGCCGTGGTCTTCCCCGGGGTCTTCTTCCTTCAGGAATCCCATTAAGTACCTCCTTCAGCAGACATCCCTCCTCTTTCCTTAGAATATGCCCAGCCCACCTGATTCTTCTTGCCTTTATTTCACTTGTTAGACTACTAGACTAGTTTCGACTAGACGTTAAATACTTAGTTTCAGGTTACAGGCTTGGTGGCTTACCGGATGGAAGGAGGGTTAGGCAAAAGTCCATTTGAATGCAACATGCTGTGAGCAGAAGCGCTATTTCCGAACGGTATCCCGTAGTCACGATGCAACCATAAATGGAGAGCTTGACTCATGCAATACATAAGTAAGTTTGAAGCAGGCAATTCTTGTGCAGACGTTCAGAGTATTTCGTTAACTCCAACGAACTATCGTTGGAACGATAAAAATTACTAGATGAAGGAAAAAGTATGTAAAACCGAAAGATTAAAACAGTTTTTTTTGTGAACAGTAATAGAAATTTAGCTACGATACCTATAGTATTTAAAATTACCACTCAATAGACTAGACTACTCTCGAGTTTTTCTCAATTCTTATTATTATCACTATCTCATGCCAGGCCAATTGATTTCGCGCGCGAATGTGTATCCACTACCAAGTAATATTTGAATTTTAGTCTGGTTATAGCCTTGAAGAATGTTCCAAAACGCATAACTCTCCTACTTCTTGCTCTAGCTGTGGGTCGATCTCCTGATCGCTTATTAGTAGTCAACACTGATCGGTGGCGTAAACAGAACATTTTGACTATGTTGCACGAATATTGCACAGCTATGAGTCCAATCCACTGTGCTTACCTCATGATTCTCCTTCCTCAACATCTCCGCCCTGGACCTCGCGAATGCTATTCCCTCGTGATAACACACATGTCTCTCCACAAGTGCGATTACGCAATACGGCGACGTGATATGCGAAACAGCCCATTCGCATTGCAATTCCACCGCATTTACATCCGTATGATGCCCACGTTATTGGCGCGGTAGCCCAACTGACTGAGCGTTGGGATATTACTAGTGAAGACCAACTATACGATTTTTTGGCACCAGAATTTTGAGGGAAAACAGAGGTAGTATATGAGAAAGTAACAATTCCTTCTGCCTTAATATGAGAACATCGAACATGCCTTTGGGCTTTTTGTTTTGCATTGCAAAACTGAAACATCATCTATTTAAGATCCAGCGCATTGGATCATATGGACTAAATCACATAAACTACGTCTAGTATCGCGATGTTAATAGCCTATCTTATTTTACGCCCCGAAACTGCATGAGACTGCAACGCAATTTATATTGCAGATCGCACATAATTAAGAAATTATGAATAAAAACACAATGACGCTATATCTAGTGAGTAGATCATCAGACTACTGAGAAAATGTCCGGAGTTCAATTCTAGATGACTCCTCTTCGAAAATTTCCAGCGGGACTGTATAAATGTAGATTTTTTTAGCACAACATACCTCCATGTCTGTTTGGATGTCTCCAAAGAGTTTGGCAAAATACGACATGACGGCCTACTTCACAAATTAGACAAAAAAACTTCCCCACATGGGCGTTAACTTGGATCTAAGTGACTGATCCTTCACAGTAAGGTGGAATGAAGAATTAAGTGACTCTAGGAATGTAAGATCCGGAGTTCCCCAGGGACCAGGACCTAGGACCGACTCTCTTCAACCTGTATATGACTTTCCCAAAGACCAAAATCGGATGACAGAAAGAGCTATCTATGCCAACGACGTAGCTCTACTAACTAGGAGAAAAAATGGAGGTTAGCCAAAGAGTACGGGCATGAATCACTGGACAAGGGCGCAAAGTGGTACAAAAAATGGAGCCTGGAACTAAATGCCAAAAAACCCAGGTCGTTCCATTACACTGCCCTAACATTGTCGTAGACAGGCAGCTGTGTGCACATAGGGCAACAACCCATTGAATGGAAAAAGAACGCTACTTATTTGGGTATCGCAATTGATAGCACATAAACAATGAAATATCACTTGAATAAAACAATAAGAAAGGCATTCACCATGAGGGCAAAACTATCAAACATACTCTACAACAATACCACGCCTAATATGATAAAATCACCAACACGAAATTTATATAAGGCCCTCTATTTTACATGCAGCTCCCGCATGGAGCGGAATCCCTCGAAAAGCAGGTTACAAAACCGGCAAATAAATGAAAGAAAATGTTTGCGATCCATTTTTCGGTTAAGGAAATGGACCTAAGTCTAGGATATATATGATAGGAACGGGTATTAGCCCAATACGAGAAACCATAAAAAAACATGCAAAACATACTTCAAAATATTAGGCTCCACCAATAAAAGAAATAAGAGAATTGGCATCCTTAAAATAAGGGAGGGGGTAATCACAGACGACCAGAGAGCAAGGTTTCTAAAAATACCTTGCTCTGATGGCCATACAGTTAAGGAACTGATAAAAGATATAGGGCAAAAGGTAGCTAATAGGCGGCGTACCCTGATATAGAGAGCTGCTTTGCAGCATCGATACACATTCCCCAGAAAAAAAAGTTGGCCTGAGGAATGGCATCGTCTCTCTGCCCTGACGACAGAATGTATACGCTGTTCTATTTCATGACAGCAATTGTATATTTCCCAGGCTGCTCTAGTTTATGAAGCTGACTTCGGGTCCGGCCTTCGTATCACATGATGCCATATTTTAACTTACGCAAACATTATTAAATAGTTAACCCTCACTAAGGGACCTATCCTCATATGCACCGACCGTCAGGCAGCCTTCAAAGCGCTTAACTAACCCTGGTAAACATCACGCCTTATACAAGAGTGCCGGAAGGCACCATTAGATATGGCAAGGCATTGTAGAATCAAGCTTTTCCGGTTACCTGGACACAAAGGAGAACCTGGAAGTAAAAGGCAGACGAACTTGCCAAAACAGGTGCAAATTGCAACTCGATCTGGAACTCCACACAGGGACTAAGGTAAGCTAAAATCCTTATGGCTGGTGCATGGCTTAGCATGGCAAAAAATTCCTATCACTGGACAGGAGTCAACTTAGGACGATAATTAGACTGCTGAGAGGCCACTACCGTGTCAGCAGGCATTTAACCCTCCTGGGCGTAGCCGACTCCCCTAGATATCGCTGGCGCGAATAAGAGGATGAAACATCACATATTCTTTCCGAATGTCCAATAATTTCAAGGACTCCCATGATATACCTTGTGCCTCCATTTATGGATCCCAAGGAAGTTAGAAAAATCCCCACACGATACATCTTGGCCTTCAGCAATACCATAGGATTCTATGGGTGAGGAAGCAATTCGGCAAAAGCAAGTGGATGGCACAATGAACCTGCACGTCTAAGTGCTACGGGGCACCTACTTAAGGGACGCTGCAACTCAAACCTATTCTAATCTAATCACATAATACCAAAATAGATAATTTCACAGTAAATTATGAGAAAAATGGCAATGATGTCCAACGAGCAGATGTATCGTCTAAGGATCTGAGGCCCTAAGAAATCACACCTCACTGACGCCTAAGAACAGCCTTAGCTTAACCCAGATTCGTGTTTTTGTTCTGCTCCAATTCATTTAGGGAAAGTAAAGATGGGAAGCAGTGGGAAGGAAAGGAGAACATTATCCAGACTGATTTGCTGTCAATGAGTTAGGGCACAGCGATAGTGAGCTCAGCCCAAATACTAAATTGTCGCGAAAAGGGAGCGGATGTGTTACCTAGTGATTGGAGACCTCAGGTACGGATGGGTCTCTAGGACGTGACAGCAATGAGGGTGCAACACATGCAGAGGATACGTAAATCTCGCTTCAATTATTGCATTTGCTTTCCATATTCCCAAAAAACATCGCTCATCGACCCGGCGTACGAATGCAGGCCAATTGTTGGGGTTAGTCGAAAATAAAAAAAATAGGTTGTAAAATAATGACCGATACTGTTCACTTCATATTTGACAGAAGAGTATAAATGACAATATGTATGAGTGTTCAGAACAGAGAAATAAAGTGGAATATTATTAAAATTTCGCATATATTCACAGAAGCACCAAATCTGCCTTTTTATATTATTTATTTACGATAAAATTCAAAATCGATTCTAAGTACTGCGTGATGCGTGACAATGCGTGACTAATTTCGACATCAATTTCAATGGAAATCACCCACAGAAAAAATATATTAAATATACTAAATTTAAACTATATAATTTACCGTGGAACAGGACTCTTGTCCATTATAATTAGTTCAGGCATGTGGCACAAATTTGCCGGATCAAGGTTTAAAATATCAAGGCCATGCGAAATATCTTTAAAATAATTTTGCATGTTTTTCCAAGGAAGCAAAAATCGCACAATAAAAAAGTACACTCCTCCCCACTTATTTGAATGACAGAGAAACTGAAAAGAAGTATGCCAGGATAAACATAAGTGTAGGCGTAATGCAGTTAGGTTAGGAACGAGTGGGTGAGAAATGAATATGGATTGGCTGCCCCAGCTATAGATGAATATGAAAAGGGCGTGCTTCGTTGGTTTGGCCATTCGAAAGAATGGATGACTAAACAGGTATATGATAGCGGAGGAAAAGCGTGAGAGGAAGGGGTAGACTGAGAATGTCATGTGTACTCGTCTTAAGAGTCTCTTCCAACATGTTGGAAGAGACTCTTAAGACGAGTAATAATAGGAGTCTAAAGAATAGGAGAGCGTGTATGAAGCAATGCATGAATGTTGAAGAAGCAAAGTAGGTTTGCAAAGATATGGCAGTATGGAGGAAATTGTTAAAATCGAAGCAAGTTTTCTAGGTATAACACCTAGAACGCTCTTTTGACAATGCCTACCCAAAAATTGAAAGCAGTGATTGGTATGTATGAATTTAGAAAACTGGTAATTTTAGTAATTTTACTATTAAATTCAGGGCCAAAAAAATAAGCAATGATCTTGATTTCGGGTAGATATAACAAGATATCGATCGCTTACATTCCTGCACCGCATTACGCATGGCGTCACACTCTATTCCAAAGTGATACACACATCGCACTCCCAAGAGGTTCAACATGGCATTGCCTTAATATTTGAGTATCGCATCTCACGGTCGATACATGGCAATTACTCTCGGTCGCGCTCGCTCCAACTCTCCTCCGTTCCTCCTCCCCTGCCTGTCCCCATCCCCACCGCTACCGGCCCTCTCCACCACCCCCTTTCACGGCGACGCACTTGTTTGACCCTTGACAACGGAACAGGCCATAGAATTAGCGTCAAAGGGGTGAAAGGCATTGCAACTCCCAATTCCGACCCCGTATTTGGCCTCTCGCGGTGGAAGCGGGAACTTGCGGTGGGGCAAGGGGGGGAGGGATTGGGGGGGGGAGAAGACTGTTGGGAGGGTAGAGTAGGGTGGGGTGAACGGCAGGGCAAGTGAGGGGGGGTGTGGCGGGAGGAGGGAGACTAACGCGGTGAACTTGAGGTCGGGATACGGAGGAGAGCGCGGGGAGGTTGAAGATGTGACGGGACGAGAGGACAAATGAGGTGAATGCGATTGAAAGGACTTCCTTCAACCGCCAGTTGTGGGAGACCAGATGTAAATTTCAGACGGAAAATTGACAGGGGTGAGTCCACCACAGCAGGTGGACAAAGAAATAAGTACTTCACATAAATGGCCTGACTCCCTCTCCCGCTGAACAAATGAACTGCGAAAATTTAATTGAGATATGGAGTGATGACACGGAATGGAAGATTAGCAGGTCTTTCAGCTGTCGCACATGATTTTTCACCCCCCATGGCAGCAAAAAAATGCAAATTTAACATATTCCTAAAACACAAACATTATTTTCTTTATTAAAAAATGGATCACGCTTCACGTAACTCTATGCCGGTTAAAAGGTAGATGAAATATTTTTGTCATTATGGTTAATAAGCGGAACCCCAACTTAACATGGAAGAAAGGAATTAAAAGTCATCCTCAAATAAAAACTTTTCCTGATGCACACAAAATTTATCATGGAACACGTGAAAAGATGCTGGGAACATGAAAAACTAACTTTATTGCTTTTATTTTTTCGATTTCAAGGACTTCATGTAAAGCTGGGACTATAAAAAGTTCGCACGAATCCAGGTCGTTACGCGATTCCCTTTGGAAAACCATAATAATAGAGAAAAATAATTTTATTAGGTGTTTTAACCGCATTCTTTTTTACTTTTACACACACAATAAGTATTGAATTCGGTGCAGATGTTCCTTTATATGCTTCTACGCAGTGGCTAAAATAATATCTGGATATTTAAAAATGAACATATGACTGAGAAAATAGCTAAAAGAGGAAAAAAAATAAAATCCAAAATAAAGTTCTAATACTTAAGGTCACTAATTTGAGCTGCTTATTTTACAAAATTTGTCTCTCAAAATATTCGCTCACATCAACCTCGTAGAGGTTATACTCACAAAAATAAGCGTCAATCTCTAAAATAAGTCTCTTTGCTATTATTTAATGATAACCATTAGATCATTTTAATCTCCCCATCAAATGGTTTTCTGGCTGTCTTTATTTTTTTATATTTAAAGCATTTTAATTTCCATGCGTATTAAATTTGCGGGCAATTAAGCTAAATATAGTAGTATCTTTCAGTATTTATCTTTGGTGATATTTAATCCTTTACAAACATAAAGGTTGCAATTAATCATTAGCTATTTGGGAAAAGAGCCCTTTTGTTCATCAATAATTGAAATGGATACAAATAGTACATTTTTGAAATTTACGCCAACTTCGCTCAATGAAAAATGGTACGCGTTCAGAGTTGATATCAGTAAAACATTATTCTTGTTCTTTCAAAAACTATCTCCGTGTATTTTACATAAATATTCACTTAGACGTGTTATGCTATAGTAAATGACACAGAATGAGAATATCTGTCACAAAAGGACAAAATCTGGGCACTGAATAAAACGTCCAAATATTTTTACCTCGAGGTTTCCCTTAATTGATTGGGATTATTACGGGGCATATAACTGCATACTCACGTTCAAAACAATCATAAAACAAGAAATAAATAAATCCTTCAAGTTACATCATTTTAAGGGCAATGCACATTAAAGTAAAAAAATCTATTGTGGCGTCATGCAACATTCTCTTTCACACGGAGCTATCTCGTATTTCCTTAGTCCATTGTTATAGCAGGAAGGCTCCTCACAATATTCTACTGTAGTAAAAATTCACAGGACAAAAAAGGGCGCTTGTTTTTATAGCTAATACGCGGAATTTTCGCGAGATAATGAAAAGGAAAACAACGCAGTTCTATTCGACCTCGGCACACTAACAGGTGTCACTATCAAGTTACTACGAGGGGAGAGGAGCAAGGGGGATGGTTATCCAAATTTCCCTCACAGCGTGCTGCTTATTTAGCGCAGATCCTAAGGGGGAAACGGGAACATCTTCATTCGGTGGATCTAGTGGAAATTTCTCGAGCGTCGGGGGAGTGCAGGGAGACTCGCGAGTCTTAAAGCTTTCGTCATTCCCAGGGGAAAATCTGTCGCCGCTCAGATGACGCCATTCGTTATCTCGGTTCATTGGTAATTCGCTAGCACGAGATGTAAGGCAGTCGTACCAAGTTCATTTTTAGATTAGAATATAATTTGTACCAAAATAAACGAGTTTAAATAAAATAATAAGCGGAATTTACGCTTACTGTTTTCTTCATAAACAACGACAGTTTACCATCCAATTCTTGCAAACTGGCTGTATGGCCAACGAGTTTTACCAGGAAGTTCTACGCCATTTGCGCGAAGCAATTTGAAGAATACATCCGAATTTGTGACGAAACAACTCATGGCAATTACAACAGGGTACCTATTCAGGACAACTTCACTGCGTGTTCGTGAACATTTGGCAAAAAACAACACCGTTATGATGCCTCATCCACCGTATTCGAGGACATGGCCCCCCACGACTGCGACTATTCCAGGAGATAAAAGAACATGAAAGGATGTTTTGCCAACATTGAGGAGCTAAAGACAGAATTGCTGAAGGAGCTGAACGCTATACCGAAATTTTTTTATTCTAGAAGTACTTCGAATATTAGAAAAAGAGCTAGCACAAGTGTGTTATGTATGATGGGAGCTACTTTTATGGAGACTAATTTTATATTAAGAAATGAATAGAGATTTTTTTAAGGGAAACGAAACTACCATATATTTATGTATCAAATCTCGCAAGTACAATGTCAATCCGTACTGAGAAAAAGCGAGAAAAGTATGTCGAAATATTTTGTAAATAGGTTCATCGATTTTTCAATTTTAAGGCGCGCTAGCAGAGAGGTTCTAGTTAATCGACAATTTAACTAGTAATTCCCACATTTATTTTATCAACTGACCTATAGCCGGAATTTTTATCAAGTGATATCACGCGATTGATTCATTCCGAGCTATCTTATTTGTCTAGGCTTTGCTTTACTATCTATCACCCTTTCTTTTTTTGGACTTTTAATCGAACAAATGACTGAGAAGTTGCGCAGTTTTAAACGAATTCAAATGATGCGTTTTTACATTAAAATCTTAAAGAAATAAAGCTACTCAAAGTTTCACATAAATTAAAAATTTTCTTGAGATTGAAGATATTAGTAATTACGGAGTGGTGAGTTTTACAACAATGTTTAAGTGGATTATCAACTATCAATTGAGTTATGTGAACGTATTTCGATGATATGAACAATGAAAGTTAATTAAATGACGTTGCTTCACCTTTAAATTTTTAATGAAGGCGCTCTGCATCCTTCTGCGATACTCAGGACTTAGTACTAATGAGGTTGATGGGAACATTTTTCAAACTTCATTAGGGTGAGTATCGTTTCTGTCTAGCTATAGGCATAATTATAATTAGAAATATCGGGGTAAAATTTGAGGGGCCGCAATCGTAAACTTTTCCGTAGATAGAAGCCGAAATAAATACATCCTCAATCCAATGGGGATTTAATGTCCACTATGGCTGTCTATGGACTGTGGATGGGCGGTACCGGTAAATTTATGGCTTAGTGCACAAAAATATGGGTATTGCAAAGAACAGTTTATCTACATCAAATTAAAGAACTTCACATTTTTCCCGCCTTCTATGTTGCCGTTAATTTAATAATTGCTTTGAAAAGCATATTGCAAGAACTTTATTTGCATCAGTTACATAATGTTCAATGTTTTTTCACCCCCACTAAATTTCAACAAACGTTCTCCTCTAGCAGATGAAATAGCTATTAATGAGGTCAGTGCAACGCAGAATAGCCAATGTTAAACATGGCTCCAAGTAATTCTTATTGACCTCAGTTGAAATTGTGCATAATTTTAATTTGGAATAAACGTTAAAGTGGTGCAATACTGGCTCATACTATATTAATTTACTAAAGAGGTTCTACAATTACCTAGGAAATACCTTCGGTAGAACAATTTGCAAAGCCAAGCGTCAAATGTTTATGATCTGGCAATTAGGCTAGCTTTTTGATTTCTCTCATTGGAAGAGACGCGAGGGATCGCCATCAAAATTGATGGCGTCACTAACTATGCAACAAAAATCAGACAATAGGTATTTTTCATAAATTAAATAAGGGATTAGATGGAGCCATACAGTACGATACCAAACGGTAATTTTGAAACTATTAAAATGCGCAATAGACCATATTGAATGTGTAAGCTGTGTAGTTGATACAACGAAAGCATTGGAATTAATAGCGAAATTGTCGCGGAAGTTTATCTATAAAAAAGCAAAATGGAAATAATTTACAAAAGAAGCATCTCAATTATTCTTAACTTAAATGGATAAATTGAGTACGTTACATGGATAAATTTCCGCAAAAAACCTTGCTTCAAGACGCCAACTACACTCTTCTTTAATTAATGTATGGGTTTTAGCATGTTTCACCTTTCAAGCAAGGCATTATTGCAGGTATATGATGCAACCGTATGGGTTGTGGCTTCTTGGAAGTCCTCTACTCCCTTGCGTTGCCATCTTTGATGGACCACAAAGGATTAATATATAGTTCCCATCGTCAACTAAAATTTTCTCGTGAATTAGAAAGCCTGGGTAGCGTGGTGGTCTGTCCATTGGCCTCGAAAGTAATGGGTCCTTGGTTCGATTCCCGTTCCAGGTCCAGATATTTTATTGGTGCCAATTTCTTCATATTTTTTCGCCGTATGTTCGGCAGATTTGATTTTTTTTCTCATTTGTCAGGATTAAACGCCATTTTCACGGTTTCACTCAGCGGTGGTTAGGTCGGCTGATGAAGGGTCAAAGTCACGGTGAAAACTGGTCACTGCATAAGCATGAATGGAAGCACTTTCACAAAGTTACGCCTAAAACTTTTCGAACAGTGCCATGAGCGTTAATAATAACGAATAAATTATTCCAAATGTAAATAACAATTATAAATTATTATTTCCATTTCCTAATTTCGACCATTTGGGGAAAAAATATAACGTTAGAGCTCAAACCCTCCAGCGCTCACCTAGCACCTGTGAGGTGACAATGAAGTCGTTCAATGTAGCTAGTAGGGGGTTGGAGGGAGCGCGGCCATTATCCCACCGCCCTCCTGACTCTTCTACCTTTAAAGATGACTAGGCCCTTCGTCTGAACCTCTCAGGTGCATCGCAACCACTCACGTAAGTTTTCTTGATTTTATATTGCTAATCCTTTTGCTGTGACGTTCGGATATATCCGAATAAATAATTCCATTCGCTGACTCCGAAATTCGAGTTTACCCGACGTGCTTAAAAAAAACTTTTCCCTCTTCTGCGACGTGAAAGAGTATCATCAGGCACTGGAACTTATGGTTAGGAGTAGGTTAGTTAGTGTCTACAGTTTTTTTTGTTAATAAACCTTTTTCTGTTTGACTTGCTCCTGCTTATTATGTCCCTGAAAACTGAGCTTGGGCATTTTATAAACTGCAAACGTTAGATAATGGGTGGAAAAAAAGGGAAGACCCGAACACCTCACAAATGAAAGGTGAAAATGGGTGTTACAAAAGTTCAAGTGAGTACTCGAGGGTTGAAAGACAGAGCACGGTTGCTTGAAGTTCCTAGGGCAATTATATCCTCATAACTGCATTTCAGGCAGTTTTCGATGTCGGCGCCCTCGTGCAGTCATCCCTATTTCCCGTCCTGCAATCGTCAAAGAGGTCGCTGCCCTACTCTCCGGGATGAACGACACGAGAAGAGAGGTCGCCCTTCGACACAATGATTGCGGGTATTTTCGACACTGGCGCAAAAGGACCGTCGCGACCGAAATTCGCGGACTTGGCTAACGAAGCCCCCGGTGGCGAAAACGACACTATTTCCACGCTGTTGGTGAACGCGTGGCAAGAAAAGAAAATAATCAAGGGGGTCTTTATGGCACAGGGGTCGTGCTGGGGATGAGTGGAAAGGGGGGGGGGGTGTAGCCGGAGAGTTATAATTTCCGCCCTGCGTCTCCTATTATGCTCTCACCGGCTCTGGGGCATGTCGGGCTGGGGCTGCGTATTCTGGCAAACACATTGGGACCCTGAAGACTCCGTGGGTGTGGATGTGGGAATTTGTGGGACGGGAAGGTTTTCAGGTGGAGAGAAGAGGAGATTTTTTTAAGGGAACTATGGTGCGAGTGGAAAATTGCAGGAAGTCGGGTAGGGTAGGGATATTCGATATTTAACGTCACATCTCGATACAACTTCTGCATCGCAATAGACAGCTAGCTTTTATGATTATATATCTAGATATAACATTGAATATCGAGTGATACCTCGTGACACTGTATGCCGTAAGATACCGCGTGTCACGTGATATCGCATTTCAAGTTATATTGCATTCATCATAATATACAAAATTGCATAATATCAAAGCATTGTAACGATAATTGCCACAAATATGCATTCAAATAGTGCTAAATCGTGATATCGTAGTTTGCGTAGGGTGACTTATCGAGCACTGTTGTAATTAACATGATTTCATTGAAAAATGAATTCAATCTAACATCGATTGTGTCGTCTGTTCTTAGTGGTTCAGTATTGCAATGCGGTATCTCATGCTAGTCGAGCATCGCAGCCATTATCACACATTCCTCGCAGGAGGGTCGGAAGATTTGGAAGTGCGGACGAAGTATTAAGGGGATAACCAAAGAAAATGAACCGACCGGCAAAGTACCATCCCCTCCGTTGAGAACCTCCTGAATGCTAAGCTTAACAAAAGGGCCGCATGAAGTCGTGATGTTGGATTCAGCGGGGGCTGTTCACGGAAGCCTTGATCAAAACTTCATTGACCTACGCGGGAAGGAGATGGCGAACAAGTCCAAGGAAAAGGACCGCACTCCTTTAAAGATGCAAAATGTGGATATGAAATGAATACGCAAATGTTAACGGTAAAATAAAATGCAATATTAGGAGTACTATTACATAGTGTATTGGATAAACTGTCATGTCCATGTTGAATGGGACGGAGGCTTGGACCATCAAAAAATCTGACAAGAAAACAATAGAAGCCTTCGAGACCTGGTGTTGGAGACGGATGGTAAAAATATAATGGATTAATAAAAAGAAGAAGCGCACAGAAGACATGAAGAAGAAATGCGTACATGGGAAATAGTAAAACAAAGAAGAGCCAAGTGCTTTGGACACACCCTGAAACACAATGCATTTATCAAGAAAACAATTGAGGGAAAAATAAAAGAGAAGGTTCTACGACGAAGACTAAGCGATGGTATACGGGCTGAATAAACAGGGACATGGGGAAAAAGAAATACCACGATTTAATAGAGTTAGCAATGAATAGGGAAGAATGGAGGGCTGCATTAACCAGTCTTAGGATTGAAAAAATGATGATGATAACGATAGGCAACTGTTCTGCTCTGAGGAAGCACCATAGAATTAAAGGATCTGATGCGTAGGATAGACCCTGAGGAACGACGAATCCATAGGAAATGTAAATTAATAGAAAAATACAAGGAAAGGAAACTAATGGGGTAAAGTAAAAACAAAACTGGATAAGACGGAATTGAGGGATGCAGCGACTCAATCTTTGGATTTAACAACTTATATTTGAAAGACCATATATTAATAAAGGAGGGCTAATTGACATGAGGAATATTATTCCACAAAATGAGCGAGGATACATAAATAGAATTGTAAAATGAGAAAGGTAGAAAAGGAGTGTGATGGGAATCTGATTGTTGTGATTCTGATCTAAGAAGTCGTTTGTTCGAATTCCGGCAGCGGCGAAGACTTTTCAGTAGAATCCTGATCTCCATTTCAATGCTGTGGGGAGAGCAGTTTAAGGAGGTTACCGTCCGTCTGATGGGATGTTAAAACAATGGACTCCAAATCGTATTTCCTCAAGGGCCGGCTGTCATCGAAACGTAGCGCTGCTTTCTTATTGATGGTTTTTCCCGAATATCATCAAGAGTGTATTTTCCCTAACCCACTTTTTTATTCTCACCTAACCCACTTTTATATTTCTATATCTCCTATTTCTGTGTGGAGCATTTCCGATTTTTAACCTGAATTTATAAATTTCACGTTACTTTGGTGCAGGCAATTTGATACTTGGACACTTTTTTTACCATATCCGCGAGAATAGGCGTAAATGATTCAAATAATACACTATTTTAGGTCATTTAACAAAACAATTTCATGCTTTTGAATAAAAAGGTAACAACTTCGTTTTTTCCACATTTACGTTTTAATTTTGACGACCATGGTTTCGATGGTTAACGTCATCATCAGGTTACGCCGGGAACCACCAATAATTTAATGCGGGTAAAGTAACAGTGAATTCTCAGACAACGAGTAGAAGATATGAAAATAATTTTGAGAAAATAGTTGCCGGTATGGTGACTTAATGCAACCCAAGATTCACATGAGTATGAGAAAGTTGCATAAGAGTCCAGGATAGAGAAAGCATTCAGTTTCTACTGGTCTCCAGTAGCCCAATCTGTAGGGTCCAAGGAATTCTACGAAAGCACAAAAACGGCATGCCACACAATTTCCACGAGAAACTCGATAAAAAAGAAAAATATTGACACTACCTCTCTCAAAAGTGTGCAAATCAGGTAAGAGTAGAAGTAACCACTATTTAACTGTATTCTTTACAAATTTATTATTTGAGGAGAATTTGGTGCTTCGAAATTTTGAAGGTGAATGTAACCTCCCTCCCTATCAAAAAGAATTAAAACGCACCAGGGAGCATTTTAACCGTTGTTTTATCACATCAAGCAGAAAATGACGGTGAGACATTATCATTCTTCGATCAGAACACCGTCGTTCAGCATTAATGCCGTAATTGGCTAGGAGAAATACTTAAAAAAGTTTCAAAGGATATTAAACACCGATCAGTTTTACCCACCATGGTTAAAAGCGTAAAGTAAATCAGTAATTCAATGTTCAAATAAACTCAAAGTAATTTTTGATCCATACTGTCGCGGCGATTCGATTTCTTATCCATTAGAAATCGAATATTAAACAATGAATTTTTTACAGCTGCGCAATGGTTTTCGTTAAAAGGTAAGAGAGAACTAGAGATTGCTCATGTAATATTCTTCAAGCATTAGTCATATTAAAAATTCATTTTTTAAACCAATCAATTGGCAGGGTTTCGGATATTTTCTCGATAGTGGATCATTCAAATCACTCCCGACAAATTTATAAATCATTTGCAGCAAGTCACCCTTTAGCTCCCCAAACTTTCTGGTTCCCTTAGTACCGTCCAAAATCTTTAATATCTTCATTCTTTTTCCGACATAATATACAAAGATCAATATTCCCTATTAAGTGTGAAACAAGCGGAGAGAAGTAATATCGGAATGAGCTAAACAGCGTACCTAAGGAGGACACTTTAAAGTATCTGCACATAAAAGAAACCACTGATAAATTCATCGAACATTGTTCCGAAGACGGAACATGCAAATAGTAACAGAATGGCATCTTGAGAAGAACAAAAACAAATTGAGAAACCAAATTGGTGTAGGGAGGAATGAAGTAGAGGCAAAGTAGGAGTGATGGAGAAAAACTTCTCTGTGGAAATAAATAAGAGAATACGGAACACACAGTAACGTGAAGAAAAGTAGACGCTTGCGATGCTGATGTAGACAGCGTCAAGAGAAAGGAGAATATAGACGGAATAATCTAGGGGGACTCCAAATCCGTGGGAGAAGAAAGTATTAGACAATTCGATTTTGATGAAACAAAAGTACGGTTGGGTGTTGGGGGGGAATAGGGACACAAAGAGAGTAGGAATGACTAAGAGAAGTGCGGGAGAACAAGAGAGAGGAGAGAAGAAGATACAAGGGACGGAGAAAGAGCTGGAAAAATGCTACATACTAAGGGATTGAGAGAGGGAGGAGAAATATGGGGAAACGGGAGCGGGAACCGGGAAGGGGGGGGGGGGTCGAAACGAAAAAAAAGAAGAAATAAACGAGAGATCAGGGAGGGGGGAGGATGGGAAGGGCTGGAAGTTGAGACGAAGAGGAGAGAGGGAGGCACTGGTATGTGTGTATATGCGAGAGAGGTATTCGTGGAAGAGGAGGGGAAGGAAAGTGAAGGAAAGGGCGCTAAAGAGGTAGTGGGGGATGGATGGAGAGAGAGGAGGGAGGGAAAAGGGGTCCAGTGACGTCAGCGGACCCCGCTCGTTCGATAGCAGGCAGTCAGGGAGGGGCCGGGGGGTGGGACAACCTCAGCGCCAACAGGTGGGGTGAGGAAACGGGGAAGGGAGGGGTGGAATAGGACACCACAGGGTGGGAAGGACGAGAGGAAGGGCAGGAGAGAGAGAGAGAGTTTAGTTGGCACGGGGGTGCTTGGGAAACTGGGAGGGAGGAGGAACGCTGAGGAGATAGGGTAACGGGAAGGAGTCACTGCTGTGTGGCCTGGGGTGAGGTGGGATTTTGAGGAGTAGGAGAAGTGAGAGAGGTATACTATTCATCTTCATTCCGGATCTGAAAAGACCTCAGAGCACAAACCCTCCCCACCCTTGCCCCCTCCATCTCTCCACTACCATCCAAAGAAAAAAAAACCTATCTCCCCCTCCCTCACTTTACCCACGCTCAATCTTTCTTAGTACTATTTTTTCCTCCTCTTTTTAATGTCGCCAGGATCTTGGTTTTTCCCCGGGGTCCCGTCTCCTTATTTCCCATTTGCTTCGTCCCGCTCGATGTTATCCCTCCTTTCCGAGCAAAAGAGGGGAAGGAAAAATGTTGCTAGTCTGGAAAAGTTTATCCGCGATGTGATGAAGAATGTTGGATGTGGAAGGGGATTAAGTAAAGATGCTGACTGAAGAAATCAGAAGGAGAAAATGCCCGGCTTGTTCCATGACTTTTGCAGTACCTTGGAAATTCTCTCACTTTTATTCAATCATTTCAGGTTTTTCATGATTTAAAGTAAGAAAACAATAAATGATCCTTAGAAGGCATAGAAAGAGAGGAAAGGAGGATGATGGGAAAAATTCAAAATAGACAGAGAAATGGCTGTGAAGTATAAGACATGCTGAGTGGGATGATAGAGGGAGAACTGCTGGGTAAGCGTTTGTGCCACCTTGGTGTCCCAAATTGGGCTTTACCTCGTGGACAGTGGCACACACACGGGTACTCCACGGTACTGTATGCACAGTAACTGTGAGGACAATAAAGTCGCTCCTAAAGTCTCCATGAAATTCACAGTGGAAGAGGAGTCCTAGGTAGCTTAACTGGTAAGAGCACTTGGCGTGAAATCGAGGGGCCTGGGTTCGATTCTCAGTCTAGGCGAATGATTTGGTTCACTGTGAATTTCACATCACTGGGGAAGCCCATAAGGTGCAGGAGAAGGGCAGAAATATTAAACAGCATGAAGATACGAAAGAATCGATGAGTTTAAAAGGGATTTAATACTGGAAAATCGATAGGTTTATGGAGAAAACTCCAGAAAATAATTCCCCCTGGTGAGATAAATTGTAGACTCTTCATGGATATACTATTTATTTGGTAGAATGTAAAGTCTAAGATTACTTGAAAATTTCAGATTATGTAAGTTTCAGGATTCCAGAAAGTATATTACTTGAAAATCTTCATTATATTAACCAATACATCTACAGTGCACAAAGATAATAGATCTGACTTAAGCGACTAAATGAGCGAACGGAGAGGTACACACATTTCTTCTTCCCACGAAACTTAATGACCGAAACAAAAACAAAGCAAGGCATTACGTGAAAACGCATTTAGCTTTGCGCCCTTTCCCTCTTGCGACTCCCTCCTATTCCTTCCAATGCTAACGTACTAACCCGTCTCACATACCCTTGCGGAGGCTCACAGTGTACGGAGATGTATAATTATGATGGTAAAGCATGGGCGAAGATGAGAGAGAGAGTATAAGAACGCACATACATGAGCGCAATCGATTATTTCAGGAGCCTCATTGCTTCAATCCCGGCCCCTTTCTCCATCCACTATCTCTCTCCAGCCGTGTCTTTATGGCTGTCGGACCCTTTTCCCCTCTCTTCTTATGGTGGAGGACGAACGACATGGGATGGAGCTGTTCCGGTGTCGGCCGCGGGAGGACTGCCTCAATCCAAACGAAAGAAGGACATTAATGAGTCGCGTCTGCTCAGATGACTCTCCAGACGTCGACGGCCGAGCGGGCTGTCGATTTAAATCTCAGAGCGGGACTCACTGACTAAGGCGGCTCTTAGAGGGATTTCCGCTGATCCCTCTCTTTATTAAGTGCTAGAAGTCAGCTTCCGGTCCGGGATCGTGGCTTGCCTCAGAAGTCCTAGCTATAGAGCGCGAGGGTTACTTTAACCCTTAGCAAACATCACGATTTCAAGAAATAAGTAAATATTTTCTGCTCCCATTCTTTCATTTACGCAAATAATAAGACACTAAACCTATAACATTCAATGTTTAAGGATTATAATAACCACAGTAGAATTACAAAAATGTCTACCAAATACGATGGCTTATAAAAACAGAGGATAAGGTATTCTCCTACTTTATTTCTAAAGCCAATCATGATATATTAAATATCAATAAACCATATTTTTAAGAAGTAGGAAATATTTAACACGGTTCTTGGCTCGCCAATATCATGCAAAGAGCTGTTTATTAAAATTTTGGACTGCATAAGAACTCACTGAATATTATATACTGTGTACTTTTATCACTTACACATACACTTATATGTAGCACTACTAATGTACGTCTATAGACTACCCTGCGAGCCGCCACAAGGGCGTGTGGCAGGGGGCACACCAGTTGTGTGGTAGTGCAAAGGAGAATGTTACAGGGAGGTGAAAAGGTGAAGTGTATTTCGGGAGTGCTTTGAGTGGATCTTAGTTTTTATTATGGTCACTTATTCTGATCAATTGATAAACTTACTGGTAACTTGATAAATCCTAGTTTTTTTAAGGCTGTGCCGCATATGTTTAATATGGATTTATCTCAATACTAGGGCTAAACATTATATCAATATACCTCCTCTTGGCACAATTTTAATGAGGTTTGGCAAAATCTTGGAAGGAAATAAAACAAAATTTTTTGTAGTCAAGTATTAAAAGTACTGCTCCATTAATGCTCTCGCCTGTAACGTTACTTCTCCACTCTTACGGCTTCAAAATAATGAAACCTATAATAAGTTTAAAACTCAATAAATAACGAAAGGAAAACTATAATAAGTTTAAGTAATAAATAAGAACAATCAAGACTAGCATAGAAATTAAATAATAAAAATAAATTACGAAGGAAAAGCCAGCCAAGACTGCAAAACTAGACAAGAGCCTTAAATTGTTATATTTTTAAGCATAAAGCTACTGAGGATTCTATTTGGATAAGCTAACATTTAATGCCATTTGAATTTTAAAACTATAAATAATCAGCCTAACTTGTCTTTTCCGCGCAATTTGCGCGTAAGCTATACACCAATGTAATTTAAAATGTTATGCATTGAAAATTTAAACATGTCCCTTTGATTCATGATAAATTCAAACGAACAAAATTATACGAGTAATTGACTAAGTAAGATCATCAACTATTGTTATAGTAGGAAGGTAATCCTAATTTTCACACGTTCAATTGTACGAACTAGAGAAGCCATTCACGAACTGGAAGGTTTACAAAAATGTTGTTTCAATAGCGCCTATATGATTAAAATATTTCCATACTAACTTGGGTCCGACTATTAGGGGTTCTCAGTAATATGAGGTAACGGCCTGCCTAAAGTAATCAACCAAAAAAGTCAAAGAACCGCCGTTATAGGGTTATCACAATTATTTTATGATGGCTATAAGCTCTAGAAATATAAAAATATTTACAAATTTTATTCGAATTCATATATGCAAAATATCGAGATGCACACTTAGAAAGATGTATCAACTAAAAGCTAGGAAAATATTCCAATGCAAATAAAAAGCGATAAATGGATTCTCATAACCACTTTGGAAATTAAAACAACGTGGACTGGATCCCTTTTGGTGTATTGAATGCCATCATGTGTCACTGAAAGTTACAGAAGTCGAATACGATGAAGGAACGCTACCCAGAGAAATTCGCGTGTGCTATTAAATAAAGCATTCTGATGGCCGAATAAAGTTTTCAGTTCTTGTTAACTCTTTTCCGCAGTTTTTTGGCAGTGGAGCTGAAATGAGGTTTCTCTGCGCCACCAAGGCAGTAACAGTTGCCTTTCCCTCCGCATTCTTAACTTCTTCGCTTTCCTTGTGAGTTGCCCGGAGCGTAGCTTTAAGGACGAAAAAAAAGAGACTTTTGCGAAATGGGACGTCTTCCACGGTGAGTGCGAGGTGACACATTCCATCCAAACTTGTCAATTGATGGAGCCGAGAGGCATCCTCCCTGATGCTCACGACGCGCAGCAATGTCAAGCGCTAATGGGCACCAAGACACACTCCTGACAGGAAGGAAGTAGGAGGTTAATTTTCTCTCACTTCGATCAAGTTATTTTTAGATTCCTTAATTCGAAGAGTGAGACGTGAGCGCGAAAATAGCGGTAAACACTTATAAATAATGAAAATATTTAGGCAAGAAACCGATTTATTGGCCAGCACCATATTTTATTTCACAGCTTACACCAACATGTTCTATATTAGCTTGACTTCTGTGATTTTCACAAAACATTGAAGGTGGGCGTTTTTTGCAAAATGCGTTGAAAAATAACCCTTCCGCTATAGTTAATGCATAAGATTTGTAACAAGTGGCATAAAACACCACGTACATCAATCAATGCAAAATGACCGCGGGAAGTTGCAGTTTAAGAAAGAAACACTTTTTGAATTTTGCCCATCTTTTTTTTCCAGCTAATATCACCATAGGAAAAGAATTTAACTTACTTATATTATATTTCCTTTAAGGGGGGTACGTATAATTTTTCAAATTTAATTCAAACATAACTTTGTATCAACATACTCAACGTTTCTAATACGACCTTAGGTACTTCATAAGCTAAATCGTTTCACCGTAAGTATCGAAATTCCCAAACCCAATTCTTGTGGAACAATTTTAATTTATTTCCAACAGAATATTACATCAGTCATTCACCTGATGACAACGTGTACACTGCATTTTTTTTAAATCACATAAAAACACGCGACTTTTTAATACACGTGCAAAAATCGAAGAAAATGTATACATTCTTAAAAACATAAAATTAAATATACCTGCAACAAATTCTTGGTAGATTGACAACACAGTGGTATTGGTGGGATGCGTGGTATGAGTGCCCCACTTAATATTTTTTGCTTTTTCAAATTTGAACGTAATTTCCTTTTTAATTCTTTGCATTTAACATTTCTTCAGGAAGCAAATTCCACTCATTTACAGCACTGTTTAAAAATATTTTCCTGCATCTATTATTTACTTTTAAGGTCTAATTTTAAAATGATGACCATTTTTCGAATTCTGGTTGGTTTCTGAAGCCTGTCGCTTATATTCTATCACCCTTTGGCCTGGGTAAACGCCTTATAGAGATTTATCAGCCTATTATATTTCTTTATCTCTTATATCCTATACCATCCCAGGCTGTTTAACATCGCTGTCATATTTCGTACACCTACCCAGTAAAAAAACGAGCAGCTTGCATATTTTTCACTTTTTTTACTAATCCTATCTCGTGTGGGTCCCAAACTCTTGTGGCAAATTCTAATGTTACCCGCCCTGCTGTTTATGTACAGCAGTTTTTTCTCTTTCTTTCTATTAACCTTAAATTTTTTATCATAAAATGTAGGTTTATAAATGCTTTTGATGGAATTTTTTTCAATATGCTGCTGCCAACCTAGTTATTTATTTAGTATTACTCCTAAGTACTTGATTTTATCCACTACGGGTATGTCAAAAACATCCATTTGTGGCCCCATAATTTTATATTTAATCTCAGATTCTTCGAAATTTCGTTTGCGTTTTGTAGAGGATATACATCTCTCAACAAGGGTTTTAGGAATGGGTTTCACACGAAAACTCATTCCTAAAACCATGCTGATATTTTGTTAACAATAAGGAAATCATCAGAAATAACAGAGGAGAAACGCGTGATATTAATTTTTATTAACGATATGCATATTAATTCATTGAAGAGAAGGTTCCACATGGGAAGGAAAAAAACCCATTTTAAATTGATGAATTAACATATAGGGTCAATGATATGCCTCGGTATCCAGCAAAAAGAAACACATTTACAATGCAGATTAACTCTTAATTAAAGTCTGAATTCAAACGATTATAGTAAAAAACACTATTGATCAATATGCAATGGTTCTGCCGAGTATATATTTTAATATCTCTTTTGCAAGTAGGCTCTGAATGACTGCCCTTAGGTATGTTTTCTATCATTTCCAAGTAAGTAAACACAATTTAAGCAAGTCTAAAGAAATATCTTACGGAAAGAGGAAAAAGCAGTATTTAGCAATGACAACAGGACGACGACTTTCTCAATAGAGGGCCGCGAGGAGTATGAAAAACCAAACTACCATCCTCATCATTGTATATACTGTGAAATAACTTTCATAAATTTAAGAGGAAGAAATACTGAGCCATAAAAACGTAATAGAATTATTTGTATTGAATGGAAGTTCTAAGAATTACATTTGAGTAAAAGAAAGTGCCTTTAACGCGTATGGAAAAATATTAAAAAAGTACAGAAAATGCATCAAAGATCTCAATTTACATCAATTATCCTTACATAACATCAGTAAACTTTAACTAACATCAGTTAACTTAAATAGAGGATTCAAAGGAACCTGCAGTCTTGCATTCGCAGTTAAGCTAGTCATAGGTTAAGTTCGAACGCAAAAACAAAATTATACAAATTATTGTTGATAAAAACAGCGGAAAAGAACTCCTTGAAGTGACATTTCCTTAATGAATAGTATTCTAGTACGCTAATGAAACATTTTCACGGTGATACTTGACATGGAGATAGCTGAGCAAAATCGTAGTCAAAAATTTTATAAATACTCCCATTATAGCCTAAAGACTCATCTCTCGAAGACGTTTTCAATATTACATAGGTAATAAATCGCTGTACATAGTTTTATTCACTAAAATTCGAGTACTCTAGCTATTTCTTCCGCTGAAATTATCGACTCAGAATTACTCTGTCAAGCTCTTTGCGTCTATTTGGAGTTTTGAGGTTAATTTTCATCATTAACTATCATTCCAGAAATATATGGATTACTAATAGTTACAGGGTCAGAGTCTCCCTCCACCAGCCTCATAAAAGGTCCAGATAGAAGTGCGAGGGGCATGGAAATAACTAACTAATATAAAATGAAAAAAAGCTGTCAGGACTGTACATGAAATTTCGACGATCCTTTCCAGAGAGTTTTCTCCTTGGTACTACGAAAAAAGGGTCAACGACAAAAGATTTTTAGCACGCCACTCTACATCATACGCCACTCCGGTAGTGACGCAGTGTCGAAAACTAGTTTATCGATCCTAAAATTGCGCCGATACCCTGCAGATACATCTGACGTGGACCGAGAAGGCAGCGGAATTGAATTTAGAGTCCCCAGGTGACCATAAATATTTGGAGCAATCCCCAAAAATGGTGCGACGCACTCCTATTCTATCTGTTCTAGGAAGAAAAAGCCGAGTAAGAGATAGAGAGAAGATGAAAGTCTGAGCCGGAGAGCATGAGACCGAACCGAAAGGTTGAAAGGTATTAATAAACAATTGCAATTGGAATTGAACAAGAACAAAATAAAGAGGGGCCCGAGGAGAAGGAGGAAAAGGCAAGGCAACGGGAAAAATGTAAGGATGAGAAAATCGAAGAGGAATCTCGAAGAGAGGCGATGAGTTTGAAATATTAACGGCAGGGAGAAGGGATTTCGGTCGAGAAAATAAGAGCACACCGCTGACGAGATATTTCAGTGCTAGAAGATTACTTAGTACTTAAATCTGCAATTCACGTAACTTCGGACTACGGCCCACATCTTAAGACACTAAGAAAGCATGTCATGAAAAACATATCCTCTCAAATATCGTCGGCATTCAAATTGTACATAACAAATCCCATTATATAATCAAAATAATGAAAATAAAATAAAATGCAATAAGCATCCGAAGTCGTAGAAGTGAGTAATACGCCATCATATAGCCACAGTAAAACGAAAAAAATGACAGCAGGGACAGCCAATAGAACAGCACGTATAAGTTGTAACCTCATTACGATAACCATCTAACACAGAGAGTAATGCACATATTTACGAGGAATATCGGAGGCTTCTGCTAATATGAATCTATTTTACTACTTTGGTATCCATTTGCTTTATTGAGGTTAGCTAAATAAAAACCTCAACAACCATTTCCAGGAGTGTATTAGAGAACTTGGTAACGACGAAGGGGAAACGGCACAAGAAATAGACTCCGACAAGATTGTCTCAAACTTAAGCAGGATTGGGGTCGCGCAGAAAAAATGGAATCGCCAAATAGGGAGAGGGAGATAAACGGGCACACAGATGAGATATGAACTCAGGAGAGTGGAATGAAGTGAGAGGAAAGTGCTGAGGGATAACGCTCATTGATTTACGAGCTCACATGTAGATAAATTCAAGACGGGATATGGGTTAATGAGGAATCGATCGTGGCTGGGTACAGCGTGGGTAAAGACAAAGGACGATGGTCATTACGGCGTACGCCCGGAAGTCAGCGACGTCCTAGGAGCGGAGAAGATCATAGGGTGTAAGGCCAAACGGAAAGAGGAGAAGGAGTGACAATGTGTTTTTATATCCAACCTCTTGCGACATATGGTTGAAAGGGAAATTAAAAATAAATCCATACACGTTCAACGGCTGAGGGAAAGGTTAGTCAGTGCTGGAAGAGTTCCCATGAACGTGGTGTAGATTAGTACCCTGAAAAATCGTAACCACCATTACGGCACAGTTATGTAATGATGATGCTTTCCCTTCGAATGCTGGTAGTGGAGCCTGTTCGATTTCTCCACCGGGTTAAAACTGCATTACTGCCGGCGTTTCGATGTCCGAGTCGTCAGGGCTGGATGATTCAACCATCGAAACGTCGGATGCAATGCAGAGTTGAATCCGGTGGAGAACCCAAACAGATTTTACAAACAGTTTTACATTGTCTCGTCAAATTTCACCGCCAGATTAAGTTAACTTTACACTGATGTGATGTGAAAGTAGTTTGAGCTAAAGAAAGGTACATCAAACTAGTGGTTAGTTGACGCAAACGTTATCGATGGGAGAGTGTATCAATATCCGTTATTATACAGATAAAATATTTAATAAGACAACAAAACCGGGCTATTCAGTCACAATGAGGAGTGCATTCGAAGCATAACTCAAATGATTAAGAAGATACCAGAAATTTCTCGTAAAATACATCACCACCAGAACCCCGGACACTGAGGAAAGAGAATAAGAATAGACTGCATGAATTTGAGGTGGAGGAGATGCGATGGACCGAGAGAAGAACAAATTAAGATGTATTGGGCATAGTCGTTGAGGAGAGAGAGGTGCCAGAGAAGATTAAGAGGAGGATGAGTAGATGGATGGAGCAGGTTTTAAGTAACGATGGGATACTGAAGTCCGCGATAGAGGGGAGTGTGATGGATAAGTGGGGGAGGGGAATAAATGCTAGGCTTTCCAGATGAGAGAAATGAAGAATACAGAGCTGAAAAAGTATGAAGTAAAAAATAAGTGTACTCTTTCTTCAGAAGAAGTGAATGAGTAAACGACAGTACTTTTATATTCCTACTTAACTAACTTAATCGGTAGGCTACGTCAAATATAAAAAACAGCGTCAAATATGCATTTTCAGCATGAGACGACGATTACCTAAATAATAATATGGTCAGGCAGGACAGTGTCCCCCAAGTAATCGGAACATCCGAGGAAAAAATTTGCCCACCAAAATCGATATTTGAGCACTTGTCGTCGCATACACCGGTGTAATTCTCCCCGCATACGTCACCGGAGATAAACGGCACAAGAAATCTGTGAAGCGAGATTTGTGCTCTAGATTTGAGTTTTTAACACAAGCGGCCTATAAAGATGTGATTGTAGATTCTCAGCCTCTTTACTTGCCAGCATTTATCACAAAAAAGCCCGTAATCAATGTTAAAAAAGATTCGTACTTTTGTTACATACCACTTTTTTTACTTTTTGGTTTTGACACACTGTTTGGTATAGTATACTCTACGTATTCATACATACAGGCAGAAAAAGTAATCTGATTGTGCAAATGCATTGTAAAAATATTAAACAAAAACATAATAAATAATTAAATAAGTTATCAGAGCAACAAGGGTGAAACCTGGCAAGGGAAACAGAAGAGATCTAGGTTCACTTTCACTCAGAATATAACTTTAAATACAATGATTATCTCGCATCCATTTCAAAAGATAAAGGAACCATGCACTGGAAGAAAAACACATGAAAACACTCAGGAGGGCAATTTATTAGCAATATATAAATCCATGATTTTCATTTTTAACGGTTCAAATGAATGTTCAATTCGTGTATAACGCAAGGGCTAAAAATAATCAACGCCGTTATTCGTCACTAACACAACCAACATTTCAGGAGGAACTCATATAAATTAATTTATCTGTAGTTATAATACTGATTATACGACTTGACTAATTAGAAATGTTTCAAATATGGTGGGTTTGGAGGAGCAGAATATATTAGGAGTTTAAGGAAATTATTTAGGACATCAGGAGTGTTCTATTAGAGGAAAGTCGGGATATATACGCACATCCCGATGACGTGACCCCCTCACTATTTAAGGCATATTATATTGGAAGAGAGCCTATTTTAATTATTACTAAAAAGTTATAGGATTCCATCCCGACTACTAAGTACATTGATGGGTACTTCTTCGTAAGTATAAATCGTTAGATAAATCCAACTCCATTCAATCCATCATGTTTTGCGGTTTTGTACGAATAAGTGCACGGAAATGTGAAGCATTAAGGAAAACAGCCATAATGATGATCAAATATTTAGTTGGAGCGATCTGAAAAGTTTGCTCAAGGACTTAGAACAAGACGGAAGATCAGCTTATAGTTTGCGCCGAAGGTCTGCGAGAATTCTGAGAAGTCATTTCTCCCCACCCCTAACAGAATAAATTAGACTGAATTAGAAAGCTACATAATCAGCTCTAATTCCTTGCTTAGTTGAATACTACTGAGGATCTCTATAAAAATTAGGAGAAAAAAGTACGATAATAACTATGCAAATATTCCTGGTTCATCACGAGAGTCAAACACGTGAAGCAAGAGAATTACTTATATTATGATTAAACCATAGATAATCGAAACTTGGTCATGATTTTTAGTTTCCCTTGTTATGTATCAAAAAGAGCATAGATGTAGTAGAGGTGACAAGGCAACAACCATAGTTTGAAACAGAAGAAGATTAGTGTGATTGGAGTCCAATTAAATTCCTCTAAGTAAACTTAATTACACTGCAGGGTGAGAGCTTTGCCAAGTTCTAGTTAATTAAGAAATATAAGTGCGAAATTCCACCGAGGGAAAATCATACGCCTTCACCGGTCCCGGTCGAGGTGAATGATTTTACCTCGGTGGAATTTCACACATATGTGCACTTGCGGGAGACTCCGTAAAGGTAATACCGTGGCTAGTCCCGGTATCCTCAAAATTTTCTATTAATGAAATATACGTTTGACTGCCAATTTTATATCCGATATAGCGCTACCAATAATAAGATTGATTATGATAAGGTAGGGAATAGAAAGATTTCATAAAAGTCATTCAGTTTTCACCGTAAAATATTGGCGTCAAATTTTGTCTGACATATCATGTAAACACATAACTGCTCATTACAGGATATAAGACAGAAATCGAAAAGTTACACCAATAGGCCTGTTCCACGATTCTGTAGACCTTCCTTAATTTGTGGCTACAAAAATAAATTTAAACAAGAGCATACAAATAGAATTCGGTGACACCATTATTATGCCCGGTACCAATTGTAAATGTTTCCTTTAACCATTCGACGGAATCAGTAGAAATCTGATAATTGATAATATTGTGCTCCCTAGCAGGTGAATATTTACGTTACACCTGATTTTATGAAACGTTTTATGGATAAATAGTAACCCTGAACTGACAGCCTTCACTTTGTGGAAACGATTAAAAAGAAGAGAAAACCTAGCACTATCCACAAGCATCCATTCGAAAATGAACGGAACAAGGTTACAACAGTTAACTGCCATTCTTAAGACACAAAATCTTGTCTCTATAAAAAAGTCTTTTTGTTTATTAAAAATGATGTCAGTTGAAAAATTGGTCAGTTCCTTTTTGATAAAAACTAAGGGAAAAATTAGAAGTTCTTTCTTCGTGATATAGCCTGTTCAATTTACTGAGAACTGCTCCGCAAACTTTGAATAAAATTTTTATATAATTACTTTACCGAACACTATACTGGGAGCAAGAGGAACTTGGATAGACAAAATAATTTTTACTTCTGCACAACAGTACACCAACTTTTCCGGTATCAGGAGCACGGGAAGTAGGTAGGAGCGTGGAACGGTGTAAGGTTTGAAAAACAGCGAGGTCGAAATGAGATACGGACAGAGGAGATTTTCCGAGGAGGATATACTCAGAACCGTAGGGAAGGTTAAGTCCACAGGTTTGCAACGGCTGCTCAGAGCGGTGGGTAAACAACAAGGCGGAGGGGGCAGGGAAGTCCGGTCCGGGTGTAGCTGGGATGCTGTAACAGAGGGGGCGGAAGGGGTCAATGGCGGTCAAAGGAGGGGTGCGGAGGGCGGGTGCGGTGTAGGTGCGGTGCGCGGCTGGCGACGGAACCGGCAGGGCTCTCGTGGGGGAGGACTTGGGAAAACTATGGCAGAGGAGAGACTGCGACACGAGCCTGCGGGGAGACTTGATAACTGGAAGGAGGAATGGATAGACAAATGCCTCTATTAGGGAGTTTGGGTGAACGCAGGCTATTAGACATCACCTTCTACCCGAAGGTTGATTCACAAAATAGGTCGGTACAGAGGTAATTCAGTCACAGAATCAGAAGGCTTGAACTCGACATTCTGCGAGAGTAGTCGCAGCATTATGGTGGTTGAAGCGATTTTCGTCTATGCATATACATATTTGCGTGAAACTCTGCATAGATACATATTATTGCTAGCGATGTCTATAGATAAAAGTGAAAAACATTGTACCTTACCTATCAGGTCCGGTTTTTTTTGGCAAATTAGTGCTATTTTAACACGAAGCCTTGTGGCACGGGGTTGATTTTCTTCTAAAAGCGAAATTATGCATTTAATGTTACTTAATTGGTTACTAACAAATATCAGAGTGTCATGCCGAGTAAGTGATTCGAAAAAATATATTGAAATATAGTTTTCGCCAAAATTTCAAATTCCGAACCGAAAAATTACCTTATAAGATGTTTGAATTGAGAATTGAGGTAAAAAATCAACAGCATAATTCTTGTATCATTTTCATAGTGAGTTCCACCGCATAAACAGATGTACTTAATTAAATTTACTCCAAGAATTGTTTTTGACTACCTGGAAAAAAATATTAAAACATGCACTAAATGACCAACGATTACCGATCCAGCCACTTTAGCTATAGTTGGAGTCTTCCATTGAATAGACACATGATTGTGAGAAATACACAGCGAAAATTGTAGTCAAAATCGTCTGAAAACACCAGGTGTTTAGAAGTAGCTCTCCGACGTAGACAATGGTTAAAGCACACGAAAACGAATAAGACTCACTGGCAGCGTATGAACGGGGCCTCAAGTTCCTTTAAATACTTAATGTACCTACTTCATAATTATGAAGACTTCAGGGTACTTAAATTGGAAAATGTAAAGGAGATCTTTTCGCATCCTAGCCTAGCCAAATGTTATTTTTTCACTGTAATTCCGCAAATTCGATTAAAACTGTAGTTCGACATCCGAATAATGGATATAAATTCAAGAGTAAGAAAATATTTTCAATTATGGACATAAATACCACGCAGCAACTTAATTCCTTTCTGATTTTCAAATTCTTAAACCAATCAGACATCAAGAAAATTAAACCAATTTTGAGAGCTTTTAGCGAGTAAATACTATGGCAGAGAACACTTCACGGATCATCATATGTAGACTGTTGACCATCTTGTTCCTGCCAAATATTTGCTTGTGCCTCGCAGCACACAGAAGTGTGAGGATATGTATCTTAGACCGGTTGTGTCAACATGAAGAGAGGAGAAACTAGAAGGCTGTAAAAGAGGAGAACCTATCAGAGGAAGGTTCCGAGAAAGAGAAGTGAAATTCTAAAGATCATAGAGTTGGCTGTATGCGAAATAAATCTGATAAAAGTAAAATTTGATCTGGTAACCAAATGGCTCCAAAATAAGTTAAAAGTAAGCAAGAAATTCTAGAATCTATAACTCTAAATCCGATGAAGAATAAGAAAGTTTGGAGTAGAATGAAGGTGAATATGGAAACAGCCTAAACAAAAAATTGAGTCAAAACCAAGAATAAATTGCAGAACATTGCGACACGAAATAGAGTAAAGTAACCAAAGCTAATATGTATGGATAATTGGGAAAGTTTACGCTCTCTAAAGGCAAAATGCACGGTATTATAAATTCGATGCCATTTCGATGAAATTAATGAAAAATTTTTTGCATCAATTTCATCGCTTGGCAGATATGGGTATTTGTGGTCTGCGGTAAATTTTACCTCAAAAAATACAAGCGTTTTTCAAATCCAATCTTTAAATCACCTAGGTACCATGGCAAGGCAAGGCAAAAATGTGAAATATATTTTTACTGAAATTACACCACCTAAAACTGAAGAAGCTAGAGACTATAAGATTACGGCTATTTTATCCGTTCCTGGACAAATCAATGGCAAAATGACACCGACATACCTGACAGGACACGTCGGAGTAATCCACGTGGTTGTGACACTGGTTATGGAAATTCATTGCTCGGTTAAAATGCGGTTAACTAGTCGGCGTAGATCACAACTTAGTATGGGCTGTGTATCGTAAATGATTCGCATGATTTTCCCATTTACATATACTGTTACACAGGTTCGTTCCAATTTAGGTTTCTTAAATACTTCATATGTTACGTGTAAGATGGGAAAATACCGATTAGATACCAGGGTTTAACAAATCTTTTTAAACAAACGTACGTAATCTTTTTTAAAAAGTTATGTTCATGACGAAAGGACGCCAGTCAGTGAGTAGGAGTGTGACGAATGTTTGATGTTGCAGCCAATACACCAGTGGAGAAAATATATGCGTACTGGAACGAAATTTTTCTACACTATGAATAGCTGACCTAGGACCTGATTATGTAGCCGAAAGTTTTATGTTTCTTGATTAGTCGGTTGACCTAAAACAGATTTTTGGTATGGAGAGAAAATAGGAAGAAGGAAATTGAAGATGCAAGGTGCAATGCAAGACAAAGTAAATATGTGTTAAATTGGACAACAAAGACAAAACAGGACGAAATAATTTTAATATACAGTAAGTGCGACAATATTTTCGTACCATTCCTCTTCCTTAACTCATGAAGAGTGGAAATAACATGTTCTCAGGACATAATCAGATTTTCTTGATGGTTTCCACGTTAGTTCCTTAAATGACGGAAAATCCGTTCAGGTTCTCCCGCAAAATGCTGAATCACTCTCTACCATATTTCAGCCCTTCAAAGCGTAGATCTGACGTATTTAGACAGCGCCGTTCTGCATGCGTGGCTTAACTTGTATATATAATATATATGATTTAGTATGGAAGTTTAACTAAGCTCTCACCATAGAAAGATGTTCCTTCACTGTTCCTGAGGTATGTAATTGTGCTACGAAATGGCACATTTATTCACAGTAGCAGATGGAGTGC
The DNA here is from genome assembly GCA_963573305.1 of Pyrrhosoma nymphula. Classification (NCBI taxonomy): domain Eukaryota; kingdom Metazoa; phylum Arthropoda; class Insecta; order Odonata; family Coenagrionidae; genus Pyrrhosoma; species Pyrrhosoma nymphula. The sequence goes on along the minus strand of OY754337.1, from coordinate 107,629,196 downwards.
GGGGCCAATAACTCACAGTCGACTGTAAAATCACACGAATATTTATGAATTTAATATAACATCAATGTTGCGTCTCCAAGGGCTCCCTTTCTACATTTTTTTGTCAATATTAAGAGTTTTATTACTCCCACGCAATTCACGGAAAGGGAATAAGAAAAATAACTTTGCTTACGGCAGGGGAGCTCACGCATTAGGAACTAACAATCAGTATATTGCAACAAATTGATAAAATACATATAGAAAAGTATGCCATCTATATCTATACAAGTAAACAGCCGTGCAGAACGAACAAGTACCTCAAGGAGAGCAGACTTGGTTTTGTGAATAACGGAAAGGAAGGTTCGTAACCATTCTTTTAAACAAGTACTCTTATTATCTTCTATCTCCAGAAGAAATTAAAACAATGATTATTTTACCTAACTTCTTATTTTCTGATGCCTTTCACACTGTTTCAGGGAAAATAAAAAAAAATTAAATATACATCGAGTGATTTTGTGTAGACCAAAATGATCGCGTCTTCTTGTTTATCCCTATCGAGAAAATGTTTATAATTATGCACGATAAGCCCCAGCCTTGCCTCGCGTGCTATTGTTTTCGAAATACAAGCTGGCAACAGAATATAAAGTTGTCGCTATCAAGGCATGATATAATACTTGTGGCGAAAATGAATAGTTTGTTATATAATTTGTGAATCACCAACTTCACTTAGTTAACGAAGCAGCGAAAATGTGTACAAAATAATCTCATCGCAAAAGAATAATAAGAACCCTTGTGTCAACATGTTGAGATACAGTGTAAATCCATAAAACCAGAAAGAAAATAAAACCTTGAAATACAATTTGTTCAACGTGGATAGTTTCTTGCTCAACAATGGTTTGCAGTCGTTAAAACCCAGGCGAAAAAAAACTTGAAAGAAAAAATATGTGAAGGCGTAGTTATTAGTTTTATGCACACGAAACTAGAGATATGAGCTGAAGAAAGTGTTACTGATGACTATGAAGGAAGAAATTTTATTTCTAGGGGTAAAAAAATAAGAGCAGAACCAAATGTATAATAAACTAAATTACTTTTTTTCAGTATGAGATAAAAGCATGGTTGGCTTCAGCCACGAAATTAATGTACGTAAATAGGAGATAATGGGATATAGATATCTGGAGCTCATTATAATTTGTATAATTTATTTATGATTTCAAACTAAAGTAATTTAATAAAAACTATACCACATCCATATTTAATTCTTTCTTGTAATTTCTATAACTCTCAAAAGATTTCTTGAAAATTTAAGTACTCGCGATTACGTCTTCAGTTTTTCTAAATAGGCATATATCCTCTGAACGATATTCTACCCTCTACTGCCTTTCAGGCTCAACGATTAAAGTAGAACATTGATCAAATTTTCAAATAAAAGAGAAGTATAATGTAGAATAATGGATATTTCTTAAACAAAAGTAAGAACTATTATATTATATCATCTTCCTCATAATGTTATAAATGTTGTATAATGGAAGAATAAGGTAAATTACGAAACATTTAAAGTAGCATAAATACTGTAATACCGTGTTCTCTAACGAATGCGCGTCACGTACAGCCATCGGACCAGTGAAGACCATCAACACCAATTTTTCAGAGCCATTTTGAAGTCCCTCTTTTTTTTCTGGATGAAGTGGTGCTTTCAAAAAAGAAACAAGGGCCAAATTACGCCACCTTAATTTTCAAACCAAACAGGAAGCTGATGGATCAGCCTCAGGATTTAAAGCACGGCCACTCAATTTCCGACCCCTGCACCGATTCAGATGTCTAGAATGAAGAAATGAGGCTTGAAGTAACCGCGACCGATTCAGTCGCGAGAAGATGAACATTGATAGACGCCGCTCTTCCCCTCCGTTCGCCGTCAAGCCAGAAATTAGGTTTATAACGCGGGTGGGGAACAATACTCACGCTGCGGACATTCATCAATCCGTTCCGCACTGTATATGATAACGAGGCCCGCGGCGTTTTCATGAATTACGCACACGCCACCACTCCCAAGTCTCGCATGCAAAATGGCTCGGCAAATCCAGGCACAGAGTGCGCGACACGGTAAAGGATGTATGGCCCTGTAGCCTATAGGGGACGAGAATGAAGGTGGAAAAGCAAGCAGGCAGCAAGAGAGGCAATAAGGAGGAGACACTTGACGCACTGACGGAATATGCAGAGTATGGCTCACGCTGGATAGACCTCCATTCCGAGAAAAACACGCTTAATAGGGTTTCTCTTACGTCCGGTTTTTAATTTCTTATTACATTTTACCGGTTTTATGACGCTACATGTACTTATGTTCTAATGTAAGTACATACGTCGATGCATGCATATCCTTCACGCCATTCCCTTATGGGGTAGCCCAAATCGAGGTACTTAATTATTACTGCTAGGCCTAGGAAACTGGTTCTCTTTTAATAATTTCCTTCATAATGCCCCATCGTTGCATGCCTCTTTCGCTTCTCGTACATTTATCAAGTGCTTCATAAACGCTCTCTTATCTTTAAGACTCTTAATATATAACTATCATTGTATACTAACTATACTAAAATTAACTGATAACGTTTAACTAATGTTCACCATCGGTAGTCATGAATCCTAATATTGGTATGCCGCAGCTCCCCATTGCACTCGCCAACCAGTCAATCGCTTCATTCCTATATAATTACACGACTTGATACTTATCATAATTTTCTGGTGTATTCCATTCTTGGTCTTCCTTTGTGATCATTCCAATTAATTTCTCCTTCCAATATTGTTCTCAATAAGTTGGTGCGTTGCAAAAAGTGCCCAATAAGTTTTTCTTTTCTTATTCGCCAAGTTTTCATTCTACTTCTTTTTTCTCTAACTCGTGGCAGGACCTCTTTGTAGGTGATTTTCTCCGTCCATTTGATCTTCATCGTTCTTCGATAACACCACATGCCCATTGCATTCGATATATTTTGTCCTTCAGCTGTCATTATGCAGGCCTCTCTGCCATATATGAACATGCTCCAAATACATGTTTTAATAAATTGGTTCCTTGATTTCAGGCTTGTGTAATTAACGTTAACATGGTGTTAACTGAAAGTTACAGTTCCGTAAAGTGCATAAATGTGCGGAATAGTCGACGTGGTAGACCACTTCCACATCGGATATCGTACCGATTTAACGTTTAACCAAGCTACGTAACCAAGCCTATAAAGCAGTTGATTTTTAATTTGAAAATGACAAAGTGAATGGCAATGCCTATTTAATCAATAATAAACAATGCCTATTTATGATTGATTAAATAGGCATTATTTATATATGTATTTTATTTGAGCTTGGAAACGTGATCTCCCATTTGATTTAATTATAAAGTTCACAAAATCACTCGGGAACTAAAAAAATAAAACCATTAAACTTATGATTAAATAATTTCATTAACAAGGTTAACCGCACACCATTCATAGGCGTTGGATAATGTGCAACTATAGCTCACTCGAGGATAGTACCTATGCCTTCTCCCAAATAAGAACCACACTCCTGAGGGTAGGTAAGGATAGACTTCACCATGTACCAACCCCAACGGGTAGCTTGTGAAGTTCACACACCAGAGTATGAGTGCAAGAACCTTTCCCTGTACCTAGTGTATATTCACAAAAATATCTTGTACCCACAAATTCACACATATTTTAGCTTGACGTACTTGGAGGCCTACCCGGGATTGAAATCGGGTCGTCTGGTAAGTGAGCTCTCTGGTCAACCCTCTAATGCAAAATCTGAATAGATTTGATTACCTCTACCTTTTGGTTTGCAAGTCATTTCTCTCCCAAATAATGTAAATTATTTCGCGGCTAACGCATGGAATTCTCTACACTAGCAGTGTAGCAAGAAACATGGATTGACACAAACACTGATAATCAATTTTTAAGAGTCTCAGGAGACGTAGGATACGGCCAATGTTTTCTCTAAATGTCCAGACAACACATCCTGGAAAATCGTTACGGATCAATATTCATTCTTTCCAATTCCTCCGTGGAAATTGTACATGCCAAAATGAAATCAAATTATTTCTCCCCACTGGTTGATTGTATCTCATTTGTCTTCAAATGTTAGTCCTTTGCATGATAATCCCAGGAAAAAGAGTGAATACCAATGCAAGAAATTAAGCCTTCGGTACACAGAATAATTCTAACTGAAAAAAATGTTATTCACTGTCCTTAATATTTCTTCCTAGTTACCATCAAAACTGACAAAATATTATTTAATGCAGCTGGCTTGTTAAGTAAAATTTAACAAAATTCTAATGAATTCTTCCATGATGAAATGAACGCATATAAAATTAAGCCTTTTGTTCATGAACTAGGTGTTATTCATAAATTTAAATTATAAATTAATACCGTAATTTAACTCCCCTTTAACGTGCACGCATGAAGTAAAAAAGACAGCATGAAGTGCTCACGACAAACTTATTTAGAGCCATGAATGCCATTAATTTTAAATTAGATTATATTTATCTGGATAAATATAACTGATATGCTCCGGATCATTTATAAATTTTTCGGATAATCTTTGGAGTACGCTATCAATCCACTTAATACGTATTTTCCATGGATTATTGGAAATTTTATCTTGGCAGGTCCAAATATAGCACATATGTGGAGGAAAAACATCCAAGACAGTCGGTGTTTTAATTCGTGCCCTTCAAATACGAATATTCTTGCCATTTGTATATCAATATGCCGTTAGCATCGGGCGAGGATAATTTGTATTTAGAGCTTCTAACATCCAACACTTCCTCTGCAACACCAATGAAACACGGACAAAAGAAGCCTGGTGATATTTCGATGAGAAAGCAAACATCGATGTTATATCGTCAAAGAGTGCAGCCATTTCCACCTGTTTTCTTTTTCACTTTTAGAAAGATTTGATGCACATGCACGGGTTGGTCATATTTTCAGGCACCACGCTACGGGAACATAAATAGGACTTAAAAATACTCGTGACCCGTCAAATGAGGAGATAAGCATGAACGAATCGAGGCAAAGACCTCCAATTACGACGTCGCTTGAGTGCTTGAATACCACAGCGACCACCGAGATCCCAGAAACGACCTGAAACTTTCAATAAGCTGAAGCCCATGGAGCGGTGGATAGCGGAATGAGCAATTCTGCTCTCAATGTGTCTACAACTCTGCGACAATTAACGCGGAAGGATACGTCTGGAATCTTTAACGGGGAACGAGAGGAGACGGGGAAGAAAAGCAGCGGCACAGGCACAGGTAGGATACGAAAGCGGGAGTGAACATAACGGGTAGGAAGACAAAACAAGAGGGAGGGATACATTTAGGAGGCGGGCGTTGGGGGAGGAGAGGGGAAGCCAGGGAGTTGAGTTCATTGTTCCATTGGGGGGTGAGGGGGGTAAAGGCTGTGAGGTCTGCGGCCGCGAAGTGGAGAGACGGAGGCAAAATGCGTCATTCCATGACAAAAGCAGGAAAACATATTAATATCCAACCAGCACTTTTACAGCTCGCAGCGATTGAGAAACGAAAAGATACGGCTGACTGCAATGCGCTAGGCCGAACCATTTTCCCTCCTCTGCTAACCGAAACAGTAATAACGAACCGAAGTTCGCCTACCCCCGACATTTCATTGGTTTGCATAACTAGAGCTTTCTAAATAATAATAATCATTTTTCTTTTATAAGCTCTTATTTTCCAGACGCTACATTCAGCTATGTGTCATAGTACTTGGATAAATTCCGGCAAAAATGGTTTATAAGGAACTTGAGGATAGTGAAATATTTATTCTACTTGATATTTGAAATGCATAATATCATATAATGACAATTATAAATGCTTTTCTGAGGTGGATTAATTTCTCTATGCTTTCCGCTGGGACATATCGTATCATATCTGGGGTATCTCTAGTTAATGCCTTTCTATGAATCGCCGGTCGTAATTGATAAGTTCCATACCTACCATGATTTTATATAACATGATGAATTAGTGAGATCTCTGAATTTAGAGCAAAGGATATGTTTACGACAATATTCATTCACAAGTGAAAATGGATATTAAATCGATATATATATATATATATATATATATATATATATAGAGAGAGAGAGAGAGAGAGAGAGAGGTTTTTATGCTATCTAAAAATACCTCAGGGCCCCAAAAGGTCCCAAAAATTGGTCCCTTTGGTGGTTTCAACTAAGAATTGGGTTTTGTGCAGTGGTTTCGTTTTTAGCTTTTTAAAACTACTTCCGCTCAAGATAGAGGGTTGGGATTTTATTATCAAATGGCTAGAATAATGAAGTTTATAATTCTTTCAATCAATTATCTTTTCCTATTCGTATTTGTCTGAAAGCCGCGTTTTAAGCTGCAAAAACGCATATTTTTCTCAGCAATCAACAATAGCAAATTTCCTTGACAACCAGATTTTGGTCTTTAACACATAATTGATTTAGCTTAGTTAAACTGATAAGGAATGCTAAGCATTGGGTTTCATGCTGTAATAATTTTTTTCTCAGAAATCAACAACAGCATATTTCCTTGACAACCAGCTGTGGTCTTTAACGCATTGGAAATTCATTTTGCTCAGTTAACCTGATTAGGAATTCAAAGCATTGGGTTTTGCGCAAAGGTTTAAGTTTTTTGCTTTTAAAAAATACTTTCACTCAAGATAGAGAGCTAAAAATTATTTTATCGGATACCCGAAAGAATGAAATTTTTCATTTTCTTCAATGGCTTCTCCCCTTATATGATAATTTATAAAGGAAGTGTTATCCCGAGCTTCACATGAGTAATTCAGCTATACATATATAAAAATTTTATGGTGTTTGTATGTCCGTCTGCCGATCTGTTGCTCCATCACTCAAAAACCTCTGGACCGATTGAGCTGAAATTTGTCATAGAGATAGAAAATATAGGTATCTGGCTGTAACATAAGCTATATTGAAAAGCCCTCGGGGCCCAAAAAGGGGGCTCTGGTGGTCTATGCTAAGATTTGAGTTCGGTGCAGTGGTTTCATTTTTTGCTTTTTAAAAGTATTTTGACTCAAGAGAGCCGGGATTTTTTTATCGGATGGCTGAATAAATCAAGTTTTTTTCTATTGATTTTTTTAGGCTTCTATTTGTCTGAAATTTATTTTTTTAGCTGAAAAATCTCAAATTTTTCTCTTAAATCTGCAATAGCTAATTTCACTGACAATCAGAGATTTGATTTCAAAGGATATTCATGCCTCTGGCATTTAAATATAATGTGTTTCTGCAGGTCCATCATGAAGCGTAGAAAAAAAATCTGTAAAAGACGTGCCCAGAGTCCCAAGTGCCCCATGATAGATTGCTTCGGGGGGTAATCGATAGTTCAATCCACATTTATAAGTTTACTCTTCAAAGCCTATTCTCAAAGTAACTCTCATAGGGGCACTGCATGTATATGAGAGAACACTTACGTAGTAAACGATACACATAAAGGAATTAAAGAGGCTACGCAAGCAATTAAACGTGCAAGAATATTTATGTGCAATAAATATTCTTGCACGTTTAATTGCTTGCGTAGCCTCTTTAATTCCTTTATGTGTATCGTTTACTACGTAAGTGTTCTCTCATATACATGCAGTGCCCCTATGAGAGTTACTTTGAGAATAGGCTTTGAAGAGTAAACTAAGCGAATAGTAATGGCAATAATGCCTCTCTTACTACAACAAACACAGCTTTGTTTATTATCGTTTAATACTCAGATGTATTACTCGTAGTGGAACCGCCTGCCTCTCATTACGATTGCTAACTGTTTTTTAGACCAATTCCCACATCCTAAACGTTACAAATTATTTATATATGTTTAAAAGTGTTATAGTGCAGTTAACTTACATTCACTCAATCATCGAGTTGCCTATTAAAGATTCTCACTCGCCGCTGTTTCCCCTCCTTGAACTTAAAAATATATCCATAAACATGCCTAATAGAATAGAGGGTAACCTTTTGAAAAAATATTCTAAAGCATGAGGAATGTCTTCTTGGCGAGTAACTGAAAAACGACAAAGGTTAGACATGGATGCTCAAAGACATGTCCAACAGCGATCGCATGACTATCTGCCCGTAGTTTTTCACGAGTTACGCTAACAACCGCACCAATTTCATCCCAACCCAACCTACGGTCGGGTAACCAACTATAAATCTGGTTCAAATATAGACCCATCTGTTTCGAAACTCCAATCTTTTTTAAGATGGAGGAAATCATAATGACGTCAGTACGTGTTTCTTACCCGAAAGAAGAATGGAAATTCTGCATAATGAACGACATCTGTGGATGAAAATCGGCAAGTGCACTAAGAATCACCATATATTTTTTATTTAGCAATCGTAACTAATGATAATGGCTACTTTTTACACCGAAGGCGCAGTCCGGGTGACGGTGTATTGATAGGTCAAATAAACAAGACTGCCGCTTCAAATGCTTCTTTTGACGTTGTCAACCACCGTTGTACCTTACAATCCAATCATGATTAAGATACTAAACGCACATATCAAAGTTGAATAGCGCTACTCAATTAAGTCATTGAATGCATATATATGTATGTATACAAGGGAAGCGATGAAGCCGTCCACCACTCAGAAGACGGCTCAAGAGAACCGGAGGGACGAGGTGACCATCTATCAACCTGGGTGCTATTTAAAAGTAGTAATGAGTCTGCGTGGCCCTTTTTTGGGTTTCCCGTCATGAAAGAAGACCAACGGTAACTCATCTCTCGGTGCACCTGGAAAATGGTCAGCGTGTCTACTACAATGAACACAACGTACAAGATAGGTTACAAACTCCTTAAATGACCACGCTGACACTATTCTTCAGGATTTGTGGCTTTCTTATAAAATCAGTTCAATTTTTTTTCACACGCGTTGAATTTCAACGGGTACTTTCCGCTTTCCACTAGGTTTTGATTTAATTATAAATCATCATCTATGTATTATCAGCATACCATTATTTCGATTTTTTATCTTTTTGATATAAATTTAAAAGCGAGTTCATTATATTTTTTCAACTCGAAATCATTTCCCTTTTGTATAAACAGCACTACAACATTATTTTCAAGTTTTTTCTCTCCCGTTGAAAATCAACGGGTATTTTCGCTGGTTATTATATAAATTCAGAAGCTATTTATATATTGACAATTTGAATTCACTATGAAGGGTGAGATATAACATATTACCTGAGGATATTATCAAATATAGTATATGCGAGATATTATCAAATAATTACTTAATTACTCAGGTAAAAAACCGTAAGAGATTTTTGTCCTCGTCAACCACTTGTCTCCACCTCAGCCAGTCCTGCATGGTGTTTTCATCCGCTCCTCTTTCCCCATGTCCCTCAGCATCTGGTCGGTCTACCTCAGTCTTGGTCTTCCTGGTGGTCGTTTTACTGTTGGTCTCCCATTCACTAGGGTTTTTAGCAAAGACTTATCCTCTCTTCTATTTACATGACCCGCCCATCTCAATCTTCTATATTTTGCTTCTGCCTCTTGGCTCCTTGTTTTTCCTAATTCGCCAATGTTCCTCTTCTTTCATTGGTCCATATATTGTCCTAAGTATTTTATTTTCAAAAGTTTATTTTATTCTCCGTCTTTTTACTGATTGCCCATATCTCTGAACCATATAGGACTACATACCTTGTAATTGTGATAACTTAAGCCCAACCCCCAACCTGCTGTTTTAAATAAAAAAATACAAATTGTTCAGAAACGTCGACACTTAGCCTCGGATCAGGATAATCAAATATCCATTGGTTATTGGATACTATGTCAATGGTAGACATTGATGGTAATTGGATTCATGTACTATTGCTTAAGACGAATTGGATAGTTTTCATTGAAATGGTAGAACATAAAAGAAGGTTTTAGCAGTAAATCATCAACCGCTAATAATCAACGGGAAATGAAACTTGAAACTCAGCACTAATATTTTCATCTGGATTTATTTTCAGCGATGGCGAAGTCCAGCAACGAATTAGGAAAATTAAGTCTATGAAAATAAAGCTTCATAAATGAGAAAAACTTATTAGACATACTCTGAGACGAATCGGCCACCGAAATGCAATCACCCAAGAAAAGGAGACGTGGGGAAATTATCAAGGAAGATCAATTATAGAGTGTTGTAAGTAAAATATGAGGGATAAGTATGAGAAAGGCTTGGAAGAAGGGGATCGGGATTTTTTGTGGTAGCTAAGTAAAGGTGAGGACTCGAGTTCCCATGCCAATTTTGTTGGTTTAATTCAGCTTAATTCCCATCCTCACCAGGGTGCCTAATTAAGAGCACTTCAAGAGTACTTCGTCCGTATAGTAAGACATTAATCTGTGAACCTTTGGACGATTTCTAAAGGAGTAAAACTACTCGTTTCACTTCAGTTTCTCCATTCCTAAAGTGATCCGAATCTAAACTTACCATTCATTTTTTCATGATAGTTTGTCGGTTCCTTGTCCAACTATTAGAATTGAACCACATGACAGGTTTTCAAGACCTCTTTTTTAAAATAGCTATTTATTTTTTCAGGAGATGATAGTTCTTGTTTTTTAATGGATCTTATTTACTCATTTTGTCGAAGTTTTGCACATTTATTTTGCTTACTCAGGGCTATACAAAAAGAAACTTATAACACGTAATTCTAGAGTCCTTAAGAAGCAAAAAATTTGCAAAATGTCGACGAATGGAGTAAATACTATCAAATACAAAAAAACAAGACCTATCATCTCCTGACGAGGTAAATATTTACTTGAACTAAATGATTCGGAGAATCAGTAGAGCTATATAACAAATCAATCTTTGCACTGGTGATAACTAATAATTGGGCCAATGGAGCAGACATTTCCCTCCCTTACTCTTCTTTTTTTATTATTTATTTATTTCGAAACTCCCTCCCTTTTCCACGGCTGGAGTCCTAACACCCCTTTTCACAAATACTAGTAGCTACTCACAGGGTATTATGAAGTTGGGCAAATTTAAAATTCGAAAACTGCAAAAAGGCTGAATTTCGACCAGCAACTCAACGATTCATTCATTCTGCAACAACACAAGCGGCTAAATCGACAAGAATGAAGGCTGCTCGAGTTACTCTAGTTTCTTCAAAACGTCAAACAACATGAAGAAACTGGTACTAAATAAGGCTTTCATTAACTGGAAATTGTTTTTAGATTAATTTAAAACATTGAGAAACCTTACTCTTTGAGGATTGTGCTTGAGGAATCCAGCCAACCTAGATAAAAGCCATTTTTAAGTTCAATTTCCCACGCACATTTCAAAGTTCACGGGAGGCGAACAAAATTTCTAAAAGTTGTTTTCCATTGTCGACCCGCAAAAAGAATGCTCAAAAGTTGAACCGAATGTTGCACGTTTATCATCAATCCATATTGTTTTCTTAAATAGTAATAACACAACGAGGAATACACTTTTGTGCGTCATCCAAATGAGAGTTGTATTCAAATCCATTTCTCACAATCGATTGCGGGGAGTTTTAGCGTTTGTTTTATAACTTCGGCAAGCTCGATCTGATTATTTAACTTTTTACGGATAAAATACCTATGGTTACAATAAAACTGATGATCTCAGGCCTGACCTCGTGGAAGTCATGGATAAGGTTACAATGATTACAAAGGGCAGGTCCAGGAACAAAAAACTTAAATCACTTGTAGATACTACTAGAAAAAAACATTTGAGCATTCTCGGGAAAATTTACTTCCAGAAGATATAGCAGGGCTAATTCAATGGTTTTGTGACCATAAATGAAGCATTGGTCGGGCTCCATTAAATCTCAAATATATGAATTTGTATAAGCATCACTAAAAAATTAAGTCGGATGGAGGCGTAAAAGTAAGAGAAGAGTGTAAATTTGGTAGAAGATTGCAGATAACATTAGGGTTACTATCTCGTTTTATTCCTCGAAATAATCTGAAATCCAATGCTTTATAGACATAAACGTGCCTACTCGATAGCATCATTCGTAGCATAGATTCTGACCTGTTAAGGCCATTACAGTAAAAATTCATAACTTAGATGAACTTTAGGCCAGAATGTAAGATTGATAATATATCATTCACTCAGTGTTTCAACCCGAAGGTTGGTTTTGATAGGTGAGAGTAGAGCTCACCACATACTAAGCCACTCATTCAAGGTGGGGGACCAGTTCCATTCCGTGGGTCACCTGCGATTTTCTGCGAAGTTCTGACAATCCCTCGGGGATTTTCGGAGGGAGTACAGAGATTTGAACCCGGGACTATCCGATCGGTAGCCCAGCGCTCTACCCACTACACCACAACCCTGTGATAATGGGTGAGTGATATGACACGTCTTTTAATTTTGGGGCTAGGTTGAGACTGTAGAGTCTCCTATTCAACCTAATCCCTGAAAATAGGGAAATTTTAATATAACAGAATCATTCTGCTGAATATATTTGATTTAAATTATTTATTATGATTCCCAAACAAGTATACTAAACTGATAGGTGGCATAAGTCGAGTGTCAATGGCTGTTTATCCAAGGTCACATTCTAGAAAATAAAGTGAATACTTACCTATTTTAACATATCAGAGTTCATACAATAGTAATTCCTTTAATAGAGTATTTTTAACACTAAATTAATTTTGCCAGTATTTTTCGTAAATATTTTGTAACACTCTCCCACCTTCCTGAAGAAAATGAGGTTGATTGGATGCAAAAACAATTTTCCGCAAAGAAATTTGGCGTAAACAAGTACATTAATTTTAAGATGGTGATCATCTGAATGCAAAGTAATATTTATGACAGAATATTTACCATTACTAGTCATGATACGAAAATTAAATATTAATTAACAAAAAATTGTTAGTGGATTTTCAGGCTTCCCACCGGGTCTCTCTATCCATTCCTGCCGACGCGGCGTTTCGGAGAACGAGTCGCTTTCCATCCTCAGGGCTGACAGATCAGCCGAGGTTGGAGAGCGACTCGTTCTCGGAAACGTCGGCAGGAATGGAAAGAGAGACCCGGCGGGAAAACCGAAAATCCACTAACATCACCAACCGACGGGAAAGCCTTAGATCTAATAAAAAGTACATAACTTACTTTTTAAACAATATATTTTGAAAAAACGCCAAATTATACATGGTCGCTGTAATGCTATCATATTTATTTGTTCTTCTTTCAATCTGGAATGGAACATTCCCGCATACTTCTGGGAACACAAAATAACTCAGGGTGATATTAAAGAACTTTAAACATGATAAACCACGAAGAGGCATAGGCTATAAATATTATAAACATCGCCAAACTAATAAGAAGGATGGATGGAGAAGTTAGCAAAATAAAACCCAAATGTTCATGGTGGAGGAGCATGGACTAAATTAAACAATTCCCTTGACAATTTGTCCTGATTTCCGGAAATTTTATAGACAGTGCTGTGCATCACCCTATTCCGCGCATTCTCTAAAATTTAGGAGACACGGAAGATTTAAAACCTTACCACCGTGTTCTTGTTCACGAACGGCAAACACTGTGAAAACAAAATGAAACGTGGGGTAGGTCCATATGGCATACATATTAGTTTATCTTTCAGACCCAAGTCGAGAAACATTTCATACGACGGATGGCTATGAGAAAATCGCTGAGCGTAAAAGGCATCTTTTTCTCATTAGGCGATCTAAAAGGAGAAGATACTTCCTCCACTGATGAAGCTTTATGGCCCTTGTTTTTAGGAGTCGGGGGAAAACGTCTTGCACGAAAGCATTGCTATATCTCGGTAGGTACGTAGTATTAGATTACTAGGATGTGTCGACTGCTATGGCTTTATTGCACAACGCATGAACATTTTTCAGCATATTTATTATTTAAGCTAACACTAAAACCTGTTAACGGCTCAATTTTAACGGAAATTAAGCGTGAATAAAAAGTAAACTTTAAATGCTATCAAAAAGGCCTCATCCATATAAAACATTTTAAAACGCGGCTGACTACCATTTGGTTATCGCCAAACACCTGTCTTAGGTTTCATCTTATTTTCAGCCTCTCTAGAACAACCCCTTATATATCACACTCCGTCAGGCTTCAGGTCTTACGCTGAGAAATGAAGTCGATTTTTTCATTCTGTTAGCAGTTTCTCTCTCCCATAAAGATGGCTATATCGTCCACACTTATGAGAAATAGGCAACCTTTTCCGAGATTTTTTCAATTAAGTATTCTACCAGCTGATTGGTAGGTTCTTGGACAGTCCCCATCCTGCATCCCAATTTCTGAGACATTGTCTCGCTTTCCCTCCAAAGGATATCCCACCATTAGATCCTCTTACATTCCTCATATATTCTACCTCCTCTTATTTTGTCCAGATTCCCTATCCTCTTCCTTCCTCTTCCACGCTTCCCCAGTGTTCTCCACTCTATCACCCACTTCAACATGCCATCCCCTCTCAATACCTCCTCCATCCATCTCTTCTGCCTTCTCCAAACCTCCGCCACAAGCTTCCTCTCCTCTCCAACCATATCCAATACCTCCTCGTTCGTCTTCCTAGCCACCCAGATCACCCTCTCCATCCTTCTCCAAACCCACATCATAAAAGCCTCAAGTCTACGCACATCCTCCCTTCCCAATGAGCAATTTTCCGACCCATACAGTGCCACGCTCCATATTAGAGTCTTCACTAGCCCTGTCTTTACGTCTCTTCTCAGATCCCCCCTCATCAATTCCCTTCTCTTCGAAAATGCTTCTTCAGCGAGCGCAATTCTGTATCCGATGTCCTTACCACTAAACCCATTCTCCTCCAAAATACTACCCAGATACTTAAACTGCTCAACCTGCTCTATCTTCTGCCCTCCAACCCTTATATTCAGCCCCACATTCTTACTTCTAGAAAATCTCATTACTTCGTTTTCTTGTGATTTATCTTCATCCCATACCTTTCGCACAGCACCAGTAATGCATTCATCATTGACTGTAACCAATTGGAAGACTGACTAATTAATGCTTGACCATCTACAAATCTCACTGATTTTATCAGTTCCCCTCTTGCCTTAATTCCTACCTCCTTATCCCCACATGCCTCCCTTACCATTTCTTCTGAATACACATTAAACGGCAACGGCGATAGTGGGCACCCATGCCGCACTCCCCGTCCTATTATGGTCCATCCCGAATCTCCATCGGTCACCATAACCTAAGACATCTGGTTCATATACAAATTCCGATTCAGACACCTGTCCCTCCAATCGACCCCTAAATTTCTTTAACACTCTCATTAGCTTCGTCCAGTTCATCCTATCAAACGCCTTCTCTAAATCTACGAATCGAGCAAATATCCTGCCCATACTCTAGGTTTCTTTCTACTAGCGTCCTCATCACCGCTATGGCGTCTCGCTTTTCCGTCCCCCTGCTAAACCCGAACTGGTCGTCCCCCAGGTATTCATTAGCCTTCTTCTCCTGTCTTCTATTTATAACTCCCAGAACTACTTTGGCCGCGTGAGATATTAAGCTTATTGTTCTATAGTCTTCGCACGTTTTTGCCTTGCTCTTTTTTGGTATTGGAATTAGTACTGTCTTCGCAAAGTCTTAAGACCACACTCCATCCTCATAGATCCAACGAATAAGCGTAAAACGTTTTCCTCTTCCGTTCTTCCCCATACTCTTTTGAAACTCGGCAGGTACGTTCTCTATTCCCACCGCCTTATTCCTTTTCATATCTCGTTGAGCTCGGTCGATTTCGCTATCTAGAATACCGATGCCATATCTGTCGATTTCGTCTTCCCTTTCTATATCTAACGTATTCGGCCTTATTTCCTTACCATACAGCTCTTCAACATACTCCTTCCATCTCTCCTGGATCTCTTTTGGTTCTACGATCACCTATCCTAATCCTATCCTACCTATCCTAATCCTACCCTAAGATCCTGTCTTGTCTGTAATCGTTGTAATTCCCCTTCCCTTAATACCGCCCGTCAGTTCCTTTACTTTCCTATATAATGCATCTGCTCTTCCCTCTTTTTGGTATTTCTCTAACGCGTCGATCTGTTTCTCTCTTGCTTTCTTTGTTTCTCTTCTAAGCCTGTCATTTAATTCTCGGTATTTTCTCTTGCCCAGCTCTGAGTTTACGCTCTTCCATTTTCTTATTTCCTCCATCTCCATTATCATCTCCTTCGTGATCCACGGATTTCTAATTTTAGTTGCACTCACTACGCCTACCGTTACTTTCGCCGCTCCTACAATTCCATTTTTAAAGCTTCCCCATTCATCTTCCACTGATCTAACTCCATGATCCGCACCCATTATCTCATCAACCTTCTCACGATACTTCTTCTTCATTGCCCCAGTTAATGCCTCCGTATTCCACTTTCGTACCCTCCTTCCCATTCTTATCTTTTTCAGTTTTACCCGACATTTCATGACTAATAAGTTGTGGTCTGTGTCTGCATCAACTCCTGGATAAGTACGCGAGTTCGTAACACTATTCCTTTTTCTGTGACGAACCATTATATAATCTATCTGGAACCTATCTGTGTCTCCCGGCTTCTTCCAAGTGTACCTACGTCGAGGACGACGTCTGAACCATGTTTTTGTAATCGCTCGGTTATTTCTCCGGCAAAACTCCACCGCTTTCTCGCCGCGGTCATTTCTCCTTCCTAGCCCGTAATCGCACACCTCCCGCCAAATGGTTCCATTAAAAGTGCTATCATGTTGATGGCGCATTGCGATTAAAAAATATAAATAATGTAAAAAAGTAGAAAAATAAGGCATGGTTACATCTATTTTAGCTCTCTCGTAGCAAACGCCCTTGTTAAGTGTCAAATCGGAGTAAACATAATAATTATATACGAAATAGGGAGAAAAAAAGTTGAGCTAAAAATACTACAGTGGCACGCGGAGCATTAATGCGACAAAATTCAGAATTCTAGATTGGTGTCCATGAATGATTTCTGGAAAACGCAATCCATTAAAAACCCTATCTCTATCAAATGGTTATTTTTGGGGCTGGAATTACCGGGAATAAATATCGATATAGCGGATTAAATGTGGCTGAATCACAATAGGAAATTAACAGACGTAGGAATATTACATTCTACAATAGACAATCTACATTATGGAATTCTCTCTCTCGAAAAAAAAATATCTCTCGATGACCGTAACAGATTCGTTAACTTTTGCCTACAAGACTACATCGCTAGTGTGTAGACCATTACAAACCATAGATTTCCTGGAGATAGATAATCGCAAACCTGATACAGGAATTCCATAGAGACATATAATGGGACATGGTACTTTAGGGAAATGCCTTCCTTACCTGTAAATCACCTGCTGGAAGGCATTTTGTATTTTACTATACGAAGTCGCGTGAGGATCGAAAATACGGTAGTAGAATTATGTGAAATTAAGTAAACAAAAGCCATGGCTCTAGTATTCGAGCCACACATAGACTCTTATCCCCTAATAGCTAATGTATACCTTAATTGAACAATTAGCAAATTACATTGGGGAAGGGGGCCGAAATCGAAAAAGAGCACGGCTATCACCGCAGAGCCAATTACTTTGATGGACCCTTTAGCCCGAACGGAGAGTTAAAGAGAGAAATGTGTAAATGTGAGACTCCAAGTGAATGAGAGGCTAAGGGATTGAACACAGAGCAAGAGGAGATGTAAAAGCTGGAGGCAACTTTAATTGCTGCATGTAAGACATCGAGGATTTCCCAGCCACTCTGTGATTAATCAAACAGTCTAACTGGGATAATAAGAAAAAATAAGTTGGGGAAAAGAACTCATTTTACGAAATACACTACAGAAAAGGCGCAAGGAGAAACTACATTTTTACGCATTTCGGACAAGGAGATGAAATTTGACGGAGCAATACATTGGTCAGAGATGCGAAAGTATAGTATAGAAAAATATAAGTGAATAAAGACCTTACGCAATTCATTGAAAATTAGTCAAGGGCATAAAACAAAGAATAAACGGGCCACCATCCTAGGTGCTAGGCCATTGATGAATTAAGTGAGCAGATTCAAAGTAGCACTTCTAAAAGATGGCATTAATCGGAAGAATTTTTTATGACCCACCGCCATCATAAAACAACATCCACATACATTTGATAGATCCCTGTTACGGTAGCCTCGATGGCAAACTATGATCAAGCGACAGGGGACATTCAGCCTAAAGCCGGAGATCTTAAACGTCAGAAACGATAGACAAAGATAGAGGCCCATACAAGGGTAGGAATAATTGTAATAGGAGAGGCGGTTGCTCATTAGCAACGACCACCTGATGATTACTGGATGAATAGTGGGGTGGATGCTGCAGCTGGCAAGCGGTCGTGGGAGATGACAAGTCAAGGCAAGGCCCAGTTGATAAGACAGGAAGTGAACCTAAATGGAACACCAGATGGTCCTCAACCCTAGCAGGAGGTTATGCAGGAAAATCAAATATGAAGAAGGGATTCCCCTAAGCTTGACCGAGACGACGGATGTTATTGAACAGTGAAAAAGGGATGCAATATCATTTGTTGTAGATGCTGGTCCCTTGACGCGGAAGCCCCACAGCATCTTTTTAGAAAAACTGATTGATCAGTTCCTATGAAATCTGGAAGCTTTTAGGCGTGGTTAGTAAAACATAGTTTTTGAATGGATACTAACTTGTCAATCAAACTTTATCAAATCAATCTAACCCTAATCAAAAACCTAATCAAACACAACGTATATATTGAAAGAAATTCAAACTCTTGCCCCGTGAAAATTCCAGTTACAGTAAAGAAAAAAATTATTTATAAAATCTCTGACAACAGTACCTAGTCATTACTGTGGATTGGCAACATCGAAGAATTATCAAAGAAGATCCTGATAATAGTATATATAATTTAAGTAATTCACCCTCAAAGTTCATACATTTTATGACAACTCACAATTTAATTATTTTTCAAATAACCAGACCGAGGATCAAGGACAAAAAAACAATATATTCCACCACCAATTACATCACTGGCACACGCTTAAGTCAAATTATAATTTGTTAATTTTATATTTTTAGAATATACATTCTAAAGGGCTTTCTTTTAAGATTATCTCGGAAATAAAACTCTCCAACATCAATGGAACTGGTGAAACAGAGAATTTTGAAATTTTAATCGCTTTAAAAATTACAGATGAATTAGGATAACACCACCTAAAAACTCTTTTTATCTAATTAATGCCAACTTGTATCTAATAAAACCTATCTTGTAAATCTAAGTTGTGATTTTACTTTAAATACGTTAATATTACTCTTGTAGAGGGTGCCCGTTGAAATTCAACGGAAAGAAGAATAAACGAAAAATGTGTCATAGGGTAAAAAGAACCTCGATGACATAAGTTGAAAAATGCAAGTGCCATTTATAATACCATTACCATTCATTAACCACCAATGGAGAGGATGAGGTACAACATGCGCCAACTAAAATCTTAAAATCTCACTGTATTTCTCATATTGATCATAAAAACTACGTCATGAAGGCCAACGGCATGAGCACTCATTAAAAGCCCATTCTGCGGTTGCCAAGGAAATTAAAATATTGATATTGTTAAACGTGTGAAAACAATTGACTACTTTACAGCCAGAAGCACCAATTTCAGACAAAAAGGGCGTATAGGAAAATCGAATACAATAATTAAAATCTCATTTTTTTAACTATCCGACAGTGAAAGTTAAAACCTTATATCTCGAGTAAAAGTAATAAAAAAAGAAAAAATAGCCTGCACCAAGTGCAATTCTTTTCTTATAGGGAAAACATTTAACTAATTCGGGGTAAAAACAAACCCTTTAAATTTTTGTTCCCGATTTTTACTATTTCACTGGTGGTTTTAGGTCTTACCCAGCATTCCTGCCAAATTTCAAATTCCTAGGTTAACTGGAAGTCTTTCAAACAGGCGTAGCTGATAGCTAAATAGCAGCGCCCCTAGCAGCGCAGACACATATACCTAGGTAATTGTATATATATAGAATAGAAAGTATTACATTTAAACAAGATTAAAGCTAAAATAATAATTGGTCGCAATTTTAGAGGTTTTACGTCCTCAATTAAAATTGCATTAGCACGGTATTACCTCGCCTTCTGTTTGAAGACTACAGGCAGTTATATAATGTATGCAACATTTATTTATAAGGATAGAGTATGAATGAATACGAACGCTAATATGTCTCTCAACTATATTGAATGTAGCTGCAAAAAGTTTAATTTTGTAATTTTAAAAGCGAATTAATGATCAATGTTTCAAATTGAATACACATCACACAAAATGAAAGAAAACACTCGTTTCCCGATTTAAAAATTAATTTTACCTCACACAACGCCTCCACCAAACTATCCTCAAACAACAACTGAAGCAGTACGTTAAACGATAGAAGTATCACAATATTGGAGGAAAAGAAGGCGTAATATAATATTTACGATTGTTTTCAGAGAACATATAAGGGAGCACACAACTGTAGAAATACTTTATCAGTTCCAAATTTCACGAGATCGGAGGTAGAGAATACTTAATTTAACTTTTACGATTGCTGCTGGGAACATATTAGGGAGACTTATGGCATAGTAAAACGGATTCCTGAACAAGAAACACTGGAATAGGAAAAATGCTAATGAGTGACATTAAAAAGTTCGAAGAAGCTGTGAAAACACGGCATTGCGAAAAGGGTGAATAGACGGGCGAATTTCGAAAAGTTTGGAGACTAATACTTCTTAAGCTCAGTTTGTACTTCTTGAGGAGAACTTCATTTTACGTGCTTATACAGGCCCTATAAAGGGACTCTGGTACCAAAATAAGCTTGATAAATATACATATTCAAAATGTATTTCTGGATATAAATAATAGTAAATGGAAAATACACACTACATACACTGTGTAAAAGATTTGATTTTTACCAATACCAGACATTTCTCTAAAAAACATACATAATTTACAATTAGTCAAATGCAATTCACAAAACGTTACTAAATATATCATTCGAGCACTTTTTTAAAAACGAACTTGTGCCTGAGCTGAATATTAAAAATACACAAGAAGACTCAGGAAAAGGTCAAAAAATAATTTTTCGCAAAAAACTAGTTCCAAATTACCCCTACGGCGTCATCATATATGCTTAAGGCACTTGTGATAATTTCAGTGGCTTTTTGTGAATGTCCAAGTGACTTAAAAAGGAAGTTTTTGAGGAAGAATTAGGGCACAAGTTGCAGTTCCCGAAAGTTGGCGAACTCAGGGGGGCAATTGAAAAGGGACGACTGAGAGCAGGGGAGGGTGGACCAGATGAAAAAGTGCTCCCGGGAGGTGAACTCATCACACGGGGACGGAAGACGTCTCTCGACCCACACCAGCCGGCCAATAAATGTATGGAGCTCATCCAGACGACATTTGCGAAGAGATCCTCAATCCAAACAGCACGTTCCCTCTCCTTCCCCGACATTTTACACAGGCTTAAGAATCATGTGAAATATATGACTACTCCACAACCAGTAAGAGGGTTCCACTGTGGTATGGACAATTATCCTTTTTAAAGTAATGTTTGAATTGAAGAAACGTTCCACTTACTCAGCTTACTGTTGATTTTAAATACATATAGAAGAAAGTATAAAGCAAAAATTACTACTGAGCAGTTAATTTACAAGCAAATAGTAATGGTTAAAGGATGATTAAGGATTTTTTAATTCTCGAATTAGCATAGACCATATATTCCATAATGAATTCCCCAAAAAATATGAACGGATTGCTGAAATTACAGCTGAAATTACGTTTACGTACGCCCTGACGTTGAAGAGCAAGCTTATTTATGAAACAACCAATGGAATAATATAAATTGATATAAAATAGAAAGATATATATTGAAATCGGTTGCAACACAACGCAGAATGAGGCCCAAAACAATGTCATTTTAAAATTAGAGAATGTCCTGATTGGACGAAAAATCTGGATAACATGTATTCGGGGAATATTTGGCCATCTTATTCGATTTAAGCCTTTACAAACAGAATAAACCGCTAGAGAAGAAATGATTTAGAATGGCTGTCATTTACCAGTCATAGCACAATATGAATGAACCAATTAGGAACCTCGCAACAATTTTGTAAAACCTAGTCTATTTGATTACTTCTGATTGTTCACACTAACAGTAAGATGATCATAAATGACAATTTGTTGAATATAACCTACCGATTAATAAGTGCTTTTCCACTATTAGTAATCACATGTCTATTTATTTAAGGGTGGATGATTCCCTTTTTTTACTCAAATATTTAGTAGTGACGCTCGACCCACGGATATGTAAAAATCCAAAAGTTAAATATAAATATTGATAACGGAATGCGGAATCGGAACAAGATAGAGATAGAGAGAGATGCTTCGAGGAATAACACACGATGAACCGTTTCTCAGTGTTTATTTAAACCAACAAAGTTTTGCATCATTGGAACTAACCAAGTTACACCAAGATGAGTATCTTTCACTGGCTACTAATTCTGACAATTAGTACCGTCAACATCTAAAAAAAATACTGAATAGCAGCATCCCTAAACGAAACAGATGGTCGGCGCTCTTTAGAATAAAAGCGTGTCGAAAGTATGTCATAAAGCTTCAGATGAGAAAGCTTGAAAGAAACGTAAGATAAAACCTAATTACTGTTAAGTATGAGCCATTAATTGAGAACGCTTCTTATGCTGTCTTAGATGCAATGCTTGATAACTCAATTTGCGCCATATTTTTGACACGATACAGCTATGGCCTAGATTAAGTTAAAGGAAATTATTCGCTTCAAAGCTGGCAATTTTGAAGTGGAATTAAAGGAAATGTTTTCCTCCTAATCAGAGAGTGATCATTAAATTATATTAAAAATAATATATATATAAAATCTGATTATAATACATATGAGTACAGTCAGAACACGAGATTATTTAATCAAAACTTGATTTGGATCTAGTTTCAAAAGGAAAAGCTTGCATTAAACATCCTTTGGTTACTTCTAGTACGGCTGCGGTAAGTACTTGGAGATAAAATCCAAGGGAAACTGATTCAATAAGAAATTATGCATGCTTTGACAAGTATTAAATTTAGCACCGAGATCCCTCAAATCTTGCGAAAATTTTCATGATAATTAGGAAGCCTGGGCAGCGCATAGTGTGTGCATTGGCCCACCGCCACTGCGTAGTGGCGCACTACGAGTCAAACCAAAGGTCTGTAGCTCGATTTCTGGTCCAGGTGGATTTCTTCTTATCTTATCCTATACTCATAAACGAGTAATAATTGAACAAATATATACATGCAAAATTTATCCCAAAAACGGCTCCAATGATTTCCATGAGACACCATAACTCATAAGGTTTTAGCCATGCGATATTCATTAGGCTAGGTCTAATCTTCGGGAAAATTCGTTTAGAACTTTGAGCAACGAATCACGATGTAGGCAATGATTCATGGAAAAGGGCTACATTTCTATTAAAATAAATAGACGCAACGAATCCCCAAAGTATTTTCTCAGTAAACATTAAAAATAAAATCGTTAATATGCCACTTTTAAGTCTATTATTTTCTTAATATCGGCTTGATAAGATTCAAGAGCATATTAGAGATATTATATTTTCTTCTGAGAAACGACAGAATTTCTGTGGTAATACATTTTCCCGGATACTGCTGATTAAATTAGTAGGCCATATTTAATACGCATCATATAATGAGCACATTATAGGAATATACGATAGAGTTTCAAGTCGAAGGGCATGTTTAATCAGTACTTCATTTTGATAGCATGGCACACAACCGTTGTCGTCAGTGACTTTTAACTGATGCCTGTGTTCTATATAATTTTCAGGTAAAGAAGAAATAACGAAATACGCATGAAAATGTTTCAAAGTAATCATTACTTTTGGCAAGAGACCTAATAATTAGCATGTGAAAAGGAAATAATTAATCCAAAAATCAATAAGAGGATTTCCGCAAGTTTTCCTCCAATGAAAACGCCAGAAGCGAAGAGGAAAAATAAGGTACGCTGTTACTGGTGGCGTCATAAAAAAAATCAAAGCACGAGGGCAAAAATTAATGGATGCGATACAGTCAGCGCGCAATGCATTATATAATTTAACAATAACGGAATTATGTAAAAACTCAAGGGATTCGACTCGCTTTAAAACAAGGAAATGGATGATTGTAGTTCCATACCTAAAGGCGCTATTGAAGCGACGGAATGGAAAGTTAACGTTGATGGAGTGAATTCAATTTTTTTAAGCCAATTACAAAATCGTGAGGCAAAGAGCTCAAGAAATGCTAAATTAATAATCACCGGAAATTGAAAATATTCCATTATTCCTTAAAAAATTAGCAATAGTAATAAACTAGAATTTGTTAAGGATCAGTACTGGAGAGAGAAAGAGAGAGAGGATTCATTACTGATTTAGAAAATATATTTTACCCTCACTATCGACCTATTGGCGTTTATACATAGAGAAAGAGAGAACAACAGCAGTATAAGGACAGCGACAAAATTTCTTTAATTTGTAAATTCGGTCATTCGAATTAAAACACTAGAATGGAGAATGAAGGGCGTGAAGAGTAATATATTTTTATTAATTAATGTTAAGTTTCATCGATTTAACTACTGGATCTCTTTTCTTCAATATTGGTTACAGCTAGATAAAAACGTAAAAGTATATTTTTCCATTCAGTTATGGACACGTTATGGGCAATGGATAGGCCAGAAGAAATCAACTTATAATTATCCGTCACAACCAAATATAATAAACATTCGAGAAGCTGACGTGGCTGTAACTGTCGCTTTAAGTAGAAGGATTGTAGAAGACAAGCAACTTCAGTGCCCCAGGAAAAGGTTATTAAGTGTAACTTAGATCTTTATACCTAACTTATACATCAAATAATTGAACAATCCACATTATTTAATCCAATTAAAGCAATTTGCTACACAAGTTGGCTTGGAAAGTACACAGTTATAAATTTCTTACCGCTATTGAATGCTTTTGTATGTCAGGGAGAAAAAAGGCGGTGAGGAAATAATAATACACATATCTGCCAGACTATAACAATGTATTGTTTAATTAATGGAAAACGTATAGAATTGAATTAAATTCTGAAATTTCCAAACGGGCGCAAATGCAATAAATAACGACACTGCTACTAATTATACATATCCCCACGAAACGAATACGCCGTTTTTAAAATTTGGCTCCACTCACTGGGCACTAAAAGCCTTTTAAGATCCCCGAGTCGCCACTAATCATTCCATCTGGTGATCAAAATTAATAATCGAAAAAATAAAGACACGGCGATACATCCATTTCCTTTGCTGCACCTCCCGACTGTTTTAATCCTGCAATTACGTAAATGACTAACGCGTGCGATATTTTAATCTAACTATTAATTCCGTTGAGAGAGGCAGAACAGAAAAAGCGATACTCTTTTCATTCCTCAAATACTCTTTGTCATCTTCCCCGGTTGAGAGGAGAGAAAAAAAGATAGCGCACCGCAAGCAACCCTTTTCAACATCACTATGAGCGCTGTAAATCACACCGGGACACTGTGACGAAGCTTATGCCCCGTGATGAATGGGGCTTAATAACCCCGTTCTGTAGCAAGGACCCCCTCCGGTTGGTGATTCCTCGGAGAGAAAGGGTACAACCGACCGCTAGCAGCCAAACCTTTTGCTTATGGACCTTGCCCTGTGAAACAGTGTACGGTGTGATGTGTGGGCGTGTGTTTTGGCCCGCAGACTTTGGAGAAGGACGACGCGGCGACGGTTGGGAAAGGACGTATTTCATGCGTACGGTTAACCTTGCGCGTAAGGCAGCGACGTGGGGGCTTAAGTCTGAAAGAGTTGCCGCCGCTGTTTCTGTTTTTCGAAAATCCCGTGACAGTTCGGGAAATAATGGTGAGTATTGCTTCATCTACATCTACGTGTTATCAACCAGTCGACGCAAGAGTGTGCAGCAGAGGGTGTTATATCACAAGATGATAAGGGAAAAGGGATAGGAATAAGGAAAAAAATCTTTAAAAGAATGCTACACGAGTTTTCTGTGTTGCTCCCAAATGCATTTGTCCGTACTTACTGAAATATTGTCAAATATTATTGGCGATAAGACCGTTCGGATTAAACGCAACGATAAGGCTTAAGGAATATCTTTTTTTTCCTTTTCATTGTTAAATATGGTATGGACTGAAAGACACCCTACAGGAGGCATCGGGTAGAGGACACCAAAGCTGTTTGAGAAGGTATCGAGAGGTAAAGAGATTCTCAAGAGCGTGATAGAAGGGAGATTACTGGGTAAGTTGGGGGAGAGAAGAAATTTTGAATGTATGTAGGGCAGCAAAAGTCAAGCCGTGATCTTGAGGAACTGACTATTGGAAAAACAGACATTCATATGACAAAGAAGGCCAGCCCACACACATTTCTTTCATCGACCGCGAGTACACTCCCCGCGCTCGGAGAAATTATTGAAAGGGCTGTGCATTGGAATAGACATAGATTAATGAAGAAAGTAGATGCATTCTTCCCGTAAAAAAGTGAATGCAGCTTTTGCGAGAAAAATCATTCACCTAACATTAGGTGCATTAGGCTATTACGCGCAATTTATTCTTTTATTTTTGTTAATAATGCAGCTTTTTTAAGTGATTTCCAATTTGCATTGCACCAGGTAAATCATAGACGTACCGCGACAATTCCGCTAATATTAACAATATTTTTGGCGTCTTAACTGCAGAACTGATCCATTCAATATGGACGATTGCAATGGGTTTAATATTCGTTTAATGTTCCATCTATGCGTCTAATCTAACCTATTCTTTTCTTTAATCTATGAGAATAGAGTACTACTGATGATGATGTTTCTCAGACTTTACCGTACTGGCAGGATAGCAATCTAATCTATCTACGACAGGATATGCTGTGCGTCGAGCTAAAATTTCTCGGGAATTGGGCTTAGATTTTTAAAACATTCGCGACGTAGAACTGCGGCAAAATTTTCGGACGGTTGATGAAGTGAGGGGGGCGCAGGACTTTTAAGTGCGGACGCTCGATGCTTTTTTGAATGCTCTCGGGTGTGCGGAGGGGAGGGAGTGAGGTGGAAAGTGTATCCAAGGCGTGGGTGGGACTGGGGGGGGGGGTTGGCGGACTTCGCTCACTTTTTTCATCAAGTGGCGTGTAAAAGGGCTTTAAGCGCCATGTTTATGTTCATTTTGCCTCCCGCCGAGAGTTACAGCCCTACTAGTCCCACCCTCCAGGCGAATCCTCCGAAATTCCCACCCCCAGCCTCTTTCCTCTCCTCCTCAACCTGACCGACGAGCAGGCAGGCGGTTGTGAATATCAATGTCCACATTCGCACGTACACACTGCTACATCCTCCCCTGCCCCCACAATTTTATGGCACTTTCCCAGTTGTACTGCTAGTAATTTTGCACTATTGGTGTCAAAAACTGGAAAAAGAAATTCTTCAAGATTTCGGAAATTTCCAGTGAGTTTTTATTCCAAAATGTCCGGGAATATTACACACTTGGCGATAGAGAACATAATTTTCTTTCTTGAACATTTTGAGGAATTGAACTCAATTTGCAGTTCTTAAACACTATATTTAAGAATAAGAAAGCATTTTGAAAATTTTGCGCCATTATCAAGGTCCTGTAATGAAGATAATTTGCAATGGTGGCCCAGTGTTGCTGACACTTTTGCACGTTTGGTGGCGGAAACTGTCAAAAGAAATTCCTTAGTTTTTTGTTTGTCCGATTTATTGCGAGCTTTATATTCCAAAATTTCTCGACATATCACAAAATTAGCACTTAAAAAATGTCGTTTTTTCCACATAATGAAAAAGAAATAATTCTAAATATGCAAATCTTCAGCAATTTTTTAAAGAATTAAACTGAACAGGGTTTTCGAAAATTTGCGCCATCGCCAAAGCCCTGCCATCAGGGAAAGTTGCAATGGATAGGTAAATTTTCGGATTAAAGAGAAAATATAGCATATTGAGATTCATTCCACCTTTGCATTAATAGAACTCTTTCATGAAATTATACCGGAAGTTGTTTTATACATTTTTGCCGCCTCATCAAAAGTAGATCCCTTGTATAATAATTCACGTAATATATTTTCATATTTGATTCACTCGTTGAGATGAACTATGCTCACGATACTTATTCCAGCGACAGAACTTATTACCGCATCACCATCGGAACCACGTACGGCTAACGAGACTAATGGGAGTTGCATGGAAATATATTTTTACATGATTGTGTAGCGTTATCTTCTTGAAAACCGATAAAGGTTCCTATTTATCCTGGAAATGAAGTGTAACCCATCCGCTCTTTTCCTTTTTAAGTAAATAGCAAATAAAAGTTACACATAAAATACTTTTAGACAATAGCGATGCGCTATAGCAGTGAAATTGGACAAAAGTGCGCGCTTATCCAGGAAAAAAATGCCACCCTGTAAAATACTGCAGTCATTGCAAACTTAATACGCTTGGAAAGTTGACGCGCGATGGGACTGCATTAGGATTCAAATGGAGTGACACGCAATCATAATAAGCTGTTTCCTTCGATTATTTGAGTTTTTAATCGCATCATATAACCTTTTAATGGCTTAGGAGGTAATGAAAGTATTATGTTTACACGACATAAATGAAAAGTTTCGATTTCCCGTTTATCTGGCTTCCACAGCCTCGCATGAAAAAATATTTACAGCCAATGGCATTTCTATTGATTACCTCACAAATCGATAGCTATCACATATCTTGGCGGCAGTATAATTTTAGATCTTTCGGGGGCAAGAATGTGGAATTTACCAAGAACGAATCAAGTCCTAGAACGAAAAAATGAAAGAGAAACTTCTTCGCTCCGGTGAGAACTCATTTCGAGTACGCCGCAAGAAATTTCAGGCCCGAACTGAAATATCTAAGGTGAAAAGCTCCTGAAAATTATCTGGAGAATCATCTATCGGTACTAACGAGCATAGTTATCTTACCAAATTTAGCTTAAAACTCTCCTTCCAACGCACTTTCTAATTCCTAGTGTACTAGTGTTTCCTTCATTCTCTTTTTTTCTTTTCCCATTTTCCCCAATCAAATTTCCTTCCTCTACTAATTCAAATGCTTTCCAGTGCAAATCTCTCTTTTCCCATCTTTGTTTTTTTTGTCCATCCACTTGCCAGCAATTTCTTCTTTTTAAGTACACGCTCCACTATCTCTCGACAAAGGGCAAGAGCCTAGCCACGTTGAAACACCGGTTCCCATCAGAACACCGAAGTTAAGCAACGTTGGGCCCGGACGGTGGTGGCCCTCCTCCATACCTCAACCAGGCATGGATGGAGAGATGATACTCCCTCCATACCTATACCGGCAGGCCTGAGAGGCCAGGCCAAACCGGGCCGGTTGGAGGGAGGACATCCTCTATACCTAGTACTGGGGTGAGGCATGGGGAGGCCAATCCTCCATACCTCTACCGAGGTGCTCTTGTCCCCTGTCTGCAAGTGGCAGACAGGCATGGGGTTGGCACAATGGACCAAGAAAGATCTAAGTGCCCGGGCTCCTGACGAAGGCCCCCCCAACAACAATCTAATCTAATCTCTCGACAAAGAGAATGAAATATTTTTCGAAATACGCCATTAAATGTGCTATGCTTCAAAATGAAAATATGAAAAGGTGAAATGCGCCATTTAAAACGGTTAATTTTACCCAGAATGAACTACTGGATATTTCATCTGCTGCGGCAGCGAAGGGCTTCTTCAATGATTGTTTTGCGCTTAAGTTCAGTTGACAAGAAAGGCAAGATATTATATGAAAAAGTCTTTTTACTTATTTGTTGCTTCTTCCGATTATCTTACGGCTTCATTCCTACATACCTATAAAACTATCAGTTCTTATCTTTTCCACAATAAATAAATATAATATAGCTGTCATGAATTTCCGTAGTAAGAATCCGAAATGTATCCGTTTAAAGTCGCCGGAGTTCCTATATAATTTCTTAGCTGCAAAATTATGCAGTAATGGTATTTTTAGCTATGTATACATAGTATATCCTAATTACATCGATATGCAACACAGAGAACCACAGGGATCCTTTGAGGGCTTATTATGACACTGGGTAACCATTATAAAAATTGGGTTGGTCTACAAATTGCACAAAAGTTATAGATATACTTAGATCTTATCCATAGAGCATTTCGTAGGAGAAAATTTCCAATCAAATTTTCATAAGACTGATTCGTAGTGACTAGTTTTGCGTCATATAATACGCTGCTACTTAGTTAGAATCACTTACGCACGAGGTGGATATTATTTATATGTACATATGTTCAAGTAAGCGTTGATGCCCTTACAAATAGCATCCTCAATTAGCATAGTCATAAGGCATACGAGGTATACATACATTTTATGCCATTCCTATCTCTGCATTGATTTCAGACCAAATAGGCCTAGTTAGGCCTGTGCGATTATTTGATTAATTTAATCGTCGATTCAATTATTTTTACAATTGATCGATTATTTCAGCACATCGATGTCCATTACGGTAATCGACTCGATTGTAAATTTTTTTCAAGTGCCAATTATGGTTCAATTGTTATTCAATTCATAAATATTGTCGGGTAGTCGATTAATTGACGATAATTGACGGTGGTGACGACTATCATCTACCCCTCCCTCCCTCCAGAAGTTAGCTAGCTATTCTGGCAACTAGCACTGCGACCGAGAGATTCAGTCTCGGCGGGAACATTGTCATCAACATCCTTCTGCCAGTGTCTGTCGGATGAACACGCTGAGGATCTCATCTTCCTGTTTTCAAATAGCGATCTGTTTCTTTAATTAATGAATAAAAGCTAACTATTTTGCTGTTTTTCAAATTAATTCTTACATTCTTCTCATTGGCAAAGGAAAGCCTTTAAAAAGCATGATCCAATTGAGTCCTGTCAATGAATTGGTTGATGCCAATTAATTGAGCAATGACAATTAATTGACACCCATTTCAGTGTCAATTAATCGACCACATTTTCAATTATTCTTATAATTGATCGATATCGATTATTTTCGATAATCGCACAGACCTAGGCCTAGTAGCATCGACTTTATCCATTATGTAGCTAGGTGTGCTATCCTAAATAATCCTTAAGCCAATCCAGTGTAATCCCTCAGACTCCAATATTTTGTAACTTTGTAAGCAAAATGTGAGCCTTGGCAATGTTTGTATTTGTAATTTTGCATTATTTTGCATTTGAAATGTGCAATTTTGTATTATACCTTTTGAAATTTTTAATGTTCTTAAAGGCCACTTGCGCCTACTAGAATAAACATTATATTATAATATTTGAAAATTCACGTTCCTGCGAATTTCTAAGAAGTGGACGACTCATTAGTCGACTACGTAGAATAAATACTTTCAAAACGAAAGGCAAAAGTAATCAGCGAAGGAGGTAACACCGATTTCGTTAAAGTAGCCCCTAGGCTCCCCAAAAGAATTATTCATAACCTGCTATTCATTGAAATACGTAGTCTGGTAAAACCAGACACGAAACTGAAGCGCTATCAGCTTTCTACTTAAAAACTATTTTTGGAGCAATATTTGGCTTTCATTGCCTCGATAGAACATTCCCATTAACTATCCGGGTTAAGCTTCGATATTCCTTCGAAGGTGATCAATTTTATCAAAACTCGAGTCAATGTGAGCAACAATATCAAGGTCAGTAAATTATTTCTCCAAGTAATTAATGAGGCTAAGAAAAAAATGAAAGTCTTTATAAGTACCGGAAATTAGAATAGAGAACTAAAGTACGAACTTATTAAATGTATTAGGCTTAGATTACTTGAACAATTGAGAATAGATATCTTTCAGAGCGACACGGAGAACATCCTATTAGAACCCCACTATATTTCCAGGTCCGACAGAAACAATAAATTAAGAGAGGTATTTTTCCGAACGGATAGGTATGGGAATTCGTTTTTCCCCCGAACAATAAGGGACTATAATAAATGCTAGGCGTAATTTCATTAGAGCGTGTCCATTTTATATGTAAACGGCTGGTGTCCTAAAACCCCCCGCCACACGCCTATTGAGGCGGCTTGCGGGGTAATATGTAGATGTAGATTACTGAAGACTGATAATAAATTAATATGCTTCCCAGAAAATCAAAGAACACTTAGGGCTCCCATTTTTTTAATTATAGGTTTTATTATATTTTGTGGTAGGTACTAAAAATAGCAAAACTGTGTTATTAAAAATCCACATTATTTAATTATTTAGAGATAAATTTAAAAGTAATCATTCCCGTTGGCATAATACAGATGCTCGTTCGTCATAATTCCGTAACTCAACTCTTTTTACATATTAATTACGGAGGACTTAACAAATTGATATCCAATTAGCATTAATGACATTAAGAAAATATAAATCTCACTCAGCTATAAATTTGATGACCACCAAAATGATTTTCTGCTGAAATGAGCGAGACTTTACGAGGTAGTTATTTTTACCACGGCGTTTTAGTAAATCTGGTTTTAAAGAGTTTTCTAATTACCAAATAGATGGACAGACATGTGATTGGACGTTATCCTTGACGTAAAGGGTAGATGCCTTGCCGCGAAGGGAGGACGCCATTCATTTTCCGAGGATATGATAGGAGAGGGAATTGAATCAGAACCAAGATAGCATTGGAATGGCCTGGATATTGAACGCAGGTCTGTACGTAAAATTGGGTAAGGACGAGATGCTGGATCGATAAGATAAGGTCAGTGATTGGAGAACTAAAGCTACACATTGACCAGGGCAAGAGTTTTACAGCGTATTTTACTCCCCATGGAACTTGATGAAATAAATGGCATGGAATTTCATTTATTGTCTCGGGAGTGAAAGAATACCAGAGCAAAATGAGGAAATCAACGATTTGGGACATACAACTAGTTTTTGGTTCGAATTTTGAACCAAGTTGTCCGTAAACATTCATAATGAGATATAAGCGGTTCAGTTTTTGCAATTCTTTAAACTTTCCGAACAAAATAATTAAGGACATAATCTGAGGTTTCCGGCGTGATGGAGTGGAAATGGAACATAACTGCACTCAATGAAATTGAGCAACTTCCACAGTGATAGCCTTTGCTAATGCACTGTGGAAGTTGCTCAATTTCATTAAGTGTAGTTAAAATATTTAAGGCACTGATTAGGCAAAAAACTTGACTTGGCCAACATGAAGAATATCCCCCGATTTATTTTATTTCGTGATTCCTGTTGTGTGAGTGCATGGCAGTAGATTTTCAACTATAACTTAGTTTTAACCTATGCGTTGGACCTTGAAAATTCTTAAAGAAAACCAAATTATTCACGAAAGTTTTAAGAAAGGTTTGTTTTCTCGGTGATCAGGTCAAGATTAATGATTAGTGCTGCAATTTCTGCCATAAACGGAAAAAATCCATTATACCCACTACTTCGATCAGGGATCAAAGCCAAAAATTAGATTTTGTAGAAATCAAATCCATAGAGAGAAATTAAGGGTTGTATAAATACTTAAGTCTTTGATTGAAGGGATATTACAGGAAAGAGGGAGGACTTGAGTTGGCATCTGTCATGGAGGCGAATGGAATCTACAGGAATTAAGGAGGTTATTGCGCATTTTAGGAGAAGAGTGGTATTAGTGTTAATCATGCGAATGCCACTAGAACATTCGCTGCGATTAGAAGGAACGAAGGCTACTTGCATTAGGTACATTAAAAACAATGATGGCCTAGGTACTACAAAACTTCAATTATACACATGAGGAAGATAAAAGACGGAAACGCGCGGAACAAAGAACATCCGTTACACTCGACTTAACATTCGATGGTAATTCAGCAGACATATAAAGAAAGAAATTTCATATAACACTGTGAGAATGGAGAGGATGAACTCGAGAGACCCATGGTATAAAAGAAAACTGTTTTTGAACAGTGAGATGCTATCAATGGTTCAAGGCATAAAGTTGGAAGATGAACCAGCAAGGAGAATACCAGTCTGAGAGCAACAGATAAAACAAGTATTAATACGGATAAAGCTAAATTCATTAGGCATAAATCCGGGTGGTGTCCTAAGGCACTCTCAAAGTAAAAAACAAGCTGTGTGTTTCACTATAAATAAATATTTCTGGAATAAAACCAAGCTCTCAGCCCTGAATGTGTAAAATTCACTCACTGAGCCATTTGCCTTGTTACCGTAACCTTATATCTCACGAATTAAACTAACCTTTGAACTCTAGACTGGTAA
Source organism: Pyrrhosoma nymphula (assembly GCA_963573305.1). Lineage (NCBI taxonomy): Eukaryota > Metazoa > Arthropoda > Insecta > Odonata > Coenagrionidae > Pyrrhosoma > Pyrrhosoma nymphula. The sequence continues at coordinate 107,594,980 of OY754337.1, read as the reverse complement.
CTGATACAGAATTAGCAGTGGTAAGCATCAAGGAGTAATCAAGAAAGCATATTGGGATGACTACAAGATAATCAGTGAAAGGAAACGTTGGAGGATGATCCACTGAAAACGTTAATGGTGTGGGTGATTTTTGAAACGACCGTATCATTTCACTTAATTTTTTCTGATCTGATTTATATCAAAACATGTAATCCTTAAAATATTACATCTGCCAAGAAGACATTGTATAAAACCGAATGTTTAGTCATTCATAACTCGCTCTTCACAAGAAAAAACAACATTACCCGGAGTGTGTCAAAATGTTAAGAAATGGGACTGCCCGAATGAACATAGCCACCAAAGTCGGATTTTAAGAGAGAAATTGGCTCACATGTCACAATTGCAATTTTGATTCCGATGAAAACCTAACAAAATGCGACTGTATAGAAACTTTAGAGATTGATTACCCGGCATAGGTATTCCAATTCATAGCCACGCACTTCGATGAAGCAGGTAATCACGAATCAAAAGCAGTCTTAAAGTTTCTTTCACTGCACCATCTTTAAACTGGTTCTTAAAAACTTGATTCCCATAATTTGGCTCCACTTCATAAGACTTTAGCGTTACCACCAACGTTATTCTACTCGTAGCAGCCTGACATTGAGCCCAGCTCAACTTTTTCATGATACTAACCAATTGCAAGAGCTGGAACAGTATCGGCATTGTGAAGAAACTACCTTCCACAGTCGATCTCAGCGCACACAAAAATATATTCACGTTCTGAAAATATTTGTGATATTTGATAATAAGATACATATTTTATGATCGCAACTTCTGGTCTGCGAAATCGTAGCAGTTAATTGTGCTCTCATGGAATATTTCTTTCTGCAACTTTACCACCCATTACTTGAAAAAAGCATGTATCTCACTGTTTGATTTGAAAAATAAATTCGACAACTGGGTTGTTGGTTAGAAAGATTCATCTAATTGGCAAGTTTCCAGGATAGATTTAGCCCAACAACGATGAAGTGAGTTGCTTTACACAAGCCCAATAACCAGTAGGTCCAGCAATTTCAGTGGTTTCCCGGGACACCGACAAAATGTGTAATACGTGAAGATAAATTGGCTTTCCGAACCAAAACTACCCACTAAACTGAAAGGGTTAACATACCAAACGCAGCTTTTCATTCGGGTATTACCATTCCACGGGCGACCTCAGATCTCGATACATTGAGCAGAAACGTCCAAGAAATAGAAGAGAATGATTTAGGTCCCAAGAATACGACGACGTATAGAGGCGGCGAGGAGAAGTTCGGCTGGCAGGCTGCTGCAAAAGGGGGACGATCACAGGGAGGGAAATGGGGGTATATATTTGCTCGCAGATTACCACAGACGAGGAAGGAAAGCGAGAGATTCCGCGATAACAGACAGAGAAGGATGAATACGACCCGAATGAGTTGGGTGGGGTTCACGGGTGGAGGGGAACTGGAGGCGTGGAGAGGACAGAGAACTTGCAACGGATGAGCCGGAGTAGCAAGGCAGAGATGATTAGATGTGCAGAAATAGCTCAGGGAACGGACTCGCAAAACCCCCGACCGATAGAGCGCACCTCCCCACGGCCCTCCCGGCTGCTTCCGCCCACCTTAACAGACCGTGATCTCTCCCGTCTCCTCCTGTCTCCGAGGGAGTATTCTCATCTCCTGACTCCCGCGGCGAATCCGCTATGGCCCTCGTACCCACCGAATCAAACTCCCCCTGTCTACAGGCAGGAGCCATATCCGCTTTCCTCACGCCTCATGTCCCAACTGCCAACGAAAGGGCAGAACCAAAGAGGAACGATAATAGATAGAAATAAAAAAAACTTAATCGCGTTGCGGTTAGATTCACGTTCTGATTAAAATTAGGATAATTAGAAATGTGCAGCATTTGGTGCGCCATAGTTATTTTCGGAGTGTGAGTGAATAACAATTAAAGGAGTATGCTATGATCATTGAAGAGCATTCATTGTAGAAATTTGTAATTATCAACGAAAAGAAGTATGATGAAAACTACAAAGAAGGTGATAAAACTTATTGGACACGTTTTACAACACAGCAGCCAAATGAAAAGAATATTTGAAGGAGGGATGAACGGTAAGAATTACAGAGGAAAACCATGAAGTACGTCGAAGCAGATATTTGTTTAGAAAATAAAAGGTTGGAAGAGATGAGAGTGAAGTGGAGAGCTGCTACAAACAAACCTTCGGATTGATGACCATTGATGACGATGATGACAACCGTGCATTAGGGAATATATTCATAAAACTACCTTTGGAAAGCTGAAAAGAGAATGTGATTCTGAGATACTTACCTACAAGAATAACTCAAAAAGCAAGGCGCCAAGAAATTTCCTAAATCAAAACCAACGATAAATTTAAAAAAACGAGTATCTAACTATAAATGAGTTTTCAGTTGAGTAAAAATTTAAACTAACCACTAGAGACATGTTTCATACAATTGACAGCTTGAAATCGGGCAGCATAAAATGCCACAACTATTAAAGTTTCAGCAGAGTATACTTCAGTGCTGGGTTTGGTAATCCACCTCTAACGACTTCACATGCAATTCTGAGACGCGGAACGGCACTGATTTTCTCATATAGTAAGCGAAATGCACGGTATCTTAAAAAAAGGCAGAAAACAGTAATGAAGATTCACCGACACAGTTGCATTTTTCGAAAGTTGGGCAAAACTTGAGCGAAGCAATAGCGCTTTCATGGAAATATTTGGTGTCATGGTAATGTTTTCAATTTTATAGGCCCTTATTTTTCCCGACAGGCTTCGTAGAAAATAAACAAAATTCAAACTTAAACAGCTAAAAATTAAAAGAGATTATTCGAAACAAAATTATTTTCACTTTTGTTCAACGCACACCCTCAAAAATTGTTCCTTATGATACTAAATAATTTGATACAAAATTTCAGCTCAGTAGAATGACGTACCGAATTTGGTTTGGTGGCTATTGAATTCAGGGTGATCGTGGATTAACAGGGAAGTTTATCCTTTCATTACAAATATCAGTAGAAATTTCAATATATATATATATATATATATATATATATATATATATATATATATATATATATATATATATATAGACTTGTATTCAAAAGCGCTATTTAAAGCACAAAGCATTGCGCACATACTTTGCACTTTGAATGCATAGTAAAATAAATACGCTTTCAATCCTAGCTATACAAGCCATTTCATTACTTCCATTGGGAAACAAGAAAGTAAGCATGCTGTTATGCAAACGTTTCCGAATTAGTTCAATGTGCACATCTCAGTCGCGATACAGGTGGTGTCAATGTCATGGAAACCTTCAATTCGATAATGCGGCGAAAAGCAAGCATGCTGGTCAACGAACCGACAGCACTATAAAATGATAGGTAAAAGGTCATGCCAGAGGCAAGGATGTAGTAGGAGATGAGTCGAGGTGAAATAAAATAGTTGATGGGCCACCTTCCTTCCTCAGGGGAGGCACAAATTTTATTCTTAAAATTCGATGGAAAACCTATTCCAAACTCAATCATCCTAACGCCCTATGGGCCCACCTTGAGCTATACGCCCAAAGGTCGAATAGAAAAATTGCAAAACATGGGCATGTGTGCTCAGATCTCCATCAATATTTCACGCTACTTTGAACAGAGCAAGCTCTACTGAACGCAGTAGGCATACTTACACGAGGCAAAGTATTATAGGCCACCTAAGTGATTTTCTCCGTATATTAAGGTGACCGTGCGGGTCATTGAATGGACATTTTAATAATATTTACTAGTAAGTCGAAAAACAAATACTTAGATCACGTTCCATTTAAGGACATTTGTTTTTGCGATAGAACTCACCACACATACGGCAATGGAAACGATACAAGGATTACATTTTACAGTTTTTCCCAAATTTAAGCATGCTATAACATGAGTTTTTGGCACGGTATTCGAACTTTGGGCAAAAATTATACTTAAATATGTTTTTAAAATTTTAGACTCGGCGTGAAATCTTGATATTTGTTAGGAACAATTATAACTATATTAAATGTATTATACTGCGAAGAAAATCTGCACATACGTAATTATTAGTAAATATATCTCATTATCCATTAGGCTACGTGTTAAATAGCATTTAATAGCAAAAAACCAATTCGGTCAAATTAATTTGTTTCACTTTTAACTATCTCATAAAAAGCATACGAATGCTAAATTTCACGAAAATCTGGACGCATAACAAAATCGCTCCAGCCACCTTTAAGAGATAATTTCGGGAATAACTCTCAGACGAACGGCTTTTTGCCATGGTACCAGCTTTCAAGTTTACTCAAATGATAAAACTTCTTCATAGAGCTTCTCGAGAACATTTTCACTAAACTATGAAAACAATAAAAGTAAGAGCTAAGGACAGAGGTGACATTTAAAATGCATGGAAGGAAATATCGGTTATTCCCTGTCGCTAAGTTAAAAGTGTCGAAATAGGAAAGCGGAGGAGAATTTTAAGAAGATTCTCGAGATGTGAGAAAGGAAAATGATGGATACATTACGAGGCAAAAAAAGAAAAAGAAGTTTTAAACATGGAGAAAAAATTTAAACACGCAAAAGAGGTGGATGGAGGAGGCGATTACAAAAGATGAGATGCCAAGAGCCGAGATGGAAAATATAATACTTTAATAGAGAGGTATAGAGACTAGGGTATAAACTGATGGAGACAGGTGAAATTTTGTGGAACATACGTTTAGCATGGTGGAAAGACATCACTTTTTACTGTTCCACTTAGGTTCTTTATTCTCGATTGACACAAATTCAATCTAGATCTAGTCAAACGTAAGTGGCAAAGTTATCTTGATAATGACGCATATGCGTTGAAAACAATTTTATGAGAGCTAGGTATTGACCACTTGATTTTAATAAAAATGTGCTTTTGGTGGGTTGGTCATCAATAAATCAGGTCACAGTAGTGACCTCCTGCAAACGTTTCGAAAATTTATATTTTCACCTTCAGGGCTTGATGTGAAAAAATAAGATTGAGATAGCAGAATATGCAAACATCTGCTATGCATATGGACATTTCTTATCATTTGATAATATCCATAACAAATGTTTACATATTCTGTTATCTCATTCTTATTTTTTTCACTTCATGCCCTAATGATGAAAATATATAAGTTTCAAAACGTTGGCAAGAGGTACACATATAATCTGATTTATTGATGGCCAACCCTTCAAAAACATCTTTTTTATTATTGTTGAAATTAACCGGGAATAAAAAACACAAGACGCTGTCTCCAACGTTGCCCTGTGCAAATCTTTGATATTATTCGTATTAAAATTTTAACTCAGTATGATTCCATACGTTATTGCTCTAACCGAACACCTTTCGGCATATCATGCCATTTTCAAGAAATTTACAAATTGTCAATAGAAAATGGTATACTATACAGAAACCTGGGTCGGTTAGGCCAATACAGTGTGGAATTATACCGAGTTACTTATTTAAAATGAAGAATAAAGAACATAGGTGCAATAGAAGCAAGTGATTTATTTTCACTAGACTAAAGTTTAGGGTACTATGTCACGAATTTACACAGAAAGTATTCCGAAGTGAATGGTGAAACTATGTGAAAAAAATGTTTTCGGAGAATGAAATAGTCTAGAATTAATTTTAAACGACCCTCTTCCCCTATTTTTATCGGCAGAATACAACAGTAGTATGAAAAATTTCCTCTCACTTGGACACCTACACACGGATCCATAAACCCTTATCCCAATAATTCATCATACCATCTTCAGCAGAGTTCTTCAGCAGAGACTTAATAAACCGTTCGCCACTTGGAAATTCCCACTCAGGGCTTTTTGACGGCCACTTGAGGTTCTTTCCCAATTTCTGAGCCACCTCCCCTCGCTTACCAGATACATCCCCCACAGTGCTTCAGGATCCCACCTCTTAGCTCATCCCCCCAGAAAGTCCTTTTCCTCTCAATCAAATTCATCCCACGCCAGACGACCCCTCTTTCCATTCCTCGACCCCACCTTACGTGCACCCTTGTCAATTCCTCTCCCGCCTCTCTGGTATGGCAAGCGGAGCGATCAAGGAGTGCCTGCCCTCCCAACCCCTGAGGCAATTGATTCAATTCTCCGTCGATGCAAGTTTAACCCTTCATCCTTTTCCCTCCCCAATCGAAAGAGGTGGCATACACTTCCTTTTTCGTTCGACAAGAGGAGGACCCTTCACGCAGAGGTGAACGAAAAACTGCTCACGGATCGCGAGATGAAAAAATGTCGGCGCAGCTTGATGGAAAGGGAGTCCAAGACGAAGCGTAAAGGTATTGATGGAAAATGGCAACATTTTATCCAAATCTTGTCGAGAAATTTATACGGCGTCTGTTTCACGTTATTTAGTAAACTTTAAGGAACAATGCAGCAGGAAAACACAAAAAAAGAAGGATTTTCGATGCATAAAAAGTTTTCTTTTCACTAATACATTTAAAAAAAAACGTAATTTGGTAACTTTTAACCGTGCACGGTAGAAACCCTTATCCAATCATGGCCTTGAAACAAGGGGGAGTAGTTATTAATCAATTTCATTGATTCTTAATTTTTCATCAAGCTTGTTGTCAGTTCTGAAATTATTATTCCATTTGAAATACTGATTATAATTTTATTAATTGTAAAATAAATAAACCACAGCTAATGCAAAATATTAGTGCACAGCATACCATAAATGGAAAAGAAACGACATAAAGACTGATTCCCTTTTAAGCACGATTTACCAGGTGACCTTTTTTACAAAAGACACAGCAGTTGACGAGCTCTAGTGATCTTTCCTACACGAGCTCTTGGACAGATTTTCAGTAGGTAGCGTATAAACTGTCTAATTAAAAATGACCAGTTTCGTCGAATATTTGACATCACCAGATAATTCGTACAGAACATGAGCTAATACACTAGCACAGCGAAATAAATGGGGGAGAACATACGACGGTAGGGTGGCATAGAATAGAATAGAATATATATTAATTATGCTCTGGGCATCACCCTTGGAGCAAATACTACAGCAAACTGAATTTGGCTCAGCAAATGGTGGAGTACAATATGATTGCTTAAGCATACAAAAATGTAGATTCAAAATAATAAGGATACGAATATAAAGTTACATATAAATGAATACAAATAAATTGATACCAATATGATTGCTTAAGAATACAAATAAATAAATACGAAATAATAAGGATACAGATATAAAGTTACATATAGATGAATACAAATGAATTTATACCAATATGTGGATACAAAATATATGGATACAAAAGTTTTAGACACAAAATTAATGGTTAAGGGAATAGATAAAGGTACGGATATGCATTTGATAGGCTGTCACTTGGCAATTATATTAACAAAATTAAAATTATTCAGCATTGAGTAGAGTCATGTATAATGCGTTTTTAAATGAATCAATGGAACTCTTGAGTTTTAAGTTCTCGGGCAGAGAATTCCAAAACTTGGAGGCAGTTATTAAGAACGACTGTAGATAAATATTAGTTTGGGGAATGGGATAGCGTAAAAACATTTGGTTTGTACGTGATGTTTTCACAGTAAATTCTGACCTAACCTTAAAATTTCTGTCAGGTAAATGGGGGTTTCCACCTTGAAAATATTAAAAGGAGGGTCCCTAATAAGTATTTTCTACGGTCACATAGATTAAGCCAGCCTAGACTGGTTTTATACTGTGATACATGAACGTCTCTTCTTAAATTAAATACAAATCTTACACATGAATTAAGTTGCCTTCGTAATTTTTTATCCAACTCTTTAGGCATTTCATTAATAAAAAGGCTACAATAATCAAAGGAAGGGAATATCAATGAGGAGATTAACATTTTTCGCGTGGAAATGGGAAGTAAGTACGATACGATAGAGGACTCGTAAGACAGCGAGCGAAACAGGTGAGGCCCTAAATGTTATGACCGTGAACACTGGTTTTCAATAAAACGTCTTAGAAATCTAAAAAGTTTTAATAGGTACCATTCAGTGCATCAACTTATTGATTGGTCGAAAATATGAAATAATACAGAATAACTGTTAAAAGTTTATTCAAGAGCATTTTCGTCTCCGATGATAAAAGTTCTAAACGTACTTGCTTAATTAAAAATTTTGAATAGCAGGAGTTCAAATAATAGGAAACTCAACTATTAATATACTGAGCAAAATTGATAAGTGGAAAAAACCACAGATAGCTTTCTTCAGGGAAGAGAGCGATGGAGATTCCCTTGCATTTACATTTAACTTATAATAATACTTTTCAATTTAATGTATTTCTGCTGACGATTTACGGGAGACTACGATTAAATATGACTTAGGGAACAAAAAGCACTAACCGATAGAAAAATCTTGAGAATATGATTCGTTATTCATGACTTAAACGCAAACTCCTACATAGCTATAATCAATAAAAATACCAATAAAAATTTTAAAACAAAATTCACATTAAATGGCTGGTAGCACACTCATAGATAGATGGCGAAGTATGCGAAATGGCTCGCATATTAAAACCAATTATTTAATTTTACCGCGAATTTTGTTAGAAAATAGTTCCTCAATGACTTCTAACTTGAATCCCGGAGGCGATTTCATAGTTTTAACTCTGAACATAACTTCGAACTTCAGGGATAGTTTGTTCTCTCTCGGAGTTTTATTCTGACAAGCAAAGTTCCTCCTTCATGCATTGGTCATCACATCTACTCTGGAGTCGTAAAGCTAAGTGGATCCTACCTGCTGGCGCAAAACCAGGTGGATGCGTCAGGAACAATGACTGAATTGAAGGGAATATGAAGGGACAATTTCGGAGGAATGATAATATTCGCATTCGTAATTCCCCAAGGTTTCAGGGAGGAGAGCTTATTTCCCATCACGGGGCGATAAATGCAACCGCAGAGGAATACATATTTCACCGCACGTGGAGCGATAAAAACCTTTCCCCTCTTGGTGCAGGTGGCCTCCTGGTCTGATGTAAAAAGGTTGACCTCATGATGGGGACGTTACGGGCTGAGTGGCCTCGTCGACTCTTTATAAGCGACGCCACACGTCCACGTTAGCCGTACAATGAGGACTGGCGGGATGATGTCAACATAAACGCTCCCCTTTCACAATCCTTTCTCGCGTCGCAAGCTCAACTTTTACAACCTCTCCGTCCTTTTCACTTGTCGTTTAGCATACAAGCGCTGCTAACTCGTCTCCTTCTCCACCCCTTTTTCAATGAGATATCGGAGATATGACCAGGGATTCCTGGGAAAAGTGACCAACCAGTTTTTTAGAAATCATCACAATATGAAGGCGCACCCATCGCAAACTGGTTCACCAGCATTCATAACCCCCCAATTTTTATAACAACGATGGATATACGATTTCTTAATGTAGCCTTGGGTAGGAACCAAAAAGTACTTGCATACGTAGTTTTTGACGCGAGTCTCACACCATTTCATTCCTTAATTTTGTAAACATTTTATCTCATTTCATTAAAAATTAAGTATCTATGTTCCATTCCAGGGAAGTATAAAAATACTACCATTTGCTACTTTCCCAGAGAGTTGAAAATATTTTTTATAATGTTTGGCGAGATGTTGTGAAAGAGCGTTATGGACTTAAATAAATAAAAACTTGGTTTTGTCCACTGAATAGTTTATTATACTAAACGTTTCGACGTCAAAACACGTAGTATACCAAAGCGGTTTACGTTTATTTATTCAGTGGACAGAGCCAAGTTTTTATTTATTTAAGGCCGAAAATCTTTCAAATAACTCAAAAATATCGGCGGAAATAACGCGATTAATTGCCGACATAATTCTATTCGCACTCGATTTCTTTCATAAACAGATTCAAGCTAACTGTGACTCTATTAAGGCGCATAACTTTTCCTTCTCTACGTTTAATCGAAACTGAAAATTAAAAATAGTAGTTCGGTCTAAAAGTTACCAAATTACTAGGTGCTCCCGTAGCATTCACGCTACTCTGATTCTATAATATTAGAAATAAAAGGATTAGGAATCGCACTTTATTTTTATGAACTCTATTTCTATAATTAACAAGAACACAGCTTGATAGTATTCCAGAAACAGTCACAATCAAATGAAATTAAAGAAATTTGCGCAGGCCTGACAATTCAAAGTTGGATTTTGGAATTAAAAATCAACCTAAAATTATAATTTTAGCGTTATTTCATGGCAAAAAAAACATTACTTATTAATTAATGCTAAATAAAAAATCTTATAACAGAACCTTGGCATGGAAAATGCAAATGCGTACGTTTAAACCTATGATAATTATGTTTCGTAAAATTATTTTAAAAAATGCAATAAGAGCATTAGGCATTTAATTTACTCAGACAAGAAATATTATCAGCTTATTAACTGCATTTCACAGAGCACGAAAAAATCGAATTAAAAACATAGGACTTGTTCATTAGGAGTCGAAATATTTAGCATTTCATATTTTCCGCTTTTGGACAATGTATTCAATATAATTGCTTCAATGAAAATAGTTTCTAAAATTAGCTGAAAATATGTACACAAACGTTTGGTTGACTATATTTATGAGCGATTATAAAAAGTACCAACCATATAGAAAGAATTGCCAATATATTGTAACTCGACTGGACCCTTTTCCTTAGTCTGCTAACTATCATGGCCTTGAGCCTCCCACTATGATACCTTTTTACCTGTAATTGAATCCACCATCATTCAACTCAGCGTCAGCTTTCTGAGATTTTTCTCCATTTAAACCCTCCTTCTTTCCCAACACTCCTCTCCTTCGCCCTTTTTTCTTTTTACTTCACCTTCCTCACTGTACCTCTTCAAATATACGGACTAAAAGCTACACTGAGTCCTGTGTTCCGATCCTGGAATTCGGGTGACGTATTTTCGGAAACGTTCTCTTCAATCCTGGGGTGATTATTAGTACGCCGATCTTTCAGTGAAACCACAGTTGGCACAAAAAACTAGCAAGTTCCCTTTCCCCACAGCGTATGTAACCATGTCCTAAAAATAATAAACTCTGTTTTCACCATTTATAGCTACCTTTGGGTCGCAAATTAGCTAACGTGGATAGGAATAATACAAATAAAACACGACAGTAAATTTGAATATAAAGTAAAAAGTTATTAAAGATGTTTACGACACACCTACTGGCAGCCGGGTGGATAATTTTGTGCCATTTTAACGAATCCTTTTAGATATGAAAACATATTTTTAGATTGATGTTTAAAATGTGGAGATAAATCCATACATTTCAACCTATTTTCACACAATTTCTCATGATTTCCATCATGCTAGAAAGAGCACAAAGCCATATTGACAGGCTGATTCTTCTCTAGCTGAAGCGCTAACACTGGACCAAACTATTTTTTCACTCCTCCAAGGGCTCAAACGCTACCCAGTTTAATCTATCACATGCTTCAATGTCAAGAATGATCTTCATTGTATTGTTCATTTACTTATCAACTAGTCAACGGCTGTATCGATCACCATCGGCCACCGCTCTTCTAAACCTTGACCTGTAGCCCTCTCACTTTGCTCGTTCCAGGTCAGCCTGGTCATACGGCTTCAAATTGCGTGAGCTTCCTCAAATTTTATCAGCAATTCTTTCCCATAGACCTCATACACCATTATTTGCCATACGATTTCAAGCTCTCTAAATTAGAAAACTTTCATATTGACTCTCGGAAACAAATGCGAGTTCACTTATCGATTAATGAGTATTTTCTGGGTCACATGGACCGCAAAAAACAGAGAAGGAAGATTCAAAGCGAGTGAATAAACAAAACTCATTCTCTTCTTCCTCGAATCCCACAAAATGGAAAATATTTTTTAAGGCTAGGTCGAGCCAAGGCAAGCAAATGAAAATTGAAATATTAAGTACTGCCACCAAATTAAATCAGAAATATTATGTGTGTGAATCACTTTATAACGTAAAGCAGCTACGTACATTTTGTCACTAAGGGAAATAATGAAGAACTAAATATTGATGAATCTGAGTATTCAAACCTCAATTACATAAAGCAATATTGTAGGGAGGCAGAAAATTTCCACTACAGTTCTTATCAAGGAATTAATTATCAACATAGGGGCTCGCCTCACTTAAAAATCCTACGTGCATATAATTTGCAGGGAAAATTGCAATCATAACAAAAACAAATGGCTTAAGATGGATTCGGACATCAATGTAGATAAATGTTGCCACACCTACTAAACAATTTTTTTTTATAGTTTAACTGTTACCCATTGAGTTGCCGCACATCTTGTGACATGACGTATTAGATAGCAGTAGTTAGGCAAATCTGTTACCTTCAAATTACGCGAATGAGTAGCCCGTCTTTTGGGAAATTTGTGATCATGAATTGTACTCAGGAAAAAACTGTTCATTATATCGGTTAGTAATATTGTCTATATCCTCATATTCTCCTTAGTGCCCATTAGTCTAAGAATAACGATATTGTTTATCAGTATTATTCTATGAATTGTATTCGCTCAATTACTATTTATTTGAAACTGCCTGTTTAATTTACTTTGATTAATTAACTCTTTGAAATACCTCACCTTAAACATTAGAAATATTTGAAATATCTCTTTTTTCCTGCATATCTTTCACAACTACTGTCCTTAAGTCGTTCTTTTTGGCACGCCTTGCTTAAAAAATGTCCTATCTAACATTCCGAGAGATTACGTAAAACGCCATTCCAATATGCTCTTCAGCACTTCGCTGTTCTCTTATGCAATTGCACAATTTCGCAACTTCCATGCTACACCAATTCCACATTTCAAAGCTATTCTCATCTTCATGATTACCATTAATCACTAATTCTATGATTGGTTGATTGCTGCCTTATATTCTACACTATTCCTTTTCTTGCTCCACTATGTTAAAGTAGCTTTCTTATTTCTATTAACATTTTAGTTCAATTTCTTTTATTCGGGTTTCTCCCGCGTTGATTCATCTTATGGACAACAGTTTCACTGGCATGGCGGCTAGCGTCGTCAGGTCCTGAAGCTGACGACGCTAGCTGTAATGCAAGTGAAACTGTTGTCCATAAAATGAATCAACGCGGGAGAAACACGAATAAAAGAAACTCATCAAATCACCGCGGAAGCCTCCGTACCACATTTTAGTTGGCCTATGCAGTTGTCCCTCGCACTTCCTCCTAGGACTTTCCCCTCTAATATGCTTTTTACATTTTCGTCATGTCTTAAATGTGTGGCCTACCCACATAGACCTTGCCCTCTTGATTGTACTCCATGGTTTTCTCCTCTTCCATTCTTCTGTTCACTTCTTCGTTGCTGATCCTATCCGTCCATTTGATTCTCAGCATCCACCTCCAGCGCCAAATTTGAAAAGCACTCATTCCCTTCAATTCTTTCTGGCTGTCTATGAATTTGATTCATCGACCTGATGACGCCAAACATTAAAATACTTCAGATAATCTATTCCTCGGATTAAACCACGCTATTTCATGACCTATTCCATTCCTGCTTGTAATATCTTAATGATTCATACACACGTTGAAACGCAATGTGTATTATTCAAACCAAATGCTGTGAGAATTCAAACCAAATGCTGTGAGAAATGAAGGAAAATAGTATATTCTCATTTCATCATCCATTTCCACAAAAAAGAGCCTGAAGCTGTGAACTACTTCCAATTTGCACACTATCCTGTAGTTATCTCCCGAGAAAATTCTTCAATGGACCCCTAATGATTCGTTACTAGCATTTGGCGATTGGCTTCGCTATCACCTTTCTTTCCAACACTAGACTTTTCCCATAGGACAGCTTATCCCTGATTACAAGATCTTAATCATCGCCGCATCCTCTTCATTTTTGATCCTTATCGTCCTCTTTGTAGGCAAAAATAGGCTCCGCCCATCACTCAAACCCTTAAATTTCCCTTGTGACGAGGATACTTCCGATATGAACGGAACCCGGACCTACTTTCAACTCATCTTCTCGCTCATCAACCATCTCATTTTCCCCGTCATATTTCTGCTTTTTTCCCTTCGAGTTTGCCCAACGGTTTCCGTCATCTCCACAGTCCCCACCTACCACTATCACCGCTTTTTGTTTTAAGCGGGGATTTTCGCCAAGGAGATTTTGTTTACGAGGGCGTTTTTTTTTACAGCGGGGAAACATTTTTTTGTCTCAGTCAGAGCGATAACAATGTTTGCCTCACTCGATGTGGTGGCCATTTTTGGTGCACTTTTTTCCACCCTTTCTACATTTTCGATTTTTTCCTTTTGGGAAACCTGGTCCCCACGTACGGTGCCACTAGATTGCGTGGATCAACTGTGAGTATTGGGAGCAAATATCCCGAGATCAAATCTGTCAAGTAACCTTGAAATAAAAAAAACGAAGATCGTTATGGTTATCAATCAGAAACATTTGACAGCCACAACCGAAAGATATTATTTGTTGGTCTCTATAAAATATCCTTTTTTCGTAATTATCAAATGCAATCTAACGAATATGTTTATACAATGGGTGGTTACACGCGGCTCTTCAAACGACTCTAGTATAAGATCATTATTTCCTATCGTCTTCATAACCCTTCGCTGAATTGACTTCTTGTTACATACATTTTTTCGTCCCTCTTTCCTCGTCTCAGGTAATTTTTCTTTCCTCATAAAATGCCAGGTTACCATTCCACCTTTTCATATCTCTCAGTCTTCTGTCCTCCTTCACGTTTTTTCGTCAGCTCCTCTTCTTGGTTAGAATATCTGGGCCACCATTTCATATTAAATTATTATTTTATATCCCACCTTTCTTGAAGAACCAAACTGCCTAATATCTTGGTGTTACTGGTTTAGGAGCTACAGTCCCTCTAAAAAGGCAGTAATTCACCCACTATAACCATCACCGTAGAGTGTCATTCTCGAATCACTCAGTGCTTAACCCCGAAGGTTGGTTTGGATATGTGAGGGTAGAGCTCACCCCAGGCTAAGCCACAGGCGTATGAATTTCACACATTCAGGGTAGAGGGGCCAGTTCCTTTCCCTGGGCCACCTCGCACTTCGAGGATTTTTTGTTGGGTATGTCCAAATTCTTCACTCGGGATTTGAACCCGGGACCCTTCGGTCAGTAGCCACTCTCCCTCATTATCGAATATAAAACACTATTTAGGCCAGTATTTTACCAAATATGTTCGGTATTTATCATATTTTATCAATAATAATAATAAATATAAAACATAAAATAAAAATAATGACAATAGTGATTTAATAACTATTAAATAATTAATAGACCTTCCTAATCACCTTTCACCTGATAAAATGATGCTTGTAGGCCTTATTGAATGAATTTTGAAAGATAATATGCAGTCTTAAATACCTATTTATTAGCTCTTATGTTTACATTAGATTTGGGAGTGAGTTCTGGGAAGCTAGAACAAGCATCCACTTGTATCAAATCAAGACATGTTTATTACACCCACATGAAAATACCTACCCCAGCTCTAAGCAAGATCAATCATCCATTTATGTTAAATCAAGATATGTTTATTCTTGAAAATACCAAGTACATACTCAGCTCTAAGCTCAGTTGAAGCCATAAGTTTCCCCAATGAAATTTTTTTATACAATTTGTACATCCTGTTTGGAAATCCTGTGTACATGATCATTACTTTTCACATGGTTCTGTAAGGAGGGGGTTTATAATAATGGTGTGTACAATAGGAAAGCGTTTAAAGAAAAGTTGTGATAATACTTCATGTGGAAAGTCTGATGTGTTAAAAATTGCATAGTTTACCAGTGGAGACCAGCTTCTGTTCAGATTGATATCTGGAGTTCAATCAACTGAGTCTGTCTGCGTGTATCATGAGGCTACATTTTTGGAAAAATATTATCATCTGTTTGGGGTGATGTGTTGTGATCCGTTAAGAGTGCATAAAAAGGTTATCCTAGACTATATGAAACACTATACAGCTTGTAGATAAGTACGGCATTTTACCAAAGACCGAAGAGAAGAAGGGAAACAAGAATGCAATGGATGAAGAGGTTATCAATTGAGTGTTATTGCATTTCATAAAAGTGATGATACAACATATGAGGGCTAAAAAAGATTATGTAAGTGTGAGAAGTAGTAATGGTGAGAAGAATCAGAAACAGAAAAGACTGTTCCTATGCAACTTAAAGGAACTTCATTGCCATTACAAAAAGGAGCATCCCAACCTGAAAGTTGGGTTTTCCAAATTTTCCCAGTATGGTGTATGCTTGCCGGTCCACATGGAACTCGTACAGTCTGTGTGCGTTGTATTCATCAAAATGTAAAACTTATGATATCTAGTGCTAAAATTCCCAACTCATACAAAGATTTTTTAAGTATGATGGTGATTTGTTGAGTGAAGTATGATAATATTGACTCTGAAGCTTGTATGCTTGGTACATGTACAGAGTGTCCTGGATCTGGAGCAATAAGGCAGCTCTTGAATGTTTCTGAAGAAAATGAATTGATGGAGGACAAAAACACATACGTCCAGTGGATGACAACTGACCTCCATTCCTTGCAATCAGTCAATCAGCATTTCTAAGGGCAAAAAGGAATCTTAGCTTAATAACGAATGCATAATTTCTGGCGATTTCTCAGAAAATTTCACCTTTGTAGTACAGGGTTACCATTGGGCAAATTCCCTAGCCACCTTACACCCATTTGTTGCGTCCTACAAAGATGAAGAAACATTAAAATCAATTAGTATCTGCATAATCAGTGATTGTATTCAACATAGCACTACCGCTGTGGATACTTTCCAAAAATGTGTACTAGAGAAACTTTAAGCCCCTGGCACCACATATCCAAAGTATATTATTTCACAGATGGAGCAGCCAGCCAGTATAGAAACCGTAAAAACTTTGCAAACCTTTGCCACCATAAAACTAATTTTAACCTTGATACCGAATGGCATTTCTTTGCAACTTCGCATGGGAAGAGACCATACGACGGTTTTAGGGGTACTGTCAAACGTATCGTAACCAAAGCCAGCCTCCAGCGAAAAACTAGGGATTATATTTTAACTCCTGAAAATGTTTCAGTTTTGTGAGCAGGAGATAAAAGGCATAATCTTTTATTTAGTACCAACTGATACAATATTGAAAAATGAAGAAGACCTTTCCTCTCGCTTTGATAATTCACTCGCTATCCCAAATACAAGGGAAAACCACAGCTATTACCCCAAAGACCAGTTTACAATAATAGTCCGAAGAACTTCAACATCGATACTGTTCCTAGAGTTTCCTACTGTCCAAAACACTCAACCTAAGTTATCTAGGAAAGTAAAAATAATGATACCACTGCTTGCACGTATGGTGAAAACTGGTGTCTAGGCATCATAAGAGAAATCAATGAAGAGAAAGAAGACTATCTGATCAATTTCTTCAGCCCTACTGGCCCAAGTAGACCCTTCAAGTTGACAACAAGTGACATCGCATGGGTACCTCATTGTAATTTACCTCATTGTAAGACTTCTAACAGACACAGAACTTACAACTGATACAGGCCGATCGCATAAAATCAACTATGACTTGAGTATCCAGATAAGCAGCTTGGTGGACAATAAGAAGAAGTAGTTGGGTATGTGTTATCCTAGCATTCATATTTGTACATGTTTCCCCATGATTATTGAATCCCTATGTAAATGTGCGGCATGTGCTATTACTAATAAAGTGCCATATAAAGGGGCAGTAAATTCTAAACCAGACTTATTATTTTTATCATTATTACTATTGATGAAAAACATGATAAATGCCCAACATATTTGTTAAAATATTGGCCTAAATAGTTTTTTATATTCAAGGATGACACTCGACGCTGATGGTTGTAGTGGACGAATGAATGCCTTTTTAGAGGGGCTGTAGCTCCTAAATCAGGCCGAGTAACACAAAGATATTTGTCAGTTTGGTTCTTTGTACATAGGTAAACAAAACCTCATAGTTTTAATTTTTTGAAGCTACCCATTTTCTATAATTTGTCCTCGAAAATGTCCAAATTTGACCTTGGACTACCTTATGGGAATATTTTTGGGTATGAAGGGCAGAGAAAAACAAAAAAGTATTTTTTTCTATTACTAGAGGCTAATGAGTAGTTAATGCAAAAAGAATTGGGTTGTTATCTTCAACTCCCTCAGAGCTACTGCCACCCAAAATCTAAAAAAAATACAAATTAATGTGACCACTTTGACCTTCAGTTTAGAATACATGAATTTTAAATAACAAATTTCTGATTGCATACTCTATCAGAACTATTCAATTGTGACCCAACAAAAACATTTCAAACCAAAAGCTCAACCTTTTTAACGGTGGCACTATTAAACGAAAACCCTTAAATTTGCCATTTTTGTCTATCAATCTATATCAATTGTTTTTTCAGCTTTGAGGTTAGTTTTATGCCACTGCCACATTTTACCCCAATGGCCTTTTTTCGTTTGTTCAATTTTTCCCCTTAACTTGATGATCTACTCCATTTACGAGTTCATTTGAGCACTATATTAGTAATCCCATTTCTCAATTTTACATTACCTTCTGTTCATTCTTAAAAGAGCATTACTGAGCGTAATTTTACATATTTGACTTGGTCCTCCGCACTGTAATAGTATAGGCTCCCCGGAAATCCTCTTCACCCATTATCGCTACTTTAACATACTTATAATAGCCTGATGTACCAAAATATGAATACCATAATTATTCCTTTTAACGTGATTATTCAGTTTTATCTCTAGAATTAAAAATATTTAAAGTTAAAAGCCTTTTAAAAACAAAGGAATATTCCTTCAATATATGTTTTTAAAAGAAACATTCTGAGGTGAGGCATTAGAACAACGGATAAAATATACAGTCATCCCCGAGAATATATAATAATTCAAACAAAGTTCACACTTTGGAACTTATTTGAATCCATATCCACCGTACCTGATATCGAAGTATAAAACATTAAATTAGATGATATTACCTACTACTTATAGGCGCTAAGTTCCTCTAAGAACAATGGCCTCCAACAAAGAATCTCAGTCTCCTCAATATTCCACCTCTTTTCGCCGCCTTTGAAGAATAAAAGTCTTAGATCTGACATCACATCATCCAACCAGCTTGATCGCGGGCGTCCTATGAGTCTTCTTGAACTTGACTGACAGATAACGCCTTTTATACTCCTTCTCCCTTTCCTTCTTTGCACATATCCCAAACATTTCAGCCTTCAAATCGTATTTGCAGCCACCATATCTAGTTTCATATGCCTTCATT
The DNA here is from genome assembly GCA_963573305.1 of Pyrrhosoma nymphula. NCBI lineage: Eukaryota > Metazoa > Arthropoda > Insecta > Odonata > Coenagrionidae > Pyrrhosoma > Pyrrhosoma nymphula. Next base: position 107,575,707 of record OY754337.1, on the reverse strand, counting down.
GAATTTATCTTTTGTCTTATCCCCTCATTGAATCTTAGTCTCCATCTAACCCCATCCCTAAATGGGTCAATATATTTCTCAAAACTTTCCTCGATGTTGTGTTTTTCTTCTATATATTGACAATATGTTAGATATATGTATCTGGGAGAACTAATGCAGATACTGGGGAAAATAGAAATAGATTGGCGTGATAGGAGACTCATTCGAAACTTATATATGGGGCAGAGGGCTCAAGTAAGGGTAGCTGACGGTGAATCAGGGTGGACAGTTATAGGTCGCGGGGTACGGCAAGGGTGCCCGTTGTCGCCTTTACTTTTTAACATCTATGCTGAGGAAATGGTAAGAGAGGCATGGGATGACCTAGATGTGGGAATGAAAGTAGGAGGCCAGTGAATAAAGTCGGTTAGATTCGCAGACGACCAGGCGTTGGTCAGTAGGTAATCGAAAGGATTGCAAACTTTAGTAGATGCACTGGAAAAGCAGTGTGAGAAATACGGAATGAAGATAAATAATAGGAAAACAAAAGTAATGAGATTCTCTAGGACAAAGAAAGCGAAGCTGGTGATAAGAGTAGGAAGTCACAAACTGGAGCAAGTAGAACAATTTAATTACTTGGGTAGTACGCTAAAAGAAACAGGACATAGTAGCAAATACATTAGGAGGAGAATAGCGCTAGCGAAGGGAGAGTTTAATAATCGAAGGGATCTGATGACGGGGACCTTAAGTAAGGATGTAAAAAAGAGGCTGGTGAAGAGCTTTATATGGAGTGTGGCGTTGTATGGAGCAGAAACGTGGACCTTGAGATAGGAAGACAAAAATAGGCTGAAGGCTTTCGAGATGTGGGTGTGGAGGAGGATGGAGAAGGTGTGTTGGACGGAAAGGAAGACAAATGAGGAAGTGCTTGACATGGTGGGCGAGGAGAGGAAACTTATAGATGAGATTAGGGGAAGACAGGGTAGGTGGCTGGAAGGGGTAATGAGGGACGATGGTTTTCTGAAGGCCGTGATAGAGGGTAGGATGTTGGGTAAGCGGGGAAGGGGAAGGAAGAGAATCGGTTTTATGGACGGGATGAAGAAAGGTAGGACTTATGCTGAGATGAAGAAAGAAATACTAGAGGTAGAAAGGGCATGGCAGGTGTAAGAGTTCGTTGGATATTCTCTGACTTTCATCACAACCTACCTCTAACCGGTAGACTACTGCAATGATGATGATGATATGTATATTTTATGCACCATTGCGTTATTTTATTTATAGAATACATTCAGATCTTGACGATGTCAGGTATTCAATATGAATGATAAAAATTTAAATCGAAAGTACTATCCACTTTATTTTACATTGACGACACGTTTTTTGGTGTATTGCATAGTAATCATCTGGTACAATGACACAATTGTACCATATTATGGCTATGCCGAGCTTAATACGCCGAAACTTGTGTCGTCAATGTAAAATAAAATGGACATTACGAATCCATTCATTTTTGAAAATGCTGTTTCACCATATCCCGCCAGACACGGTCGACTTTATGTGAATCTTAAAAATCAAAATCTTTTTTGAATGTAGGTACTCTTCGTTGCTCTAAAAGAAAATTTACTAAAACTTAGTTCTCACGTTTGCCAGTAAAGCTCGTGACTTCTTTAATTTGGTTACTCTAGTAAGCTTGAAAAAAAAAGAAAAACGTCTGGTACAGTGAAACACCATTCCAGTTCATAAGTCATCAGTGGATTGAAAATACATTGATTATTTTTCCAAGAAACCCAGAAACGTGATTTCAGAATTAATAACTAACTACCTTCTACAAGGATATTTCATCATTATTTGGACCATTCAGATTATTAAATCCTTTATATGATTAAACATGCTATTTTAAATTACTTGCTGATTTCAGAATACCATAAGCCCCATAAATTTGTTATCCGGCCACATTTGACTCTGAAAAAGTAAGCTAAAATGGTTAGGGAAAGGAAAGTTAAAAACTTAATGCACTTGCTCAAATAGGAAATCGGTTGAAAACTCTGGAAAAACGATCTTTCCAAAAATTCTTCGAGTTCTTCAACCCTAGGATATTAAGGAAACGGTTGAAACCCAGGTCATTGTAATAAAAATCATTGGTCGAGTTCACAGAGTTATTTTCATTTCAAACATGCACAAAGCTGCGGAAGCTAAGATGCACGCATAAGCGGTATGATGGCTCATCTTAAATCTACGCCAGATCCTTAAAGAGATGAAAAAAAACTTCCCCAAGAGCTGCAGCTATGACGTACCGGAATCCCACATACGCCTCGTCTCCGGAAACTTTTCCCCGAGTGCTTTGTGTACTCCTTGCCTCTTGACGGGTATGAGCGCTGCTACATTTCAATACAATGGAGTATTTAGTACCACTCCAAGGGATCTAGTTTGATGGGACGCTCTCGTCTCGTTCGCCCTCGCTCTCAGTCGTCCTTGCGAGCCTTCACGTCCTCGACCAGTCTCGTATCACCCTCTCATTTCCACCCCTCTCCTGGAGAGAGCAGCACTATAGGAAGTGAGTCGTCCAACCCCCGTCCTTTCCTTCCCTCAGAGATCACACAAAAGACCCCGAGGGGAAGGCTGGGATGATGGGAGAGAGAGAGAGAGACAGAAGGCAGCCTCATGAAGGGGATTCCCGTGAAAAGATCGGTGGGTCGGAGTGGAAGAGGTATGGCGGGGCACTTGGGCTGAGTCTTATTCGATATCGAAAAATAGAATGTATCTATGTATATGACAGTATCGAAACTCATACGGTATCGTACGTTTCACGATGTGTAAAATAGCATACTATTACATTATATAGGAGTTGGAGTTGTTTTCGAAAGGCCTCGCTTTTCGGCTTGTTGAAATGTCGGAATTTTTAATGTTAGCATCCAATTGTAATGACAGTTTTTCATCAAAAAAGTTGCAATGCATCGAATGACAAAATGATATGGAGCAATGTACATGACTCTACCGCATGGAATCGCATATTAAATCAAAATACATCGCATTATACAGCATACAGTACGATATTGTATATTGCACGATATCGGAGGTGGACATATCACGTGAGGCAAGGTGGCTAGGGTTGTGCGACGTCGTGATTTCAGATTGGACAAATTTTCATGAGAACATTAGCTATAAGTCAAATTTCTGTCCCATTATAGCCTGAGATAGCATAAAATTAGAATTTATGTCATATCAGGCTCACAAAAAATAGATATAGACAGAAAAAAATAGATTGATATCGCATATTATACGGAATTGGATACGGCGTATTAAAGCAGGAGATTACATATCGATGTACAGCAAATCGGATGCGACGCATCGCGAAATGCCACGGCCATAACGGTTTCATGTGAGGAAAGTTGTGGATGAGGTAGTGGAGAATGGGGAAAGGGAGGTAGGAAGAGGGGGTTGAAAGTCAGAAATTCACGATGACACGAGGCGAGGGTAGTTTCCCGGAGACGGCGAAAGTGCTAACGGGAGAGAAAGGTAGAGAGAGGACCGTATAGGAGGAAGGAGTGTAATTAGTGTAATGACATAGGTAGAACTGTCTCTACGCTAATGTTTTAGTCAAATGGGATCACTCGCAAGTTTTACTTAGCAGCCGTATTTAATACAACAACAAGAACTCTACCCGCAGAGGAGTGAAGTAGGACTTGCCTTTTAGAGCCTCTTATCGGAAAGTCGAAATAACAACATGACACTTAGAACGGGCACACATTAAGGTATCAGTTAGATAATGTATACTGATTTTAAGTGTGAGTATTATTTCAGGCAAGCGTGTAGCTCGATGCTACACCCTAGATACATATAGAGCATTTTATATCATGTAAATTAATCGAATACCGGTCCTATAAGCAGAGTAGTGTCCAGAAGCTGCTCTTTAGACAACACGATGCAACATATTTGCACGATGCCACTTTTATACTCGAAACATATTTAAAATTGGTTGTGTCTCATTAACTCATTTGGGAAAAATAAATTAGAGGCACTTTTCATAAAATTTCCATCGCTGTCTTTGGTGCATAATCATTCCTTCAGGGTATTTTCTGCAAGAATGGAAGGCCTTAAAGCAGGAAATATTCAAATTTCAAAAATGGTGTCTTATAAAGCTATTCACCATGCCTGTATATGACTAAGCTGCTAAAATCACTTGATGAAAAGAAGCTGCCTCATACGCTACCTTTACAATATCATTCATCATAGAACGGTTGAATACAATTTTCCAATTATTGGAAAGCATGTAAATTATTACAATTGAGAGAGTTTCAAAATTGCGAGTGAGCATACGTTGAAATGATAGCAGAATACAATAGTTTATCATAATTTCATCCCAACCAATTAGCGGAAAAATAAGTAAGTCCTCAGAGTAAAAATCTTACTTAAAAATTAATGACAGGACGAAGGGGCCTGGAAGAAAGAATTTAAGGTATTAAAGGCGAGAAAATGTTTGAAATGCAAGGAGAACGTGAATAATTTGTATTTTAGCGCCAAATTAGATATTAAAACATGTTACTAATGGTCATAGAGGACAATCTCACACGAAAAATGAAACTAAAAGAGAAATAATAATATAAACAAAGACCAAAGAGCATATATACATCTTGTTAAAGTGCATAATGATCGCGTTATCTAAACAGGCTATAAATTTCGGATTTGAGAAATCCCATAGAAATGATCATTTGATGCAAAAAACAATGCATAAATACCTTTTCTGTATTCCCCGAAAATTCCAAAATATGGAAGCGGTCATTTTAATTTAAACAAGCCTACCAACCTCGAGAATACACCTGCTAACAGACAATATTTTGTTTCATTTAGCTTTTCATGTAAAACCAAGGTTCGTAAAATATAATAAATGTATATCTGATAGCTTTGTTATAAAAAGAAATTTTTCAGTTTTCGAAAGCACTTTAGATAAGGATATAATACACGCTTTGGGTCCCCAGGGATTTTTAAAAAACGACATAGAATTCACATTACATATCTGAGAATTAAAAACGGAGCAGATGAGAGAACTTTAGTTTCCAAACTCATTCAAAAATGACCAAGGGGTACTGTCCGATTTGATTACCTCACGCAAATATTACTGAATTGCACTTAAAACTGCACTTGTTCCAGTTGCAATAAGAAGCAGTGAACATAAATACCGTATTTCCGGGAAAACATGAGATAAAATATATCTCAGGAAATATTTCACTACAGTGCCTCTACATTCAAAGACAAAGAAAGTTGAAATGGAAAAAAATAAATAAATGTCGTTCATTTATTTTCCACACAGATATGATCGAGCGACTAAGAGCAGGAGAGCTGTGTTCTGGAATTCATCGCGATTCTCTTCGACGCAAAAAAATATGAACGCAGAATTCGACCATGACGTCACTTTTCGCGTCGGTGCTTGATATTTTGTTAAGCCCTAGATATGGCAGACCAGTGTGCCTTCAAGTACACGATAAGAGAATAGATAAGACGAGCAACATTTTGAATAACGGAAAAGATATTCATTTAGCCTATAATAGCAGAAAAATTAAAGATTTCTCAAAAAAAAATAAAAATATTTAGAAAAAATATTTGGCTACATTCGGACATAACAACGGAGATATCGTTTAAATATAATTATTTTGTAGCAATATTGGGGAAGATTTTTGCTACAAAATCCATAGAAGAGTTGAAAACGTTCTTCGTACATAAGTATTCTAATAGAATAATTCATTTTACTGCTTGGGAGATACACTGAAATTATCGTTTTACTTATGCATACTGCATCATTTTGAAACAAATAAAGTGCTCAATGAACCGAGGAAATAAGGCTTTTTGAATATGTTTCACACACTTTCGGAAGCACTTAGAAGATGAGACAATTATACGCCACACTGATTATGGTCAGGGAAATACGTTTAATATAAGCTAATCTCGCTGAAAAATAAGAAAGGTGGCTGTGAAAAAAAGAAATCATAACGGTTCTCCATCTACCGCTTCAGGACTCAATAAATTGTACATTCAATGTGAAATTATTAATAGCATCTTAATGTATTAAAAAATAAATGTTCAGAATCACTGGTAAACGCAAGATACTCGTTCATTACACACATCCATTTTCATCGCTGATATTTTCCCCGGCCTAAAAGCTTATGTGTTCACTGCGAAGTGAAGGAATGAAGGGAAAACTCGTAGGGTACTATCTTTCTTCAATTGGATTCTAACTAGTCCTGCCTCGCCCTTATTGGTTGGTATACAATTCGAATGGCCGCATGTCTCAACGGCCGACACGTTATAGTTTTTTGGAAAAGGAAGCGCAGGACTATTCCCCTAGCAGCGAAGACTAAGAAAGAAGAAGGTTTTGTTTCAACGAGTGGAAAAACGAGTCCATTCAACGATGAGATTTAAAACTCATTTGTTCCAGTATAGTTGTGTATGTGGTACGCCAAGGAAAGTAGATTGTTGACACATTGACGTCTAATAGAGGGGCCAAAGTGGATGGTTAACAACATAATTTCATTTGATTTAAATTTTATTTAGTCCCTACCCTAATCCTTTGTTTACATGGGCCCAAAGGTTTATAATATGTTGCCTTTGAAAGCAAAAAATGTTAAAATTTGTAAAAAATTTCTAAATTTAGCCAAGTCATGGATACTGGCTTTGGAAAATGCTGTCAGATTCTTTTGATTTTATTAGATTTTTTCTTTGTAGAAACATTACTCGTTATTCTGTATCTATATTCATATCAGCAATAATTCAGATTTTAAAGGTATTATTGTTTATTGTTAATTTATTTCACTTTTGTATGTAAAACATTGAAGAGTTAGCAATGCATTATACATTCATGAAGGATGCCTAAGCACAGGTTTTCCTTTTGAGGCAACCCAGCTATCTTAATATAAGAGAAACAATTGCACATTTCCACGAATTGCCGATGTAATTTGTGGAAAAGTGCAATTGTTTCTCTTATATTATGAAGAACTTCCACGATATCTCGCCTGCATCTGTTGAATTTATTAGGAATGCCGGCTATCTTGTTTATTTTTGTGATTAAATTAATTTAATAACTTGTTTGTTTGTTGACAGTAATAAACTTACTTACCAAATTACTTACAAGTGACTAAAATCCGTTGCAGTGAAAGTCTATCTTAGTTTGAGTTATACGATGTTGGGATCATTTTTTAAAATTTAGTTGGAAAATCAAGGTTTAAGTTTGTCATAAAACAGGTCAAGCGATAATTATTTCGGTTACTTCTATGATTACAGAAAAAACTCATACAATAATATCCTGTCAAGTGGTGATGGTGTTTTCCTGTCTTCTCATTGTCAGTAAACGAAAAATTATACATCTGGAGTTTAAATGTTTTCCGGTTTTCTACCTCGTAAGTAGTCTTCAGGTGACGACAGTTTCGTTCATCTTCCAAAGAACACACACAACTAAAAGAAGTTTCTTTGATATGAAGATGTTCTCACCTGAAAGCAGGCTACGCGGTGGAGAACAGGTAACTCTGAACACTAAGTCAATAAATATCGCGGATAAATTTCAGGAGCAACAATAACCTTCGAAGCAGGTAATCTCAGGTGAACTCTTGCTCCGAGATTAAATTAAGTCAAGGATGCATACTCTGGGAGGTTTTAACTTACACCTGAGGTACATAAAGTTTTGTTTACGGCACTTTGTGTCCAGTAAAACAGCACCACCTTGCTTCGGAAGCGTAATACCGTCCTATCAAACATCCCCACGGTTAGCGTTCCGAAATTGAAACTACTGCAGATTTCAAGTGGATCAAATAGCGAAGGAGGTTCTCTCCGCTATATTTCCCATGGTATATGATAGGACATAGAAAGCTACTGGTACACAATAAACGTTTTTCCACATGATAAAATTGTTTTGGTCCAAATGAAGATTAATTGCTCGTTGATGTTTCACATTTCACAAAAGCAAACGTTAACTTTAGACAGGTTTACCAACATTTCTCTCCTTCCGAGTTTTCTGTAGGCTTTCTAGGTGACATATTAAGTATCGGATTTTCACTAGCTCATTTCCAGTCAGGAAATCAAAACGCTTGAGGGGCTCTTAAACTTCCTGCTTCCAATTTCCAATTTCGCTTTGCCCTAACCCAATTGTTCGACGCTAATACGAGCTCTGCTAGCAGAGAGGTTGGGGAGAATACGCTCAAGCACCACCGTTTGGACAGCTCGGTATTACGGAGGGAGAGGAGAACAAATAAAGGCATACGACCTTGAAGCGGCTGAGTTGGAAGCAAAAGAATGGAGAGGTTGATCCAGGGCTTGGATTCGTATGCTTTCGCGTCCTTTATGCATGGCATAAATTGTGATCGATAGGAGACGGGTGTCCACCCGTCTGACCCTCAACCATGGGTTCCCATAAAATAAGGGTAAAGCTGGGGCTCCATTGGCTGCGCTTGACCGAGAAATGAAGCCCATATCTTTGTCAGGGAATGTATTTTAAATAAACTAAAAACCAAAGGAAATGACATGCGAGTAAGATCAGTTAGTGGTACCTACTCCATACCTACTGTTTTCTCGGAATGAAAGTAAAAGGAAGAGGTAATAATATAATAGTTTGGATTATAAGTCAAAAGTATCGTTCACAACATAGTTTATCAACGGTGAAGCTGGAAGGGGAAGCTTTGGTTCCTACAGATGAAAGATGATAGCATTCCTAACTTTTTCCCATTCGTTCCCAAAATAGTGTCAGTTTTTTCATTTAAATATGAGCTTATAATAAGTCCACGCATAGTTTCCGTTCATAGGAACTACCACACAATATGTTGAGTCATCTTTAACTTATTCAATTATTGTACCTGTTGACACTTTCCAAATACAGTTATAGCGTTATGCAAACTACGAAGTTCGATGAGCTTTATATTTTAGCTTCAAGATCCTGAATATGAAATATCTTAATATCTAAATAATTACGATAAGGAGATCATCTAAAATCAATGGTCTGCGAGTTTACTTCGTAGAATGAATGCATTTTAGTTAAAATGAAAACTTGGTTATATTCTACACAATTTTATTAAGAACACGACCGGTTTCGACCTTTTCAGGTCATTCTCAAGTGTTACAATATTTGAAAACAGACAGGGCGGTATATATATGTGTTGGTATCACATTGGTTGAACGGGGGGGGGGGGGGAAACTTCAAGGACAGTGGTGGTTAGAAGGCTATGAAAATCTGGGGGGGAGAGGGAAGGGAAGGTCAAAAAAGGAAGGTTGGCCGGCAAACAACTGGTGGCGAGGGTACAATGACAGCATATCTGACTATGGGGATGGGGGTAGGGGGACTGGTACTGAGTAGAAGGGGGAGGAGTTGGAAGGGACTAGGTCATTTAATACATCATTCTTATATATATTAAAATACGCTAAAATTTCAAAATTCTCTATAAAAACCAGCTTCTTCCCCTTGTCACAAACATGTAAAAGTTTAGGTATAAAATCCGAGTTGTGGTCATTTTCAATTAAATGAGTAGCAAACATAGATTTGTTGTTACAATTTAAAAACGATTTAAAATGTTCAGATTTACGTATGCTTATTTTTCGTCCAGTTTGTCCAACATAAAAACAATTACATCCAGGGGTATCACAATTTAACATGTACACTCCACTTTTGTCACAATTAGAATATCTGTCTTTAGAGTTAAACAGCAATTTATCGAGAGTCATGGGGTTATAAAAACACACTTTAAACTTATTATTGGGGATGGATTTGTTGATTTTGTACGACAATTTTTTGATGAAGGGTAGCTTCACCCATTTGGTATTCGATACAGGGATCGGGGAAAGAGCAGTAGCATCTATTATGGCACGTTTTCGGCGTAAGCGATGTAGTAATGTATCAATTAGGGAATCATTAAAGCCATTATTCCTGGCGATACCTTTGATAAAAGTGAGCTCTTTTGAAAAAACATCGGAAGAAAGAGGTATAGAAAGTAGGCGATTAATCATAGAGTGGAAAGCAGCCATTTTATGCGAGTGGTGATGGTTTGAATCATTTCTAATTACTATATCGGTGAAAGTATTTTTCCGATAGATGGAAAAATTATGGTTTGATTGATTACGGAAAATTGTTAAGTCCAAAAAGTTAATTTTATTGAATCCTATTTCCATGGTAAAAGTAATTGACTCGTGAAGTGAATTTAGGAGGGGCAAGAAATTACTAAAACTAAACTAAATAAAATTATTTAATACGAAACATCCTCTCCTTAAAAACTTAGTTTATTACTATCGTTACGTTGATGACATAATCTGTTTGTGGACCGGTAGTACTAGACAACTAAACCTGTTCTTGCCCCTCCTAAATTCACTTCACGAGTCAATTACTTTTACCATGGAAATAGGATTCAATAAAATTAACTTTTTGGACTTAACAATTTTCCGTAATCAATCAAACCATAATTTTTCCATCTATCGGAAAAATACTTTCACCGATATAGTAATTAGAAATGATTCAAACCATCACCACTCGCATAAAATGGCTGCTTTCCACTCTATGATTAATCGCCTACTTTCTATACCTCTTTCTTCCGATGTTTTTTCAAAAGAGCTCACTTTTATCAAAGGTATCGCCAGGAATAATGGCTTTAATGATTCCCTAATTGATACATTACTACATCGCTTACGCCGAAAACGTGCCATAATAGATGCTACTGCTCTTTCCCCGATCCCTGTATCGAATACCAAATGGGTGAAGCTACCCTTCATCAAAAAATTGTCGTACAAAATCAACAAATCCATCCCCAATAATAAGTTTAAAGTGTGTTTTTATAACCCCATGACTCTCGATAAATTGCTGTTTAACTCTAAAGACAGATATTCTAATTGTGACAAAAGTGGAGTGTACATGTTAAATTGTGATACCCCTGGATGTAATTGTTTTTATGTTGGACAAACTGGACGAAAAATAAGCATACGTAAATCTGAACATTTTAAATCGTTTTTAAATTGTAACAACAAATCTATGTTTGCTACTCATTTAATTGAAAATGACCACAACTCGGATTTTATACCTAAACTTTTACATGTTTGTGACAAGGGGAAGAAGCTGGATTTTATAGAGAATTTTGAAATTTTAGCGTATTTTAATATATATAAGAATGATGTATTAAATGACCTAGTCCCTTCCAACTCCTCCCCCTTCTACTCAGTACCAGTCCCCCTACCCCCATCCCCATAGTCAGATATGCTGTCATTGTACCCTCGCCACCAGTTGTTTGCCGGCCAACCTTCCTTTTTTGACCTTCCCTTCCCTCTCCCCCCCAGATTTTCATAGCCTTCTAACCACCACTGTCCTTGAAGTTTCCCCCCCCCCCCCCGTTCAACCAATGTGATACCAACACATATATATACCGCCCTGTCTGTTTTCAAATATTGTAACACTTGAGAATGACCTGAAAAGGTCGAAACCGGTCGTGTTCTTAATAAAATTGTGTAGAATATAACCAAGTTTTCATTTTAACTAAAAAGGAGATCATCATTTGTTTTATGATTAAATGGCAACCCTCTTTAAAGAAGTATCTGTAAACACTACAACTACTTTATTTCAGATAATGCATCACATGATTTAATAAATATGAGCCCCAACTATTGACGTCGCAGAATCTTGGCAGTTGGTGGGTCTATGACTCAAGTCTAGTACTGATACGTTCCATGGTTTCAAGCTCAACTATGCGGAAGTTGAATTTCACAAATGAAAAATGTTTGTCTAGTACTGATTATACTACTAAAATCATAATTAGAAACTAATTGAATTCCAGGTAAGCTATCTAGTTATGCTTTCTTAAAGAAAAACTAATCGAAAGTTCACACACGATTCCAGTGATTAAAACGACGAACACAAATTTCATGAAGGATTAACTTCATGATTCCAACCTTTTCCAGGATTCTTTCCAGTCGAACCAAATCCACGCCTTTTCCCTCGACCTCTCGGTTCGGAGAGACACAAGAGAGAGTCTGAGGCGGAGTAAGCGGAGGAGGCTGGTAAGGCGGCATGCGAGCCGGGGAGAGAAAGGGCGTCAAAGATCCTTTCGGACGTGGGGAAGAGTCAAAGGCGGCGGCGGGAATGGGGGGAGGGATGTGGGAAGAGGCCGGTGCGGTCTCCTGAGCCATTACACCGGTAGAAAGGAAGAGCAAGAGAGAAAAAAAAGAGGCTGTGCGAGACTCTGCTATTGGGAAAAGTAGGATGAAAGAAGCGGAGGGGGTGATGAGAGAGAGTGGGGGACTTGGGTGAAAGAAAACGGAAGGGAGAGGACGGTGGGGGGATTTATTTCCGGGAGGAGAAAAGAGAGACATCTAGCGGAGGGCACCTGAGGAAGAAGCCGACGCCCGGAAAGGGTGGGGGTGTACAAGAGCGATGAGGTGACACCATGGAATGTGGGGCATAAAACGCTTCAGTTCCTCCCGATTCCACGTAATGCGCACTTCAGAATGGGCACGAGGAATCGTCCTAAGGTATCAACTCTCGTGCATTTGACCATGATCATTGGCCTCTCGACGCTTGAGAGATTCCGTCATAAAAGATTCTTTCTCTACACTACAAGAGATTTTAATTGACACAGATCACGCCCATCAACGATGATACCTTTGTGTATATGAAACAAGTTTACTTCAAACCAAATTCGACCGTGCTACCATGAATTAATTTTAGAGTACAGTTGAATCAACAGGCGTCACTACAGCCAGGTTTTTCAAATAGGTATTTCTGCTGACATAACTAACGTAGACTTCTATGCCAAAATGTCACAAATTAACCTGACTGTATCGAGAAAAAAACTGCTCTAAAAGCAGTAAAATGAGAAGAATAAGCATACATAATTCCGTCTCTATATGGCCCATTTTTTATTTTAATTTCAAGTTAATAATTTATTTAATTATTTACCCTAAGTCGATTAACTCCTCGGATCATTAAAGATAAATAGCACATAAAATAGTATTCAGCATACGACAAAACTACACGTAGAGTAACGTGAAATGCTTCTTGAAATCAATTTAATTTTCTTCAATGTACATTTGTGTATGAAGTAATTAGATATTATGATAAATCGGTCTAAAAAGCTGTAAGGATGAGGTTTGCATTGAAACAGCCATTTTTTATTTGGAATTAAATAGCATATACCTTCAAAATCAACTAATTTGCATCTAGCTTTCTGTTATAGAGATGAATTATTGACGAGAGTCTGCGACGGAGCAAGGGAGAACACATTTGTACATAAAAGATAACCTCGGTGGAGACTCGAGATTGAGGAACATTCGTGCTTTTTTGAAAAAAAATAACTCACCTTAAAGAAAAATTATGGCATTTTGATAAAACTTGAAAACTGCAGATAAAATGAAAATTGCCGAATTAAACCCTTTTTCGTCAAGAGATAATTAAATCAAGGATGAAATCATTGAATACTGTGCTTGATGACAATAGATTTTACTCCCGCCACAAGATTACAAATTGCTCCTTTGGTCAATTTCGATCCAATAATCGCTTTTCACTTTGACGATGACGCACTAAATTAGAATCACGCAAGGTGAATCCCGATTTGAATACCTTGGTGGCAGAACCTGATGCTTTAACGTCATGTTTTCCGAGCATTCTTTCCGCTAGTTTGAGCTAACCTGGTAGCAGTTCATAGGCAGGTAGAGTATTAGCTTAATTGGGTGCGTCTGAAAATATGGTTTTTGCGGACCACGGTGCTAAGCTAAAATCACACAGGTAAAAGTGCGAAAATTTCACAAACGAAAAATTATTCACCTTGACCAGGATTCGAACACAGATCCCTAGATATTGCGCTGAGTGCTTAAGTAAGTATCTACAAGAGATAAGGACGCCTCGATAACTTAACTGGCTGAAGCACTCGGCGCGATATCGAGGGATCCGGGCTCGAGTCGCAGTCAAGGCGAATGATTATTCCTCTGTGGAATTTTCGCACTTTCGTGTACTTGAGGATGACTCCGCAAAGGTAATACCTTCTATCATGACCAGTCCCGGTATCCTCGAAATTTGTCTCACAGTTTAACTCGAATGCAACGGAGTTTCATCAAATATAATAAAGCTGATAAAAACTTCTTCTTGAAATCTTCAGGGCTTGTCCTTAAAAGCGTGAATTATGAACAGAATGATGCAAAAGGAACAAAATGACATACCTAATGTACAAAATGTTCTGGTTCCTTTAGCATCATTCTGTTTATGATTCACGATTTTAAGGAAAAGCCCTGAAGATGTCAATAAAAGTTGACGAAACGTTGGCTAAGTCCATGTGAGCGTAAATTATTTAAAAGAAAAAGGCCAGCACTAAAAATATATTTATACTGATAAAAACTCCAGTTATGCGTAAACGTTTCCGTACACTGCTGATATACCCGCAGTTATCACCCTAAACAACCACTAAGGTCACCCAGTATGTTCAGCCTATTGCGTGCCACGGTAAATCTATTACAATCCGTCGGGAGATAGGGGATATTACACTGATGGGGGAGAACTGCCATAAACACATCGGAGATGGATCTCCTCCTTTAAAGAGCCACGCGTGGGAAATGTCCCTTGATGTCAACTCTTTCTCTCCTCCCATTACATCGGGTGGAGAGAAAACGAAAAAACGGTCGTATCCGTTTGCACATACTATTTTCGACCGATTAGGATTTAATTCCCAAGTGCCTCCATTGCGCACCGCTTGTGGCGCATGAAGCCAGGTGGAAGGATAACAAAATAGGCGCAACAGGAAAGAATGGTCAAGTGGATCAAAATGGCGATATAGAAAGCGTAACGATTGGCGGAGAAACTGCGCCGTTAGGGCACAGGGAAAGCCCTTTTAAGAGAGATGAGGGTTCTCTTCTGGAGGGATGATCAAAGGCCCAGGATATAGATATATCCTAGATTCGCAGCAGCAAAAGAATAGAGGATTTGTGAAAGGGATCGAGGGTTTATAACGAAGTTATTAGGGAAAGGCTCCCGCAAGGATTGGAGATAATATTAGAAAAGGATATGAATTCGAGGATAAGTGAGCATTGGTGAACGACCTTCGCCATTAAACTACTCCGTACGAGACCTACTTGTGCGTTCCAAAAATGACAACTAGTCCATGATGGGGGATTGTTGTCATTTTCCTTAATGATTCCTACTCTACCTATTGCATAATTATTTTTTCATTTCCTACTTTTATCTCAAATACATGTTTCCACATCACTCAATATTTATATTTAGTCGATTTTGGCTAATAACCATCACCAAATAAAAATAATACATGACTCAAAGACAACGTGAGACGGAATGGTAATTATAATTGTTAAAAAAACTCACGTTAACATGCTATGCGACCCTTAATGCGAGTGAACACAAAGAGAGCCTTGTAAGCTAAAAGAGAAACGAAGTATGAGAGATTGAAATAATTCATACATTAAAGACCTTACAAAAACCATAAAAACTGGTTTAAATCGATTTATGAGATAAAATGAAAAATATAGGCCCGGTATCGCATCAAATGGACGTAGGCATTGGGATACGATGAAAAATTAGCAGAACCTTGTTTCAATAATTACTATTCACGATTGATTTATGCTTCATATTGGTTCGGTCTTCTCCTGGAATGCATCTCTATATCTGCCGCATAATGCACTAATTTTCTTACAGGATACTTACACAATCTCTTTCTTTATTTCCTTTAGCATCCCACCATCTCTAAGAACATCTGGAATCACCTTATTTGCCTCCTACCAGATTTATTATAACTTCTCCTCTACCATGAGTAATCATTCGAATTTGTTCTATGGTTATCGTACGTGATACCATGGAAGTACTGGTAGTTATATAAATACCAGCATAATTTCTGAATAATAAAATAAATTAGCAAAAAAGAAAGCCATTCTAAGAGTGAAGAAGGCCGAGAAACCAAAAATAAATAAGAACAGAAGAAGACTGACTATAATAGTAGAGAAATTAAAGAATAATAACATATAAATTTCAAGTGAATTCATGGATATACTGCTCCTGTGGTGAATAAATGATTTAAAGGTGTGTTTCACTCAGCATTTGTAAATTTTTGGAAAACCCTTTACTGCACGTTAGCGCAATGTATTCATCTTTTGCAGTAAACTATTGTCTGCAATGGGAATCATCGCAAACACTCCTCTTAAAGTTGTCGCGATTTAATTTTCACACAACACGCTTTCATCATTTGTCAAAGGATGTTCCTCCAATCAGAACATTCCCTTCTACACTGTAGGGCATCTCAATCCCTCTCCATCAATTTTTCTTTGAATCTTCCCAGGCAAATTTCTCTTTCATTCCAACAAACCTTGTTCTCATTTTCTTCATTCGAATACTATTTCATTTTTATTTAGTTCATTGCCTTTTTAAAATATCTAGATTAACAAAACAGCTCTAAGCTAATATATTTTTAATGCCCTACTTGTTGAATCAAATTAAATTTATAATTAAATTCTCACTCTCACGATTTGAGAAAATTTTCATACTAGTAGATGGAATGCCCTCTGTAAATAATCACCATCATTGTACAGTCACACTATTTCAAGGAGGATTTTCTAACAGCCATTGACGAAGCCAGCCACCAAAGAAGTTGCTTACAACCATTATATTTTAAAAACGTTTGAATATCCTTTGTAGAATGTATTTTTCTGATAACAATTGTATCAATCTGTAACATAACAGCTTGGGCCATTATTGTAAAAAATCGAGGGAGACGAAAAGGTACGCCTTATTGGGCGTGTGTAGCACGAACTCGTGGCGAATAAACAATAATGAGGAGTGGAGAAACACAACTGCCAATAGGGTAAGCAGAGCAATAATAGCGAAGCACCAACACCTAGTAACGGGGAGAGTTTTAAACAAGAGTTAAGAGAGAGCCATGGGGAATAACGCACGCGGCCAAGATGGAGTCCGGGGGGAAGTTATAACCAAAGTATGAGGAGTGAGATATAGTAATGTAGATCACCACCTTTGCTGATTAAGTTGGGAGCAGAGTGAAATACGGAGGAGGATCGCGCATCAGAGCAACCACCCTGCGTTGTTTTTTTTGTGAGGGGAGAAAGGAGTGACCAAGGAGGAGCGTGGCAGGGAATCGCCTTTCGTACCTGCTCGTCATAGGAGTGGCCTAATGTATGCACATATTTTATGTTTATTTGTATAAAAAGTGAGCAGTGAAAATAAGTGAGTGCATTATAAATGTGTGAAGGGTGATAGCTCAAGTGTGCACAACTGTGCTATGGCCTTTTTAAATGAGCCAAGAAGAAAGAAGATAAGATAAGTGGAGGGCAAGGTATTGATTAAATGTACCATCTTTTAAATGTGTGTAATCGTATTAGTAGGTAAATTTAAGATTTTGGCTAAGACTTTATATACCACACTTAACAGAGCTATGCGACGGTAGTTTTCACAATTGGCCTTATCCTTTTTCTTATGAATTGGGCAAATAATAGCCAGACTCCATTCCTTGGGCATCTGCTCTGATTCCCATATATCCACTATCAATTGGTGAATGAGAAGTGTAAGCTGTTCCCCTCCACATTTAATCATCTCTGCTGAAATATTATCACTTCCTGGTGCTTTATTATTTCTCAGAGATTTTATCACTTCCTTCACTTCTCCTATCGATGGAACCGGTACTGGAATTGTGTCTGTCTGTGGTTCTTGCCACTGTTGTTCACACTCCTCTTCATCTACTTCTGCGGTCACGTTCTCTGCAGTGGCATTCAACAGTTCACTAAAATATTCAGCCCATCGTCCTAGGATTTGTTCTTTTCCACCAATCATATTAATTAAATTAATAAGATTGACACAAATGACCCTAAAGAATACAATATGTAAGGTCAAAATAGAAGGAAACCTCACCAGAGAATTTAAAATTAATCAGGGCTTGCGACAAGGAGATGTGCTATCCACCATGCTCTTCAATGTGGTCCTGGAGCGAGTGATGAGAAAAGCAGAAGTCAGTAACCCAGGTGGTACTTTGTTCAACCGTATATCGCAAAACTTAGCCTATGCTGATGATGTCGATATGATATCAAGAAGACTCAAAGATCTTGAGGAAGGACTGGAGAAATTAGAAATGGAGGCAGGAAAATTTGGGTTAAAAGTGAACTGTGCCAAAACTCAGTACTTATTCTCTTCCAGGAAAAGTACGAATGTAAAAGATAAATCTATAGAATTAAATGGTAAGAAATATGAGAGATGTAACAACTTCAAGTATTTGGGAGTGCTGGTAACAAAAGATAATGCAATGCAAGAAGAAATAAAAGCTAGGATTGCAGCAGGCAATAGGGCTTATCGAGCTTTGTTGAAGGTGCTCAAGACACGGAACCTTAGTCGGAACTTGAAAACGAAGGTTTATCGAACAGTGATTAGACCTGTGGTTATGTATGGTTCAGAAACATGGACCATGACTACTGCAGAAGAAGAGCTACTAAAAAGATGGGAAAGGAAAGTGCTAAGAAAGATTTTTGGTGCAGTGAAGGAAGACGGACATTGGAGAATACGGAAGAACAGAGAACTGGAGGAACTCTACAAGCATCCCAACATAGTGACAGAAATTAAGAGTAACAGGTTAAGGTGGTTAGGGCATGTTGAGAGAATGCCTGAGGATAGGATGGTGAAAAAGATATACCTTGGACATCCTAGTGGCAGAAGATTGAGAGGAAGGCCTCGGAAAATATGGTTGGATGATGTAGAAAATGATCTGAGAAAGATGAGTATAAGAAGATGGAGAACTCATGCAGGATATCGTGACGTCTGGGCTAACATTGTGAGAGAGGCCAAGGCCCTACAAGGGCTGTAGCGCCGAGGAGTAAGTAAGTAAGTAGGTAAATTTAAGTCTCATGCTCTACCAACTGGAAAATAAGTATTTCTCAATAAAAGAATCTTATAAATCATTGTCTGAACTTCCCAGGCAGAATAATTCTTCACAACAATATCACAACGTTTATATAGTAGGAGTTATTTCACAATGATGTGAGTAACCTTTTACCAAACGATTTTTACATAAACGATTTACATCATCAATTGATTTTATCAGATATAATTAATTATAATGACTTTTCGTCACGAGTTCATTTTACATTGGAAGTATAGCTGTATGTAAACCAAATTCTTTAAATAAATCAAAGAGAAAAGCCAAGATTGAAGGAGGTCTTGAAAGGCTTTATGCCTAAAGCTTGCAGGAATATGAATAAAATACGCAAACATGAAAAGCAGAGATACAATAAACGTTCAGTCAGTATAGATTTCTACGGGTCACCTTTGAATCAGACTCTTAATTTTAATGCAAATTGGCAGAATCATTCCCTCTGCTAAAGGGAGGAGTATAGACACGGAATGGACGCGAACACTTCAAACGCCTGCGCCGTCGACGCGTCGTCCCGCTATCGGACGCCGTAATATTTCAAACCCCGTGCTTATTCCACGCTCACGCGTTTATGTTGAGCCCTGAGCTCCTCGCGATTACGCTCGATAACGAGACCGGATGTGGAAGTCGATGAAATATTGTTCGCTGCATTGACAGTGAAATGAAGAATATTCTTTTTTACACCCCACCACCAACGCCGCACCCACCCTCCCACCAGGACACAAAAACATCGCCACCCTCTCATCCCCTCACGCCTTCCAGCCATCCCTGGAACGAGAGACCAAGGAGGGGGCGGGAGGGTAGGAAAGGAGGAGGCTAGAGGTGGTGGCAAAACAATGGGGGAAAGAATTGGAGGCATTCGAATTGCTGGGGAGGACTGAAAAGAGAAATATGAGGAAAATGAGGGCGGGATCGGTGGAAAGGATAGAAGAGGGAAAGTTGCGGGTGTGTGCGGAGACCGATCGAGGGACAGAGGAGGATGAGGGTAGCGGGGACCGTGTGAGATGGAATGGTTGGAGATAAGGAATGAAAGAAGTCGTCGAGAGAGAGAGAGGAGGATGAGGGAGGAAATAAGACGTGGGGCGGAGGGGGGCGGCGCCTGTTGAGGAAGGAGCGTTTTACTGGCAAGCAGTGGGGTGGTAGCGGATGGTGAGGAAAAAAAAGTGTGATGGGAGATATAGGGGAAAGGATAGGGGGGAGGGGGAGCACAGAACAAGATGGACTCAATCACTCAACGGAGCGAATGCTCAATCGATGAAATTCTCCATGGCCCTCCACGGAATCCGCCATCTCGCTCCTTCCCCCCAAACCAAAGGAGGAGCCTTCTCCCGCTCTTCCTCCTCCTCATCAATCTCCCATTCCGCCTCCTCCGCCTACCCTCGCGTCCCTCCATCTTCCTTTCCTCTCCCACCGTCTCCCTCAATCTTAACCGTCATCACTCCTCCGCCCACTCCACGTGCCACACTCCCTTCTCTATATCTCTATCTCTCTCTAAGGTCCGACTTTTCCTAAGCGGCGACAACTTCAGAAAAGGGTGCAAAGAGATTATTCCCGCCTATGGGTTATGGTTCGCCTATTATGATGGACTGGAATAGTCTTACCAATTTTGCAAATGAAGTTAAAGTAACGACACAAAGAAATGATGGAAATGAAATGGATGAGGGAGCAAGGATGAGGGTTTTCTGCGATGACTGGGAGTCCTGAGAGAATCCTGAAGTGTCCTGTATCATTACTGATTTTTAGGTATTATTTACGAGCTCTAAAGGATTTCAGAATATTTTTGATGCGTATTAATTTCTATATACTTGTTTCACAACTGAGAGACGTTCCAAATATGATCCGAAAAATCTTCGCAAGTTACGACCAGAGCATCGAACAGCCAATCATTGCGCATAAAGTTAGGAGTATTTTGTTAGCAAATAAATTTGAAAAAGTCTCATTATGATATTTAGATGAAAATGGATCTCAATTTAGGGAGGAGTTTAAACAAAGGTTTGATAACAAATAAAAAAAACTTTGGATCACATAAAACGAGATACTTCCCCGGCGGAGAAATTTTGTCTCCATAGTACATCCCAAGGTGCGTGATATCAGACACGGAGAGTCAGCCGCTATGTGTCCAAAAAGCCTACGCTCAAACATCCTACTTCAACCGGAACTCATTTTCGTCACATGTATTTTAAGGATCTAACTCCGACAGAAGTAAAATATTGCTAAATCTTCTTCGCATGCCACATTCACACGTGGCCGTGAAACGAAAAGACACATACCTTCCTTTTCTCTAGCAAATAAATGCTGTACAGTAAAGCGGCATTTTAAAATTGCTTATAAACCACAATTCCTTAACTCCAAGAGTGATTTTATTATGATAATAGCTGATGGCTCACCGTAAGTGATGGAAGAAATACCCACTCCGTCAAATCTTACAAGACTCTAGCCTGCTGAATCAGGATAAGATATTGGCGAAATAGCCAAAAAGTAATGAATTAAGTAAATAATTAAACAGAAATTAATGAGTTTTTATTAAAATGAAAACAATATTTGTAACCACGATGTAACTATGGTAAACAATACGTAATATCTGAATGTCAGAGATTTCTTTTCATAAAACATTGTTGGTGAAGCAGGCGGAGCTGTCACTTAAGCAGTTTCCTGTGTGTATTTTGAAAAATGCACACGCCCGCGCCAAGTGACAGTATAAGGGAGCTCTCTTGCCATCTATTGGCGCACATCAGTATCACCACGACTAGCAAACGAATAATACGTACATACGCGTAGCCTTTTATAGAGTTGATCTTTAGTGTGAGTTATTTCACTGTTACTTGTCAAATCCCTTCTCTTGGACTACAACCTTGTCGTGGTGGAAGGTCTTGCGTGCTCCGATGACCCCTAGAGCTGAACTGGCGGGAGCAATGCTCCTGGTAGGGTCACCCATGCCAGATTTGTCGAAGGTTAGGAGACAGTCATATGGTAGTCCGCGCAGCGTCTATACCTCACTGACGCTTCCCCCTTCAATAATGGAGTATGTAACGGAAAAATAACAAGATTGGTGTCGTTCACATGGTTGATTCTACATTGAGACTGTGAGGAAAGTTTTTGACACCGGATATAGTAAAATGAATTTAAGAAGATTCAAAAAAAGCCACAGGATTTGTCGCTAAATTAAAATGAGACATTTGATCAAGAACCAAGTTACAGAAAATTGTAGAAACAAATGTTCAAAACACTTAGTCACTTACTGAAAGAAATATGGTTAGAAACCACTATAACACTATTTCCTTAGTCACAAAGTCATGCAGTGGTCACTTTTAACATCCGGAAAAAAATGAAAATTTAAATAATTTATGACCTTAGGCCAGAACTTTTGACTCATTAGTATCATTAATGGCAGGATTCTATCACTTTAAAACTCTGGATTTAATCGGCTATTGACTCCAGCTATTTCTCACTACCGTTTCCAGAAGCAGAAAATTAGGAAATGCAGATGTTTTTAGTTAAACGTAATGATGTAACGATGATGACCCCATCCACAGTACGAAATAAAGATTTGGAAGTCGTTATTACCCTTTCGTTAAAATAATGAAATTGGATAGATAGGTGCACATATTTTAGGGTAGGTACTCTTGGAAGGTGCGACATAGCAACATTTTTATTACAAAATCTTTCGTTGAGTATACTTGCCAAAAATTATATTCTTGTAGAACTACTCTCTTAAAATGGCTGATCACAAAAAAACATACACACTGAAAAGATCACAAAAACATTATACATGTGAATTGATAGCATTGAAATAACACAAAAGCTGCATTTTGAGACTATTTCCCTTCATCTGCAAAATCTAAATAAGTGTTCTTACTACACAACACGCAAGCATAAAACAGGACGAACTAAAAGCGTTCTAGAATATGATTCCGAGTAAGGAAATACAGAGTATTATCTCTTTTTCAATACGGAATACCTACGTTATGAAATAATAATAATGTGTAATATGAAAAGGCAAGTCAATTATACCTAGACTAAACTCATCAGAAAAAATAGCGGATATTGCAAGAGTGAAAATCAATTTTAGTGTAAGGGAGGTTAAGGGAGGGACATCATAACTCTTAGAGTTACCTCATCATTCTCCAGCCTCACTGATACTTTTCGAATTTCCTTGCAGTTCTAGTTTCCAACATCTTGCTTCTGTTGCTTCGCCGCCGTCTAATCTTGGCTCACCCTTGGCCAAAACACGAATAAGCACTCAGCTTATATAGGATGCTCTTAATGGAGTGACTCAGAGGCACCTTATTTCCATTTCAAGAGAAAGCATAATGAGTCGCAGTCCTACAGGATATCTTTTGCCCCATAATTCATTTTCATTATTTTTTAAGATCCGTTACACGATTGTCTTGCAATTCCTTCAACATATGGCTGCATTGCGGAATTCTTGCCTAAGGAGAAAAAGATAAAGGCATTTCCATGATGATGAGCTCGCAAAGGTAATCATGTGCCAATATTCTAATGTATTGCTCTCAGATGGACTCAAACTTGAAACTTCCCAGTGAGATAACATTTGTAAGCGAGTGCACTCAATTACAGAACAAGATATACGCCTGATGTACGTCAACTAATGACTTTTTACTCATTCTCCGATCCACTGATAGCTTCATGAAACAAGTCTCAACCTCCATGACGTCTCACCACTAGCAAAAAGCAGATAGTATTGTATTACTAGTATTGACCAGTATTGATAACAAAATAAGAAAAAATGAGAACAGGTAAAGTTCATCAATTTACAAGATTTCAAATGCGTAGTGAAAATGAATCTTGCATGTTCAATTGTACAGTTGAATATGCAGTCTTCCGATTTAGCTGACACCTGAATAAGTTAGCTAATTACACTAAACAAAGATTCATCAGCGAAAGCACAATTGAACATCGTACTCATGTCGCGCTCACAGATGCAAGATAGGCGCCACTGGTCGTGTAGCTGACTAACATGCCTGGCTGGCAAGTAGAAGAGGAGGGTTTCATTCCTGGTTAGGTTAAATAATTTTCTCAAGGAAAATTTCTGAAAATTGGTGTAATCCTAACAATACTAAAGGAGATGTTATCCGGTGTGAAGATTCTATGTACAAGAAGAAAATTTGAATTTTTCGCTTTATTCGCTTCCACCTGGGATCAAAATTTTTCTGACTTTGGTGCCTCCATCACTCTCCTCTCACACATCTCCTCTCACACATCACTCCATTAGCTAAGAACACTATCTTTATTTCAATATTTATTTTGCAATATTAAACCATCGCATAACCTCAGCAGCCCTTTTTATTGTGTATGGTCCAATACGTGTTTTTATAGCTCTTAAAATTAATCTCATTGCGAGGACGTTTCAGGCTCTTTAGGAGATCAAGGTATTATGGCGGAGTGAAATGAAGCCTATACGCCAAATCAAGCACCATACAAGTATTTCATTGAACTGAAAATAAAATAAAATATGTATAAAAAGCTTTTTAAAAAACATGGTTTCATAAAAAATGTACTAAAAAGTAGAAAATAAATTTTGAGTTGTCAAAACTAGCCTACAAAAGGCAGTACTGAATATTTGTGACTAAAATAAAACCATGGGGGGCGCAACGAACATTTGTAATCCAAAATACTTAACCATTAATATATAGATAACGTGGTAAAAAGTCTTTAGTATTCCAAATTATGCAGGACCAGGAATTTCCGGTTCTTGCCTCAACCTTTACCGTACTTTGTTGATAATTCTTCAGTATCACAAGTTGTAAGTAGGATTTGGGTGTTTCCGAAAAAAAGTCTTTTGCATCACAATTGTTGGGTGCGCCCCCATGGTTTTATTTTTATTCACAAATAATCACGTTCGGCATGTTGTAGGCCAGTTGTGAGAGCTCAAAAATTATTATCTACTCTTTAGTACAATTTAATAAAACCATTTTTTTTAAAGTTTGTTATTTATTTGTTTTATTTTATAATTTTTAAATTTTTAATAACTTTACATCAATTTTTCATTCAGCTATTGTCGTTATTATACAGATAACTTATTGAAAATTTACAGTGAAATAATTTATGAAAAAGAATGGAACGAATTATTTGTATTAATTTAATGTTTAAATTTTGTGCAAATCTGTTTAAACAGAAACAATATTGTATTGCCATCCAAAAAAACATATGTTGGGAAAGTCTCAAGAAAATCGACTTGGCGAAAGTGGGTGAAAAATTTATTACAAGATTTGACCCAAACCAATAGATGTGCCAAGCCATGTCAGTCAACAAAACCATGTAAAATTGGATCCACACACATCAAATCATCCAATCTTTTTCTGAAGAAATCGGCTCTGTACATGGAGTGGAAATGCTGGGAGAAGACATTTGAGGCTATAACAAAAGGAGATAAAATCGGTGCTGGCATACGTTTGCTTTTGACGAAAGACGTAAAGAAGTCTACCCATGACATCGAAGTAGAAATCAGAATACTGGCGAATATTTTCCACCATTCCTGGGACAATGAACCTCTTCATGTGGAGACCCAAGACTATCATCGAGCTAATGAGGTCTTCAGAGCATTATGTGAAATATGGCAAACAAGAAGGTGACAATATTATTAAATAAATAAATAGCTTCTACTAAGGCGTTTAAAGTAAATTATGACAACAATTTCCACAGTTGATATGTCTTCGTTTATGAATTGCAATACCTAATATCGAACACGATAACGCTAGTGTTTCCGTAGACAAGCAACATCACCATAAGTTGATTACTTAGCAAATAAATAACGACAATGAAAAATGAAACCATTAGTGGAAACTGCAGTATTATTCTATCCTTTTAAATACTGAGCATAAAAAAGTAATCAAACTCTATATCTGAAATCGTTTCCGAAATACCTACGAAAATTCTGGTCCCTTTTTAGTCATGTATGTACTTAACACTCTACAAGAACGTACTGTGTGCCGTCCGAACTCATATCTATTAGGCGCAATATTGACAACGGAAAAAAAACAGAAATCAAAATATCACGGTTTTTAATTCTTAATGCACCACAGGAGGATTCGGTAAATTCCTCTGGAAAACCCCACGACCCTAAGCAGTCCATAAAAACAAACCTAGTGACGCAGCGCAGTCGAGCAACTTCCTCCCTAGAGTCGCCGATTGGAAAGCAGCCTCGGGTGGAGTTTCAAATTGACCAAACGAGGCGAGGGCGACCGAGTCTCTGCCTCGAGTCGGAAATGTCCGCGAATTGTCCATTTTCGCCACCTTCCCTTGATTACCACTTTGCAATCCGATGGAGTTCATCGAAGGGGCGAAAAAGAAAAGAAGCGATGTGCTTGGTAGGAAGTGATTGGATTGAAAAGGTGTGACCGCCGGAAACGAGGATCCTGATTGGAAAAAAATATAAATTTTCCTAAATTTTTGAGACTCCATTTTGTCCTATTGACATCTCCAAATTTGGCTCTTAAGTAATGCCCTGCTCCTTACTGAGGGAATACTACACGGTTGACATCCCGTGAAACTAAAGACGGAAAGACTCAGTATTAAAAAATGACCTGTATCCAATTTCATTTCCGCTCGAAAAGATTAGTCTCGAAAGATTAACAAGGAAGATAGAAAACTTAGGGTTCTAATTGGTCTCCTAATGAATGCAAGACAAAAAATCTAAGATAATATTCCGATTTTTGCGGGAGGATAACTTTTCAGCGCATTCTCAATTATACAGCAAAATGACCATAATATACCATTATTCATTTTCGCTCCCAATTTTACAATCGAAAATGTATGTGCATAGCATTATATTCTTCAGCAAACCAATTTATCCTATTTCAATCATCAGTCTTCGCAAAACCTCCGTGACAGTTGACGTGCTTATTAAAAAATAGAGAAAATGAGCTTTGCATTGCTCCGGTATCTCAAGAAATTAGTAAATATAGTCGTGCACAGCCAAAAACATTCAGCGCAACTTTTCAATTTTCTCCTTTTACATGTTAAACTGGCATAACTTTTCCATTTCTCTTCGAAAGCACTTTATTTAAGCCTCCCAATTATGTTCGCATCGGCAATAGATGATTAGGTCACAATTTTGATCCTCTACCAGAAAATTATAATCCTAACTAATTAACGTTTTCTTTTAATTAAAGCGCTAGCTGTTCAAATTTAAGATCAGTAATTCGTCTTCAAATTCGACGTTCGCTTAGTAAATTAATTAGATCCACTTGCTGTAAAAGTACCTAGTAAATTAATTAAATTTAATCAGCGGGGGAGGGTGGGGGGGGGGGAAAGAACTTTGAGAGGGAACGGCAAGAACAGAAGCATTGGGCTCTTCTAAAACCGTTATACATCCGAAGGGTTCCAGGAAAGGTGACCAAAGGCGCTGGAGCAATTCGCATGAGTGCCCTGCGACGAAAAACCTTCTAGGCATATCCAAGGACACTCTCCCCAGAAGAAAATAATTCACGTGCCCTTTTTCTCGTCCTTGGCTAAAATGATTATCCCCCAGGTGTGCAATAAGGAAAATATTTGAGAGGAAAATGATCTGAGAAAGGTTTTTACGGGGAGGAGGCTGAGGACTTTTAGTTTGCGTTATATATTTCACACGTGCTCCTTTCCTCTCGCACGATAATCCCTTCTTTCAAAAAACTTGTTACGCCTACGTCCTTGCTGCGTCTAAATCCAATAACATGATGAATCCTGGGTGAAGTGCAACTAGTTGCACTTCACCCAGGATTCATCATGTTATACTCGTCAAAACCTACATTAACATTTCTCAACAAATAAGTGAGTCCTATCGCGGTGATATTATCAATACACGACCACTTTATACACAGTTACATAAATGAGTGCTTGAATTACCAGAATCCAAAAGTGGAATCTTCGTAAATATGTAAGGAATTAAAATATAGATTACAATCACCAATGTACCAGGATGAATAAAACAATGCCTCGGTGAATATTTGAATTTTCAATGGCCGTGCACAAACCAAGAAATTAAACTATCATCATAATACCCTACGGTATCTTGGTATATTCCGCTATGCGAAGAACTCCTTTTAACACCCGAACTTTTTGGAATATTCATTAGAAGGCAGTGATACAATGAGTGTCTGAGCAACAAACCTGCTTAAAAGATTCCTATATGTTGAACTATTGGCTAAGATATTCTCATGTAACATCCACCCAAGCTTATGAGGCAAAATATTAACAAAAATAAAAACATCCAGCCAAAGCATTCCCAGGGAAATTCTATTATTTCTAGACACAAAAATGTATTCAACGGCTGCCTATTTACCACATTAATCACAATAATTCCAACTACTTTGCAAATTGTACCAACAGAATTGGTCGCAAATACTAGACAATATTTGAATTTCGCAGTTATAATGCAAATTTTTAACAATATTAATTGTTTTGAATGAAAAACGTAATCCTCTTCATAGCAATAACTATTTAAATTCAACATAAACTACAAGAATATTTCAATGATTCCGTTGAACATGAAGTGATAAATTGATTAGAATATTTTCCTCTAAAATCAATGGAAAATTATTAGCCAAATTTGAGCAACGAAAGTTTGTAATCATTGATATGCTATCAGGACCACGCCATTTCGTCATTATATGAAGGAACATCCAATTATTAGGTACACCCAATGTTCTGCAATTCAGCATTTTCATCCAATCCTTAATATGCTTCGGAATACAGCACCAGAAATTTCTCCTTCAACATTCAGGAAGTTGAACTCCTTCGCTCTCTTAAATCGCTCAATGTGTCCATTATTTTCGCATCCACAAATGACCGAGCCACTCTATACTATTCATAAGAGTTCCTTGATATATTTTCGGATACTTTCATATTCTATAGTGTTGACATGAACACGTTTTTAATCTACCTACATTCTATTAATGTCAAAATGAGATTTAATTTCATTCTGTAAACTCGGATATTCATAGAATGCTTTAACTATTTAAGTACATTAAGAGATCACAAGTACATACAAATCTTTCAAAGCAGAATAACTTTGGGTTCCAACTGAAACTATTTGGAAGGTTAGAAGAAAGGTTTTCTGGAAGATAACAATTAAGATGAATCTTAAGGTTTGGGCAAGCTTCCTAAAAATCACTCATATAAGTTAAAGGGTCACTGAGGTGGAAATTAAAGAATCCTCAAGGCCGTAATCTTAATAGGGTACGGAAAGTGAAGATGGCAGGTTAAAATTTACGTTACAAAAAATAAGAAAGAAAATTGTAGCTAGATGGGGGCAAAAAGGGAATCGGAATCAATCAAAAAACAAACAAGGACAAAAATCTGCACTCCCAATCACACTTTCATCGACAAATCACACTAATACTAGGTAAAGTAGGGTGAAAAATAAAATACACACTCGGGAGTGTCGTTAAACAGTGACCCCCTTGATTTTTCACCCATACGCACACTGAAGGTTTAGAAAGATTTATCTTCGACCAGTGACCCACCAATTACATGAATACAAAGTTAAAACAAAAAAGGAACAATTAAATACTCTCTCGGAATCACTAAATTGCTCGGGTGTGTCGTGAAACAGTGCACCTCGTTAATCTCATTCACGCGCACACCGAGGGTTTAGAAGGATCTCTCCTCTGCCAGCGACCCTTCGCACACACGGGGGAAAGATACCAGGGAAACGTGTAATAAGGTGTAGCGGGGATGTGCCGAAGGCCAAAACCTGACACCGCATGTTTCACCTACCAAGCAGACCTCTTCAAAGAAGAATGTAAGTCCAGGTAGGAAAGTTAGGATATATAGGTCAATAGGTTGTGGGGAGGAGAGGGAGAATGGTGGTGATTGGACAAGAAGCAAGAGTAATGTGTTAATTAGGTAGCAAACAAGGTCACTTTCTGCGATCACAAAGCCAGCGCCTTCAATGTAAATAGCGTAAAGATATTTTAGTACTCACCACCTGCCTCAGGTTGTTTATCGAAAAGATTCTCACCTGTAAAAAAAAGAAATGCATCGTGAATGACTCGACAAAGAATTCATCGAACGACTTGGAAGTTTCATTCAAATAGGCTCAGTAGCAGATGTGCTGGGCATAGCAAGGAGAGTTGTGGATGGCAGTATTACCATTGTGGAACCGCAGTATCAATACGAGTTAGAATATTTTACAAAAAATTTTTTTTTATAAAAATTTTATAAAATTTAATATTATTATTTATAATATTTATTATTTAATATTATTTGATTTCGTTGCTCCATTGCAATTCACGGTGCATTTAGCACCGATGCTTCGGTGCTGAATGCACCGCCGAATGCTGTATATTCCACGCCTGTCTGATGTTTTTGACTTTACTGTGGCTTCCCTGAATGACTTAATCCACCAATTGTGCTGCATCGCCCTGCTTATTAGCGCGAAGACTCGTGCTTGTCGCAAAACACCAATTCATTGGTAGTGTTGGTATCCACCAAGTCAGAAGTCCTCCGTCGTTTTGATCGCTCGCTGAGGGTCTCAAACATCTTACTCGGACGACCCATACCTAGTAAAAGGCAGGGGCTAGGAAAATAATAAAAAACGAAACGAGGAAGGGGGATGTAAGCCAATGAAGTTGGCATTTCGTTTCCGCGCTTACTACTACTTTAAAATGAAAACATTAATTAGTAATAGTTTGCAGATAAATACATCGTCCCTGAAATTTTCTTTCCCAGAATACTTTGCGATGATAGGTGTGGGCTAAAATTTGAGCCTGACATTATGGGTAACTATTGAGCGAAATTGAGTGATCCAGTTTTAAATCCCTTAACCAAACTATTGTTCTTTTATTGTGAATATCGCACACTCTTGTAGCTAGTTGTGTATTGTAATTCCACCCACACCAGATTTATCTACGCACCTAATTAGATCAAAGAAAAAGTTGTAAGCGCACTTCTGAAAGATGCTTTTCCTGGCTTACTTTCGGAAGGAATTAGCAGGCATAAGCAGAAATTAAACAAAAGCCCGAAACGAAGTAAATGGCTAAAAACAATTCGCGCGAGTTCAAATATAAAAGGGATTGCACTGCCACAAAAATATGAGATAACAATTTTAAGTCGGAATTGCGATAATTCTTAACATTAATGAATGTGCTTGCAAATTTAAATAATAATAAAAACGAGTCCATATCATTTCCAATATGTCATAATTAATTCTTTTCATTTTACCCTATATTGGTTCAGTTTTTTCCTTGCAATCGTTTACTGTTTCTGGAATTAAGATAGGAGAAAATCCACAATGCACATCGTAGGAGTTTCTTTTACGAATGTTTTTCTTTCAATTAATCGCGCATGGTGCGTGATAAAATCTGGCTTAAAGAGAATTAAGAAATTCAGTAATGGCGGTGAAGCAAAAGGGAGACAAACCTTATACGATACGGGGCCTTATACGATCGCCGTAGGTAAGAGGCGTTTGAAATTATTAGGAGCTAGGAGACAAAACTTGGTTAATCATGGATCTCGACTAAACTTAGTTTAAATAGTTGAGATATGAGGTGTTTTACTCGAAAATATATGAATATTGTTGCCTTCAGACAAAGACTTGGACTAGAAGAGTATCGGGGATAATCTATCTTCTCTTCAAACACTTTCTGTTTACGATCGGTCCCCGTAATGAATTGTAAACTAAGGAAAGGAGTAAAAAAAGGCCACACTCATAGGAATCCAGAATGGAAGGTGGGCACAATCGAGATATCAGCCTGTTTAATGATCTTCATATTATTTAAATATATGATATCATTGGTTCACGAAAGTTCACTCTCTCTTAATTGAAGTTCAAAATTAAATAACAAAACGGTTACTATCACAAAAACGATAGTATCAGTACGAAACCTGCATTATTTCCATCGGCAAGTCCCTCCGATTTCCGGAGCCCCGCATTCTCACGAAAATATTCGCTGAAAGAACGTGAAGTTCCAACGCCCTTCCAAAATCTAAACCGTGAGCCATGTCATTCAATACATGCCAGGGTCCTTTACATGGACGAATAAGACAACCGAAAATAATTAAACCGCGTTATTAAAAACATTGAGTTAAGGTTTAATTTCACGCTATTTCACTAACGCTAGGCGTTGAAAAACTGGAGCAATAAGTGGCATAAAATGTGTCGTGAGCACGAAAATGTTGACATTAGGTGGGAACATATTTATAGATCTAATCTCGCTACTGTGACTATTTTAGGCTTCTTTTCCGTTATCTTTCAATAAATTAACTCGTGTGAAGCAAAAATACTTTTATGCCGTCAAAATGCTTTCCATTATAAGTTTTATATTTTATAAATCTGTCTTAAGCGTCATAGCTTATAACATTAAAAAAATGTCGAAACAAGCTGAAATATCAAGAAAGTCTTGATGTTTTCAAGTAATAGAATTATGTGAATAAATATAAATGAAATAATTCTAATTCTAATGAAATCTAAATGAATGTCATTTCAATCAATGTCCTGTAAAAAGTACAGAATTAATCATGACGTTGTGAAAGTAACGGGGATTTTGATACCGTATGGACTTCCAGACCAAGAAAATGAAAATGCCATATATTTGGGGTCAACATATCAAGAGTTAATAACGCTAAATAATGCGAGCAGGAAACTAATAAAAAACGAAACGAGCTGTGGGGTTTACAACCCCACAGCTCGTTTCGAGTTCACAGCTCGAGTGGAAATAACAAAGGTGGTTCTCTCATCATGGATATCCATAATTTCCACGAGGTCAGGCCTGAGATCATCAGTTTTAACATAATAGAGTTACTTTTCTTTCTACTATGGCATATCTCAATACGGTGGAAGAGAATGGTTTTTTTGTACTGCCAAATTTGCACACACTAACAGATTTTCCGCCCGTATCTCTTTGAAACGCTGTCCCAAGGGCTTTAATGACCTTGTAGGCTAACTAAAAGGGAAATCTCGGTGAGAATGAAATAAAGGTGCTATTAAAACACATAAAATGCATTAAATGAGGCGTTAACTCTTTTTACAGATGGAGAAAAAAAGTCTCAAGTCTCACAAAAAACTTCAGAAATTAAGTCACGACAAATTTCCCTCG
The DNA here is from genome assembly GCA_963573305.1 of Pyrrhosoma nymphula. Classification (NCBI taxonomy): domain Eukaryota; kingdom Metazoa; phylum Arthropoda; class Insecta; order Odonata; family Coenagrionidae; genus Pyrrhosoma; species Pyrrhosoma nymphula. The sequence continues at coordinate 107,542,826 of OY754337.1, read as the reverse complement.
AATTTAGGTCTGTGTTTTGAAAAATAACTGTTTTATCGAGACAAAAAATCTATGTGTTATGGAATGATCTTTCATCTTCCTTTGTGTAATGATTTTTGAGTCCTTTGAACAAGTTCGGAAAATCGATTTTGACCGGAAAAACGGGCTCCCCAGACCACTGTACGACGTTCCCATTTATACTTTTTCCGTGCAATATTCAGTTCTCATAGCTTCTTTCAAACCACGTGAAACGAAAGGATATGATGACACTCAAGTAACGAGAGCAGTAATAAGTAAAATCTTTGCTCTTCTCTTCCAAGTGGATGATCCGCGGAAGGTATTAAGGCTTACAACATGTCCATGTAATTTTTATGGTCCTTCCCATCGCCAAATATCACCAAAATCGCCTACAATACACTGCTTTCTCGTCCTTCAAGTTATCCTCATGTCTGCGTTTTTCTCCTGCCTCTATTATCTTAGATTCCAGTTACCCTTCTCAGTTTTAAACGATTCCTTAATGAGATTATTACAGTTACTGTGCCATTTTTCCAGAGCTTCTCTAAGCTCGCATTAGGTTGAGTCCACGACTCCTTCGAAAGCAATAAAGAAAATAAATTATAATTGAAGACCCAATATAAATTTAAAAAATAGTATAGCATCAAATATACGCCACGAGATAAACGTTACTGCAGTACCTCCAAAGCGTGGTACTGAGAAAATTTGGTCCGATAACGAGATAAAAAATAAAAGTTATATCTTATCATATGTAAACAAATCAATACGAATACGTGCGTATGTACACATCAAGTACAGCATTTTCGATGTCATCCGAGGTTTTGTAAAAACTATCCGAATTTTTCAAATCCAAAACATTATTTTTCATTTTATTTATTGCGGCTGCTAGTAGTCATGAGCACGAGGGAAAGGTATGTGCTCTTAGAAAATATTTTCTTAAATTCATTGATACACGAATTTTTAAAAAGCTTGATTAAAAACACTTAAGGCGATAAAAAATAATCAACCCTGTTTCACATACTTTTATTTAAAATATAGTAGTGTTTACGCCCTTGTATTAAGTTTTTAATAGCAAGGTATTTAGAGATAACTGTAGCTAAAGGTATCCTCAATTACATAAAATAGCACTCACCCTGCTGAACACATACTGCTCCCGAATAATTTGTCATAATATATTTTAGCGTAGGATGAATGAGACACCTTCTGAGGAGCAGAGCTTGGATGTTCAGACACCAGTGATTGATGAAATAAAAGCATTTCATATCAGCAGAAGGAAATTACTTCCAATTAAATGAACTTATTTGATAAAGAAATAAATTTAAACGTGCATTTTAAACTGTATATAAATGAGTTAACAGTGTGACGTATATAACACATGGTAAGGGGTTTTGAAAACAACAGGATAGTACAAAATAAAATGAATCAAATGGCACTATGACTGTGCGATCAAAATTTATGACAATCTTAGAAACTAATCTTATAGCTGCGGCTACGGCTTAGCTAGCAGAGAAATGAGCGGAGACATAATTTTCCAAATAATATCAGGAGAGTAGTTTTTCGGTCAATTGGATGGTGCAGTAAAGCGTAGCATTGACAGATGTCCACGGTGTAATTTCCGTTTTAAAATGAGACACAAGATTTCCTCGGGGGAAGATGGAAATAGTTCTCTGGAGGACATTAATTTTCATGCGCGTTTCAAAGGGAGCATTCAGACTCAAAAAATCTTTTTCTTAAAAAGGTTCTTTCAAAACTGCGGAGTAAGAATATATATGAAATGCCACCTTTACTCACGAGTCCTTGAAAAAACACTGTTTTCATTGATGGCATGGCCTGGCTACCGGAAAGCAATAGTGAGATGATAGATATGTAGATTGTACGAAAAACAAAGTTTTATCTTTTTCCAGCAAGAGAGGCTGACTGAAATTCTATTTATTCCTGACTAGTCGTATTACTATCAGTAATGGGGGTTTATCACGATTTTTGCTTTTTACTTTATCGTGCAGGGGACCATGGCAAATGATCATTTAAAAATCATCTCTTAAAGATTCCAAAAATTTCCAGAGATATAGGAGTCTAAAGTTTAATGGACGGGCAACCTTCCCATAATGGTCGTGACATCATTTCATCCATCGATTCTTCCCGAAACATTCTAAAAGATGCCTAAAAAGGCTTTTGTGAAAGTGTCCACTTCTGCCGGAAATACAACAGTATAAATATTTAGAAAATACTTTGAAAAATTTATCCGTCTTCACCGGGAATCGAATCACGGGCGTTTTATCGATGGATGAAATGAAGTCAGAGGTCGTTTTGCGGAAACAGAAAAAAAATATAACATTCTACGATTAGTTACTTGGTTCTTAGGCCTTAATTGTTTGAAGCAACTCCGTAAATATAGATATGATAATCTTTGAAAATTTTATTTCAACGGTAATAACGAAAATGCCGAATAACGAATGATAATCCCCCATTGCAGTCATTTGCTGACGGATCAAAAACATAGAAAGATTCATGGCTTTACATTATTGCAATTTATTTTTTTCTTCTGTTTTTAAACGTTCTACGACGCTACCCGATTCCTAACCGCCATTGATCTCTATTCATCCACAGGTCTTCTGGTAACTGCCTCTATCTGATAGAATTTTCCATCCCTTCTCTCCAACTTATTCTGAGTCTTCCTTTTTTTCATGTGGATTCTACAGTAAAATTTGTTTTGGTAGTCTCCCGTTTGACATTCGTTGGATGTGCAGACCATGCCATACCAGCTGTTTCGTTTTAATGTCATCGAAAATGGTGTAACTCCCGTTATATTTTCTATCGTGTCATTTTTAACTCTTTCCCTTATTGATATCCCTTCAGCTCGTCCCCAGTAATTCATCTCTGCAACAGTAAGCATTTTGCTGTCTTCTCCCTAATCTGCTATAACTCACTCCCATATGTGATAAAAGTTCTTATAATTGTGTTGTATATTCTCCTTTTGTTTGCTTCAGATATACTTTGATCCCATTATGAGCTATTCATCATCTATTACCTTGTAAATTTGTTTTTTTATGGCATCATCCATAGTTCCATTCTGAGATAATGTAACACTCAAGTAGTTGTATTATAAAACAAATAGTATCAGGCTTGAACTTGCGGAAATCTGTCATGATTATAGAAATAAGAAACATATATACAAATAGTATTTATTCACACTGTTTTATTGACTCAACCAATCGAAACCAAATTTGAAGTCTCTTCTTTTCTTTAATAGTTTTATTATTGGCGACATGGTCCGGAAAATTGTTTTTTGCAATTTAATTTTGAAAGTTATAGCAATTTATTTTCCAGGAAAAAAAACAATAAAGTAGCCTATAACAGTTTTTGCGCAAATGACATTAATAAATGGTAGATATTTTTTTATTTTCCGTTCCAACGATCCTTGATATTACACCATTTAATTTAGCCCTAGTTCCGAGGGATAAATCTAAGAACATATAGATTCTTTGGTCTAATTAGATAAAAAATTTGTTCTTCTATAAGTACGCTAGAGTACAAAAAATTAAAAGCATATTAAGTATCAATAGGATACCCATAAGAATGTATGCATACGTGAGAGCATTATTTTGATCTACGTTCAACAGTTCTCGTAATCATTTTATTAATTTTTTCCACTCCATTACTGATTATAGTACTTTTAACTTAATCTAAATTAGAATCCACATCCATCCCTCTCTAAACAACACGGCGGACAACCTTAACTTCTCGTCCCATTTCAAAGATCGCAATGCGGTTTCACCGCCGTCATTTAAGTTTAATTCTTATTTCTTCCCTACCTAATGCGATTCAAACAAGCCCCATGAGGCAACAAGAGATCAACAGGGTACTGGAGCACCGGTGACAGCCGTAAGATGAAGGGATGGGGAAGCCGAGAGGAAACGCCGAGGAGAGACACGTGAGGTTTAGGCGGGAGAGGGTGCTTTTACCACGGCCTCTGGCGGGAAAAAACGAACTTGACATCTTGGTCGCACCGTCGGCAGCGGTAGCTCTTAGGAAAAGCTCTCTCCCGCAGCATTAAAGGCGGGTTTGGCGTCGGGAGGGGTGAGGCGGGTGAATACCAGGCGAAGGGGATGTGACAGACTGAGCCGGAGGAGGTGGAGATGCATATCGCGAAATAGGGGAGGAGAAGGGATTTGAAGAGGGGAGATGTCACGTGACGAGTGGCACGCTCTGAGAGGGAGAGCGAGGCTCCGAGGCACGCGGAGATATTCAAATGACAATCTCTCCACCGTGCGAGGCATCTGATATCTCGCGAAAATGCAAAAACAACAAAGCATCGTCGTAAAATAAACATCCAATGAGCTATCAGCGACTAGAGATGCTCTCAAGGTTACACTCACCACATCCCTGAGCACTGGAGATAAATTGTTTCAGGATTTCCACAAAAACCAAAAACATTAACTCCTCTCACATAAGGGAGTCATACGCAATTTTTTAGCGACAGATATTGGTTTGTGGCATATTTATGGCATTTCATAACGATGTGTCACACTTAAATGTGGCTAATCAAAGGTGTCGTAGGGAATTCATTTTTATTACTAATTTTGCCATAAACTTGCCTAAATTACTTTTCCAGTTAAATTCTACAGTCAGCAACTTAGCTTCACTCTTTCCCTTCAAAAATATAATGGCAACTCTCTCGGAACCTGAGTAATTGCAGAGTTGCACGGATTAAGATGCCAAAAACTAATAATTTCTAAACTTTTACTTAATCATTTCCACGGAACACTTTTAATAACGCTTTGATGATACCCTCAATCTGAACATTCAAGTCCGAAGATCAAGTTGAAGTTTACCCTAATGTGATTTTTTCTGTTATTAACTATTCTGTCAATCTTCGTCACTGTCATTGAATTCCATAATACCCATCGTAAAATAAATATTTTCAGATAAATTATCATTTTAACATCATATATACTTTTTCTTAGGCTTTTATAACTGAGTATACGTATTTTAGTATTTTTATTGCATGTTTCGTTGAGTCCATTGGCTTCATGCTCTCATCAATTACACACAATTTATTAACGAAGTTATTTCAGTGAAACTAGCCACTTCAAGGACAAATGGCGTATAGAGCATGAAATGAACGACGTAACAATTATGCTCAATTCCAGCGCTTTCTTTAACTTCTGTCTAGAATAATCTTCCACGCCTTTCTCATCAACTTAACAAAAACCAATTCTGAAAATGACAGTCACATTTGCTTTATTTTTTCTGCGACTCCAGAGCATTTTCATAGGGAGGAAAAAGGCACTGCCGTCCTCTGAACTATCTCCGTAGCACACATTTATTTCGACACAGCTTTCACCCCTTTTTAATTTGATTCTAAAACGAGAGAGTAAGAACAAATATCGCAAATAATCCGCTTAATCATGCGTTTACGGAGAGGGATCACCAAAGTTTAGTGTAAAGAAGAATGAATGAAGAATTGATATATTGTAAGCGTTGGAACAAGAAATAAATTGAGAGACTGCGTGAGTGCTCGTTAGTGTTTATTAAATTATACTGCTGACACTGACAACAAGCCATCAGTAATGGAAAGAAAATATCATGTAATAAAAATGAAGATACACGGAATATAAAACGGATATATCTTTAAATGAACAATTTTTCAGTGGCACGAGTCAAATGCAGCGCCAATATTGATGAACTTGAGTATTTTGAATAGAATTTTTCTAACAATTTTTCATTTGCTCAAAAACCAATGTGGGTTGATGCCGTTGAGCTATTGACTCCTTTCTGCTGTGTTCGACAACGTCATTTGCGTAAGATTATAAAGGAATATTTTCTTCCACGTCTCTTCCATTTTTTCTATTAAGCACACCTTGTTAAAGGTTCAATGAGTGGGAAGAATATGTGCAAAGGCAGGCTTTTGTTGATGCTATTAGGAATAAGAATATGTTTCAAAAATAAATACCAATAAAGGAGAATGGGGAAGGTGCGGACGACGGAAAGAAAACTTTTGCAGAAAAATAGAAGAAGGCTGATTAACGGTAATGAGCGCCGGGATGCTGAAGATCGTGATAGAGAGGAGGATGTTGGGTAGGTGGGTTAGGGGAAGGAGGAGGTTTTTGGACTGGATGAAAAAGGAAAAGACATATGTTGAGATGAAGAAGGAAATTAGGTAGGTGAACAGAGGTCTGTGCCTCTAAAATCCCAGAGGATTTGTTCTCTCTTTCATTTTAAACCTACCTTAACCGATAGATTGTCCTAGTTAATAATAGAAAAAATACAAGAAGAAAATACTTCATTTTGATGCGGAACCTCTTTAACTTGACTTATAACATGGATAGCACATGGGGAGCAGCACGCGTTTCAGTAAGACGGGAACGACGAGCTATACGCAGTGAAATCTCGGGCCTCCGTTCCGAGTGTCACTCAGAGCTCGTGGGAGAGTTTAAAATGCAGTTCCTAAGGCCCTTTTGAAGCCGAGCAATGCGGCGACCTAGCCGTCCCCGCGTTAATAGCAGCCTAATGCCGCTCTGCAAAGGGGTCTCACCCTTTCCCTTCCCACAGAGTATCCCCGGACGTCCTTATCGCTCCCTACTTCACTCCGGAGCCCGTCGAGACGCTTAGTGACCCTGGCTCGACGTCGACGATCACCATGCCGCCAGCGCCATAAAATACGGGTAGATGGGCAAGGTGTATTGCGTGGCAGAGCGCTTGCTCTCCCTCTCCTCTTGTCTCTACACCGCGAATCGCGAAGGGAAGAGGGGGAGGGCAATTTCAAAGATTGCCTCGATCCTCCCCTGTGCCGTGTCGTCGGCGTCAAGTAAAGAACCACCCTTGCACCGGTCGAGTCCCTAACCATTAGCCGCATTCAGGATATATGAAGGTAGAGAGGGCACAGGCGGGTCTCTTGAGCCACGAATGAGCGCTTGGGAGTTTGCTGGTCGGTGAATTCACAGATCACTCATTTCGGATAAAAAAAGTAATACCGCTGCGCCATTATCTCTTTGCAAAAATGACGGCAATCAAGCTCAGCTAATCTTCGATTCTAGCATAAAAATATCAAGAATGTCAAAAGAGGATGGAACTCTCTATGAAAAAAGCATTTGACTTAACCGGGATTCGAACCCAGATTTCCTTCCCGTTAGTCAGGTGTGTTAGCCCTGACCGGTTATTGAGAGATCCGGGTTCGGATTCCGATCCAGTGAAATGATTTTTCCATGGCGAATGTCATACATTTTGGTATATATCTTTCGACCCCTGCGCACCATATGATTAGTTCAATCACAGTAGTTTGCAAAATTTTAAGTGTCAGTGAACACCCGGGTCAGATTGTCGTCAATATTACGATATCTCGACTCACAATCAGCTCAGATTTAGGTTCATATTATCGTGTCTTTCACCTTCAATTGTGATATATTAGGCGAGTCAATAAGGAAACTAATACATTTGACGATGTTACCATTCTAACACGCCAAATTATGGATTTTCGTAAAGAAACTACCTTGGCATCTATTCGGCCGTAAGTTCTAACCAGCATCCCTTTGACATATCGCACCACCTCATTGCCTCCTTATCCCTGCTGCGTAGAATTCCCCCCTTGTATCGCAAACTTCAGTCTCTTATTTCCTCTGATTTTATCCTCAACTCACCATAGGTGCTTTCATTTCCTCCAGAAACTTCATCTATTTTCCCAGAATACTAATGACGCAAATGATGAAATTTCTTTCAGAATATATCATTGTCTCCATCATTCGGCAGGTAAACACAGATCATTTATTCTATTTTTTTCCTCTAACAATTAGTCGATCTCAAAAATTGTATTCCTTAATTTTTAAGTAGAATAAAAGAAAATGAGCTTGAAAGTGTATGAATAAAAAATTCACAAATTGAAAGTACTGAAATTTTAAAAAATCATTTAAGATATTTAAGTCAATATCTAGCCAACCTCAGGGCACTTCGAAGGTACTGGAATACATATTTGTTGCTACAAATTCTTTTCCAATAATTTATATGGATTTTCATATGGATCAGTGAAAATGTTCAGGAAAATTGGAACTTGCGTTACCTGCTACTGTATTTATATTTCGTAAAAAATAATTTATGATAATCACATTGATATCTCAAAAAGTCAGATTAAGTTTCTATATTCAATTTTAGCATAAAAACAAATTCCTAAATTATAGACATTGTCCCTAGGGTATTTAATTTCCCAGAAAAGGGATAAGAACTTTATTCACGCTCCATAAAAAACTTTTAGATTTATTTTGGTTAAATATACCAGAACAATGCACATCCTATAATAACACAATGTGCCATTATTCTTGCGGGTCGGGACTGCGCTAGGTAAAACCCATGACATTCCCCCTCTGCTTTTGTTTCACTTGCTCCTTAAAACAATGCTATGCTGAAATCTGATACATCGAAGTTACTACAACGTGATAGCAGAACTTAAATTCAGAACAGAGGCCTTCTTCTGGAGGGACTCGCCCTCGGCAAAATCGTGGTTGTGACGTCACAACATTGACAAATTTCAACTTAAAAATGGCAATTTTTGTAATTTTCGAGATTGTGTCAAAATTTCGTTTATCGATGGTCAGATTTTCCGAAGCCTCACTGAACAATATGTTTTCGGTGACTATTATTCTTAACTTAAGAACGGGAATTGACAGCGTCATGCCCACTCCATGTAGGCATTTCGTCAGTAAAAACAGAAATTCGACGGTAGCCTATAAAAGGAATAAGAGTGTTTATGTAAATTACTGTTTTCTTAACTGAACCGTTATGCATCTTGAATATGCCTACAACAAAAAGGCAAATAAATACTTCTTTTAAATATTATTTTATTAGCTGAACCAACATGAATCTTGAATGCGTCCACCGCAAAAAAATAAATGCGCTTAAAAATTATTATTTCCCATCATTCTTGTCCTAAAGCGCATATAATTGCAAGTACGATGAGTGTAAAATGTACTGCGGAGAGGCAGACAGTAGTTGACGCGTGAATATTAAAAAAAGATTTCACAAGACGTTTATGTCTGGAAATAGGGCATATAACTTTTTAAACAATTCACACTCATCTATTCTATGGGGAAGCCACATGCTTACTCCAGTGTTGAGTTGAATTACTCCAGTCTTTCCAGCTTATTTCTTTATGAAGGAGGCGAGAAAAAACTGAAGAGATACCGAAATTTAGAGGCACTTTAGAGTATAAAGGCTGGTTCAGTGATTTATAGAGGAAGAAATAATATTTCAGATGGGAAAAAAGAGAATAAATAAGCATTCGGTAGTGATGATACTTGAGGTGACTAGTCCAATGTCACTTGCAGAAAAGGTAGAGTGAAATACTCATTTTTATACGTAGATAGAGAATACTTCGTTCCACATGCACCTAAGTCTTCCACGTTTCACTCTTCCAGCTTCCGATATCTAATAAATGATATTAAGCATTACGTAGTGGATACACCCTTAACTAGAAATAATACCGTGGCTACGCATTTTCCTCTCATAAATTTTTAAAATGATAACTTAGATTCAATAGCTAACTGTCAGTGTTTTCAACCCGAAAGCTGAAAATGACAGTTTCATCCATAAAATTCGCTACAAATTACAAATTTGAGGGAGAAAATTTTCAATTTTAACTATAGTTTTTAACAGCTAACTGTCACTGATTTCTTCCGTGAAGCTGAAAATGACAGCTCAATAACCATAATCGGATACGAAAGTTTTACGTGAAAATAGTAAGCCGCAGTTTACTTTCAACAAATGCAGCTTTTAAAAAAATAAACAGCGACTTTTACCCGTAGAAGTGATTTTACGGAAAATGTCCGTAGAATGGTGAACTTGGGGAGGTAAAAAAAAAAATGTTCCACATGCCTGCATTAGCACGCTTCCTCGACCCCATTCCCGTGCCATTGTCATCTTCTCCTTCGGATCCACGCAAAACAGGGACGAAAAAAAGATCACTCCTTTCCCACCCACCCTTCAGGCCCCTTCCCCACCGCGACCTTCCCACGGCCCTGGTGCACGCGTGCGTCCTTGCTCCATGGACAGGGGAAAGGGAGCGAAGTCGGAATGGGCCGGAGGAGGAAGAGGTGTTTGACCTACATACGTACGCTCGACGCCCCCCCAGGATGCCTACGCGAAAAGCTCGGAGATGCCCCGTCGACGGCCTTTTGCGAGCGGCAACTAGGTACCATTACCTGGGTGCGAGGACGCACGCATGACCGACGTTTATTACCTCACCTACGTCCTGCAAGAGGACAATCTACAACGTCTGATCAAGATAGACAGAATGATTTTTTCCAAGTTTTTTTATATGCCACATTGTTGCAATTGCTATATTTGAAAAGAACGGTGTTTCGCACATACGAATTTTAAGTGGCAACAGCGTACGTATATTAATTAGCGGTGCACGTCATTTGTTTCAGTGTCGCTTGTGTTTCACATGAAGAGAATTTAGGTGACATGAGACGAGCAAAACATACACAGCAATAAAAATTCTGCTCCCGTTTGGAGCATACTGTCGCAGAATTTGATGAAACGTTTACGCAAGCCTATGGTGAACTTTCTCTGCTGTCCTGCTTACTTTTGCTATCTTCAGTTGGTTCGTTCGTTTAAGCGTTCGAAGAAGGCAAAATTTCAACAGTTACGCAAGGTTCCATAAATTGCAGTAACAGAAGTCCACATCAATACCGCATATGCGATAATTCATGAAGATCGATAGCAGTACAGGAACTCAGTGAATCAAAGAGAATTTCAACAGATAATTCAGCATGATTGTCAGCATATGACTCCGCTTTGTGCCTGATGGGTGCCACGTCTCTTGACTCCAGAGCAGAAGGCTGCTCGAATGGAATCATGTCGCAAAATGTTGCATCTGTTTGCTGATGGCGGAGATGCTTTCCTTGAATCAGTTTTGAATAGTGATGCAGCTTGATAGTGATATGTGTAAGCTTCAAACGAGAGCAGAATTTTATTACTGCGTACTGCTCGTCTCTTGCAACCTCCGTTCTTTTCAGGGGAAACACAACTCTCAAACAGATGAAGATTACTACGCTGCTGCTGCCTAAAGCTAGTATGCATGGAAGACCACTCCTTTCAGATATGTCAATCTCACTATGTATCACAAAAGAAAACTTGATGAAGCTTTAGTCTGTCTTGATAAGCCCACGTACATCTATAAAACTGAAATACTGTTTATTTTCTCCATTTTTCGGGTCTTCACATAGTTTTTTGACCTGAGTTGACAACTATTTCGCCGGTGTTTCATCCAGCGTCTTCAGGTTGAAGGTATCAGGTTGCAGTTTTGGCCTCCTTCCAGAGAGGAGCAAATACACAAGACGCCCTTATGTATTTGCTCCTCTCTGATATCTGGGAACTCTTTTCCATGCATTGTGGAGAGGGTATCCGTCTTCTCTTTTGACGTTCTCGGGAGTCTTGGTAATTGGAATTGCTGGCTGTATTAGCCTTGGATAGTAGGTATCACTTCTCTTTTGCAATTATTTCTGCTTCTTCAAAAAGCATGTCATGGCCGGGTTAAATTCATGCAAGCGATGGCGGAAAGTTGAAACTGTCTTCACTAAATACCTTTGAAAATGGTAAGAATAATAAACTACAATTCAACACTGCGGAAACCTAAACACCAATTATATTTAATTTGTTTGGATGCTATAGACCTTCAAACCCCTGGACGGATTCAAACAAAATTGGGAACACATGTTCCTTACGACCTAGAAGGCTTAATAGGCTATATAAGAAAGACCTGGGACCCAGGGCAACGCGACCTGGCTCAGTTTTCATTGGCCTCGTGTAATGCATTCCTCTCGTATTCTACCTTCCCTACGATTATTTTTCAAGGTTAGAAAAGTCCCCTATATGGGCTCATTTTTAACCAAATTTGACTTCTCGGTACAATAAAACTTTGCATAGTCCACACAAATATTATATTGAATTTGCCGACCAAGGTTTTGACTTCAATAGTCATCATCAAGGCAGTTTTTGCAGATTACAGGACGAGTATGCATAGGTGCAGGAAGGTAAGGAAGGTTGTGTGCATAACAGTGGGGAGAGGAAATAGGTAGGATTTAGCCAAATCATTCTCCTTTGACCTTTCCCACGGTTACACAGCCCACTTATTTATTTTTATGGAGTACCACGACGTAACGCCTGAGATCATGAAGTCTAACTTTTACTTCCTTAAGAAAAGCATTGGATTCGGTTAAAGGGTTTTTCTGTTCTTTTAAATTACTATGAGTAATTCATAATATGGGATTGGAATTTTTATAGTCGAATGGATAAAAAATGTTAAGATTTTAATTATTGAGTTCGTTTTACGTATATACTTCGATTTTGACTGTAATTTGGTTTTTAGCACGTCCTCAGGGCCCTTTTGTAACCAACATTTAATTTCACAAGAAAAGCAATGGATTCGTTGCTGAGGTATTTTTTGCTTTTTTTTAAATTACTTGAACGCATGACGTAGGCTTGAAATTCTTAGTATCGAATGAATAGAAATATAACATTTTTAATTCTTACTTTCAATTCTCTTGTTCACTTTGTTTCTAGCTGACATTGGTGTATTTGGATCCAAAATCATCAATTTATGTAACATTTTGGCGATAGAAATTTTTATAAACTTACTGGGCAACCGAAACATAGGATTTATAAATTGGGAACTTATTCCCAAAGAACTTATGGCCCAAGTTAAATAATCAATATTTCAAAACGATAGTGAGATTTTGGTACTTTTTCCCACAACCTCGCCATATGTATGTAGTTAATGGCTGTTACATAGTACATGCATTTTGCATGCCCCTTTCAGAGGGTTCTTTTTATCCAATGCTACACTTCTACTTCTTTCTTCTTCCGGTTAAAATACCACGGGTACCATCTTCTATTAAATAAATAAACAAATGAAAAAACGACCAAGCGGAAATAACGACACCATTGACTCTTCCTGCGTGCCCATTTCGCAACGCGACTCAGTTTTTATTAGCCTCGTACACACAATTCTTATCCTCTTCTACCTTCGCTACGATTCTTTTTCAAGGGTAAAAAATAAAGAAAAGGACTCGGTTGAAACCCTTATCGTACGAGCGCCCGTGACCCGCTCGGAGCCCAAGCGGACCGTCTAATTATTTCGGAAGCTGCCTTCGCGGACAACCGCTTCCGATCCTATAAGGTTGCGATGGAGACCAGACATGAATATTTAAGTTCTATCGTCTTGACAGAAACATTCATGGGAAACCGGCCGTTGGCTAATTATGTAAGTCAGCGTGTCCCAACTAACGGGATCGCGTGGGAACATCGAAATTAATACTTCATGTTACATAGAATATTTTCAAAATACTGCATACAATGAGCTGTATAATTTTATTCCACCCAGAAAAAAGATACTCAATTAAATACATGAAAGGTACTCATATTACTGTTACGGGTTCACAGACTGAATTGTGAATTAATGTTACAACACGATTTTATGAATACAAAGCGAGAGCTTAAGAAAAGAAAGATACATTCGAACGATTAATGCTACATTTTATATGCTTAAGATATGAATGAATAATCGGCATGCTTGTGAATTAAAATACGTATAAAAATATAATTTGCGCTTTATGAGGTTTCGAAAAATAAGTGATCGGAATTATTATCAAATATTCATGCAACTTTCTCTTCCGAATCCTCTTCCGAATTTAGGTTGTTTTTTCTATAGCTACCAATCATTTAGCATCAAGACGATAACGAGAGTATGACCCTTTAGGTCCAAATCGGTACGCACGTAAAATTAATGTGCTTTGAAGGTCAATAACGTCCTAATTTCCATCACTAAATCTATAATCTACTAACCATCACTACACGAGGACGCAGCATCAAAGCGAAAATTGATTGAATAATCATTTTTTTATTCTAATGCTATCAGTCGTAACGGCAATGAAAACTTACGAAGTAAGGGAAAAAGTTTTACTCTCTGAATTGCCTTGCAATCATTGTTTTCACATCTATGCCTTCATATGTTATTATTATCTCGTCGATAATTCACTGCAATGGATATAAATTTAGACCTTAGCCTTCTGCATTGTTTATTACTGACCTCCATTTGGATACGTTAAATTTAAGAACGAGTAGTCCTCGACTACAACTTTTTGCTCCAATTCTCATATTATTATTTATTACAAATGAGCAATTGAATTCTCCAACCCGAACTCATTCCATAAACGTCATGACACAGCCTGTAAATCCTGCAAAAGGTTCTGTTTTCACCTGGAATGCCAAGTACTCTCTGCTGGAGCATCATCAACTCCAACTGTGTAACGCCATTTCCTTTGAATGCATTTTATTTGAATATCGGGAATAATGGCCCATAGTATACGCATATCACAATTAGCAGGAAAATGTTTTTGGACGAAATACTTTCCCACAACCATTCTTTTCAGGACCTTCGCTAAACGCAAGGAAAATCAAAGTATCTAAAATACAATAAAGGTTTTACGCAAACCAGAATAAAAAAAGGATAACTACAACTAGTCCTGATGGGTGGCCATGTGATCCAGTCTACTTCCCCATGACTGCTTTCAATCTATTCAAACACGGACTCTTAAAATTTCGCAAAATAGTCTTCCCTGCATGAATTTTAATGTGACTGACCGACTAGGACAGTGATCGGCAAACCGCGGCTCGCGAGCCACATGCGGCTCTTTGGCCCCTTGAGTGTGGCTCTTCCACAAAATACCATACGCGGGCGCGCACGCACTGTGCGATTGAAACTTCGTGATGACTGGTTTTCTTATTTCTATTTTTACATACTTAGTAGTAGGTATTTATGTCTTTATCTTTAGGTAAGTGCTCTAATGAAACTTATTGAGAAAACAATTCCAGAAAGATAAAATATCAACGCGTATCGTCAAGTGGTATCTTTGCATCGTGTTCTACAATGTATTACTTCCGAGCGCGTGTCCCCGTTGGAAAGACTAGAATTGTAGTTAAAATCCGCACCCCTGCGGTTGGCAATTTCACCTGCCTCTGTCCGAAGCGCTTTGCCTCCCCTACAACATTTCCCCAAAGGAAGAAGGCGAATTTAGGGGCTACGAAGTTTCAATCGCTCTGTACGCGCGGGGGTGTGGGGTCGGTCGGGTCGCGACGGGATACGCAGTAATATAATGTAATTATTTTGTGTTGGCATTATTATTATAAAATGAAATATTTTTTAGGTTTCCTGTTTGGCATGGCTACAAAGAAGAAGCGAAGAAAAACGGCAGACGAAAACCGTGAATTTAAAGTTGAATGGACCGAGACTTTCCCGTTTATTCAAAACTCAAATGGCCTTCCGAAATGTCTTATTAGTCAGTCAAAATTGGCGCATAACAAGAAATAAAATTTGCAGAGACACTTTACAACTAAACACGTGTCATTTAGTACTAAATACCCTGTCGGTGATGCAAGGAAGAAAGCAGAAGAGGAACTTCAGAAGAATCGAGAAAAATCTAGTTCTGTATTTAATTACTGGATACAATCTTCCAAAATTGTTAATATTGCAAGTTTTGTGGTTAGTCAAGAGATTGCTTAGAGAGGAAAACCATATACAGACGGCGAATACATAAAAAGTAATTTTTAAATGCATCCGAAGAGCTATTTCAGGGTTTTAAGAACAAAGCGGATAACCTAAAAATAAATAAAGAGTTACCATTGCCTGCTAAAACAGTGAAAGATAGAACAGTCAAAATGTCTTCGAATAATAACAGCCAGCAGGTCAAAGATCTTAAATTGGTTTCTGCTTTATCAATAGCAGTTGACGAGTCTTGTGACATAAATCATGCAGCGCAAGTTTCACTTTTTGTACGATTTAATCCATCTACAGGTCCTAAAGAAGACATTTTAGGATTATTGCCACTCAAAGGCCAAACACGTGGAGAGGATATAGCAAATGCTGTAATTAAGAGCATTGAAAAAGATCATATTCCACTCGATAAAATTGTCTTAATTTCAGCAGACGGGGAAAATGGTATGACCGGCGTAAGAAACGGGTATTTGCTACTTTGAAAAAAATATTAATCCCGAGTTACTTCCTTATCATTTTATTATACATTAAGAAGCGCTTTATGCGCGGACATTTCCAGAAGAAATTCGGAAAGTTATGGAATTGGTGTTTAGATTATCAAGTCCATTATAGTTAAAGCTCTTAATCGTCGTCAATTTAAAGAATTTTTTTTAAATGGAGAGTGAGTACGCAAATTTTCTACTGAATAGCAATGTACATTGGTTATCAAGGGGTAACATTTGAAACGTTTAAAACGAATTAACAGAAATTAAAGCATTTCTCCTTGAGAAGGGTGTTCGCTATCCAGAACTAACGAACGATCCGTGGATCCAAAAATGTTATTGCATGATAGACGCTACGTCTCATCTTAACCAGCTTACTCGTAAACTACAGAGGAAAGCAAACACAATTTTTTCGATGTTAGAAGAAGTTATTTCATTTGAAAACAAATCATCTCTTATTGCTTAAGATTTGAAAGATAAAATTTGATTCACTTTCCAAGCCTGTTGAAACATCGCCAAGAAAATAATTCTGATATTGACATTTGCTATTTCAAAACCACACTTTTAAAGGTAAGGGTAGCTTTCTCAACAGGTTTCAGGAATTCACAAACAGCAAAGCAATTTTAGCCTTTGTTAAAAAAACCTCTTAATGATACTGAACTAGAATTAATTTTTTCTCCCTTTAATATTGACATTGACGACTTTTGAATGCAATCGCTGGATTTAAAAACAAAGAATTGTAGAGCTCGAAATTTGAACGTATTTAAGCGGATATAGAGATAATAGGGAAAAACAAATGTGAACTTAGTTTAAAGCACAAGTTGTCTGCTTTGAAAGACCTGGAGAAGGAAGATATGTTGATTTTTAATGCCTGGAACAGTATTCCAGACTTATATAATTAGCAGAAAAAACTAGCGTTTCCTGTTCTTTCCTTATTTGAGTCTACATATTAATGCGAACAATCATTTTCAAGCATGAACCTTATCAAGAGTAAATTGAGAAGTCGTCTTATTGATGAGAACCTAGAATCGTGCCAAAAATTAAAAACAATAACATACAAACCTGACTTATCCAAGCTTTCCAAGGAAATGAAAGGCCATTGTTCACATTAGTGTTCCTCAGTCATTGCCATGGTTTAATTTTATGGATAACTTAAAATTTAATTTTAACATAAATACTATCGTTATTAAGTATCATATCATTTTTTTCATCTCACCTATAGTTTAACTAAGACAAACTTTAAATAAAGTTTATTAAGCAAATTTTAGGGAGCGTTGTGGAGTGAAATGTGAAATGTAATGTAGAGGATTGAGAATGATACCTATGTTGAAATGGTTTAGACATATTGAGAGGATGAACGAAAGGAGATAGACAAAACAAGTACATATACAAAACGAGTGTGGATGCAAGAGTAAAAGGGGTTCGACCTCAGCAAACGTACCTCAATCATATTAAGAACGTTTTTAGCAAAGGGCAGCTTAGGGATATACTAATTTAGTTAGTAACAATGTATCAACCTATATTGTTCAAGTTTAAAAAATTTGGCTCTCAAAAGAAACTTCAATCGCTGTACTGTTGTTATTTGGCTCTTTTGACTAATGAGTTTGCCGACCACAGGACTAGGATAACAAAAGGCCGTGCATGGGAAATAAAATTCTAAAAACTATTTCAGATGAATTACTGGAATATGGAATAGTCACAATAAAATACACATACGTGCAAATATGCTTAATGCTGCTGGTCTTGAAGCCATGGAGAAATTATGAAGAAAAGTTGAAATTTACATTGTGATATTACCCATTACTAACATAGGTTCAGAGTTGACTGTGACTGAGCAACTGAGTTACGATACATATGCGCGTGTAGTCTTTCAATAACCGACGGACATGATTTTTATGATTTGAATTGAAGTATCACATGCACATTAGCAGCGTAAAAATAGGACCTTCAAATATTACACCGGTCAAATTACTCTTACCATTAAAAATTATTATTTGCATTAATCGAGCCCTCGGAATTAGATTATTAAGCAAAATGCACAAGTAAAATCAGTGTTCCCTATCAGGAAAATATCCCTTAAAATGATACTTTCACAAGCAAACGTGCTGCACTCATTTTTAGGGTCACCTCTTAACCGATCTCGTCGGGTTTAAGCCGAACCTAATGGAAGCAATCAACTCTGTGATCGGTATAGAAGCATGCCGAGCAATATGCCCTCTCACCTAATTCACGCTACCAATCCCAAATTTGGCGAATTAAAGAGGATGATTGCGTGATCATAATACGAATCCATTCGCCGATCCCGGATATTTACGGGTCCTATTCTCGGTTCCCATTTCACGCTAGGAAGAGGACATCACTCTAATCCACAGTCAGTGCCTCATTTGCATTGCCATTTCGTCCTATTTCCAGATGCCGATAATAGTCAGCGCTGCTTATCGCACATCTCCAACGCAGTTCGATCATTAGTGTGTAATTCCATCATCAAAAGGGCGCAGAATGTAGGAATCACATCACACGCTTGACCCACATTAAAGATGTACCAACGCGCATCATCATTTCCTGGGCTTCTAATCCGGGAGAATTTCCACGTTAAAGGTGTGTTCCCTTATAATATCCTTGCACATGGGGATCGTATTGGTATAGTGGCTAGAGTGCTAGCTTCTCACCCTGAGAGACTGGGCTTAATCACGGCAAAGTCGGAATTTTAATGGTTCCGACCCCTTTTCTGAGTAGAGGGTACTTCAAGTGCAGTATTCCATTCATCGGTTGCGACGTTTAGGCGTGGTCCCGTTTGCACCTTTCACTGACAATGAGAGTAGATTTATGCCGAAACGGTTTTTCTCCACCCATTCCCCAAACAAACCTTCCTTTACCAACAAACCAAACTTCTAAAAACTAAATTACATCCGTCGTCGATACCTCTCCCAAATAAACTAGCACACGCTGCCTGAGTTGACTATGTCGCAACTAAGTTTTGTGTACGATGCAATATAGAGGACTAATTAAGTACTTTTATCTAGGACATTACATTACATCCCAACAAGATAATTATGCAATACTACTGCACTACAGTGAGCCGGTAGACAATAAAAGCTTTAAATGCAAGCATACATCACGCAAGGTGCCCACACTACCGTCTAGACGCATCGCCCGAGACTACTAATTTTCCTGATTCATAACCACGGAAGTAAAGAATTTGGCGTATAGGTAAAAGGTAAATATCTCTCAACGGGGAATTCTTGGGAAAAATGAGTGAGTACAAGTCAATAAGCATGATACATAATTATGTTACAAAACATATATTTACATATTATTTTACACATTGAAGTTCCTGAATTTCTACTAGATACTATTATTGTTTGATTATTAATTGTAAATTTAGGTGCTTTCAAAGAATAAAAATAACATTAAGTTTTGCTATAACATTTCAAATTATAATAAATTTTACTAAATTTGGCGAATTCATTTCTTTAGCTGGAAATTTGGTTTTTTTTGTGATGTGCACCATTGCTTTAAATAATCTTTAAGATAGGTTAAGTTCTAAATCTCTTATTTTTGTGAGTTGGAAATAAAATGTGTGTTTATTTTTGATGGAGTGATTTGCCAGTGCCCATATTTGAATTTTGGATTTTATTGAAGTTTTATGCTGGGAGAGTCTATTTATCAGATACTGGGATTATTGGCCTACGTACATATGCCATGTAGGTAGGCAAGGTAAGTATTGACAAGAATAAGTATTTCTTTAGGTAAAGTCTTTAAAAGCCTATTATATAACCTAATTAGCTCAATTTCAATTTACAGGCGTAAAAGCTAGAAAATAACGGTTTAAATGATGCTATCATTGTTGGAAATTTGTGAAAACAGCTTTTTTTCTTTCTTTCAAAACTTTAAAATTATTTTAACGATGAACCCATTGCCCTCCCATTTTCAAACTTTGTATATCATTTAATGATTATATAACCTAATTCCTAGATTAATATTTAAAAAATTGGAGGCGTTTATTTCGAAAATGTTAAGTAAAATGTTATTTTGGAATTTGAAAAAAAACTCCATACAACCATAGTGTGTTACATATAATAAGAAAGCACATGAAAATAGCTACAAATTGACACCACTTTCTCCTCTCAACCTTAATTAGCAGATGAGCAATCAATATTTTAAATGTTGACGGTCATGCAATTTTGGACGATTTTTGTAAAATTTACATAGCCATATTTTCAAAACGGGCTGATAAAATAAAATGAAATTTGGCATTTTTCTTAATCTATGTAGTGGCTACCTACGTACCACATTTAATTAAAATCTGAGATGGTAAGGTTAAGTATGTGTGTTAATCTGACATGGAATGACTCTGTAGAAGAGCTATTCTGCATCAAAGCATTATACTTTATATCCTAACGAAAGCATTGAATTGGGCTTTCATAGCAGACATATCTTTGTGGTTAACTAAATACTGTAATCCTTTGATAAAATATATAACCTTAAAAGTTGAATTTTAAAACACACTTTCCTCCGACATAGCCCTGAGAAAATGTCGTATCACAGTCATATCAACCTTAGTTGGTCAACAGGATCCAGGGGTCAAGATGGTATTTAGGCAACCCCTGAATAAAACTTCGTAGAGGAATTATTTTTATAGATACCATAAATGGCTACAGTAAAAAAAAGCAAAACGATTTATACTTTTAGAAGTATATAAAGTACTAAAAGTTTTTACATTTTTGTTTTAGATACGTTCTAACTTTCTTCCTCCCTTTACCATGATGACGTGATCAAATTCTGCCCTTTCCCCCGGCGGCTACACGTCCCTAAAATTGGTAGCAGGGACTATGCAGGTGAGGATGAATGTAACAGATTAATACTAAAACTTATGCAATGAAATAGCCACTGCCACCGATGGGATTTCATTTTTGTCCCGCAACGAGACCAATTTTATATCAATATATTTAAAGAGATGACACTCGAAAGGGACAAATCGAATTTTTATCTCTCTCCAAGCCTCCGAACCCTTTTTTGTGCGTTTTAAGCGCTCTCCTACTTCGTCAAACAAACTCACCGATCTTCCACTCTTTGCGGTCGCAGTTTGTGCGAACTAGTGCGAAAAACTCGTCCCCCCCCTCAATCGCGCGCCTCCTGGACCCTCACGACCGCAACCCGCGTCGTATTTTACGGCACATCGATCACCGACCAGCTTCCACGGTGTACGCTCGCACCGTCGTTCGACCCCTTCCCTCGCTGATCCTGTTCCCACCAGCCTCTCCTCTGCTAGCGGAACATGACGGTCGGTAATGGAGACGGCTAATGACTTCCCTCGACGCGATGTTGAATTTTTGATCCAACAAAATTTATAGCTCCTAGATTCGGAAAGAACGGAGGCGGTGCAATCCTTGACCTCCGCTTTTCATTCTCGTGACGTTCGCCGTACGAGGTTCCACGATTGCGGGGCGCTCATTCTGGTAGGCAACACAAATCAGGCATGTGAGGGATTCAAAAATGAGGAATGAACGAGACCGAAAATTCAAAGAGCTTGCTGCTGCTCAACATTCCTGGATGTTAAGACATGCGACACTAAGATGAATTCACGAGCAATGATTAGCGTTAATGTAGCACAAATTGATAGACATTACTTTTTAAATTGAAACTTTTTTAACATAGCTATTTTAGTATTTAATAATCGACAGAACTTTTCCTTGAACTACGACCTTGACTTGGTGGATGGGCTTGTGCGTTCCAATGACACCTAGAGCTGGACTGGTGGGAGCAAGTACTATTGCTCCCGGTAGAGCCACTCATGCCAGATAGGTCGAAGGGTAGGAGCCAGACGAAAGGTAGTTCCGTGATGGTGTCACGTTAAAAATACCGTTGAATGGCGTGGGAATACCTCTCGACTATCACTTCCTAGAATATGAAAGTAAACCACAGAGAATTGATTCCTGGCAACTACGGGACGCCGCCCACTAGGGCGGGTGTCGTGCCCTGCAGCGGGAGAGGCAAGGCCTCCGCTGTCGTCATCAAACGAAAACCTTGCACAGCATCATCATCGGCGGAAATAAGGGATAGGAGGGAGAAGAAGAAGCAGAAAGAAAGAGAAGGAGGAAAACAGCGGTAAATATAGGAACTTGGAACGTAAGGACCATGATGAGGGCCGGGAAGCTTGTAAATATTAAACAGGAAATGGATAAAGGAAAAATAGATGCTTTGGAATTGTGCGAGGTGAGATGGAAGGATAGCGGGGACTATTGGAGTGATAGCTACAGGGTAATCTATATTGGGGAGAAGAGAGTCAACGTGAGGTAGGTATGGTACTGAACACAAAATTGGAGTTGAGGGCGGTATACATTGAACAGGTGACCGACATGATACTAGTGGTAGAAATAAAAGCACGCCCGACGAATTTCCGAACTGGTCCAGGTACACATGCCAACAAGCAAACATAGGGAGGAAGAGTTATACAAGCAAGTAGAAGAAATAATTCGAGGAGTGCCGGGAAAGAAAACCCTCATATTGATGGGTGACTGGAATGCAGTGGTGGAGGAAGGGAGGGACGGATTAGAAGTGGGAGGTTTCGGCTAGGAAGAAGAAATGATAGCGGTGAAAAGCCAGTTAAGTTTTGTAGAAGAAATAAATTAGTAGTGACAAACACTTGGTTTAAACATCAGTGTAAAAAACTCGCGTAGCTATACAGGGGCGGATGCGAACTCAGATAATAACTTGGTGATGATGAAGTGTGAAGTAAGATTCAAAAGGCTTAGTAAAGGTAGGAAGATAAAGAGGTGGAACCTTAAAGCATTGAAAGGCTTGAAAAGGAGGGAATACCTAGAGCAGGTAGAAAAGAACATAGGTGAAGCAAAGCGGATGGTAACAATAGAGAGAAGATCGGATTTATAAAAACAGGCATCGCAGGAGCGGTAGAGAAAACAATAGGAACAGTGGAAAAGAAGAGGGTTAAGAAGCAGTGGGTAACGGAAGAACAGATTAAGAAAATGGAGGAGAGAAGGATATGGAAAAACGTCAACATCGTCGTAGGGAAGAGGAAGTACAAGGAATTAAATAATACACTCCGGCGAGTGATCAAACGGGAAAAAGAAAACTGTTGGAAGGGGCAATGCGAAGAAATGAAAAAGCTGCAGGAGGGGGGAAGAAGTGGGCGCTTTGTACGCCAAGGTGAAAATGTTATCGGGTGGTAAGAGAGGGCAAACGATACCAAAGGTTAAGGACAAAGCAGGGAAGATATTAATCGAACAGGAAGATATTCAGGAAAGATGGAGAGAATACGTAGAGGAGCTATATGACTGCGAGGATATACCCTTTAGCCTAGATCTAGAGGATGAAGGAACAATAGATAAGGATAACCTAGGACTAGAGTTACTTGACAGCGAAATAGAGAGGACATTAAGAGAGATAAAGGGTAGAAAAGCCGTGGGAACCGATAACCTACCTGCGGAGCTACTGAATAATCTAGGTAGTAAGGGGAGAAAATTATTTTTCGAACTTATTCGCAGGATCTACGAGGAAGGAGTATGGCCAGAGGATTTCGTGAAAACAGTATTAATACCTATCCCGGAGAAGAAGAAAGCGTCAGAATGCGAGGAGCATAGAACAAACAGTTTAATTTCGCACGCGACAAAAGTTTTAATTAGAATAATAAATAGAAGTTTGGAGAGCAGAGCAAACTACTATTTAGGCGATGACCAATTTGGGTCCAGGAAGGGGAGGGCCAGCAGAGACGCGATTGCGGTAATGAGGACACTTATAGAAATAAACATAGAATAAAATCAGGATGTTTTCGCTTGCTTTGTGGATTTCGAAAAGGCGTTTGACAGTGTAAACTGAGAGAAACTAATGCAGATGCTGGGGAAAATAGGAATAGATTGGCGTGATAGGAGACTCATCCGAAACTTAAATATGGGGTAGAGGGCTCAGGTGAGGGTAGCTGACGGTGAATCAGGGTGGGCAGTAAAAGGTTGTGGGGTGTGGCAAGGGTGCCCGTTGTCGCCTTTGCTTTTTAACATCTATGCTGAGGAAATGGTAAGAGAGGCATGGGAGGAGCTAGATGTGGAAATGAAAGTAGGAGGCCAGCGGATAAAGTCGATAAGATTCGCGTACGACCAGGCGTTGGTCAGTCGGTCATCGAAAGGATTGAAAACTTTAGTAGATGCATTGGAAAAGCAGTGCGAGAAATACGGGATGAAGATTAATAATAAAAAAACAAAAGTAATGAGATTCTCCAGGAAAAAGAAAGCGAGGCTGGTGATAAAAAGTCGGAAGTTACAAACTGGAGCAAGTCGAACAATTTAATTATTTCGGTAGTACGCTAGAAGAAACAGGACATAGTAGCAAAGATATTAGGAGGAGATTAGCGCTAGCGAAGGAAGCGTTCAATAATAGAAGGGAGCTGATGACGGGGACCTTAAGTAAGGATGTAAAAAAGAGGCTGGTGAAGAGCTTGATATGGAGTGTGGCGTAGTATGGGGCATAAACGTGGACCTTGAGAAAGGAAGACGAAAATAGGCTGAAGGCTTTCGAGATGTGGGTGTGGAGGAGGATGGAGAAGGTGCGTTGGACGGAAAGGAAGACAAATGAGGAAGTGCTTGACATGGTGGGCGAGGAGAGGAAACTTATAGATGAGATCAGGAGAAGGCAGGGTAGGTGGCTGGAAGCGTTAATGAGGGACGATGGTTTGCTGAAGGCCGTGATAGAGGGAAGGATGTTGGATAAGCGGGGAAGGGGAAGAAAGAGATTAGGTTTTATGGATGGGATGAAGAAAGGTAGGACTTATTCTGAGAGGAAGAAAGAAATATTAGAGGTAGATAGGGCACGGTACGTTTAAGAGTCCGTTGGATATTCTCTGACTTTCATCATAACCTACCTCATCATACCTCTGACTTTAATCATAACCTAACTGGTAGATTACTCTAATGAATGAATGAATCGAAAGAATTGAAAAAGTAATCATTTAGAATCTAAATAATTAATTTCAGTTTGAAAATTGAGTGTTTGGCAGGTGAATTTTAACTGGAACACATAAATTTGTGATAGATCTCACTTACAATGCCTTGAACATAGGTTAGTAAGTTATAGAAGGTGGAGTGACATTTATAATTGCTATTCAGCAATATTTAATGGCTAATGAGAACCACTATTTCATGGTGATTGAGGGTAAAAATATCGCTTTATGCTGAATAAGCATAAAACACTCCTAAGATAATTCTAGAAAAGGAGAATCTAGCCTTAGAGTTTATGTCAAGAGGTTCATCATTCCTGGTATCTGAGGATCAGGAATGACAAAATTAAGTTCATATTGTCAAAAAAACAAACGACAGACAACCGGATTGGTAAATGGAAAACAAAGAAAAGGTCAAGGAGAGATTAGGCGGCCAATTTGTTTTTTTTTTCAATGTGCAACAGATAGACTAAGACTTTGTGTTACCAGACTCAGAATCCTCAGTCAGACCAAGCTACGTATCCCGTACAGTCACCCCGTACACTGAAAGACGTTATTAGAGACGGAAATGGGAAGGGAGTCAACGCACGACAAGTGGGCGGGTTTATAGAAAAAAAGAAGAGGTATTACTCGCAGCGCCAATCCCTTAAGGGCTTTCAACAGCTTGAAACTTCCTCCTTCCTCAGTGAGAGGGGCTGGGAGCCAAGCGGAAGAGCACAATGAGACAAGCGTGGGGGAAAAAAGGCGAGGCGACCCTTAGGGAGACGTGGGACCTCTCGGGAGAAAGTGTCGTCGTGGAAGACGAGGCTGGCGAGGACAAAACACGAAAGGTGCAATTCGGGTATTACGTCGGTGGGAGGTGGGTTGGACTCTCCTTACATTTTCTCACGTGAGTGGGGGGAAGTTGTGGGGGTCTAATATCATTCTAAGAAAGATCAACCGCGAGACAACTGTGTATCACTTTTTGAAATATTCTTCTTCTTCTTGGAATAATTGAGTCGCCAGTTTTTAAGGTGGTTTCGGTGAAAGTCACTTCAAATAAAATTCCATTAATTGGCCTCATTATGAAGGAAAAGATTTCATTTTTCCAATGATACAAAAACATCAGCCACTTATCGAACTACTTTTCGAGATATTTGCCAAATAATACAAGCCGTTTTCCATGGGATAAGTTATGGCTGTGAGCTTCAGGAGACTTTATTTAAAAATGAGTTAATTCTGAAAATAAATCGCGTTAGAAGATTAACTTAGGGTAGTTCGTATATTTTATCAACATTTTTAAGAATAAATCCATTAATAACTATATTTCTTTTACTAAAATCGGAAAAGAACGCATGATTGTAAATGTGTTTTCAGCGTGTGGCGTGAAAAACTTGTCAAGTTAACACGAATTAAACATGTATATTTGGCTGATTGGTCAAAAGTTCAGTCAAAGAAATCAAGGTTGGCCACGTTTATACTACCATATTTTCTTCAAGATTGTCACAAAATCCTAACTTTTAAAATTAAGGTAGCTTGTGAGAGATTTTCCCCTTGGAATATACGAGACCGTATTCGAATTTAGTTTCTTTTTATTTCAGCATATGTAAGAAGCATGAAGTAAATATTGTAATATTCATTGCGCGAAAATAGTATTACATGACTGAAATTATCAATAATTAACTAAATGCGAATACTTAAGTCTTAAAATTGACTCATTTTTTCACGCCGTACGGTGAAAATATCTTCACACAGCTTTTTTATGCTTCTGTAAACATCACTGTGATAAGTAATTAATTTATTTAAAAAATACAAAGTTGAGATAAAATAGAAACTAAACACTGTTAAATTTCTGACGAGATGTTCCTCATGTTTAAAAAAAAGTCTCTCTGGATGGCGAAATCGAACCATTTCCCATTGAAAACTGTTTCTATTTTTTTGGAAATCATCTCGAAAAGTAGTGCGATAAGTACCTGATATTTTGGTATTTTCGGAAATATGAGATCTTTTACTTTAAAATGAGGACAAATTCATTGATTTCTATGTGAAAGGATAATTCACTCAAACTAACTTAAATTCGAATACGGTCTCTATTATGACTAGGTAAAGTTTAGATCAAACAACCTAGCTGGAAATTATACCTGGTCTTGGTAGGTGGATTGCCAGCTGCCTTTCCAACTTATTGGTGGTCTTACTATTGGTATCCTGATATGGGGATGTTATCTCTTGCATACTAGGGGAGTCTGCCTTCCGTCATTCTACAGGCGTGCGCGTCCCAGTGTCTTATCCGCTCTCTTGACCCTCTGACGGCGTCGCTTATGTCTACTGCCTTAACTCGGTGTTTCTTTTTCGACCCAGGAGTGAAGTGCCCGAGCTCATTTTTAACTTTTTTCTCATTAGTCTTTTGGTGGGCAGTGTTTCAGCATTTGCATTGTAAGTATTGAAATATTCACAAACATCTAAGTCAAAACAAAATCTGAATCTGTAGCTCTGTACAAATTTAGTTAATTCCCGCATCTTGCATGAGTTAGCTTCCCACATGATTTGGTCTCCCGCATGAAATTTAATCCCGTATAAATAGTATTAGATATTATTATAACCTGTATTTTGCCGGTACGTAATCATATTTCATAGCATAGCACCTAGTTGTCTTAGCCCTCTCCCTTGACTGGTTTGAGATCGGCACTAAGCGGTAGGGGAAGCTGCATGT
Source organism: Pyrrhosoma nymphula (assembly GCA_963573305.1). Lineage (NCBI taxonomy): Eukaryota > Metazoa > Arthropoda > Insecta > Odonata > Coenagrionidae > Pyrrhosoma > Pyrrhosoma nymphula. The sequence continues at coordinate 107,515,173 of OY754337.1, read as the reverse complement.
GGTTTGGTCTTGAACTACGACAAATATAGAGTCTGATGTGTACTAACACCGATCCACACACCCTTGTGGTTACTACTACAGTACTTTGCGGATGAAAATAGATGTAGCTGTAAGTTTTCAAGAAGTAGAAGGCCAATTTTTGTTCCGTACGCTCTTCGCCCAAGGAACAGACGTTTTTCCGCTAAACAAGATTCTTAACTATCTAGTTATTGTGCTCTCCAATATCTCCCGAGATATCCAGGATATCATAAAAAATGGGTATTGAAGCATTAATGCGCATACATGTATTCGAAAACCAAAAGTCTTAAGTAAGATTCGGAGTGGAAGAGGGTTTCATGAAATCCTACTTAGTAGCATCCTCTGGTATGATTCTAATGGGGTAGACTAAGAATGGATAAAATCGCCTTACATAAAACTGTAATGGGCTCTAGTTTATGCACATGCATGTTTTCAAACATTTTAAATCTTAAGTAAGGTTAGGAGAGGAAGCGTGTTTCAGGAAATCATACTTAGCACCACCGTTGATCAGTAATCCTAATTGTGGGGTAAAATAGCGACCAAAGTCGCCTTGCATAAAACAGCAATGGAGTAACAAAAAAAACACAATCAATTGGGCTCGGGCGAGTCGCAGTGGGATGGAGCACGCCGGAGAAGGACAACGATGTCTGGGCACATTTGTTTTGATCCCAAAGTCGTGCAAATGACGCCGTAACGAAGAAAGAGAACGGCTTGCCATTTAAGAATATCTCACCCCCTCCTCTCTCTCCAGACGAGGATATGACGAGCCCAGTAGGAGAGGCCCGTCGGGTGCAGCCTCCTCAACAGAGATGGGGGATGGGAAGGCGGAAAACAGCGAAGGAAGCATTGTGTCGCTATAAGAGGTACGTAAGCAGCAGTCTTCAAACAAGGGGAGGAAGCGGGAAGACGTCGATTCCGAGACGGCCGAGCCCTGGTTTTGTCATCCCGCCGGTGCTGTAAATTCAACGGTTCTGCGGGATTCCGAGCCATGGTTCGCCAGCAAATGAGAGATTGATGCGCGGCACAACCTGTCGCTGGCATGAGGTGCTGTGGAGGTACCTTTCAACACAAAAGAAATCGCCCGCACCCACTGAATAAACAATTAATGACGATTCTTAAAGTGCGGTGAGAGATTCTTTCTTGTTCTTTGTGAGTTTAAATAAATCCTAAACGTAGAAGGATCGAGTCTATTTCTGACCCAATTTAATCTTTATTTGTAGCCTCTGGTGCAAAATATCTTTATGCCCTTTGACATTTATTGACCTTAATCATTTTAGGGATTTAGCCTAACTCTTGAGTATCTCCTCTCCGAATCCTTTGATTAGAATATTATATTTACCTCAACCTGGAAGGACCGAAGGAATCATTTTAAACCCCTTGACACTGTGCTTAAATTTTTCCCTTCATACGGATAATGCCGCATCTAAAACTTAATCTCAGATCGACTATATGCTCCACTGAACAATCCTCATATTACATACCCACGAACAAATGAACACATTCACAAAACAGATTTGGATTTGTTAGCACTTCGATTGCAATGCATAGGTAGCGAGAGTCATTGTTCACCATAATGTGCACAATTTCTAACATAAAATATTAAAGTGTTAAAACGTATGATGATGAATGGTTATCATTTATTCAATCAATTGACTTTGTAAACCTAACTATCAAAATATATTTTTAGAGAATAGCGATTTTTACTCCTTGGTCCTTTTATGGCGGGAGTGAAGTCCGGGCCTTTCAAATCTAACTTTTGAAAGTCTGAATCACTATAAATAAACTACACGCAAACGTCTTGTTCAATAAAATTTCCTATATTAGATTAGAGTGCTTCTTCGCAGTGTACATTCATTGCTGAATGAGTCTTCATCTTACGTTAATGTTATCTTCTCAAAGGTGCAATTTTTAAATTGTATTTCCTTGCAGTTTCTGCGATTAAAATAAATGTGATTAAAAGTTTAATGACTTGAATATCCTTGATAGGATCCAGTTGGAGGTATTTTTCCGTTCTTGCTCTGTTCACCAATTAATAATGACGTTGATTTCATAATGAATTTTCACAAGAAGAATTAATAATCTTGGCGATTCGCATAGCGAGAAAAAGAGAGAATAACAATATTTTTAGTATCACCCGGCACAATTTGAATGATAACAGTGGATAAATAGCCATCTCACATACGTATTTCAGCAAAGAAGAACGGCATATTATATGTCAAGAGGAAATAAATTATTTAGCGTTATGCAGCAATGATTAAACCATATTTAACATATGCTTAAATTATTTGGTATCCTCATTGGCTAGAACTTAAGATTTCGATGAATTTCATAGGAGATATATCAGGTTCGTTAAGAAAAATGAAGCGATGTACCACCTTCACGAAGTCTGCCACTTTTAATGAGTGCTAAAACGCAGGTTAATTTATTCGGAAGATGGCAATTACCTTCATACTTTCTGAATGTTTATCATGCATACATTGACGGGCAACGGCCTACCACGATGGAAACAACGGTTTCCGATCAGTCACTGAAGTTAAGCATCGTTGGGCTCGGCTCGAGTTTGGAGGGGTGATCCTCCGATTCCTCCGAGAGCTGTTGCCCCTGTCTGTACCTTGCAGACAGTATCTGCGAAATGATCTTACCCATCGAAGCACATTAAACAAAAATACTAATACTATAAATTGACGCAACCAAAGAGTCAGAAATTCGAGGAGTGAGACCCAGTTCATGACACTATCAACTAAATCAAGTGTACTTATGTCACACGCCGTAATGGGTGCTCTACTCTCCCACAACTCGGGTGATTTCCCTACTTGAGAAGAAAACGAGTGGTTTTGAAAAGCAGCACTATGTCTCTCCGCTGGCACGCCGAAGTTTGAACCTCTGAAGGCCGCAACTTTCAGAGCACGCCGTTTTAACGCGAATTCCTCTTCTACATTCGCCAGCAACTCAGAAATCCAGCTACATCCCACCCACCTACATTTAGCTTTCCGCAGTACTTCACTCTATTCTCTTTCCGGCCAAAAGGTTTATACCTTCATATTTCCTTATTTTAGAATTCCTCATCTCTTTATACAGGTTTACTATTTCTCGTCTCCCTCTTTAATTTTTCTCTTTCATTAATTTTCCTTTGACTGATTTCATATTTGACTGATTTCAAATTTTGCTTCAGGTTGTCTAAATATAAGAATTTTGAAAAGAAAAAAATGGTAGGGTTTCTTCAGGGCTTTCTGATACCTGAAATGAGCACTTGAGTTGAAGAATTACATTTGCAAAATGTGTTACGAGATTCACTAATTAACTAGGTATATATTCTGTATCAAATAATGAAGTTTACTTTTTAGATTTTCACTGGAATTCATATTCTAAAGAATATTATTCGGCTTCTCTGTTTTTTTATTTAACTTTATTGCGAGGAATTTAAAAAATTATTTTATATGAATTATTTTATATGGTTATGAATAAATAAAAAATGCAATTTTTCAAATTTTTGTGGAAAAATGGACATTGATTTATTCATCTATATAAAAGATATAAAAATATAAGCTAAAGATCTAATATTGACAGAGGAGTTGAACTTTTGCGAAGCTAAGTGATTGGAAACCAAAAATAAGACTATATCAAAGGCTTTTAAAACGTAGCCTTAGGAACGGTTGAGAAAACTAAGCTGGTTGAGGAAAGGAATAATCGAAAAGAGCCGAAAATGGCTGGTAAGGAGATGAGATCGGTGAGGGGGATTCAAAGTAAGCACATAAAGTTGACGGCGGACGTATGAGGTATAGGGGTGCTGTAGAGAATGAAATAGGGAAGAGTTGAGTGGGCGAGGAAGGAGGAAAATACAACAGATAGTATACGATATGAAGAAAATTAGAAGATATGAAAAATTGAAGATGGAAAAAACTTAAGTTAACAAGAGATACACATAGATGCATAAAAGCTACTTTATCGCTATTCAATAACTGTGTAAACGGAAATACGTATTTGGCATAATTACCCACGATTCTTTCCTTAGAAATAAAGAGGCCTAATTTTTATTAAAATTATTTCCTTCACATAATTACTCCTTTCCCTATCTTGCGGGATTTTTTTACTAATGATTACAAATGAAGGTTTTTAAGAATTTTATAAATGGCGTCCACGAAAACATGGCAACTTTCTCAGTTCACTTTTAAATGTATTTTTTATATTAGTTAAATAGCTTCCAGTAATATTATGTCCATAATTTTGAAACAAGCAGTAAAATACGCTGCAATAAATTCATCATACCAATCTATTATATATTTTATTTATCGTTTATTTGTGTTTCATAAGGCTGATTTCCAATGTTTTGGATTGTTTGGAATATGAGGATAAATAATTTATAAAATCAAGAGGAACGACTCGCAGGAATCCCGTAATAAAATTATATTATGGTCCAAGTCGGATCACACATATCCTAATTGTTCCATTCACAATACATTGCACAAAATATTTATGTTCTTATATAGTAATAGCATGATAACTGTTGGAATATGTAATTTACCAATATTATGGTATATGTTATTTGTATTACTATGGTGGTTAATGATTAGTTACATAAACAAGCTTCTGTTGAATTGTCAATGTCTTTGGAAAAAAGTGCATTTCCATAGTGTAATGTTTCTTAAGGAAAAGGGAAATACTCAGCATTATAAGTTCTCAATTTAGACCACTACTCACTTAAATAAATGAAATACTAACAGGTTATGGGCCCATAGGATACCTGTGTGACGTGAAAGAAAGAAAATAAATGTCAACCAAGTCTCTTGTATTTAAGTACTTAACTCTTCTAGGCCGGACAGCATGTTTCCTGTTTGCAAGCTAAATCAATATAACAGTAACCCAACAAATGAGAATTGGACTGATGTTAAGCGTTTACTTAGGTACCTTAAGTATACTGAACATCTGGCATTGCTGTATTCCAGGGAAAATTAACCTATTGAAGTGTATGTTGATGCTAATTGGGCTAACGATAGAGTGGATAGAAAATCTGTAAGTGATTATGTTGTTGTCCTAGCTGGTGGTGCTGTAAGCTGGAAAACCTCTAAACAAGGTAGAGTTGCTCTATCCACAGTTGAAGTAGAGTCGATGGCCATGATAGAGGTGACAAAGGAAGTCATTTGGTTGACTAATTTGCTTGATGAGGTAGGTCAAGGTAAAAACTTGCCCAAGCCATGTAAGATTTTTGCAGATAATAACGGTGCTATTAGTCAAACCAAACATGAAATTGTATCCCAAAGAACTAAGCATGTGCATAAAGACTATGTTTTTTAAAGATGCAGTGGAACATGGAAATGTTGAATTTACTAATTGTGCATCATGGGATAACTTGGCTGACATTTTAATCAAAGTGTTAACTGGTCCAAAGTTCAAGGAAATGCTTCCCAAATTAGGTTTAAGAATTTTGCCTGGTTTTTAATTAATTTTTGGTCAGTGAAATTGTATTGTGCATTTTAAAATAATGGTGAACGAGTGGAAGTGTTGGATATACGCTCTCAATGTTTCTCGGACATAACCGGAAATGCCTTTTAAAAAACTCTGCAAGAGGATTCTTGCTAAAATCCAGTGCAAAAGTATTCTTACATAAAAACTCTGCAAGAGGATTCTTGCCTAAAAACAGTGCAAGAGGATTATAGCTTAAAACCAGTGCAAGAGGATTCTTGCTTATAACCAGTGTAAGAGGATTCTTGCGTAAAAACTCTGCAAGAGGATTCTTGCCTGAAACCAGTGCAAGAGGATTCTTGCTTAGAACCAGTGCAAGAGGATTCTTGATTAAAACCAGTGCAAGAGGATTCTTGCGTAAAAACTCTGCGAGAGTATTCTTGCTTAAAACCAGTGCAATAGTATTCTTGCGTAAAATCATTGCAAGAGGATTCTTGCGTAAAGCGTGCAAGAGGATTCTTGCTAGTGGAGAGGTAGGTTAGGTTAGTCGCAATTTGGCCTACCTGAATCTAGCTCTCATATAATTGAAGAATTTCAAGATACAAATCAAGACTAGTTGTCAGAGGTTTTTTTTAAAGACCAACTTGACTATGCAGAAACATATGCCCCTGTATTCCGAGTTTCCATAGTTCGAATTTTATTATCTGTCACTAACCATAAAAGTTTAGTTGCAGGTGAAATAGATGTGAAGTATGCCTTTCTGCAAGGTTACTTAAATTATGAAATATTTTTTGCAACCCCCTCCAGGAGTTACTGTTGAAGGAAACTTGGTGTTTTGATGAGCATATACAAGGTCTTGGTTTTGTTAAGTCAAAGAATGACAAGTATTTGTATGTATACTGTTGATTTATGTACTTCTATATGTTTATGATTTGCTTATTGCCTGTAATAGTGATGTCGTATTGAGGCATGTGAAAGGGAAATTAATGCACAAATTCAAAATGACCGATCTTGGAAATTTAAATTTCTATTTAGAGATTCAGATTGACAGAGATTAAAAAGGAATATATCAATCTCAAAGGAAGTATATGGAAGATATGTTGAGTATATTTAATATGACTGAACGAAAACCTACCAAATCACCATTTGAAGAAAAGTTTTTTCGTGTTGATTTTCAGAATAAACCTGTCCTAACTCACAAACCTGTAAAAGAACTAATAGGATGTCTCATGTATTTGATGTCTATTTCTAGACCTGATTTTTCTCTGAGTGTGAATTTGTTAAGCAGGTATCAGAAAAGACCCACAGGACTTAAAATGGAACTTCGTTATATTAAAGGCAAATTTGATTATGTATTGTTTTTTTCCAAGTAATGTTTTGCATGAATCAGTTTCGTGTTTTGCCAATGTAGACTGGGCAGGAGATTCAGTAGATTTGAAGTCAACTTCAGGTTATCTTGTGGCAGTATTAGGTTGCACTTTATCATGGAGTACAAGAAAAAATCTAGCGTATCACTATCCTCTCCAGAGGCAGAACTTATTGTCTTGTGTGAGGGTGCATGTGAGACCCAGTGGACAATTAGCATTTTAAAGGCCTTGTGAATTGATATTACGAAACCAGTTACCTTGTTTGAGGACAATCAGTCATGTATTCATTTATTGTCTAAACATAAATACCATAGAATGAAACATATTGAAGTTAAATATTATTTTCTGTGTGATCTTACTCAGAAAGGGATCTTTGATGTAAAGTATGTGTTCTCAAGTGATCAAAAGGCTGATCTGTTTACTAAGCCTCTTGGAGCCACCCGTTTTAGTATGTTAAGGGAAATCTTGAATTTGCTTTGTTTCAGGTAAATTGATCCAAAGATTATTACACTGCTACTGTATTGTATTGTACAGTTTGTGTTTGTTTGCTAGTTAGTTTGCAAGTATTGTCAAATTGAGGGGGGTTTTGGAATATGCAATTTACTAATATTATGGTATATGTTATTTGTATTGATAAGGTGGTTATTGATTAGTTGCATAGACAAGCTACTTACCTACAAGTGGAATTGTCAATGTCTTTGGAATAAAAGTGTATTTCCATAGAGGAATGTTTCTTAAGGAAAAGGGAAATACTCCAACATTACAAGTTCTCAATTTGGACCACAACTCACTTAGATAAATTAAATGCTAACATTTTTCAAAGAGTGGATACGTTTTAACTTCAAGATAAGGAAGCAGTAACGTCACTTGCGGGAATATAATTGCCTTTCGCACGTAGAATAAAACTAAATATTTCCTATCACATTTTCAGTGAGGAGTTACTCCATCCGACAGATGAGTTTTCTTATAAGACCGAAAAAGCCGCGATCAGCGAGTACAGTGCCTGCGTCCCCTCGAAAAAGCCATTATCTCCAAAAGGTAACTTCTTCGAGCGAGGGGAGCGTGAAACTAAAATCTCAGTTCTTGAGCATAACGAACCCACCTCTCGCCTTTCACCCGCGTCGCGATGGAAACCGAGCCACCCACTCAACCGGCTCCGCTCGAGCTAAACATTCCCCACGCCTCAGGTCAAAGTCCCTCCCCATAATTCCCCCACGATCCACGTACAGATACGCACACAAATCTCTGCCAATAACGTAATCTAGGTCGCATCCACTTAATGCCCTTTATTTCGACGGTGAGCCTCGAAAAAGAAAGCATGGAAGAAACGAGCACTTCCATCGACACACGGTAGCCCCCTCATTTCTCCTCAATTTACTCTGAATCGGCAAGGATATATTAGGCTTATGCAAAAGTATGAGTAATCGTGAAACTACATAGGCGCTGGTGATAGTTGCAGATAATGGAGGATAATATATTACTGATTAATTTGTCTATGCTATTAATCTCAAATAAAAACTTTGTATATAGCAAAAACCGCATCTAACTTATGCGTCAACCTCATTTCCACACTAAAATGCGAGTCGGTAAATATCTTCACTCCAAACGCTTTTCTTTGTCACGATTTTAAGTCGTAATTAGTGCTATGAGTAAATTTAAACAAAACGTTTTTGTCAAGCAGTTGAACTGGAGCGGAAGTCAATCGCTACTAGATAAGAATGTGAGGAGTACTCGGTGAAAACAATTTTTTTTATTTTTTAAATAAAAGAGGGATCATTTGCAATGTCAAATGTTTGAATCTAGCAAATATGTAATCCCCGAGATGTCAGTAATTGAAGGACACATTAAAGACAATTATTGAATGATTATATAAAAATCTTTCTCCACTTTACACCTCCAAATGGGTCATAATTACTGCATACCGCCTAGATTCTCCCGGCATCTTTCAATTGCTTGAGCCTCGAAGCCCTACCCTTCCTCCTTCTGTCGGATTCTTTTGCTCCAATTGCACTCTCAACCTAACCCCTCGCGTTCCCTCCCCAAAAATGTTGGCCAAAATGCTCAATCACCATCGTCCCTACCCACAAGGTCTTCCGTTTATCGCAACCTCCTCAACCCAGACCCACCCTTCCCGGCCACCCCGTAAACCCCCAAAAAATTCCCAGATCACTTCCTTCCACCAAATCCCTTACAAAACCCCTCGCTCAATCTCAAGCTTCACCCTAGAGTGGACAGAATATCAAAGGATTTAACGAAGGATGAATGGTACAGGTGGGAGGGGGCTAAAGGGTAGGATTGCTCTTCGTGATTTTGGTGGGGACAAGACGGTTTAGGAAAGAGAAAGGGTGAGTATTCTCAGGTTGGCTACGCATGGGAAAAGGTGAAAAATACTTAATATTCAGGCCTTGTCTTACGAAATGAGTTTAAGTGATAGAAAAAATGAAAAAAAGCTCGTGTGAGAGAAGCCAACGCTCCGACACGCTCGAAAGTTTTTTCCCTCAGGCCCAAATCTGGTTTGTGAATAAGTTCATTTGTGTGAGGGTATGTAATATGAGGATTGTGCAGCGGAGCATAAAGACGATCTGAGACTAAGTTTTAGATGCAGAATTATCCCTATGAAGGGCATAATTTATGCACAGTGTCGAGGGGTCTAAAATGATCCCTTCAGTCTTTTCAGGTTGAGGTAAATATAATATTCTAATCAAAGGAACCGGAGAGGTGATACTCAAAGAGTTAGGAAAAATCCCTAAAATGATTAAGGTCAATAAAAGTCAAAGGAAATACAAATATTTTGCCATTGAGGCTACGAATATAGATTAAAATGGGTCAGAAATAGACTCTCGGTCCTTCTAGACTTAGGGATTATTTTACACTCACAAAGAACCCGCAATACAGCCTAAAGGCAATTACACAAGTATTATTTTAGACGTCATCAATCCAAACATTTTCAAATGTTTCTTGATGTTGGATTTTACAAGCATATCTACATACAACATATATACATTGAACTAGCCGTAAATAGAATCATGGTATATGCATTGGAAACGCCGTTATTGAAATACAGAAAAAAGTAAAAACAGAAATACAAATGCACCGAGAAAAAATCAGCATGCTACGCTTTGCTAATGATAGTAATTCTTGCTGAGAAGAAAGAAGATCGGACTAAAATGCTCAATTTACGGAAAAAAACTCTGAAGAAATACAACTTGAAGGTTAATGTTAAGAAATCATGGCTATGGTTTGTCGAAGCTATAAAAACAAGACAATCACTGTCACACTTGAAAAAAAATCTTGCGCAATTGTAAGAAGTTTTATATTTTGGAGGCAGAATCATCAGCGATGGAAGAATCAAGAAAGACGTTGTGATCAGCCAAGCCCAATAGCCCAAGCCAAGAAAGCACCTCTACATATTACCCTGCGAGCCGCCGCAAAGGAGTGTGGCAGAGGGGGTCATAGGATACCAGCCGTGTAAACGTGTACAGGTTATAGAGGGAGACCAAGAAAGGAATACATCAAGCAAATCATGAATGACGTCAAGGAAGTAAATAATTATGCAGGAGTGAAGGGGTTGGCAGAGAGGAGAGTTGAGCGGAGAGCTGCAGCAAACTAATCTTCAGATTGATGACGACTGATGAAGGCCTACATACTAACGTACGACCCGATGCAAGGGCGTGAGGCAGGGGGTGTTTGGACACCAGCCATGAAGAAGGATAGAAGTAAGGGAAAAAGAATTTTGGAGGGCGTAAAACGAGATGTGCCTTCAAGGGTTACAGTCTCACTCCGTTCCAGTTGGTCATTAATGGCTCGTGGGATGGAGAATATTTTTCCCTTTCTTTCTGAAAGTGTATAACCCTTATTTTGACACTACTGTCAGTTCTAAATACATAATGTAGGGTAGACTATCTTCCATGTCAATTGTGACGAATTAATTATTCCACGAAAATTGCATTTAGGCATAAGTTAGAATTTAAATGTAGAAGCATAAGAACCGTAAAGATACCATAATATATCGATTGAAGATATCAAACACTGGTACGTTCGTAGCTCGTGATGAAATCACTCCATGCCGAATACATATTTATCTAAGAACCTATGGCTTAATCAAACAAAACACTTTGAAGTTCAAAACTAGAAATGTATCGCTTCAAGTAACAGAAACAGAAAATATTTATAATTGGTTAAGTAGATTTTTATTCGTAAAATTAATACAATAAGTTTTTAAAAACAAGATACGAATTACAGTTAAGGATTCAGTTGTCACTTTCTAGAAATTATCGACGGAAGAAAAGAATTTTTTCACAGACAAAAGTTGCATTAGATTTGTGGATTCAGTAGTTGATTTTCGGATATTAGCTTTGTAAATCGCGATGAAAATAATTGCTTGGCGCAATTCCTGATTTTAGCTTACTGACCTGCTCGATTTCGACGTCTAATACGTCATTATCAAGGTGTATTACACGAAAACGTAACTTTAGTCAAAGTGAAATAGTAACCGACCATTCTATTCATAAGGGTCAAATCTATTTAATCTGCAGGGAATATTAGACAATAGTTTTTTGACGTATTATTCCACGAAATAAAACCACAGCTAATAGAGTAAATTCTGATTATCTCTTTATGTTTATCGTAGTTCTTGTTCATCTTGATATCAGAGGCTTTTCATTCTCCACTAAGTTATATTTACAGCATAAAAATATGTTATATACGCACTCATTAGACTAGCTCAGCCAATAGGTGGAAATAATCCCTCTTTAATGAAACCTATGGCCAATCGCGTTATTAGAACAGTACAATTTGTTATTAATTGATAACGAAAAGTATCATGTGAAAATCAATAATATTTTTGCACAAAAAGCATAAGGTAGAAAAGATTGCTAAAAAAAAGTAACGCTATGCTATATTAGTGAATAAAGATTGACAGCATGTTTGGTATAAAATATGAAAATGCCTTTTAAATCATCAGAAAAAGAAGCATTTCAAAGCAATTCACCTTTTCCAAAAACTGAATTAAAATGAAGATGAAGATGAAATGCACGTTGGTTGTTGTTAGTGAGGAGCGCAGGCATTATTTGAAAGTCCACCTCAAAATAATGCTTAGTGGTATCGATTACCTGGAGTAAATTAAACCGCTGACTCCACTCCGCAGGAAATTTAGCCATTATAAGCCGCGTACGTACATCTTTTACTCGTTTCCACTCACGAAGAATCGAGTGAAAAATTCCGGGAAAAGAAGGAACAATGAGCGCTTACGAGTCACTGAAGACCATCTAAAAATGCAAAATATTTATGAGAAGAATTGACTGGACTGGAAATATGAGGGGAAAATAGTTTGAGAGAGGAATCGGATTAGTGGAACCGTGAAATCAAACTCCCTCGTAGAAAACCCATTCATCGAGAAACAAAAAGAAGCTTGTGGACGCAGTCCAGGCATTGATAGAATATTTCAACCTTTCGCCCTCTTGGCTTTGCTTTCCATCTTCTCCAGGGATTAAGGATCAGTCGCTCTGAGAGAACGCCCAAGGTTCTAAGGGAAGGATGGGTATTAATACAATAATAACGTCAACGTTAAGTTTATGCTTAAAACCTGGGTTTGCTTTTCTTGGTTCCAATATTAAATTACTGAAAGGCCCTTATGACTTATGATCAAAAGAAAATAAAATATATATTCACGCAAATGCGATAGAACGTGTGTAAATTCACTATGAAAATATTAATTTACTTTGAAAGCAGAGTGATATACGCAAAATATCTAATTTTTTTAAACTGAACATTTACCTCTATAAATTAAGAACAATGCTGTAAGAAAGTGCGTTATCAGCTGTTCATGTCAATCTAAAATGAACAAATGATGTAATATAGGATAACATTATACATGATTTCATGAGTAATAATAAAAATATATGTTAATGAGGCCTGGATTCGACTGTACTACGAAAAATATTTTCTCAGGAGTATCACTTTGTTTTAAATTAAATGTAATTTAAAAAAAAGGACATCATCATATTTACAATGCCTTTTAATATAATGTAATCGAGCTTAGATAGGCTGAATTTCCTTGGCAACTGAAAAATTACATAAGTTGCAGAAGTAATGAGTAAGAAATGGTACTTATACGGTACATTTGAGTACAAAGTGCACACAGTACACATAAATATATCGGCCTTCAAAAATTACAGAAATAGAAGTTCGAGTCGTACGAGTTCAACTCTAAATGTAGCGCATAACGGACAGAATATACGGCGGAATAAAGCGTTTCAGGTGCATTTTCATTTTTAGCACTTATTTTCCGTGAGTTACACCGGAACACCACTCATATTCAGGACCATCACTAAGTCGCAGTGAAAAATTTATTCTCCGGCGAAATTGGCACATCAATGAGGATATGTCAACCGTGCATCTACTCCGAAATGGGATTTTTTTCAGATCGAGATCGGGGTTTGCGATAACAGCAGCTACCAGGAAAAAGAGGATACTCAATTCATAATATTTAATTAAGACGGAGAGCTGGGGCTATGTGACAAAAAACAAGGATCCTCGAAATCTGTAGCAAGGAGAGGGAGTTACAAAGAGATAAAGGTATGGTTGTCGTCAAACGGAGGGCTCGGAAGACGGAGAGATGAACAGCCCTGCAAAAACTTAGGACGCCCAGGACCTCGATGAATTGATTGAGTTTCCTCAAACAGCGTCGTAGAGGAAGACGGAGGGGAGAAGATGGATGCCATCGGAGTCGTGAGAGGAAGTTTTTTGGCATTGATGATGAAGAAAACACGGGCGCAGACAGATGGAAGAGGAAGGATATATCGAGTGGGCGACAAAAGAAATGAGGAAGAAAAGCAGAAGTTACAGAATACCGCTGGAAGTTTGTACGATATCAAGATCGAGGAAACTGAATTCGCCTTGCCCATCAAGTCATAGTCAAATTAGGAAGAATAAAACTCACTTCTCCGTAAAGATTATGATAAGAACCTTAAGTCCCGATTTTTATCTCTGGTTTAACATTTTCTCGTTATGAAAACCGAAGTTTATCCTTTCTCCCATCGATAATATTTAAGTCAACAATCCGACAGTCTGCTTGAATATATAAAACCTATCTCTCACTATCAGTAAACATTAAGTTAACAAAAAGGCTACTTAACCTTGTGGTTAACGTTAGCCTGGCATTATAAAACGGTCCTCAGAGAATCAGCAGTGTGAATATCAGGATTAGCCCATAATCGACTTACGTTACCATGCGGTAAAGGTTTTAATCCTGCAAGCATTGTAGCAACAACAGTGGACATATTCCTTAAATGCTGACAAATATTATCCCAAATAAACATTGAGATGCAAGGAACTTAATGAATTGATAAAAAATGTTTTTTTATAAATGCACCAATTGTATTTCATGTGTCGCCAAAATTTAGTTAAGTGGAGCATCGTGTTTTGTTTAGTGCATTTTTAAACTGAGTATATGTTTCAAAAAATGTTGTCACGATGAAAACAAATTATTAAGATATAGAAAACGTCTTCGATGAAAACAAGTAAAAATAAATTATTTCCTCTGTTACACCAAAAAACCTATGGTTACACCAAAAAAATAAAAAAGTTTAAAGAATAAAGTTTAGTAAAAAATAAAACTTTTCATATTGGCTCTTTGAATGCATCCTCGTTCGATTTTAAATATAAAACTTTCAACATTTCGTAGTTTTATTAATTTAGGCCCTGATGGGTTACAGTACCTCTCGTAATTCCTTCATGAAGATCAATTAGATGTCAATAATCTTTTGCTCTCTTGCATCTTATTCAAAAAGGCATCAATAATTATCACTCTGCACCGCCAAACTAGCCATTATTGATGATTTAAGTTTCAGGATAGTATTATTAATATATATAATTACTTATACATAAAGCTTCAAGACTGACTCACTCACTCACCCATTGATACAAATTCCTGAGCATTCCTAATCGAGCTACAAGGTTGAAATTTTCAGGGGAGGGTTGGACTTTGGTGTCGAGTCAGGAAAAAATCGAATTTTTCATTCATTTCAAGCTCAGATAGGATTTTGTTTTTTAATGGGATTAAATGGGATATATTCATATGTCATGAACCCATTCCTTTAATGCTTGATTCTTTTTATTATATTCTTAGGTCACCAATGCACCCCACTAAAATAATTTAAATGAGTAGTAATACTAAACAGCTTTCGTTTTTATGATTTTTCAATGTACTATCATATGCTTTACGCCTTCCACTTGCAAACTGCAAGCGCCTATTTCCTAGTTCGTTATATATATACTACCTTAGTAATGCTCTGATAAAATATTAAAATCAAAGAAAAAGTATCAAGCACTCCCATTAAAATGATGCTTAGAAAATTTATTTGTTGGGGGCCATGATTTGATTAACGCCTGATAAAATATTCCATTTGCCTGGGATTCCCTCTTTTTGTGTTTCCGGTTAACTTAAACCCTTGCACCTCCTCTCTGAAATATACCTGTAAACGCTGTTCTACAAGTCCAAACCATGTAAAACGATAATGAACCATGTTGCATTATCGCTTGGGTTTAGAAATTATGAATTCAAATACTATGCCATTTAAAAGGTTCTATTTGTTTATATTAATTGAGATAAAAAAAATAAAAATGAAATGTGAAAATCCATTGTACTTAGTTGATATTGATTAAATTACAAACTGCCAAATAACTGTAACCATTTTCAATTACTGATATATTTCTTCAACATTATTCAATGGCATGTAAATTATAGAAGAAATCTAGCGATTACCAAGAACAACAAAGCATATATATTATGTACCTATTCGTTTACTGCTATATTCTCATAATTATATTCATAGGTGACCAATGCACCCAACTAAAATCATTTCCATGAGCAGTAAGACCTTATTGTTTTCGTTTTTAATTATATACCAATGTATTATCAGACACTTTACCCCTTCCATTTGCAAACTGTAAGCGCCCATTTACTAGTTCGTTGTAAATCTGTGAGCTAATTGATATGTTCATGCACTTATTTACTTGGAATTCACATCCGTGACCACCAATCAACAAATGCAAACGTATAGTTTGTATAAAGGTTATGAGGATGCAGCGTAAAGCCTAAGAGAGTACAGGAAATCGAAAGAGAGCACCGGATAGAATCGCGAGGTGAAACTAAAATTTAATGAATACACTGTACATTCATAACTGAGCGAAGGACCTTTAAACGCAAGGTATTAATAACGGAGAAGAGCTCTACAAGAAGGATAAGAGACTTGGAAAAAAGACGTGGAGTTCTGGCTAAAAATATATTTCCTAATGAAGTTATTTCAGAATTTGGGGAGGACACGATATAAATAAATACATTGTCCGCGGAAGAAGCAGTGAGAGTGGAAAAAGCTATGCACGTGCCTTATTTTATATATGATATAGCAAAATAACTTTTTTTACACGTATTAGGGTATATTAAGAATTTAAAGAAATAAGACGAGGAAGAAAAATTATAGTAGTGAAAATCAACTTATAAGCTGTGCATTATAATAATAAAATCTCAGAAAGCAAACATTAAGTAAATTATTCATCCAAAATTGAAACACTAAATAAACTGATTTAGTACACATTAGGAAAAAGTAATGATAGTGGAAATACCGGTGGTTTTTTGCAAAACAGGGGCCTCAAAATGATCAACTAACCCATGAATTCCAAATACCCCAAAGATATGAACCAGGCTAGAATTAATTGGCCATTGAGGATAAAGAATCACCGAGCTATTCTAGCAGTTAACTAAGAGTTTAGTCAAAGGAAGTAAAACCAAATTGCAAAGGTTTACCTGTGACCAACAATTTGCCTGAATGATGAACGTGAGGCATGACGTCTCCGGCGTTAAATGATATCGTATCCTTCGTTCAAAAGCTTTACACAGCATATGAAACTCACCACGTAGACTTCTTTTGTTTCTCTCGTTTGTTGTTTGGTTAAGTCTCTCCTTCCTTTTCTTGTATTGTAAATGCGGAAAAAAAACAACAAAAATTTCTTGTATAGCACTAACTATCAAACAAAACATATCAGCCCCGAAATACAACTTTAAGGGTACGTTTTCTTGTCTCTGAAATCACAGACACACACAACTTGTGCTTCGACAACCGCCTTTTGTGACAATCATTCACGGTTGTGGTTGCGTGGAACACTCAATCCATTCGCTCTCCCTCATTCTATTCCCTCTCATCTATTCCAGTTTTATTTCATTCAGCTTGCATGATACTTAACTTAACTTTGAGCTTTTTCAAAAGCTCAAAGTTTTCACAACGTTTTACATCTAATGATGGCATGCAAGCCATGCAAAATATCGATGAAAACCAAATTTTCAACACGAAAGCAACTTCCATTGGTAAAGGTAGAGTTCACCAAGTAAGACCTACGGACCAGGAAATTATAACAACATGTTAGCGGGAGAAGTTCCTTTCTTAAGTCAACTCTGATTTCCAAGGAAGACTTGATCCCAAGAAAAGTACACGAATATCAGCAGGACGCAAGCCCAAATGGATTTGACCCCAGGCTGTCCTAACCGTAGCTTAGCACACTAAGCCCTAGAGTGTAGCTTCCTCGAAAAATATACAAGTGTTCCCAGTTATTGGACTCAGAGCAGTTAAATCCCTAGCGTAAAATATTATTATAAATTTGAATAGAAAGGTGTATCTTGCTCATTTGTGAGAGGATCGTAAGAGATATATCTTGTTATCAAATATATTTATATATCTGAATAGCAACTATGAGATATAAAGCACCAGAGATATGAGGAGATAAATGTTTGAAAGAGAGTCCATATCAAATGCAGAGTATTCCAGGCCAATGCTCCGCAGGTAGCGGACGTTACTTCTTTTTTTGTCAAAATAAATCAAGAGCATGGGCCCTTATGGAGCTTCATTCGTCCTGGCAGTACAAGGAAGCAACAGGCAGCATTCCTGCTGCCACGGCGAGACGATAAAATTCGCATTGCGAGCCAAAATGCATTAGTATTCGTACATATACGCGATCATTTCCCACTACGTCTAACAACAAGTTTAACATTTACGTAATTTCATTGCGAGCCTCGATAAAAATTGGATAGCTTATTACTTGAATTCAACCGAGGTTTAAGCATATTGAAAATATAAATGAATGCTAAAATGAATTCGAAGTTTCTCGTTAACTTCGCGGAAAGTCATTGTGATAAAAGAACTACACTTCACTGATTCTAAGGACTTTACCTTTAAGTTTGACCAGTTTCGTCAAATGTATTAAATAGTTGACCACAGGACATGTCACTCATTAAGTCATTGCTATATGAGCTGTTCTGCGATGCATACACTATTTTTTGTGTGTAACGCATTAAATAATTGCGACAGAAGCAACATAGGAAAATTAAAATCATTACGAGATACTATTGGGATAATTTTCATTACCTAAACACGATGAGTGAGTAGTAGACAGTGCTGGTTTGCGTTATATCATACGACGGACATCTAAGAGGAGCAAAGGATGGACGCTTAGGGGAGTGTTACGGGCAATAAGCTGCGCCACATAAAAGAAAAAGATCCAACCGCATAGGCGTCTCCAATCGGGAGTAAAAGGAGAGAGGAAGGGTGCTTAGTGGAGAAGAACTCAAGTGCAATACTCTTTCCGCTAGGTGGAACATTTTACTGAGGACCCCTTGACGCTTTTCGTTTAGAATAGGCTAATTCCGAGACCGAATTTCACTCCACCTTTCATCCATTCTTAACGATCATTCACTCGCCTACCTACCTACCTTTCCTAACTTGCACCGATAACCTCCATTGTCTGTCACCCCCCAAAATTACCTATTACCAAATTAAAACTTGCACGAATTGGAAGTTTATTAATATTTCGAAAAGTTGTAATCATCATGCAACACGGCTAAAATTATTTACGGAGCGATATTGTTGTTTGGTCATATTAGATATCATATCCGGATTTATTTTCAAATATAAGCAGTAGCCATAAAACTGAAGTGACTACAGGAGTATTACTGCAATAAATAATGCAAAACATTGTTTATGAGACCGATCTTCTCTGATAATAAATGATGTATAGGTACATATTCGAGATTTCCATCTGATATACGCTTCGCGGCGTACGCTGAAAATGCCGATACAGCCTAACGTTTGTGCGATATTAGTAAAAATATTAATTCCTGGTTACACGGTACATTAACACGTACGAGTTCATGTACATTCGCGTGAATGGTTTCATGTACGTTTGCGTGAACGGATTCATGTGCATTTGCGTGAATGAATGGATGAATCAGTGGTTACACGATACATGAAACCGCACATGCATTCGCACAATTTTCAGGGTACGTATTTTCGATTTTTGTTGTTTTTCTCTTGATTAAGCGCAACATTCAAGCGTTCATATAGTCAACCTACCTATAGACTACCTACTATAAAGCAGACTATACTTATATTATACTTCATAATTCAAATTCAGATTTTCAGCGGTGATTATCTCAAATTCCGCATTTGTTCTCCCGAGTGGTAGTTCCTCAGATGAAAGATACTCGAATGGACTTGCTAAATCCCTTTTTATACGTTCGGGAATTATATTGCAGTTATGGTGAGGTATATTTGTTTACTCGAAAATCAAATAACTGTAGTAGAACGAATACCTTGAATCAAAATCTTATTTAAATGTTTGCTGTATGGTACGCACATTTGGAAAAGCAAGTCGGTGGTAGTACTTAAAGCAAGTGTAAAAACTCTTAAATGGATATCATAGCCTTATTTACACGACGGTAATCTTAAATATAATCTCTCCGGTTCCTACTAAAGTTTTTCATGTAGAATTGGACGTATGTGAAAACAGCTGATCCAGTTTCGAGCACGAAGCTGTTTGTTGGATGCTCTTCCAGTGAAATAACTACGTAGGTACCCGAGAAAGTGAGAATCGTATACAAGCATAAACTGTTGTTAAAGTAAGAAACTAAGTAATTAACGGCCAATCACACATTCGTGGAGCGAGCTTCTAAAATATTTACCGAACAAACAAGGCATTTTGTATGAAATTCACTGTTCTACTGGACTAGCCCTCCCGGCATTCATGACCTCGCTGAGAAAGCGTTTAGCTCAGAAAAGAAATAGATAAGTACGCGAAATACAAGGAATGCTCTTATAATTAATGCATTTGAACATTTATAATAATAATTCCAATGGAATGTGTAGGAGGGTAGTCCAAGCAAGGGGCAATGTTCTATAACAGGAGAGGTCAAACGATAGCGAGAGGTCAATAATCGTAGCGTACAGATCGTCCAGGAAGTGCCAACAGAGCTAAGATAAAATAGTAGAGCGAGGTCCTAATGGAGCAGAGGTCAAAATAAATTCTAAAAGCTAAATCAAACGCAAACAAACCGAAATATAGAAGTATACAAACACCATACGAGCAGAAAACATTATTTCCTTTATCTACCACCAGGTGTCACAGAAGCACGAGCGCAACTTTTACGAATGCATTGACCAAATTAGAAAAGGTTCTATTTTCTGTTCACCCATTCATGCATTCGTACATTTTGGTGAGGTTAAACGATGAATTTTCGCGTTCATTCTCGCGTTCATGCATTCACACATTAACTTGTACTTTTTAATGTATCGTGTAACCAGGGCTTTACGGTGAGTAAAACATTTAATTTTAAACATAACTGAAAAAGCATATGAGATTTACACCGTTACATTTATGATGGGATCCGGTTATTCAAACTTTTTCATTAATTAATAATGTCCATTTTGAGCGCTTATCCGTGCAATATCCCTTGGAAAAGGGCTTTTAATTTCTAGCAAATATCTCCAAACGTAATGCAATAATTGCAGTCTCAGATATTGAATATCATTTGCACGACCTTTCTCTTAATAAGGAACCGAATTCATTACATTTTACCTGTAGTGACATCTTTATAAATTTAAGAAGAGAGTAGATGGCGTCTTGACGTATGAAAGTGAAACCTTTATTTTGCGAATAATGATCCACTGAACATAGCTAATACGCGAAATATCACCAAAACGTTTAACGAGTAATGAAGTACTGTTTTTTAAATTATTTTAATTTTGCACATTAGAAGACAAATCATGATAGTACTATTACAATTCCACCACTAGTATATATGTTTCCAGCGTATTGGCTAGTGCAAATGACCAATTCAATATAGCCGATTGCGTATTTTAATGGCTTCAATATTCCCTACCCAATAATTGTATGGAACCACACAGTACTACCGTACTGTATGGTTCCATACAATTATTCTCTTCTCAATCAAACTACCCTAAATAGCATGAGTGAGTAGCTCAGGCAAGTGAGTGCTTAACCACACGATGGACACATAAGAGGACGGAATAAATCAAGTGTGCCGGGGAGCGGGAATTTGAGAAAAGGAAAAAAAAATACAGAAGTGAGACGCGGCAGAAGGGAAGAGAGAAGAGAGCTGGAAACTTTCGGAGTGGAATATTTCTTCACCACAAGAGTTAAAAACGAAGAGACGAAGGAGTTGATAAGGGAAAGAGGATGGATCCCCGGAAAGTCTCCGCCCTTCACCACGTGCACGAGGAAAAATCTGAGGAACTAAAGACAGAGAGGAGGAGGGGGCTTGGTTGGATGGAGATTTTTATAGCAGAGGATGAAATTGGAGAGAAGGGGCAGGGAAAGAGAGAGAGGTGGAGAGAGAGAGAGAGATGCTGTTGATGATGGAGAAACGGTCGGGTTGGAGAGAGAGGAGAGAAGGATTCGCGGATGCGATGAGATGAGGGAGTCTGGGCGAGAAGGAGGAGGAGTAGGAGGGAGGAATGAGGAGGAGGATATTTTGAGACGAGTTACACTACGCATGCGCAATGACCTCGTATCTCCATCGCCGCCACCCGCCCCGACTAGCCCCCGCCACCTTCCTCCCGCTAGCACTACATTCTGCTTCGACGACTACCTTCAAAAGCCCCCCCTTCCGCACGTTTATCTCCCGGCAAAATCTCGCCTTACAAAACCACGGCCCTTGCCCGGCAGGTAGTGAACGTTATGACCTAGTAATTGCAACCTCACTCCCCTCTCCCCCACACACACTTACCCCTTGGGCGCTGAGTGGGGAAAAAAACATAAATATATGTTTTTACCCCCATACTCCTCCCTTGTGGGTATTCCGCTAATAGATAAATAGCATCATTTTCCTGCCGCTTTCCCTCTAACCCCCCCACCATTTCTCTCTCCCTCTTTTTTTCCCTCACCTCCCACTCCTCTCCAGATAGATGGCCGGAGCCCGGACCACAAAGTGAACAAGGCAAAATTGAGTCAAAAATGTACTGGCACTCATCGATTCGGAAACATTTGTCGACTGGTCCCCCCCCCCCTTGAGGGCTTTAAACTTTTTAAGCCCGGGATAAATGGCGGTCTGCGGCGCATCCAAGCGTGCGTAGCAAAACAGCCGTCGGTCGCCATCCGCCTAAAAGTTGCCTCCAACCGTAGGGAAAATGAATGAATCTCTTTAGCGTCACATTCACTGTTTGGTCGCTCCAAATCTTTGAATACGAACTACGGTGTTCCACCAAGGGACATTCTCATTTTGAACTTGAAAGTTAACGGTCGCCAAATTTCTCACCATTGCCACACGTCCAAGGGAAACATTTTGGTGACAAGTTTGATGAATGGCTCTCCTTTGCTCTAAGTTTAAGCGAGACTGTGACCATTTTCTCTCTCCGGACTGTGCTTGCGAAAATGGGAAAAATAATTCATCACATGCAGAACGGCAACATTTTAATCCATACGTGTAATAATATCGAATTAAATTTTGCAGCACTGATTTAGATATTAAAATGATGTCTACAAAATAATTGCCCAAAGAGCTACACGGAATAAATGTCTAATTGTCAAAAAGGTCAATTTTCTTCTTGCATTACCGTCACTCGCCACGAGGAGAGACTTCAAGCAGCATACTCATAAAATTCTTTTGTAGGATAAAATTTTCATTTTCCTTCCGTTGCTAAGTACATGTCCTAATACACCTTCGCAAAAAGGTTTCGATATCGATGGCTCAAGATGAATTAAATATTTTAAAATAACCTTTTCGAATTGAGTAGATAAAATCATAAAAAATTCAAATCCGTAAGAAAAATAACTCAAGCTACGATTAGTGGTTATTTAGTATTGATTCGAGGTCCAAGTTTTAATAGCATAAACATTGGTTAGTAAAACAAGCCTCAGACTCACCGCGAGACTCCTCACAATAAGGGGCTGAAAACTTTCAACGTTATCGGACCAAAAAAATCGCTTGAAAATAAAATAGTCGAGTCATCGAAAATAAAAAATGCAAGGCAAGTACATTTTGGTGAATTTCGTGAGATTAATCAAAGTCAGGTAAGTTAATTATAAACAGGGTGCGTGAGAATAGCTTCAAATAAAAAGTGCCGCATTAAAGGAAAATCGTGAAGTACGGACGTTTTGCGACATAACTGAGAAATATCGTTTATAGATTAATAAAAGTTGCATGAGATCTTAGAAGAAGGGCTATGTTGGAGTAACAGGAAGTAGGGGGGGGGTACTATAAAAGTACTGTTATTTTTTTATGAGTATTAAAAAGCAATAATACTACTCAACCGGTAGTACCGACGAAAAAATACCGGTATACCGGTATTTATGTGATTCATTAAATAATGTAATTAATTACAAATAAACTTACATTTCACCCTAATTTTCCAGTATTTTGGCTAATTAGAATATCTGTCCAAAAAGATACGCAGACATTTCCATCCATCGGCATTTTTAATGAACATTCATCGCGAATGAAAGATCTAAGGCTTTCCCGGCGTATAGCGATGTTGGTGGTTCTTCGGGTTTCCGACCGGGTCAAACTCCATTTCTGCCGACGTTTCGTTGAACGGTCGTTCATGGAAACGGTCGGAATCCCGAACAACCTCCAAAGTTCATCGGGAATAGACATCGACTATTCAGTAAATGCTTTTTGATGCTTTTTGTTGGAATTATTTTAAATCATATGAAGAACGATCGGTATTGTTTTAATGTTGTGGTCAGGTAAAATCCACTGTTATAGCGATCAATCCCTGCTGTCGCACTAAAGTTTTACTTACAGGAGTAAATATTTGTATTTATACGGTTCAAAATCAACGATTATCTGGTGTTCGGCATGCGTCAAAAATGTATACTTACCTATTAGGTGTATCAATAAACCGATTTATAATACCGATTTTAAAACTGGTCGGTACTACCGGATTAAAAAAATAGTAATCGGTACTACCGAATACAGGTATTTTTGCCCATCCCTAACAGGAAGCCGCAGACTACGTGAAGCGCGAATGAAACAATTTGGTTTGGGTTTACACATGGGAACACCGAACGTAGCAGTTATCTTATATTTCCTTTCAAATCTTAACGAAGTATTCAAGATAGGTGCACTGAATAGGCTCAAATACTCAATGTTAATAAGAGCACCAAAAATCCTTAAACTGTTAAATGCAGCATATTTACCTGTGTATTAAACATTTTTTTTTTCAAATACAAAAATTAGCTTGTGACACAAGATCCTCTTTCTCAGCCAGTGGGCGACAGGAATTCATTAATAGAATAGAGCCTACTTCTTTGAAGTAGTGAAATAAATCTACGAAGGGACCGTAGTTAAAAAATTGTTTGTAAGGGGAGAATGACGAAGACCAAATAAACACATTTAGTGACAAACGATATTTTAAGCGGAGTACCAAAAGGATGGGGCAAGTTGAAATACAGGAAACTATACTCGCCAAGCTGAAGAAAAAAGGAAATATTAAGTAAAAAAAAAGGCATATGAGGATTAAATCCGCATCAAACTAATCCTAAGTTTGGCAATAAAAACAATGATACTTATGCTACTATTGGTAGGTATGCTATTATTAAAAAACTTTACACGAACGTACCGCTGCACCGATAGTACTTATAAACTTGAATATAGCAAAGGTGGAATCAGAGCTGTAAACCATAATGTTTTTGGAGAAAAAACTATATGCTACCGTATCTTCCACTGAAAAATTACATTTTTTACAATTACATTAGTTCTTATTATTTCTGTTACAATACCAGTAAGTGCAAATCAAGAAGTAAAATATAAAGTCTTACCAGTATGAGTGTTAATCTTTTTAATTTTAACCCGAAAAACACCTGCTTGATCTTGTAAACATAAAGTTTCAAAAACAGAAATTGCGCTGTAATTATAGTCTAAACTTCCTATTTTCAAGACTTTTAGCTGAAAATTTGACAGCTCATCAAATACGTGGAAAATCTGAAACAGAAAATTTACAACTAAAAGAATTAACCAATAATGAGAGCTCAAAGACGAACAAAATGGATTATTAAAGCCACCTCCCTCGAAGAAACATTGAATTTCGATCCGACATTTATTCCATTTTATTCTCGACAATAGATCCATCTTCGCCACCTAGCGTGACTAATGGACGTAGCCTCAAACACGATAGAGTTCAGGGAAAAATAAAGGAACAATTGTAATACTGGAGCGAATAGATACAATAATTTACGTGCATACGAAGAAAATTACCAAAAGGTGTGCCTCATAGGATACTAATTAACATAAATGAGGCAATAATTGGAAAGACTCGAACAGACCATGCATCAAACTGAGTATAATTGACCCAATCAAACATACTGAAGTTTTTTGGTCATTGAAGCTTAATTTTCACCTCAACAACCTTATTACCATCCCAATCAACAGTAAGATTCATAAGCATTTCTTAAACAGTGTGTTCCTAAGCATTTCTCAATGCAACTAGGCCTAAATAAAAGAGCAAACATTACAAAGAGAAACAAAAGGATTTGGAATAAGAATGAACGCTCATGTATTATCAGTCAAATATGCAACTACTTTTCAATCTTTTCATAGATGTGTCACCAATATCTGAGAGCATAAAGGTGGCATTTTAATTGATATCACGCCAAAAACCTTGAGCCTTACAATTCCACCATAACCTTTTTGCAATCTATGAATGAAGAACATCTCATATCGTGGCTCTAATAATTGAGAAGCAAATACTCTTTGACAAGAAAAAACAACTATTTTCTCAAACATTTTCACTGTTGCAACCTATTATAATAACTGGTGAAGATAATTGAGGGAAAGGATAAATTTGTAAAAAAAAATGAAGTATGAAAAGAACAAAATAAAAATTTAATTTGAAGGAATGTCCTCACAAAGACCGGGAAAAAATAAAATTATGAAATACAGCAATAATGAGGGCAGCACGTAAAAAAGGTAACAGAACAAAATAATTTAAGTCTAATTATAAGATGTAGGTACAAGAGATACGAGAAAAATCTATGAGAGTCGACAATATTCCATTTTATCCGGCCTCAAATTTTAATGCAATTGAACTTGAGATTCTCGCTGACGTCTCTTCGCAGGAAACTTGAATTACTTCCTCAATGATATTTGGCAAAGTTCGCGATAAATATATTTAGTTCCCTTGCATAAATGTGAGAAAGCAGTTTTTTTTAATCATTTCAGTACTTCAATGAAAAAGAGGAGGAAATTATTATCCGGTGAATTTGAATCCCCTCATGAAGGATTGAATGCAATTTCTGGGAGTCCACTGGCGGGACTAGGTGGTGGTCTTTTTCAAGGAATAAAATGACTACATGAAAGCATAATTTTAATTGATTACAAAAGAGAAAATGCCTAGAAAACCTTTCTCCGTACTACTTTTATTTATTCACAAACAGAAAATTACATCAGGAATTCACCTCGTAGTAACACGTACACTATGTATTAGAATAATAGAGAAATAATTGAAATTAGAAGATTACCTACTGGCCACTGGTGAAGTGGCACATACTTATTTTTCGGAGAAAGGTCTACGAGCATGAAATCGAAAAAGTAGCTATCAAATTTATATTCCAAAATATATCCCAGGAAAGAAGCTATAAAATTTGAAATCGAAAAAAAGATATGAAAAGAGTATAAAGATATTGACTTACGGACTACAAAGTTATAATCACAAAATAACGCTCAGCCTTCGAAGATTAATGCCAATATATCCATCTCATTAGCAGGATACATAACCCAATTAATCTCACATTGTAATTGCTATCATACTAGATAGTTCTTGGATACGAAAAATACAAGGCAGGTTTTTAACGAGCCAAGTCTTCCCCTTTTGACTGTTGAAACTAACGGAAAATTATAATGCCAAGGGTTAAATGAGAGTGATAAGTTAAGTATACAATTGCGAGAAAAAGGCATCGGTAATCGGAATTTGCAAGGATCCACCCAAGTATAAATAAAATTTTAAGTTGATAGGAATTGCAACAATTGCCAAATCCTTTTTCCATTAACTTCGGATTGCGACCACCATTGTCCCAGCAGGTTGCACAGCAAGAATGGAACAATGGTCTTGGTAAACTGTCCAGGTACCTCTATGAGGGCAACAAGAAAAACTCCATAATCATTTAGAGAGAATATAAGCCATTATCGATTACTTTTTGCACTACTAGGTAATGCAACACAGCAACACCCTATCAAAATAAACTCTGTGAAAATAAAAAGATACTACTGAGACGGTATTCCATTCCGCATTCAAGAAAGTTACGTCACTTTGAGAAAAGGCTTCATTAAACCAGCTTTATTTATAAATTAAACTGAGTGCAAATACTCATCAACATTCACCTAGCTGCCAAATATACTCTGCCAAACCATTTCTCTACTGCTAAATATATTACATTCACAAAGTCCTTGCCTTTTTAAAGTGGGAGCCTTCTGAGCGAAATTAAGTTAGTAAAGCATAAAAGAGTACACATCAATATCTGAAGCACGTGCTATTATGAAAAAAAAAACAGAAATCGTATTTAACATGACATTTTACACCAGTAAATACGTTCATGAAAACATTTCTACTGTTCCCATTTGGGATATGGGACATTTACTGACACCTATTCGAAGCTTCTTAACCCCTTAGTTGCATTCAGCAACTAAGGAAAATTCATGCCAAATACTGCACGCTCTTTTCGTTTTTGCTATCAATCCTTCGTACGCTAAGCGAAATAATCGACCGTTATCCACTTAAAAAATGTAAATGAATGGTTAAAGGGGGTCTAGAAATTTCAATTATACCTGCTCCACGAAGCATAAATTCACCTGTTGAGTTGAAAATAAAATTACAGGAAGCGCGAGCCGACTTATTATTGAGTTCTCTCATGATACCCGAGTTTTCACATTGCATCGAAGTAAAATATTCATCACACGAGAACTAACGCAGTAAATTCTAAATTTTTTCAAGCTAGGAGTTCTTGCCAGAAGCAAAAATTTAATTAAGACTAGAGACAAATGTCGCCCTGAAAATGCCACTCTATTGCGACGCAATGATGCCGGGGAAGTATTTCACATATAATTGAATTCTTTCAGACTCTACGATAAACAGAATCTGTGAAAATGAGCACAATCCACCCCTCTAAGCAAATACAAATTTTCTTGCAGTTAAATTACGGTATCTAATATATATATTATCTCTACATTATGTAATATCTCTTTAATGCCCTAGCATGCCATAATTCTAGCGCTGAATTATGCTGTTTTGAATAAATATAAACGAGCTTCTTCAACAGATTATGTATACGTTCGAAATTAAGGAATTCAATCTCTTGGCCACAGTCAAACTGAAGTTTCTCCAATGAGATGATCAGGGGGGAGGGGGGGAAGGGGGTACTCAATATTTCCTTCTTTACTCCATATCCAAGAGACAAGCAAACGCCGTTCGAATCTGGTTGAGCTAATGAAGCAATTAAGACTAAAGAAACATTAACTCCCATCTTAAATTTCAACATTTTAAATAAAGAGAAAAATGCTAAATTGAAAATCTACAACTAGGTTCTCAATTCTATCATTGTTGCTGCCTAACGTAAAGGTAATCAGGACGGTGTTTCAGAAATAACGTCCATTTCATTACCTTAGTCAATATCGGATAACCGTTACTGAGAGAAAGAAAGCCAATTTACAAGCAGCACATTCAACATTTAATACAAGACATTACGAATAAAGGATATCCGAACACTGCTTTCTTTCAGTTATGGGAACAAGATTTGATGGAGCCGAAATCATGCAGATGATTGGGGGAAATGGACGAGTCATGATAACTTCTTCTCTTCTCCCACGGAAATTACACATATTTTCATTACGTCCTTTACATCCATAGAAAGTTAAATACCATCACTGTGTCAGTAAACGGAATCTACGTGATTTATATCTAGAACTTTAGGCAAGGAAGCGAAACACGATATCTGAGCCAAAGGCATCTTACCTGCATTCACCCTGTTATAACTGATCCATGACCAAAAGAGATGAATATTAGCAATTAACGGCTTTTGATTGAGTGAAAGTAAAAGTATGGTAACTCTAACATGAGTCACCAACTGAAGAAAACAGGAATTCCAACCCATATACCATAAAATCTCCTCCTAAAAATGATTTGATAAATTGTACTTTCGCGCACCCGTTATTTTATAGTGGACTAGAGCAGCAATCAGCGGCAAGAGCACATATTATAATGATTGTTGTTGAGTCGTACACACATTATCAATTTATACTGGGTTATGTGGATTGGGGAATTGCTATCTAAAAAGTATAAAAAACGGTTCGGAACCACTGAGATAGAGGATAGAGCTGAATATCGTGGACGCAGTGGATTTCCTAAGTTGATTCATTTTTGAAACCGCATGGCATAGCCTCAAGTACAATAAAGAACTTGAGATGGAGCAAGGTATGAGTCCCGGCAATAAATTCTTTCGAAAACAACGGCGAAACTTATATTTTTTTTACATCCCAGTTATGCCCGCGCGGTAAATTATTAACGGGGTCACGCGGGAAAATAAAAATAAAGTCGGCCCGAAAAGAAAAGTCAACCAACTCCAGAACGTTTTTCGCTCGCACCAAAAAGCGGACGGCGACCGTTCCTCTTTTGTTTTATGAGCGGCCGGAGATGTAGCATCGCCCGCCACGGAGGGAGCTAAGGGGGAAACGTCACAGGCGGACCAATAGCGAACACCGCGTTCGGTGGGGGGAGGGGGGCGACCGGGGAAAGGTAGGGACGACATACAATAACGAGGTAGGGTTGAAGAGGGGACCATGAGTGGGGACAACCAGTTCGCTGGTGGTGAGCAGTAGGGGGGGAGGGGTCGGCGAACGCCCCCAGGGTGTCGCGATGATGATGGTTATAACTGTCAAGCATGGGAGACTAATCAACAGGTAGCTACTAACCCATTCCCCGCGGTGCATAAACGCGCAAACATCCCTCCCCCCTAGTTCCCAGCCCACACCGACTCATTTTCAACCGCACACCGCCGTCAGCCTCGCGCTTCTATTCCCAACTCGGAGCGGAGCCCTCACATCCCTTCCGCAGACAACTCTCGACTACGTCAACAGTGCTACCGGATGACGCTGCACTCATACAAAGACGTACGCCCGTCATGGGCAGAAATAGGGTTCATCAAAGGGAAGATATAAGGGTACTCGTAGGTATGTATCAGAATGCAGATATAGCATTCGCTCGTAAATAGTAACTCTTTGCTGGTAACAACTCTGTGAAAATCCGCCCCGGATATTACTAGCTAACGGGTGAAAGATTGTACAAATATAAAAATTTGCTATAATTATCTCCCGGCGTATGACGAATGTGAATTACTCTCGGGATATGTACGATTTAGATTTTGGCTGCTGCGGAAGTTTCAATGGCAGACGAAATGTAAGCAGCAGCAGCCAACCTGACCTGATGGAAATATCGAGTAAAATTTACATGGTTACACTTTCATTTAACAAAGTTTTTTCGTTTGTGGAGATTTGAACCATGTTTTAAGATCGCGAAATAGTCCATAGTAAAGCTATATAATTCGATGGTTTTGTTTTCCAGTATTGTGGAGTCTCAGAGAAATGTAAAACTAAGAAGTCTTGGCTTTCAAGGTCACGAAGACTTTTTATTCTATTTGACTAATCCCGCCATAGGGTTGACCCCTTCAAGTATCTACATCTACTCCCCGAGGTAGATGAAGATGTCACCAGAAGCAAAATGTATGAAAAAAGCCATACTCACAAATAAAATAAACTCACGGTCATTGGTCTGAGGTAAAATTAACTTCTCCACAGTGAAAAAACCTTATTTCCACATGTCCAATCTAACCAATACCCAGTTGAAAAACCACCTGAATGTCGCCAGGCATTTTTACACGCATAACCCAAATGCATATGTGTACACCTAGATTATTGCACTTAAGGCCCACTGGGTGTAAATAATCATTAATCAAGCATAAATAAAATCAATTTCATATGCACAAATGTATCAGTCCATATTCGCTGATTTTCCTAAATGCTATTCCTGAACGTGCTAGGAATTTTTTACGAATATATAATCATATGAAAAAACAAAATATTTAGCTCACTTGCCCTTAACATTTGAAAATAATTTATATAGTATTCACTTCCACATTTTTATTTTTCCCTCACAGAATGCAATTTTATTTTTTTGCGTTCTCACTCACTCAGTGATTCAACCCGAAGGTTGGTTTGGATAGTTGAGGGTAGAGCTCACCCCGGACTAAGCCACAGGCGTGTGAATTTCACACATTCAGGGTAGGGGGGCCAGTTCCTTTCCCTGGGCCACCTCGCACTACGATGATTTTTTTTTGTTCGGCGGCGTCTGAGTGGAGTGTGGTGGCCTAGAGGGTAGAGTGCTTAGCTACTGATCAAAGGGTACCGGATTCAAATCCGGATGAAGCCTTTGTTCGCCCCCAAAGAAAAATATTCTCGAAGTGCGAGGTGGCCCAGGGAAAGGAACTGACCCCCCTACCCTGAATGTGTGAAATTCACACGCCTGTGGCTTAGTCCAGGGTGAGCTCTACCCTCAACTATCCAAACCAACCTTCGGGTTGAATCACTGAGTGAGAATGCAATTGCAAAAATCTCTTCTTTGGGCCAAGGTTGACAACCCCCAGCTTCATTTTTGTCTATTTTTATAAGTCTGTTTAAAGCCACATAGCAATAAGATTCTGAAATGGGGTGGTAAAAACAATGAATTCGTTAAAACTCTCGCAATTTATTTTTATGATATTTTTTATTGCATTAAAATTAGCCCTGTGAACGGTGATAGAAATTTTTAATAGAGTCAAAAACATTTTCATAGATCCAAGCAATGCTCATGAGAATGAAAAATCCCCTGAATTCTAATTTTTAAGATGAAATTAACACCCAATTAGAATAACAGAGAGTCATACATGTACTTTTTTAACCCGTTTCGTTCAAAATTATAGCACCTATAATTCCCTGAGGAAACCACCCATGTTTCCCCTCCCCTAACTTCGCTATAGCTTCCTCCACCCCTTGACCGACACAAACCTGCCCCACTTAAAAACACACTTTCCTCAAAGAGAGCACTTTTTAACACGACACACCCCGGCGACAACAAAAACGCCACCTACACATTCCCCCGCAGCGTCTCCCTCTCCCTCCTTGGGGAGACACGGGAACGTACACACAGGGGCCACATCTTTAGCGGTCACACACTTTTAACCCCAGGGACGATGCTCCCAAAATGCACCCCTTTCGACACCCACCAACACCGCCATCCATCCCCATCCCACCATTGGCCCTCTACACTCCCCGTTCCGCATTGCGGACTGCTTTCTGCGGGATGAGAGGGGGGAGGGGCGAAGAGGGGAAGGGGAAGCTTTGCGTGTGTAGGTAGAGCGTGCGTGAGTGCGTTCTAGTGTGCGTGCGCGCGTGTGTATATATATGTTCGTTCGGCCGTGTGCGTGCGTGTTACGGGGACCTCAGCTGGGACCCCGGGCTCGCTCCCGACGCTCGGGGTACGTTCCATGCCTCCCCCTTCCCTCCCTCTTCTCCCCCGCACGCACACCCTGCCAAACACCCCCTACTCCTCTCTCCCTCACTGCTCTACTCTGGCCTGCTGCTCTCCACACCGCCGCGGCGTGTTCATCTGGATGGCCGGGAAGTGGATGTATATGCGGAGTCATGGGGGGAGAGAAAAGTACGGCGACCCGTTGCAAGGGAAGGATAGGAGGAGTCCGGGGAGGCTGGTTCGCGGAGCGGAGTGAATTTTTCATGAGCGCCGGGCAATGTGCGACCGGCTGCGGGAAGGTGGGAGAGATGTGAGAGGGAGATAGGGAGGAGGGAGAAGGAGAGGGAAGCCAGCGCAGCTAGGGGAAAGCGACATAAGATAGGAAAAGAGTGACGTTGGAGATGAAGGTGTGAGAGAGAGAAGGCACACTCTCCGATACAGGAACTGCTTTTGCGGCCAGCATGAATAGGGTGACGTCAAGGTAGCCCTTTAGGTAGAGTTAGAAGTAGTACTGAAGTGACAAAGCGTGAGCTATTGGCTTACATGAATGAATGTGGAGTGGCTTAAGTATGTCATCAGCATTTGTCATTCAATCCTAGTATCTCATTCACCGTACCTGTGAGGACACTTCGCTCCATAAAGCCTCCATATAATTCACAGTGTAAGAGAACGCCTGGGCAGCTTAACTGGCTTGAGTAATCGGCGTGATATTGAGGGGCCTGGATTCGAATCCCAGTCCAGGTGAATGGTTTTTTCACAGTGAATTTCGCAAAATTCGGCAATCAGTAGCGGATATTCCATTCAAGTTAGTGTGGCCAGTTCCGCGGTTTTTAAATCCTGAAAATGATTGACTGCACCCCTTCATTCTGCTCTGTCCCCTCCTTAATGCCCTTTCTTACAACATTTTATCTCACTGATTTGTTTGCCCCTCTGTCTTCATCGCGGAACTTTATTTTCTATAGTAAGCGGCATTGCAAAAATAATGCATGCGATATGCAGCGCAGTATGGAATAAATCATGCATCTATTTGTTGCCAGCACATGAAAAATTGCGGGGACACAGGTCGGCAGAGGGAAGCACTGTCAGCACCGTGGAGAAGTCCGCTTTGCAGTGGACAGCACACTCAAAGATGACAGCGCACCTACAAGTGACACCGACTTGGTGCCGACGTCTTCCTTCTTTCACGATCATTCCAATTGGATAGTCACCGCATGACCAAAGATTCTAAATATTTCTTTCGTATTGCTCCATAGACTACAACATCGTAAACTACATCCAGAAGCAATACTAATTAAGTTTGAAATGCATAGGGCTACATTCATTTCGAACACGCTGTCACATGAATGCAAAAGAACAAGTGAATAAGAATTTGAGAAACGATGAGTTATACAGAAGATTCGAAGAAGAAAACACCCCATGGACCGACGAAATTAACCGGAGGAAAAGGTGAAGTGGGAACTTCCTCAAGTAAACGAAAATTTGATAGAAAATTCAAAAGTTGAAAGTTTAAATTGGTGGAAGGTCTTCATGACAGTAAAATAATTTATTGTAGAATACACAACCGGTTTCTGCACTTACGCCATCTTCAGGTGCATACGAACTTCCGAAACCAGTTGTGCATTCTACAATAAATGTGGAGGTAACAAATTTGGTTTTAGTATCACGAATTTGTTAGAACCATCCTGGAGGAGAAATAGAATGCTAGGTCCCACAAGAAATTCCAAAGCCAAAATGCCTATGAATAAACAGGAAAGGATCAGGCAAAGAGGAACAACAGGGGAGTAAAGAAGTTAGAATGGGATAGGGAAAACTACGCATCCGGGATGCATGAGAATATCACTTATCCAAATTCTAATCGAGTCTAATCCAATGCTTAACTTCGTTGATCAAGTGAGAACCGGTGTTCCTATCACGGCAGGGCGTCCCCCAATACTGAGACGGACTATAATATAGGACGGCCCTCTTTGGCCATGATTATTTGTACCCAAACTGTGAGATTTACCGTTAACCTGATTTATCTGAGAAACGCAAGGCAGGACATGTAAATAGACTTGTCCCATTTTCTTAATGGTTAAAATTGCTTGGTACATAATGACCTTTAGCCTCATTGAATATGTCAGCGATCTTTCCGGGTTTACACCGGGTAGTGAGGTCCATGGTGGCCAACGTTTCGACGCTCGAGTCAAGCATCGTTCTCAGGGCAGAGGTCTCTCTCTTCTCACTCACCTCTTCCCTGAGGACAATGCTCGACTCGAGCGTCGAAACGTTGACCGCCATGGACCTAACTACCTGGTGTAAACCCGAAAGATCGCTGACATAAATCTTCGCCGGGAAAACCTGAAATCCCTCATTGAAAATACTGTTTTTCGGGTTCAACACCGGTTGGCTTACGGTATATTAACCTATATAGTATAGGTTAGGGACCTTGAGCTAAACTGAAACCTGCTTCCACTATTACTATAAACTCATTGATAGCAATGTCACCATATTAATATCCCTATGAGGTCAATGAGATACCCTAATCTTTACACATAGGTCACTATGAAGATAAATTAATAGCAGCAGATATGTAACGCATACACATTGGGAAGTGTGATAACTTTTTGTGAATTTCTAGTGAAGCCCTTAAAACCCAAGTTTATCCGTTGTATCCTCTCTCAAATTTAGTGAAATGAGTTTCGTTCCTTCGCTCACTCACACATGCACCCTTTTCCCGCAGTCACTCGAGTTAAGATTGAGATGTGTGCGATCCGTCTGTCCTTGTTAAGCCGCGTGTTCATCCCGTCCTGACTGCAAACTCCGGGGAAAGCGAGTGAGATGCTAGGGTAATGTGTGCGAAAGTGACTAGAGAGAGTGGATTAAAGAGCCGTGAATGAGGAAAAGATAACGTAAACTGGGAGGTAGGAGATAGGGGAGGGGGGGGAAGAATATGGAAGCGAGGCTCAAGGTGGTTGGAGAGGTAATCGTGAGTCATTGAGTGCACATTTTCATAATTTTTCAAGTAAGTCGGAAAAAAAACTCTTGGATCACATTTCACTTAAGAACATCCGTTTATGCAGTAGAAATCGCCATGCATGCAGTAATGGAAATGATAGAAGGGTTATGTTTATTATTTTTTCCTAAACTAACGCATGTTATGACTTCAGTCTTCGGTGCAGTATTCGAAATTTAGATTAAAATTATATTCAATGTTTTTTCGAATAATTAACTTGAAGTGAGACCTTGCTAGTTGTTAGCAACGATAATATAATGATAAAGATAATAATATGGAAAGTATTATTTCGCGTTAAGAAGCAAATATTGAATCGAATTATTACGAAATGTATCCCATGTGCAAAAATGGCCATGTGCTAAAACAGCATAAATGAAGGCATATGTTGCAATTATCCATTGGCAAAATAATTTACTGCGATCTAGATTTCGATGTACTACATCATCAAAAGTTGATCAACACCACTTGATGTTGATGTTGTACATCGAAACCTAGGTCGCAATTATTTTACCAATTGAAAATTGCAATAACTGTCTTTACCATGTTGAAATGATACTTCTCTTTTTGTACGTACCGTGATCATTGAATTTGCAAAAAACCAAATCAGAAAAATGCATTTTGTTTCACTTTTATCTAAAGATATGATTACTGAGAACACGTATGCAAAGTTCCACGCATGTCTGTACAGAAGCAAAAATCGCTCCAACCACCTTAAGAAAAAAAGATAGTGGGAGTGACT
Organism: Pyrrhosoma nymphula; assembly: GCA_963573305.1. Lineage (NCBI taxonomy): Eukaryota > Metazoa > Arthropoda > Insecta > Odonata > Coenagrionidae > Pyrrhosoma > Pyrrhosoma nymphula. The sequence goes on along the minus strand of OY754337.1, from coordinate 107,478,822 downwards.
TGCGCTCGTGCTGGGATTGGGACAGAGAAGGACGCTGGAAGGGAAAAGCGAGGAAGGAAGGAAGTGGATGTGCGTGCGAAGTAAAGGACAGGTAGCATGGAGTTGTGAAAGAGCAGATCTGGGCAGTGAGGGGAAGAAAGAAGGGCGGTTCGGAGGGGCGGGGGTTTAAGAGACGAGCTCCAACACGGAAAGGACCGCGAAGACCGCAAAAAACCGGGTGGGGGGATCACGACTGTGGACACGGGAGTGAAATAGCGTGCGCTCGAATGACCTCTAAAAGGCTTGAATAATCCAATACCAACAGTTATTTTTTACCAGCCAGTAACATTGACATTTCAGAAAATCCAACTGTAGTGCAGGAAGTTGGAATGGCTTTTCTCTCAAATTATAGCAAGCATTTGTGAAATTTCTTACACGCAGCTAACTGTTTCCTCTTGCACAAGATAAAATGTTCCTTAGAAGTTAATCAATATCTAATTTGCTAAAATTTTGCAATAAGACTTCGTGAAAATACAACCAGCTCTATCCACTAATACTATAAATATAAAATACGAAAGTAAACAGCGTTTATTTACATGGAAAAATTCAATGTCAGAACAGTTTTTTAAGCGGCTAATTTTAGATGACAATTCATTAAATATTATGAAAATGTTAGTTCAATTGCAATTCATTAATTCGGGTTTCCTTCCAACTGATTGGTAGGTCATACGACAGTCATCCTGATGTCCAAATGAACAGTTCCAAATCTGGAATATCATCTCACTTTCCATCCCATGGCTTCGCCATGTGATCTCTCTTAAATATCTCAAATCGTCTACTTCTTATTTCATCCAGAATTCCTATCCTCTTCCATGCTTCCCCAGCGTTCTCCCCTCCATCACTAATATGCATTTTCTTCAACATACCCTCGACTATCAAAACATCCTCCACCCATCCCTTCTTCTATCTCCAAACCTTGGACACCAGTTTTCTCTCCTCACCAACCATATCTAATATTTCATTTTCCTCTCCACCCAGCTTGCCCACTCAATCCTTCTCCAAACCTACATCCCAAACGCCTCAATTCTACGTACCTCCTCCTTTCACAATGACTAAGTTTCCGACCCATACGAAGCCAGGCCTTCTTGCTTCAAAAAAAATCTCATCACTTTCCTCTTATGATTTATCTTCATCCCATGCCTTTCGTACAGCAACTCTAACACATTCATCATTGACTGTAACCCCTTGGCTGATTGAAGAATCAACGCTTGATCATACTCAAATCTTACATACTTCATCAAATCCACTCCTACCCTTATTACTATCTCCATCTTCCTCCATACCTCCCTTACCCTTTATTCTGAATACACGTTAAACAGCAATGGCGATAGTGGGCACTCCCCGTCCTATCACGGCCGATCCTGATTCTCCAACGGCTAGCCTAACCTGCTACGTCTGGCTCATGTAAAGATTCCGAATGAGACGTATGTACCTCCGATCGACCCCTAAATATTTTATATGTATACGTGAAAAAAGGTGAAATTAATAAATGGGAGTATTATTGTGCTATCTTCGAATCTTAAAATCCATCACACTGAAACATGATAGAAAATTCAAGCAAGAAAATTTGGACTAATCCATGCAAGAATAACGTCTTTATGCCTATTTCTATCTTGCCTGCATAAGCCGGAATATCTTCAGTGCTCATTCTCTACCGCTTTATAAGGCTTCTACAGGTGATATAATGGTAGCTAAATCATAAATGATTCAGCTGCCCTTAAAATATGAATGAATGCATTTTCCTTACTCAACAAACACCACTGAATGCATTTATTTGCTTGCCTTTACCTAGGTAGTGCTATCTGTATATTTTACCAATGTATGGATAATTTATTCTATTTTTTCAGGCTTGACTTCGCGGAAGTGAGAGATATCCATGTTGAAAAACAAAACTTTGTACTTTTCGACACTTTATTTAAAACTACGACCGATTTCACCTTAATGAGGCATCTTCTGGCACATTCTGAAGCTTCAGAAGCTTCCTATGTATAGAATAGTTGAAGCTTCAGAATGTGCCAGAAAAGTCTTATCAATCCGGTAGGAAGTCAGAATGAAGAGTGGAAAATTACAAAGTTTTATTATTCAAAATGGAAATGTATGAATAGTTCCTGAAAAGCATTATTACACACCACATATATCCGCTACATCTGCATGCGTTTTCAAATTTTGAAATTCCACATGAGGCACATTTTCATCATACAATTATCATGGAAATAACTACGCTCTAATTTCTAGAATAATTATAAACGCTAAAAACTGATCAATCATAATTCGTAATTATTTCAATGAAATTGTAACTGAAATTGATATTTATGGATAATTTATTTTTTATTATTTTTATTTATTTTTTTACTAAGAGATAAGATAAAGTTTCGCTCTTCACATTTCCAAAAGAGATCGGTATATAAGAATATTTAAAAAGTGTTATCCAAATGGTTCATGCTTCCCAAAGTAACAATTAGTTCAGGAGAGTTTTATTGAAATCATATATGCCTCCTTTTTGCTGGCCTATTTAAAATAGGATGAATAAAGATTTTAGAAATCATCATTTTTAATTCAGACCCAAAAGCCCCTGATGCTGAAAAATCAACGGACGCTCATATCAGTGGAACAGCTTTAGAAGCAAAAAACGCAATTTATCGAGGCTATTGCTGGGCAGCACACGGTAATTAATCATTTTGGAGTTTTAGAAGTGAAAGATTAAGCTACATCTATTTTTTTCATTCCAGTTACATCATTGTACTCAATGGATTTAATGCTTTCTGAACACTATTGCTGAGTTATAAAATTATATTGATTTTTTAAATATTGACCTAAGTTAGTGCTTCATACATACTCAAATCCTGCATATAATTCCACAGGTGTTAATCAGCATACTAAAAGTACTAATATCCAAATTAATTGATAGGCTGTTCCGGAGACACTGATTTTCTGTGATCAAAATGTGCCCACACAAGAAATATGACAGCCAGCCAAACGATGGTCTTTCCCTACTTGAATTCACTGTCCATAGCCACGCAGGTGAAAGTTATAAAAAAATGAAACAGAAGCATTCCTGTTGGACAACACTAGGTAAAAGAATTCTGATAACCGAATAATCGAAATGAAAGTAAGATGATAATCGACAAGAGGCAGGAAAACACTGAAAGGGTTTAGCGGTAAGACAGCGAAAATGAAGGACAAAGCTGAGGGGAGTATTGAGCAAATGGTTTTTAAAAAGAAATGCATGAACGCAGGTTTTCCACAGGGGTAGCACAATAGCAGGTTTTCCACAGGGGGGTGTTATGAGTGTTTGACGACCGGCATGTGTTTGCATTCAGGGACATGTGTGCTCTCTGACGGTTGATGCAATGAACGATGGCCACGTAAACGGGAAAGACGCGGTGCGAGTGTATGCAGTGTGTGCATCACGGATGAAACGACGCTATCTCGGTTCAATGACAAAGGGTTGATAAGGGAATAAAATTCAATTGCCGGGGCAGGACATGGGTGGAATATATACGGATGAAGCTCCATTGGTTTCCACCAAATGGCACATCTCAGAGAGGCAGATTTGGTAAAAAAAAGTGGGGTTTGATACAAACGACTGGAACTGAAGTCCACGATGGCAAACTACCGCCTTCACTGGATTTAGTCATGATATTCATTCGAAATAAATTGAATATTCACACTTTTCAGCAAGCAGTGTGAATTTTTTTGGGGAATATATGCACTTTGGGGAGCAATAAATGCTAGAAGCCAATAATTTGAAATACTGATTTCTTCACCGAATAATTGAAGGAAAACATTAACCATAACACTACCTCTGGCGATTTTCTCAACGCTTTTCAAGGTGTTTAAAAGGCATTTGAAGGAGTTTCTAGGCTCATAAGGAGTTTCAAGGCGTTCTCACGGCGCTCCAGCGGACAGCGCTCCCTAGCACCCCCGAAGCACCTAGTAAACACCCTTGGCCAGACATTTCCTAGGTGATCACAAGGTGTAGATTCACACTTTCTGGTGGAGGCGCTCCGAACCACCCCCGAAGCGCCTTGATATCACCGTTCTCATGATGGGTCGTAGAAGCGTTTCGGAGCGCTATTGCAGCGCCGTTGGACAACACCTTAGAAGGTGTTGTGCTTCAGTTCAAAGGCGCTTCAGATCGCCCTCACGAAGAGAGCGATTCATAGCGCCATCGAAGTATTTTTGGGTTTCCTTAGAGGGCGTTGTCACAATGTTCGAAGGCGTTGTTACACGCTCTCTAAGAGGGGCACTTCAAAGCGCTACAGCGCAGAGATAGGCGCTTAAGCCCCTAAATTTCTTGTTTTACACATCCGGTGGGATAATAAGGAAAAATTTGTCTAAATCCAACAAATTAGTCGATCCAAGAAATGTCTTTGCAACCAGATGAGACATGCGTTTTGGTTATGTTTTTATTCAAGCAATCGGAAGACTTTCACCATAAATAATACAAGCGGTAACTTTCTAGTCACCATCGCATCGTTGAGGTATTTTACTCGCAAACATGCCTGTAGTTGTTTCCATCAAAATACACTGCCCGCGTATGACTTCAGGCTGCATAATTTCTAAAACCTCGATATTTTATACTTTTTGAATATGCTGAATGATAACATCTTCAGATGAAAGAACGGCATTATCTGAGAGCACAATATTTTCAAACAGCAATTGCACACTATAGACTGCAGACAAACAAATACCTTATACCAGCACTATTTTACCAAAATCAGAGTATCCAATTGAATTATCATTTCTCTTGCCCGTAGAATACTGAGAATTTGCTATCCTTATACCCTTGAATAGCATGCGGTGATAAAAAAGACACCTAGATGGTTGAAGGCTATTTATCTCAAGGAACTGTCTCTCAACTGGACTTAGTTCAAAAATCTGACTTGCACCTAGCAAAAGACAGTTATCAGAGCGCTGAAATATAATAAGTCTTTGGTCCAAAACATCTTGGAATTGGTAAGGGAATTGGATAAATCCTGTTTATTCTCAGTAATATTGCATTTGTATTCATACTATGCAGCATTATAGGTTTCAATCAATTAATGACAAATAGCTGTTATCGCGATGTGATGGTATTTCCTCAAACTATCACGGAATAGCCATTTAATAATGAGTTCTCGAAGTCACATTAACGCACGGAAGTGGCCGTATATATAAAACTTTATAGACGCTGAGATTTCGGTGTCGGGTGTGAGAATATGCGCGTAGAGCCGTACAATGTAATAGTGTAGCGTATATATATAATTTAGTAATATAAATTAAGTAGGATATCTTAATAAACTATAGTACGGTATCGCGTAACAATACATTCATAATAATTAACTGTACGTTATCATTTTTTATTAATTTTGAGAGAGCAGGGAACCGTGCACGGCGCTCTAAGGTGTTGCGACAGCGCTGTATCCGGCATCCGTTCAATGTCAGCGCGGCGAATTCAGGAGGGCTGAGATACAATATGGATGGTGATTTTCAGCACTCTCAGAGCGCCATACAACGCCTCGTTAGGCGCTTCCTAAAACACTTTTATTTAGCGTTCACAACTTCACCATCGAAGCGCCTTCACAGGAGTTACGAGGGAGTTTGCGAGACGCTCCGAAACGCTTTACGACGGTGTTCTGAAGGCGTACCACAGGAGTGGGAAAAAACGCCAGGGACTGAGAAACAAATACAGAAATAATAGGAGAAAAATTTTCATAACAATAAACATTTGAGGTAAACGCTCTTTTTAATATAGGAAAAATGGAAAAAGTTTTGAAGATAGCAAAAGTCATCGAAATATTCAAAAGATGGCAAGAAAAGTGTTTAAAGTTTAATTTCACCATCTGTTGCATACACAGTTGGCCTGCCAATCATATACATTTCAGGTCGAGAAGAATAAAGAAGGGAATGAAGTAACGAGAGAAATTCTGACATTGCTTAATTTTATATTTGATATGTAACACATTTAGCATCCCTGCGTTATTTTTGAATAAGTAAAATTGAGAGAGAGAGAGATGTCGTTCAATCAATAATAAATAATGAGTGTTTCCTATGTATCAACGAATTTGAAAAGACGAATGAGTGCTGTATGGCATGAAAACCATTGCTAATTCGTAATTAAGATGGGAAAGGAAGTTTCTGATGAGGAGAAAAGAGCAAAACTCCTTTAATTTTATATATTTGTTGAACCATAAAAATTACGTTGAATAAATCTTGGCTTTATAAATTTACAAATACTATAACCATGGATTTTGAGTTAAAAGTATGAAGCGTAGGTCGTTGAAAGGCAGATTTTGTGATCCACGACGGAATATCACACCCTAGGAAGGTTCCATAGAGCCTTGCCCATTACCTGCACCTTCCTGAGATGAGAACGTTCGTTTTCTCTTTGAGCGCAGAAGGAGGAAATAAGAGACCTTATCTTTAATTCTAAAGGCAGTTTTGCATGAGATTTGAAATGAAATGAAATTTATTTCTCCAGTAGTATTTTTTTACAGTACAATAATATATTTATTTATGTGTGTGAGTGTGTGTATACATATATAGGCACACGGAAATAAAACGACACTCACAAAATATTTTACGGACGTTTCGACTGTAAGGCCGTCATCGTCGGCAACAAGAGACAAAGTTCGTCTCTTGTTAGTCTAAGTTTGTCTAGACTTGTTAAGTTAGTCTCTTGTTAGTTAGTTAGTTAAGTTAGTTGTAAGTTAGTCTCTTGTTGCCGACGATGACGGCCTGACCGTCGAAACATCCGTAAAATATTTTATGAGTGTCCTACTTTTTATTTCCGTGTGCCTGTGTTTTTAAAACTATATTTGTATTTGTGTTTTTATTCGCCGAGTGCGTTTTCTGAGAAGATACTATACATACATATATATAAGTTCCAAAAAATATTGGCCTATCACCAGATTGGATATAAAACATTCTCAGTGATTTATACAAAGACAAATGGTTTATTGGGAGTTAGTTCAAATTTTGTAATAGCGAAAATGTGTGCTCATAGCGGGTTTTTAAACATACAACTCGAACAATCCACTTTTGAAGAACAGCAACAGGATGCAAAGCATTTTTCTAAGCACTTCCCCATCAAATCAACCCATACGTTAATTTGGACTGTGCAAGGGCGCAATTAATCGCCTTTCGGAAGGCTATCGGGCATTTATTGCGAATAAAATATATTTTGGATAAGCAAGGACCGTAGTACTTTAGCAACAGCTTCGAGGTGATTTTTCCATTTTAAGCATTTGTCTACGTGTACACCAAGGTATTTATACACCTCCACCTTTTCAATAATCGGGCAGGAACAACATATTTTAGAACACTCAGAATTGTGATAATTTAACTTCCAATTATTTTCACAGTTATTGCATAAAATTGAGAATATAAATTTGGACTTTTCACTCAATTCTAGTCCATTATAGTCGAACCAATTACGTAATATACACAAATCCAGATTTACATCGCTTTCTAGCTGCACACGTCAAGGAAGCATAGCTTAATGCTATTTCATCCGCAGAAGAAGTTAATTTGCCTTTGAATGCGTGGCCACATAAGCCATTAATATATATTAGGAAAAGAATTGGTCCTAATACAGAACCTTGAGGTACACCAGAGAAAATCTTCTTGTATTCACTGAGATGGTCATTCACCCATACACACTATCAGCTTGGTAATGCGTGTGTTCTCGCTGTGAACCGGGAAATCCACCAAACGATAGGTAGATCAAGTTTCGAAACCTTTGAGCGCTAGAGAGGAGAAAGAGAACGTGGTACACAAGCCAGCCGTAACGCCTTTGATTAAATGTTAAAATAAGCAATCGCATGCTTTAAACTTAAGCTCCAAGGCGCTAATGGTGACGTTAAGTCTGCTCAAAATACAAACAAATTTCCATTAAAAACTCACCGTTATCATTCGTTAAATCATCTAACGACTAATAACGTCATTTAACCCGTATGTCAATAACCGGAATATAGTATAATGTTATTCAATATCCACGTACCCGGTTGTCCACCCACAGGTTTCTTCAATAAACACTATATAATCTAGAATACGTAATTTTAATTACTTTAAACATGCAAGCTGATAACTCTACGAGGTTTTAATACATTTTAATCGGTTATATTGGCCATTTTTGCTCTATGAAAAAGATTATTAGTAATTTCAAGTTACCACGCTGTCTATTTTCGGCTCCTGAGTTCGTTTAGACTCACAAGTTAGGTTCGTTTAGGCGACTATTCAACAATAAAAACCGGTCGAATAGACAAAAAAAATATCCAAACGTTATTGCTTATAACGAAGAACATCACCCTTGTACTTATATGGTATCGTAAATCACTTTTTTATTTAATATTTTTTTAGTAAATCTATTGTTTCAACAGGTGGACACAATAGTGCCCGGTTACTGAGAATGACAGCATAAATTTTTATATAAGACCTATTGTTGTTCGAAGGGAAGAAATTCAATAAATATACAATTATAATTAGTTTGTAAAAATTTAAATATTGATAATCCGGGAGTTATAAAAAAATAATTGAAACAAAAACATTTAACAAATAAAGATGAGGTGGTAACCCAGGTACCCGACTATTAAAACAGAAGTTAACAGCTCTTTCTAGTATTGAGTTAACTAATTAAAAACATGAGGCAACTCACGTTGGAACTAAGAGTATGTATGGCCATCTGAACTGAACAAAAGCGATGTCTCTACACTCTGTGACAAACATACTTACAAACGGTAAGCATTAACATCGAGTGCATTCTAAAATTCTATTTTAGAGCAAGTTACTTTTCAAAAGTCATATAATTAAAATATATTGATAATAAAATTTCATTTGATTTTCATTCACAGGTTGCCATAAAATTAATTAATTTGATAATAAATGTTATCATTCGCTAAATTAATGCATCATCACGGCGCACTTCCATTATGATAATCTTCTGGTGAATTTGGCATCCAATTTTTAAAGCTTATCACGTTGCTTGCCCTCAGGTGGCTAAACGTTCACTTTCACGTAAGTCAATTTACCGGAAACAAAATTCGCCCGTGATTAGTGTAGCAGATTCATTCTACTGCCTTTAGGGAGCTTCTTGGTGTGTTTCACTGGCTGAGATAATCCAATATTAATGACCTTACTAATGGATACTGCTTGATGGGTATTAATGTGAACTAGTAGAGGTGGTTTCCACATTGAATGTCGCTCATGACACTTCACAGCACTCAAATGGTGTAAGCATAACCTTAAGCGTTCCGCGCTAGGAATGAATTTGAAACTTTTCCAAATAAAAAGGCAGATAAAGCAAGATACCAAATCGTAGAAACTTAAACACTGCAACATGAATCGAGAAATATATAGAAAGCCTAAAATTAAATGAGAAAGTAAAATAAAGGAGTATTCTATATTTAGAGGAACTTCAGAAAGAGAGAAATAGGACTCAAAAAGACTAGTATGCTCTCTACACTAGTAAGCTTTCTTTGCCCATAAAATCAGTAACTGAAGAGAAACTATTATCCTTCCATCATGAAGGCGTGCGTTATACAACCTAAATGCTTATATCAGGGGTACATTGACTTATGGCGAGACAAGTACATTTCACTTCGTAGCAAATTAAATTTTAATTCATTACTTATGATTTTAAAATACTGTAATTTGCAATTTGGATTTTCACGTTAGTAATTTTTGGCTGTAGTAAGGATTAATTATTAAATAGTTGGAGATAAGTTGGAGTCTACAGTTTCCTTAGACTCTGGATACCTTTTTAATCGAATATTTGAGTTGATATTTAAGCCGTTTCCAGTAGCGACGACTTCCAAATTACATTGTTTCGGCGACATTGCGAAAACATGCGCTCGTAGGATAACTATTATCTCACCCCACGCGTGTAGTTAGAGGAGTTCGTCGTTGCGTGGCGCTGATGAAGACTGATTGTATCTCACCCACGGACCTCCTTGCCACGCCATGGTGTGTCCTCGCTGGTAAATTAAATTCACTTTTCTAGTGACTTAAGAATATGCTCTATCTATTGAGATAGATTTAACGGCATTTTCACAAGGTAGTTTATTGCAGAAACGGGATGAAAGCACCCTATTTTTGACCTTTTCACAAAAGTCGTGAACTTTAGACGTGATTTGTAAACAAACGAAAAACGCTATGTGTTTGAAACTACGCTGTCAAAAACTCACTTACATGTAAATATTGTAAAAGGGATTTGATATCCATTGAACAATTTTTGAAAGAGACAGAGCACGATAAAGTTTTAGTAAAGCTATAGTAAAGCATTTTATCAACTCAGTAGGCTACGAGAAAATACTATCATCATTTTCATTTAACAGAGTACTAATTTTTACAATTTTAGGATATCATTTATTTAGACAAAACGGCTTCAAAGATATCATGTCTCAAATTTGCGAAAATTTCACAGTCATGTTGCAGGTGGCCCTGGCATGGGGTCACGCAAACGGCTATATCTCCAAGAGTATTTTATTTACGGACCTAAAAATTAACAAATTTTGAGAAAAAATATGTACAACTATCCACACAAAACTTCATCAAAATCCGAGATGGTCGAGCGGGGAGCCCTAGACCACTTGACATGGAATGACCCAAAGATCCAAAATATGTATCGATAAAACAGAAGTGATAAAGTTTTATTGCCGTTCATTATATTGATTTTATGAAAATATTAGATCATATGTCTGCTCTTAAATCCATACTCTCCCATCCAACCACTCTGGACGTTAGCCAAAGCAGATAACATAAAAATGCGATATCATATACCAACTACATTCCATTTGTCGCAACTACTCCAATATTAGTCAAGCAATTTCCCTTAAAAATTATAATATTCACTGAATAAATTTCTATTCTCAATTTTTATCCCAAATAAAATATTCCACACGCATAATTAGTAATAATCTACATATTCGGCTTTTTCATTTAGTGCGTTCCTAAAAATCAAAAGACGTTGCAAACCCTTGAGTAATACCGCAAGTAGCATCTTCCATTAAAAACGTATGAGAAAAATCCAATGCGCAATGGGAAAATGTACAACGAAGCAAAACTAAAAGAAGCTATTCGGAATAGGATATGCACAAAGTAAAGTACAGCATTGTAGACATATATGAAACGGGGCAGGATAATACCATTAAATCCCGGTATTTTCTATCCTACAGTAAGAAGTACAGAGAATGGAACTGCGTAAGTCGGAGGTTACATGTTTGGGAGGATATCGAGTTTACCCTAGCTTCGTTCAAACATTGAAGCGGCTTCCGCGCTGATTTTCATAACTAATTGATGATGGGATTGTGGTGCGGCCGTTCGTATCATGCATCGACCTCCTGTTGCCTTTCGAAATTAAACAGGCTCCACAGAAGAAAAAAGGACTGCACGGAAGCCGCAAAGGATTATTTTTTTGGCTAAGCGTAAAAATTTCTTCCTCCCGCAAAATTGTGCATGAATAATTAACACTACGGTGTAAAAGGCTTCTGGAAAATTTACAGCGCAAAATCCTCCTCTATCGATTAAATAAGCACGCAGGCTCAGAAGGCAACCGAATGAAATTACTCAAGGGGATAAAAACAGCTCTGCATAAAAGTAATTTTCTCTTTAAGCTTATAGGAACAGCCAGATACAATGTCAGTGGACAACGATAAATGCGTTGCTTTATCGATTAAACGAGCCTATCGCATCGATAAGATAGTCGGCCCTGCAATGTATCATATTTATAAAATACGCAAAATATTTCTTCAATTTACGCAATCTCTTCAAAAAGAGATGTTATAATTATATTACTGTTCCTGTCATGTAAAATTCGTCTTAACATATGAACCAACTAAAATAAATAACTCCATACAAGCGGGAGACCATGGAAGAATGGCTCACATTACATTTTCCCTGATATAACAAAGTAAAAGAATTAATCGTAATATCCGAAATGATTTTAATATATCACTACGTCTCTTTTAATTCTCTTAAGACTACCGTTGCTGTCGACGAAACAGCATCTGAATATCACGGCATATAATGGCAAATAGGCCTCAGAGCGTATTTCACGTGAAACCTCACTAAACTGTGAGTACTTGACTGTTAATTAACGATAGCAGCAACAAAGACGCTTAAACCAATTGGAGAGTCAGATATTCACGAGTCTGCTGAGAATGGTGTGGGCACACGCAGAGTAGACAATTCCTAATGTTTTCAGCAAGTGACATGATTATAAATACCCTTTCAGAGGGTGAGCGTTAGATCAAGTGGTTTAACTCATTCAGTGGCATTACAGTTGCTCCGTTATTCATCCCTAAAAAATGTGAGAAATACGTCACATACTCTGATCAAATATCGATTCATCTTAACGTTGAATTTTTCTAAATAGCCACAATCTAGGAGACAACTCCAGTAGAGAACTTTTAAGGAAAATGAAAACTTAATGATATGCAGAGCCTAAATGATAAATTAATTTTTACTTAAAGCTTATGGCAATTGATGTGGGCTTAAAAAAATACAGTCTCATATAAAACTCTCAAATTGTTAACAATATTCCACGTTGCCTAAAGTTCCATCGCTTATCATAATCATATCAACGATAAACGTAAGTTTGAACTCATTATTAACCTCTACTTCTTGAGCTAAGGTCTTTGAGCCTTTGTTAATGGTGAGATATAGCCATTGTTCTAATGTAATTTAAAGGAAACTGAGACAAATGGATTCCTCCACTATCTCTGTCATTCCTCAATGTGCACCATGATTTCTCACTTCGGAAAGTGGAAGTTCTCGAACAATTTAATGATGCCACCGCTAAGATAAGTTTCAGGAATAAGAGATTGTCTCAGCTTAAAAGCTCCCTTTCGTTCATATCTGATGGAACAGTAATTTGCCTTTCAATTGTCTGCCGCTTCCAATATCACCAGAAAAGACTCAGGTCTTACATCCCCTTATTACGTGATTTGAACAAAGTAAACACAACAAATCACTCGAGTCGATAACGCCAGGGAAAATGAATCACCAGGTTCAACGAATAAAGCTGTTGCAAGTACTCAGAAGGTTTGTCACCTTTTGTTAATAAAAAAGAATGCTTATGGCAATGCCTTCATTCTGGATACTTTTAAAATTTCACAAATGATTAAATCAAGGACATCTCCTATATTGAAATCGTAAACACAACTCCACGTTTATAAATATAAAACCAAGAGAATGCAGGCTAAAGTATCAGTTTTTATGGAATTAGATATATTACAACCATCAAAATAAAAAATTTAATTTTTTCGAGGACTCAAGGCATTAACTTTAACATGATTGAGACACCTATTATGAAAAATCTACATAAACTCAATAAATGGTCGAAAAATCATATCACAAGTAATAGTTCAGTTCTTTGCCTCTTACTATCCGTGATTGATTAATAATATGATTATTTTTTAATGGACACTCAGATTTTATGACTAAATAAGTGATCAGTATTATATGTAACTAGAGAAGGTGCCCGTTGAATATCAACGGGAAGAATATTACCATTTACATCGATTGTAATAAACCATTCATATCTTATTTAGTGCTAAGAATCAGTGAGTTAATGGATATGTACACGAAATATCGACTTAAACTATAAGTATCGTAGTTATGGGGACGATGACTCAAAAATGCTAAAATATTGTGAAAAATCGTTATGTTTTAGCAAATATTTCGGAATTTCGACCGGAATACAAAATTCGATTGGAGGAATAAGAATCTTTATTTTATTTTCTTTCCCTTGGTACCTTTCCCAATAACAGAAAACCACTATTTCCAATTTAATTTTGCAAATGAAAAAAGGTCTGCAACCAAATGAAGATTCAGCTTACGTATATTTCTTGTGAGAAAGTTACTAACATATGTATACACATCGGTGAATATTATAGTAGATAGTAGGATATAAATTTAGCATGCTTTCACAGCCCAGGCTATTTTGCACTAATTGCCTTTAAGCTACCAAATGAGCTGTAGTTATCAAATATTTCGTTGAGTAATCGGTCTGCAAGGGCAATTTGGCAAGGGCCTAGCCACGTTGAAACACCGGTTTCCGGCAGAACACCGAAGTTAAGCAACGTGGGCCCGGATGGGGGTTGGATGGGTGACCCTCCTCCATACCTCGACCAGGCGTGGATGGAGGGGCAATACTCCCTCAAGACCACCGGGAGGCCGGAGGGAGATATACCCAGACCGGGAAGGTTAGAGGGAGGACACCCTCTATACCTGTACTGGGGAGATTGGGGGAGGCCACTCCTCCATACCTCTACCGTGGTGCTCTTTTCCCCTATTGGCAAGTGGCAAACAGGCAGGGGTTTGGCACAATGGACCAAGAAAGGTCTAAGTGCCCGGGCTCTTGTCGAAGGCCCCCCCGACAAACAACCAATCAATCAATCGGTCTGCAAAGATGATGGAAGCTAGGATAACGCCATCATTGGGGTGAATGGTTCTAAGAAATGCCTATATGCAATAGTTTTAAATTAATAGTAAATCTATTCATCGGCCCTGACTGGGAATCGAACCGCGGGCCTTTGGTTTGCCGGGCCAATGCACAGACCACCAGGCTACCCAGGCTTCCTCATTCCAGTGGCAATTTAGGAAAATACAATGTGACTGAAAGTTAACAGCACCGGAAAGCCAAAGGTCCATGGTTCGATTTCCGGTCCAGGCCGATTGTTTTCTGTGGCAATTTACCCGTTAATTTATCGTCGTATTTGCGACAGGCTTAAATATGTTCAATACATGGATGCATGAATATAATCACACACGGATTTAATGTAAACTGCATTTCTTTGAAATTGCCTATGATTCCGTGGTTATTCTAAATACAATTGGCAAACAGCTACGGAAGATAAAAGGGCTTTACATAAATAATATGCTTTCTGATTACAGCGTTTCTTAGTTTTTGTAAACGTTTAAAACTGATGTCTCTCTAAAAACTCTTAAGAGAAAAAAGCTATGAAACATCATCAAGCCCACACTAAGTTATTAGCAATTCATGTATTATCATGTTATATTATATCATGTATTCTCATATTAAATATACAATGTATTATCGTATTATAATTAATTCAAACTAAGCCTGGAGAATGATGTTATGTAGAATTTTTAGGCAAAAACTTTACAGATCGCAGTATAGTGAAATAAATCACACTTCATAACTAGATTAGTCTGTCGATGCCAATATAATCGTTATAAATACTCACAACTCTTTTAGTACATAGCCAGAAGGCGGTTACAACAGAATGCATCAAAGGAGTAGTAAACAGCATTTAACACGATTGAGCTGGAATGGAAAGCATATCAGATCATATGAAGGTAAATAAGATCATTGAATTTAAATTTTATTATAAGGTTGAATATTTGCACGGATATTATCATCGGTTTCGGTATCGCTCATATTTTAAATGCCCAACAAGATTCTTCATCCTACATCCCGAGTGTTACCCCCTTGCAGTTCACTGGATACCACATGACAGTCATAATAGCAAAGTGTGTAGCATGAATTCAAGGGGCTATAATTAATATAATCCGCAATATTCCAGAGGCATAATAGAAATTTTGGATTTGATTAGAGCTATCCAGTCTCGCATATGAAACGCAACAATAAGTAAAATATTTTCAGAGAAATATAGGTAATAAAAAAATGATAATGTTCTTGACACTTGAGCATAAATTTCTCAAGTCTTATTATTATTCATCAATCATTTATTTCTCAATAATGAAGTCTTGGAAATTAATATCACCTTGGATTTAAGTTGACACTACCCTACTTACTTAACTGTATTTGCACCTGCCTGGAACTTTACCTTTCCAAATAATCATTACTCAGGCAAATATTATTGGAAAAATACCTAAACGCACCGATACTGTTATAACTGATTTTTTTCAACTACATGATGTGGCAATACTTTCAATAAAGAATTTGAGTAACTCCACTTTCATTAAAAACAAAGCATTTTTATCTCCCACGAACATCCGTGATATAAAGACGTTGCCAATTTTATCAAGAGTGAGCCTCGTCTATGTAGAAGCTTTTTTACGTAGCAGGCGTCATCTAAGACAAGGTAGTTGTAATTTCACCAGTGAGGAGAAGAAGAGCGCCGTACAAAACCCGTACACAATGCGGAGGATGCCCGGGACGGAAGAGAAAGGAAGGAGGCCCGTCTCATGACATACGCCATAAAGGTATGACCCGCTGGAACGACCTTCTGAAGAGCAAAAGAAGATAATAAAAAACTCAAAATGGTACACCATCCTCCTTCGCAACCGGGGCCGCGGTCGAGTTATTAAAAAAGAATAAAATAAAGCGAATCTCCCTTATCTGCGCTAGTTTGTCTTGTGGTTAATACACGTGCATTATGGGGATTATACGGATTATATATGTATGGAGAACTACTAAAAAAAATGGTGTTTCCGAGTGTGTGTTGTTGCGCTTTGGTGGATTCAAGTGGTTGCCACTTGATAAGGATTTAAAGGGTCTATAAGACGGGAGAAGTAGAGAAGCATTTGGGGGTGAGTAAAGCTGTGTGCCGAGGGAATAGAGGGAAGGAGTCCGATTAAGTTGCGTCGGAGACTAAGAGACTGCTGGAGGAACGGGAGAAATGAGGAAGGATGATAAGAAAAAAAGTAAGAAGAATAAAAACCAAGAAGACTGCTCAAAGACTTAATATCTAATTTAATGGTGCAGGTAAAACTAATTAACAAAATGAGCTTCTGGAAAGTCTAGACTTACTCTTTGACGGCTTGTATGCCCCTTCTTATGGCATGAAATTGGCACTTGAGACTGATGCTGAGAATGAGCTATGGCCAATGACTACCTTCCACCAGTTGGCACGATAAGACAATACAGTGGCTATATATTTTCCCGCAGGCAATAACACTCACAGGGTAATTTTCATAAATATGTTCTCAAAGACAGGAATCCTTCGTAATATTTGGTTCGGTATAGTTTTCTAGAGCTCGCCGGCTATTTCAACGGTCGTTTGATGAAATGCGGCCGTGATACAATACGAAGTTTAATTTGATTTCATGGTGTAACGCATTGGTCATCGTATAATCACACACGAAATGAAGTTATTGCAATTGCTAACGCTCGTGCACTTCCAACGCTAGCGATTAATCATCTGCTGAGCAAGTAGCGTCGGCTAGATATGTAGATGGATTCCCGTGTCGAATTACTCGGGAAATAGATTGCTTCATGAAATATCTGGGGATGGTTGTTGATAATATCATGCTCATGCTTTTTTTCAACAAGCAGCTGGAGTATAACGAGGCTCATAGTGATTTGTTTACATAAATCGGAATTTATTTAAAATAGCTCGGATTACATCATTTTATTAACCCCTAACTTTTTATTCTAACGACAAATTAAGCAGCTTTCACCATGACTTGCATCACTCCCTTCGTCTTTCCAAAGATACTTGGAAATGAGACTGTCCCCGATATCAAATCCTAATTCCGTGTTCAATACCATGTCATCTGGGTCACAGCACACTTAAGGAGCAATAACGCAGCGGAAATTCGTTTTCCACTCACCGGACATTAGCAAGTAAAATTATTTGATTTCCTACCATAGAAAATTTGGCACACGCTTGGGCATACTACGCGCTCTTTTTATCATCATAATTATCAGAATATAATCTCTTTATCATGCCAGAAGCAATCGAATGAACATCTTTCATCCCACTAATATATTCGGATATCACCAACACAATCTTCACATAACTATCATAACATGTAGCGAATATCTAAAGAAATGAAGCGAATAAAAAAGTACGAAAAGTACGAAGCATATGAAGGACATAAAGCAAAGCAAAAGCATATGAAGCAAATAAAAAACGGACAAATCTTGGCATCATGCCAGAAGGAATCAAAGACCTTTTTTTATCCTGCTATTACCTTCATAAGATTTTCTAATTAGATTGTTTAGACGGTTTTATCTCAGCCTGTCAATATAACTACGGCTTAATAATACTATAAAAATAATCTAGATGATTCTACAGGAAATCCCACACAGGATTTAGTACCAATATTATATGCTACAAAAGCCAACTGAAAATGACCAAGGGCAGTAGTAGCTCCCCATGTTTCCTAAGGACGATCAGTTGGAGCCTAAACAGGGAAAAGGAATGGATTTCGTGGTGGATGACTAGAAAAGGGGCAGAGGATGGATGGATATTAAGAATGACGTGCAGTAGGGGAAAAATCAGAAGAGAAAGGACGAGGGTGACGGGCGGTAAACGGATTTGAAGGCGAGGGAGGAGGGAACAGAGGCGGTGGGCCGATGGGTGAGGGTGAAACAGTAATCTGGTGGGAAAAGTATGGGGCGGAATATAAAGGAATGTGGCGAGGGAGGGCCTAGGGGTGTGCGGTGGAGATGAGGGGGAGGTAGGCCCTGTGAGGAGAGGAATTTTGTCGGAGGGCGGGGTAAGTTTCCAAACTTTTTTTCGGGATCATGCTTGCGACGATGTTTTTTTCTTTGACGTCTTAGCGCTTGTCTCGCTAGAGACGTGAAGTATGCTGAGAACTTATCTCTACATATCCGAGGGAAAAATTCTCAAGACTAATAGCTGCGAAGAAACTCCAGTCCACTCCTATTTTTACACATCAACTTCTTATGCCTAAACTTTTCCCGTTACGTGAAAAACAATTGGCATAAGGTTTTCTTTCTCTTTCCTAAATTGGATTCAATATATTTTCGGGGACCGCGTGAAAATATTGACGTGGGCATAGTTTCAGGGCAAAATTAGACCATCGACAATGCTATAGCTTTTTTATTGGAATGAGCATGAATTAATATTCCTTTTGCATATGCTCACTGTCTTAATTAAGCTTAGGCTATGCATTACATATAACAAGCTTTCATTTAACCGTTTTACTCACACGTAGCTACATATACATACTGCTATTATGGTAGCTGTAATTATCACATGAATAAAACATTATACCAGAAATACAGAATGTTTGATTAAAAGATTCAGCACATTTCATATTAGCTTGTTATTTTTTCTTGTAGCCATTGTTACCAGAAGTTATTTCCAACATCAAGAAACCATAATAATGGGAGAAGTATACAAAAATGGCCTTTTTTGCGACAGCATTGGTAATTGGAGATGGGATTGGAGATAGGTGATAGGCATGGCTAAAAATGTAATAAAATGTGTATTAAAGAGGAAAATATGACTAAAAGAGAAAAAAGAGAGGAAATTGCTGAGGAACAATATGGAGCAGAAAATCAGCCTGACTGAAAAAAATAGGGTTAGGAATAATATAGTTCCAGGTGAAACACTAAGGAGTCAACTACTTAGAATACTTACCACTGGATCTCCTAAACCATTTAATGTTCAGTTTTTCAGGCTTTCCCGGCGAATTATATGTCAGCGATCTTTCGGGGTTTACACCAGATAGTTAGGTATATCGAGCATCGTCCTAAGGGTAGAGGTGAGTCCTCTGCCCTGCCCTGAGGACAATGCTCGACTCGAGCGTCGAAACGTTGGCCACCATGTACCTTACTACCCGGTGTAAACCCCGAACGATCGCTGACATTTAATATTCATTTTTTCATTCATTCAAAGACGGAAATAAATGTAAATAAATAGTAACAAGAACTAAAACATTCTGTCAAGAAAACGTGTAAATATAGTCAAATAAATCGCCAGTAAATTTTGGGAAATCACCTTTTCTTAAACCAATAGCATATGAAGTTAACGTTTTTTTCAGGAACACAACATTAACTGTGTTTCTTAACACAAATTTAAGAAACCCACGTTGAGAAATACACTTCGGGTAACAGAACAAGAAAGGATGAAATAAAAGGGTTGGGTGGCCACGCACAATATTAATCGAGATATTGGAGCACAAAAATGGAATAAAACAAACGTTCAACGATAGGGATAACCTTGAAATGTAGACAAATTCAATGTAAATAATACACTAGAGAAAGAGATCCAAATAAGGGCGCAGGTATGACGTAGATAGCGGAAAATGGTGGAAAAGGAGCAAAGGTAAAAGATATTAGGGACACAAATAATTGAGATGGATGGCGGAATATTGTTTTCGGTGAAATGATGCTTAAAGCGTTAATTAATGACAGGGAAAACATTTTTGAACAAAACAAGCTCTATTCGACACATTTTCAGGAAAAAACTGTTACTTGAGACATTTTTTACACCCTAATGCAATGGAAAGCCTAAATGCAGTGAATGATGGTGATTTTTCTGCTCTTGTCGCGATTAATTTTTCAGATGCGAGAAGAATGGTTGAAGTCCGACTACATAGAGCAGGGATTTCCAGGAATTGAAGTCAAAGAAGGGAGGGAAGATGGTAGGTAGGAGAAAATTAATAAAATACATGTGTGAGCAATGTGCATGAATAGAAGAAAGCTCCAGTAGGAAAGGATAAATGGAAAAATATTTTGGGCAGGAATTAAAGATGAGTCTTCTTTAAAGCAGAATTGATATGCTTCCAATTGTTACCACTTTTTTCAATCATGCTGAGAAAAAAATGTAGCCAATCCCAAAGTCTTCAACGTTAAAAATATTTAGTTGGAAATTTCTGCAGATAACGTTACTCCTTTCATACAGACGCGTCAATCAATCATACCATTCAATTTGGCGGTAAAAGTTTAATTATTGCTCTTGCTCTCATTTATCTTAATTGCCCTAACTTTCCAGCTCTCAAAACTAAAAAATTAAATAATTTTGTACAACGAACTAGCGAGAACATATTAAAATTAAATAGAATGCAACAGCTTCCGAGAAGATAGAAATCTCTTGCATGAAATTAAAAAATGCAATACTTTACATAACAATGAATACATTTGGCTGGTATCTACATTGCACATTTTCATGATTAATTACATTATCCGTGTATATTAAATACGCCTCGGTAGCGGATTTGACGAATAGCGTGGGAAAGTAAAAATTGTATTAGAGAGAATTGATGACCAAATTTATGAGAAGAGATCGGCAGAAAAGATAAAAGGCATTTTGACATCCACTGGTCGAGTTTGATGTCACTAACACCTTTTTTGACGTAAGTTCACAGCCGAATAGGGGGAAAAAACAAGAAGATGTAAATTAAAAATGGGAAAGTGAGATAATTGAACCTACGAAATGGTCGAAAAGAAGAATTAACAATTTTTAACGTTTATTAAGGGAGAGGCTTCTCCGACTGTGATGGTAGGGATAAGGCAGGCTGCTAAGAGGGAGTAACAACCCAGGCACATGGGAAAATGGCAGAATTGCAGAATTTACGTGGAATTTAATGTGGAAAAGTTGACGAGAAACAGGCGTGACAACTTCCATGGGATGCACTGAAAACGCATACCCGGCGTAGTGTATGTCTCCAGGGCATTCCAAGGCCTACCTTTAAAGGATAAAGAACAAATACAATATGAAAGAAAGGTGCACAGTAAGACGCCGACGAAAAAATTAGAAAAAAGGATATTATTATGGAAATCATCCTCCTTAATAAAAGAATATGTATCTTCAGGTGAAGAGACAGATATTAGCTGTGGAAGTCGAAAGATACAAGTAAGAAGGAACGCCACAACCACATTAGAGAATGTTGACGAAGAACAACAGGAAAACACATATCATGACTAAATAATTCACTTACGATGTGTAGAAGTGTTTTAGTACTTAAGAATAATTGGAGACTGTGCATTTGGTTATCTTAAACGAAATTATAGCATTCAGGTGATTAAACGAAAAATTTAAGGATTCACCAAATTTGTAGCTTAACAATGGCATAATGAACTTAAAATAGTGTGATGAAACCCGATACGAAATGAAACATTCTAATAAAATCTTCACCATGTTGATAAGATCCCATTAACTCCTGAATTTTGCAAGAACAACAGTCGCTAAAACGTAAAGAATGTCAAAAGCGAGAATTGGGGCGCAAGTGAATATTCCTACATCAACCTAGCCATTCCAACGCGAAGAAACTCGGCAACGCTATAACTACCAGGTTTATATTTCCCGATCCGTAGTACACTAATAATACTATGAATTTTATTAATGCAGGGAACACCCATTAGAGATGAAATATGAGTATGTACTCTTCAGAAAGAGGGATCAGATAAGATACCTCTGACACCTTCAAAATAACAAGAGCAACAGTTGCTAAAATGATGGGAAATGTTGAAATCAAGAATTGGGGTGAAAGTGAAAATTCTTTCAGCAACTTCGCCATTCCAACGCGCAGAATCCCACCATAATCCCCATTCCACCGACAGAGGACCGGAACCCCGCACAAGACTACGCTTAAAACCCCGAAGTCCCTCTTCCACCGCTCTTACCAACCTCATCTCCCCTCACATCCTCTCCAGCCAAGAAGAAAAAATCCCTGCCGGTCCCACCAATTCTCACCCCTGCCGACATCACCACAAACTTCCTTCTCCTGAACCAAAAAAATACACTCTTACGCAATCCCTTCCCCGTTTTCTCCACGACCCTCCCGACTGGGAGGGGGAAAAAAACTTTCCCCTCGCACGACGTCTGCACACAACGTAAGCGCCACCTACCGCTCATCTTCTCCCCCGGTTTTTTTCTGCCTTGCACAACCTTCCCTCCCTTCTCCCCCTTTCGGCAAAGCAGTCCAAACAGAGAGAGAGAGAGGTCCCCTCCGCGACCCACATTCTACCCCCTCCCGAACCGTCGACCTACAATCCTCCCCCTCTCACGATCTTTCATCTTCCCTCCCCTCACTCATGACCTTCCTGACCCTGTCCTGCAATATGGCTCAGCACCGCCTACCCCCCCACCTTACCCTCCCTCCGCTCAGATCTCCTACACCCCTCTCTTCCCCCTATGCTTTGCCCCCCTTTTCCCTTGAGTTCCATCCTTTCGATTCCTATTCTGTCCCGGCCTCTCTTCGCCGGATTTTCAGGAAAAAGAGATAGAGATTGAGAGAGAGAGAAGAAGTGGAGGCTTTATATAAAGCACGCGGGCACTACATTTCGGTGAGAACGTCCTTGTAGGGGTAAGAGAATCTAAAAATTTGGGATGCAAAATAATGCATATAACACGCGTTACTGCAAGGCAAAACTTCATATTGTAGTCATCTTAGGTGAGGTAAGAGCGTGCATGTCGTGGCCACAGCTCTCTAGCAATGGAAAACCTCGGAGGAGTTAAGCATTTTACAGGGGTCAGCTCACCCTTAGATGGGGACCATCATATTCATGTCGGCAACTTCCTATGGTTAAGTCTCCTTTTCTTCCTTTGACAATGCAGCCCGAACTTCTGTCCCGTTATTTCAGGCGTGTGGCATTTACCTTTCCACGGAATACACCAACACTTCAGAATAACTTCCCACTATCAATACTACAACATACACAATTCTTAATAATTTGCTTCTAGATTATTTAAGACGCCTTGTATTTTATGCGAATAACTACTAGTCCAAGCAGCTTGATCCAATTGAGTTTTAGGTTATTTGTCACCATTTCCGTTGGCATTCTACGAAATAAATGATGAGAGACCAGAAATGTCCTACCTATGAGGTGCCGACCGCGGGGAGTTTTCCCTTACGTATCCTCTATAAAACTATCGATTTTCCGATAAAAAATTAACTTACACTCTTCAACTCTTTTGCTTCCCTTCATTCCATCCACATTTTCTATCCTCATCCACCCTCTCACACGCTTACCCAACATTCTCTCCTCTACCAGTCCCTTAAACCTTTTCTTACTCCTACCCTTATCCTACCTCCTACCCTTAGTTCCCTACCCACTTATGCTGCATCCTTCTAATTTCACTGATAGCCTTGTTTCCTCTCTTATTATATTTGATACTACATCATTGGTTTTAACTCCACCTAGTCAACCACTTCCTTCCTTCTTCTTTCCCTACCCCAGCCGTTGTTTTAGGTTGTTGTTACCAGTCGTTGTGGTGCTATTCTAAGCGCTGTGAAAAATACCAGTTGTACAATTAACTGTGCGCAGGAAAAATTGTTCACCCCAATATTTCATTGATTTCTTTGTTCTTATTTAGCGGAACTCTGTGTAGATCTACATCATATAACAACGAGTTATATCGATATAACAGCAAATCTTTTATTTTTAAGATAACATACCAAGTATGGATAAAGGAATTTCGATTTAAAAAAGCTTCCACAATTGGATGACTCTTCACTCAAAAGCTAGAAGGGCCATTAAAATGTACTAAACTTGCTTTTGAAAGAGTAGCATTTTGAATGGATAATTTCCGACAAATTAGGTGGGGGAAAATTATATTGTCAAAAATAAGCTGCAATTTTAAAAATTTAAAGAAGACGGGCTAATATATGGAAAATATCAGTAGGAGAAAGAAGAGTTGTACATTTTGGGGACAATCAGAGGCAAAGAAACTCTTTCGGTTGTGATTGAAGGCAGTGGTAAAGTTAGCTAGTTGGGGAAATTTTATCTTGAGAGAGGTTTTTAGATAAAACGACTAACCATATTAAATGAGTAAGATAATAAATACAAAAGGCATAACATAGAGCAGGTCGAAAAGTTTGGAAACTTGGCTAATCTTAAAGATAAAATTAGACATAGTAACAAAGTTTTCAGAAGTAAATCTGTATCAGAAGAAGTACTCCCCAGCAGGAGATAAAGGAAGGCAACGACCTCAAGTAAAGATGCCTGCCAGAGTCTATTTAGGAGTTTACTACGAAGAGAGGCACTCCACAATTTCGGAACCTCGAAAAATGAGAACTTAGTAGCTCTGCGTTTAAAGGACGGAGGAATACAATAGCAAGAGTAAGTGAATAATGAGGAAGTGTTGTGCATGGGAATTAAAATACTACGAAAAGGGGAAGATAGGCAGTAGCTGGAGGAACTAAGCAGTGGGTAGAGTAGACAATTAGCGACAATGGGGTGATGAGGGTCGTGATAGAAGGGAGCAAGGGTAAAAAAATAAACATTTTGGATTCGATGATAAGAATAAGAAAGTATTAAAAGAGAAAGAAAAAAAAAACGTGAGGGAAAAGATTTCTGCGAGTTAAGATCTAATAGATGAGCTAAAAAGGTTGAAAGCGCAAGAAAATGGGAGCAAAAATGGAATAGGCAGAGTATAATAGCCCATCAGAAACTACTAATTATCATGATAGTTGTAGGACAAATAAAAGGTCAGCTTAGATAGCATTTACAAGCGCCCATACAATCAAACAGATATTTTTTCACATGATTACATTCCTCAGTGACCCACTCTCCCTACCTCTCTTCATTTCATCCAAAAAGCCTTCTCTTTTACCCACTTTTCCTCCTCCCTATTCTCCTTTCTATCACCTCCTCTAAGATCCCATCTCCCCTTATCACCACTCTTTCTCCCAATTATCCTCTCCATCGCGTCCTTTATCATCTCATCGTCCCAAATTACCCATACCCTACACCTGCTCGTCCCCATGCCAGTTTACCCAATCAGCTTTCACCCAAACCCCACTAAGCCTAGAACTAAGGGAAGAATGCCAATAAAAATAATGATGAATTTATCAGCTCGGCCGCCAAAGCGCACACAGCTTTTATGGAGCTAAATTTAACCCCGCATGCTCGCTCTTTCCTGCGGTTTCACTCTGCTGGACCAACCGCTCCCCGCGCTCCGGCACCCCTACCCCTACATACGGCTCCTCTCCCCTCCCCGCCCCTTCGATCACCTTGTCAGACTCCCCCACTGCCCCCTTTACATTCCCCACCCAACCTTCCCCCTCCCAACGGACCTGACCCCAACCTCACTCACCCCCTCGCTCCTTGACACCCTCCATGACCCCTCTAGCCCGTTCTCGCCCCCCTCAACCTCCCCCCACTCCATCTACTCTCGCAGGCGTAACTGCGTTTCACTTCCCCCAATCCACCCACCTGACCCTTTCGGGAAAGAGAGCGGTCTCATCACCCCCCCCCCTCAAACCCCCCGACGTACCACTCTCGCTACATCCGACCCAACTCGCGGAGAGGTCTGTGCGATGCTGCAAGTTAGATATTGCGATACTCGATATTCATTAGATTTCGGAGGGTGATACTGGCCCACCGGTCTACGTGTTATAGGTATAATGAGCTATGCGATATCAATCGAAGCCAAATCTATCTCCCAGAAAGGATTTATCTACCAGAAAGGATCTATTAATTGCATATTCGACCAGAGAGGACTGTGCGATGTTCCGACGTTTATACTTTATGTTGCATGACTACATTGTCGTATTAGACTGAAAACCTCACACTTCAATTGTTATCAAACGTTTTATAAAATTTGAGCTTAAAAAAACTTTCACGCCATAATCAGCACTTATTAGTCATATAGAAATTCCAATTTTAATATTAAGCTGTCAGTAATCTGAAAATGAGACGAAACAATAGTTTTTGTGCCTTAAGTAAACCTTATGTTTTTGAGATACACTATTTTCAATACAGGGCGACGATATTGTATGTAGTCACCATGCATTAAGATAAATCGCTTTCTGATATCTAGTCATCTAAATACATGAAGTGACACATCCGACGTGAATATGATGAGAAATGTAACGCAATGACTCATAGAATAATATTAAGATAAAAAGAAGCTTGCTGTTAAGGGTACAAAATTCCATGTCCCTCTTACTACAATGTTTTGAATTTCGATTTCTTTTATTCATAATTTCAGAAAAATTTGGACCAAACCAAATGCAAAACAAGTTAAAAAGATTTCTACATGTGTGTAAACATTATTGTTATTCCTTACTCTATGATATCTGGAAATGCATAAGCACGATTTTATAAAATACGTAACTTGAATTTTTTAATGGTATCTAGTGATTTGTGATATCGGTTAAGATTTAGGATAAGAAGAGACACGCAAGCTTAAAAAGTAATAGGAACGCCTCGCGATATGACGGTTAAACACAGCTACGGGCGACCATTAAGAGTGAAGCATTTTGGTTAGTTTTTGGAAGAAACGGGAAGACGCTAGATGCTTAGAGGTTACACGCAAGGCTTAACGTTAGCAGGAGCATTCAGACCACTACAGTTTAAGGCTGGCGTAAAATATATAAATGTACCCCCAGACTACGCCCCCAGCATAGAAAAATGCTGACAAGTATGATAATGCACCATTAAACAGATAGTTATGAAATTGATTTACTCCAACGAATTCTTAATTGCTACAGCACAAACAGAGCGAGACAATTCACCACCAAAATACATCTCACTTTTCGGCTTTACCCTATGCCTATGTAGCATAGGTGATCTCAACGTACATCTGTATGGGGCCACCATGAGGCACCCACAAAATAATCAAGTATATAAGCAGTTAAAAAAGCATTATTTATCTGAGGTCAAAACAATACACGCCTTCATGTTGACTGAGGAAAAGATCACCACCAACAATGAAAATCATGGACAAGTAATTTAAAAAGATTAACAAGGTACAAGGATTTACTTAATTTATTACTTCAAAGGAAACAATACTACCTGAATGGGTATTACCGGACAGGATATCCCCCATTCTCTTCCCTCATCGTAGTTGGTGTCCAAATATTTCTTTACAAAAGCCCTTGAGGTGGCGCAAAGAGTTGTACGTGAATACAGATCATGACATACTTTACGTCTTTTGCAGTGCAAAATTAATACCACAATGAGGCTGTTAAGTCCAATTTCCGCATGTCTAACTCGTGAATGCATCCGGTCAACTCCCTCACCTCCTTCCAACCCTCCCCTACCGTGAATCACCCACCCCACCTCCCAAAGCATCAACACGACTCCCCAATCCCTTCCACCCTCAACACACAACAACTCTCATCCCACTCCACAATTCTCTCCCTTCGAAACCCGAATCCCTTCCCTCTCCCCCCTCCCACCACCTCCCCTCCCTTCCCGCCACCCTTTCTCGCTCTTCTCCCCCCTCCTCTTTAGGGGCCACACCACCCCCGGCAAATTCTCGTGGATCGATAGAACAAGATGCTAAAAATATTATTAGCCGGAGCCAACAGAGTTTGAGCGTCTCGTGGTCAAAAGAAAAAGGGGAATTGACCTGAGCTGAAGGGAAGGAGGCTGGGAGGGGTGAAGGGTAACCGGAGAGGGGGTGCAAGACGGGTAAAAGGGTCTTTCAGGGTTTCGGGGGCGGAGGGACGAAGCCATTGGGGAGGGAGGAGAGGCGAAACTCCACGATGAATGGTAGCGAAAATTCTGGATGGATTCTGATCCGGAACGGTGATGTGTTTATAACAATTAAAAACTTGAGCGAAGGGAAAGGGCGAGGAAGCAGTGGAGCGCGGTGCTTTTTCCTCTTGGCGCTAGGAGGCAAAAAGATAAAATGACCACAAATCCTTGAATACTATGACCGCAAACCAAATTGACTTCACAAATAAGCAAAATTCACCACGAAATTATCATATCGACTAGGATTTAAACCAAGGCCCACTGGATGATACTGGATGATAGTGAGTACTCTCGATAGGGCATCCGTTTAATTAAGGAGGGATATAATTCGTCATGAAGTCGGAGGATCTGGGTTCAAATCCAGACCCAAGCGAGAGTCTTTTCATTCTAAATTTCACAAACGTAAATTACCTCAGCAAGCAACTCTAAGGTGTTTTTAAAAATATGACTTTCTAGATTTCAGCCAAAATAAGAACATATAAAACTGTCACTGTAATGTGATATAACGAAAGAAATTTGTTTTCAATGCTCTTCTAAAAATGTTAAAATAGTCCTAGTAATAACTGACTAAACATTCGTTGCCATATAAAGAATAAAACTCGGTTATTTTACAGAAGTAAATTTCTATTACTTGGATATATTGTTCAACGCCTAGTTCATTAATATTTCTTTAACATTTTCATTTCTGGGTTTAAAATGAACTACCTACACGTCCTTGGTTTAATTTGTAATGGACGAACATTCCAACCACTATAATTTACAATCATCAAAATGGTCCATGCTTTTTTTAAAGGATAGTTGTGTGAAATTTCATCACTTTTTCCGTTACCTCAAGTACAAAAAATCACAAAAGAATTATACACGAATTTAAATAATAGGCATCAAATTGCTCTAATTACAGAGTGTTATATCCTTTCTGAGCCAATATTGCTTGAATGGATTCTGATACTTGTATGGTGTATGGATAATTTACTTTTTTTTCTTATGTAGCTAAGACAGGAAGGTTTTATATTTCACGTAAAGTGAATTTCACATTACATCACTTTTCAGTTTTTCAATAAATGTTTCACTAGCGAAAGTACTGGTAAAAATAAAAATGCCAGAAATATCTCTTCATTGGCAGTATCACACGAAAATTCTGTTCATTTTACTGGTTCTTATAGTTTACCCGTTGGTGCCCGTTGAATATCAACGGGAAGGTAAGAAATCAACACTGCACGTGACTGCGTACTGTTATATTATTCGATGAAAATTACTTAAACGTTTACCATATAATAGCAAAAATAAAATTACGATTTATCATTTATAATATTAACATTTACATATCTCTTTTAGAGCAAAGAATGATTGAGTTTATGGATGTACACGGAATCTTGACATTAACAATGAGTATGATCGTTATGGGGACGATGACTCAAAAACGCTAAAATATTGCGAAAAATCGTTATGTTTTAGCAAATATTTCGGAATTTCGACCGGAATACAAAATTCGATTAGAGGAATAAGAATCCTTATTTTATATCCTTTCTATTGGTACCTTTCCCAATAACAGAAAACCACTAATTCTAATTTAATTTTGCGAATAAAAAAAGTTCTGCAGCCAAATGAAGATTAAGCTTCACGTGCATTTCTTATATGAAAGTTACTGACATATTTAATACACATCGGTGATTATTATAGTAGATTT
The DNA here is from genome assembly GCA_963573305.1 of Pyrrhosoma nymphula. Lineage (NCBI taxonomy): Eukaryota > Metazoa > Arthropoda > Insecta > Odonata > Coenagrionidae > Pyrrhosoma > Pyrrhosoma nymphula. The sequence goes on along the minus strand of OY754337.1, from coordinate 107,449,000 downwards.
TTACCTCAAAGACGGTGAGAGATACAGCATAAGAGTTCAAAGACCTCACGATGCCAATTAAAAAAAGAAAAATCAATAAGAAGAAAGATATCAAAATGGGAAATTGAAGAAGAGAGTCCTATGTTTAAATATATAACAAAAATAAACTTCTTGTTAAAATCTATCCAAAATAAAATCACGCAAGGAAAAGATACTATAGAGGTGCTGAGTATTTTCTCTGTTGTCGAAGGAGGCGTTTCTTTTACGAGGAATGTGAGGCTGAAAAGAATTCGTTTAATTTTAGGCCAATATCCGAGATCTAATAAAACGTGTTAGCCTCTAGGAAACACCGCTATCTAAAAAAATGTGGGATACAATTCAACATGCGTGATGAATAAAAGAACGGTGTAATTAAACCAAATAAAGCGTAGGGTCTTTGTATTACAGTAAATGCTTCAGCATCCTGAAATTTTAACAGTCCATTGTTCAACAAAATACGGACGACTAAAAGTATAGCTGTTGTTAGAAATTACATGACTTGGATAACTATCACCAAACTAGTAGAGAAAAATAGACTACATGTATCTGATAAATAACGAAACCTACTAGGAATTACAATACACTGAGGTTTACTGGCACACCTTAGCAATGATTTTACACAGCAACAATGTTAAAAATGAATCCAAGTGATTTTACTTATTCCCTCGGTCCATGTAGCTTTCTGATATCGAGGGGATTTTATAGGAAATGAAACCAACCTTTGGCATAAAAATGCAAATATCCTCAAATAATTACACATTTAACAAATACTAGTTAACAAATTAAATTGGATGCTCAAAATAATTCAAGTTTTCAAAAAAGCGAAAGCATTTTTTAATCACCGTAGGTATATAATTGTTTAAATGTGATAGTCACATCGTTTATAAAATATACTTCAAGATACATAAGAGGGAAAACATGGACATTTAGATTTTGTAGCAATCTCACACTAGCTTGAGTAACTAAAATTATCAACTGTATGTATTTTTCGTCCAGTAAATATTATTTTTGTAACGTAAACCAAATAACCCCAATAAGCAAGTTAAGTTCAGACAATTGGCAGTTCATATTCCACAGAAACCGAAATTATTTATGCTTATAAAAAGATCGCAATCAAGTCTTCATGCAGTACACTAAATGTAAGTAGTCTATTTACGTTTCGAATTGAATAATGCCATTAAATAAAACGGAATGCAAAACTTTATTCATATTATCAATATCTTGAACCCAGAGACGAATATTTTCCCAATAATACTATTCGATTGATCAAAATCTGCAATGACAGAATAACTAAGCAAAATGCAAGATATCAAATGATAACTACATCACCATTGTATAACGAGACACCCATCAGAAATGCTTCCAGAGCCTATTTAGTCACCTATGAAGATTAAGAGAAATCCCATGGTATACTATCTTACAATACAGGTCTGTGAAAAGTTAAAAATAGTATTCAAAGAATCGAAATTGTTCCACGTATGTATCTATGTATAAAAAATTATAATAGGTAGTAATGTATTTCATTTCGTATTAAGGCAAATGATACATATTTTTCTATTTATCAAAGAAAAATAATGAATGGGATGGAAAGGACCTTTTAAAAGATTTGTTATAATAAGGTAGATCGAGGCGAGAAAGGCGAGGTAAGACGAGAAAGGAGAATGTTCCGAAACTTCTAACACTCACTCTTACATAAGCAACACAGGAAACTGCGGTGCGCTCTCCATCGTAAAGCTAATACGGTTGTAAAGTCAAATTAGCCTCGTATTTATCATTTAAGGAGGAGATATAAAATGCCCAAGGCAGGACGAGGTGGAGGTTGCTGAGTAAGCGGGCTTGGCCGACTTGGGTCAGCTACGCGGGGCCGTCTGAATTAGTTAAACCTTGGAGGCATCGAGGAAGTTGCCGTAATAGTGATGGAAGGTTTGCGTGGGTCGGAGAAACGTACTCTCATCGCGGCCGAAGGAGTGCGGGAGCCAGAGCAAGTGGCGCATGCTTCGCGAAACGCTGCGGGCAGACGGAAAATGAGGTTACCACCACGCCAAAAAAAAAGAGGTGGAGGACACGGGCGTGCTAGCGTGATGGAGGGTGGGAGAGGAAAGGCGAATTGCTTGATTTCGTCGAGAGCAATTAGGATTAAGGAGTGGGATAAGGCGTCCGTGGAAAACTGGCCGCGGTCGGGAACAATGGGGAAGGGATTATGGCGACTGCGGGGATGTGTTGGGAAAGGGTGCGCCCTGCGTTAGACGAGGATTTGCTCAGTGAAAGGGAAGAGAGACATTTAGAGGGGGCAGGGATAGAAATGAAGTTAAAGGAGAATAGAGCGTGAGCCGAAGTTACAGCCCGTCCAGACGGCACAGAATATCCACAAGAGATAAATAATGGATCTTCTGTAACTCAAATATTTAAAGTGTCTACAAGTTGTTTAGAAAAATACTTTATAATTAACTCAAGTAAAACAGTATTTAATGAATGCATAAATTTCAATCACGCCATTGACTTTCAAGACAGTCATAGTCAAAAGAGCCTACTTACTGATGACAGACTTTTTTCCTCTGTGATACTATATCCTTTGATGCATCTGCTGCTACTGTTGCACGCAGCCATTGCTTCATACACGTTCTCTTGTTCTGTACACTTCATAACATTTACAATCTGCTCTGCTCTTTATTGAGACATTGACAGCTCATAAGATCATTATTCATTACCTTCCATTATATGTGTAAATTATTTACTTATTTTTCTTTAAATAAGTCAGCTATGATTTTTATCACTTGCCAATTCTTATTACTAAGCATCCACATCCTAAACTGTGAAGAAGGTATAGAAGATGGGGAAGAGAATGAAGACGGAAGAAGAGAGGATATACATATTTTAAGGGATGAAAGAATCACATGCTCCGAACCAACAATAGAGGAAATAAAATCTGTATTAAAAACTTTCAAAAGAGGCAAAGCTCCAGGTGAAGATGCCATACCTATCGAGTTAATAACAAATGGATGTGAGGAGGTCATTAGATTTTTACATAAATTAATAACAAGAATATGGAAAGCAGAAAGAATGCCAAAAGAATGGACTGAAGCAGTCATTGTGCCCTTACATAAGAAGGGGGATAAATTGGATTGCAACAATTATAGAGGATTATCGTTGATTAACACTACATACAAAATACTATCCAAAATAGTGTTGAATAGACTGAAAGAACAAGTAGAGGAGAAGATAGGAGACCACCAAGCGGGATTCATGAAAAACAGATCCACCACTGACCAAATATTTATCCTGAAGGAGGTAGCCTCTAAGTATTGGGAATACAATAAGGATCTGTTTGTGTTATTTATAGACTTTAGTAAAGCATATGACTCAATAAACAGAGAAAAACTGTGGGAAAGGTTGGAGAACTTTGGAATACCTGTTAAACTTGTTGAACTTGTTAAAATGTGTATAAAAGAATCCAAAGGAAAAGTAAAAGTGGGAAAAGAGTACTCCGAAACGTTTGAAATAAATACAGGCGTCAGACAGGGAGATGCACTTTCTCCACTGCTCTTAGAAGAGGCGCTAAAGAGAACCAGAAATACACCTGGTGGAGCCAAAATTCCAGAAAAAATTAACCTACTAGCATTTGCAGATGATGTAGCAGTAGTAGCTGAAAATAAGGAAGAACTTAAAAACTTGACAAGAGTGCTACTAAATGAGGCGAATAAAGTAGGTTTAAAAGTAAACGAAGGCAAAACACAGTACATGAAAATAAGCAGAAATGAAGATGAAGAGAATTATCTACCAGTATTGCACCATAAGTTTAAAAAAACTGACCAATTTAAATATTTAGGAGTACTAATAACAAACAACAACAAAGAAGAGACAGAAATAAACGCCCGACTTGCCTCAGCTGACAGATCATACTGGAGCTTAATAAAGTTATTTAAGAATAAACTCCTATCAAAAAGAACAAAAATTAGGATTTATAAAACAATAGTGATACCAATACTATTATATGGCTCTGAAGTGTGGGCTTGTACCAAAAAGTCACAAAAGAAACTCATAACGTTTGAAAACAAAGTATTGAGAAGAATATTTGGTCCCATTAAAGAGGGTGAATCATGGAGAATAAGAAAAAACAAAGAGTTAAGAGAATTGTATAAAGAACCAAGTATTGTGGGAATTATCAGAAGCAGGAGATTAAGGTGGCTGGGACACGTCCATAGAAGAAGTGAAGAAACAATGATGAAAGAAGTGCTAAAAGGAAAACCAGAAGGTACAAGACCGTTAGGAAGACCAAGGATGCGCTGGAATGACGAAGTAGAGAAGGATATGAGAAGGATGGGAGCACATCTGGAAGTGACAGGCGACCGTAGAGCGTGGAGACGTGTGGTTGGCGAGGCCAAAGACCTCCTAGGTTTTCAATGGCCACAGGAGTAAGAGTAAGAGTAAGTAAGCATCCACATGTCTATATTGGCACATACTCCGTGATTCTGCGGAGAGTTACTTTCAGAGAGTTACATTTGCAAGCCTAGCTACGGTTTTCAATAAGACTAATAAGCTAAGAAGAAAGCACCGAGAAATACTACACAGTTTAGTAGACTATAAGCTTGCAGAAATTTAACGAGATGAATACGAACAATGAAAATATATTGTGCACATTTACAAGGTATTCCAGAATACATCATGTATCATGCTCACATAGCAGATAACATCTTAAAGGTATTCACAAATTATTTTCAATGCCTACTCACAATATCTTATTAGTTTTTCAAAAATCTGGTTCACATGTTCTAGTTATATAATTAATTTTTTAATAACCTCTTATTTTCATTTACAAAGTTTTTCCATAACGTTTTCCATAACTATTACCAATACTTAATAAAATATCTCATAAACGATAAATATTTACACATTAAGAACTACCTTTTAAGCAATTTAAACTTATTTTCATTAATTTAGTAATTTTTAAGGTCTACAATAATTTTAAAAAGATATTACCAGTTTTACGTAAAATATTGTGATTAGCTCACTTTAGAAATAATATAACTCATTTGAAATAGATAAATAGCAATACATGCAAGTAACGAATACTTGAAAAGGTTGAAGATGTTATTTTCAGCGCAATAAAAAGAAAAAGACATTGCAAGAAATTCTGATACTTTTACGACATACTTAGCATGTTCAAAAAACTTGTACGCAAAATTTTCTCTAAATATCTAGCGAACGCGAAATATGCTTAAGATTTTGCGGTCCAAGTGTCTCGCGGATATTAAGTGAAGTGTGAAGGTGGGAGATCTGAAAGGTTATCAGCATAGAAGGGGAGGCTCTAAGGGGGACTTACTCGGAGATGACAAAGATGACCAGATGGTGAAGCGAGGTGAGAAAGTGAATGGCAGGTGGAAGTAGCAATCAAGAGTGATTTCCAACGCGGCCGGCCAGCAGTGGCGGCGCCTCGCCTGAGCGAAACGTCTTGGGAGGAAGTAAATTGGAATTCACGACCGCAGCGGGGAAATGACTAACCCGATTCCCCGAATGTTTTTTTTATTAAAGCTATTAATATAAAAATACACTCGGGCTTCTTTCCCGCGACGGTCTTTATGGGTGGCTATAATGGGAAGGCAATCATTCAAGATTATCCGCCCTGGGAAAATTCGAACGAACGGCTAAATTTCTGAATTTAAAGCAGGGATGAAGGTAACGTCGGAAGAAACGAAACTTTGAGAAGCTAAAGAAAAAGTTTATCCAAAAACAAGAGCCGCCAGCCGCTAGACTACCGCAGTCATTAAAGAAGAACCTTCGGCCATTAATTATAGGTATGATACAATGAATATAATTAATGATTATCACATATTTTTAGCGGTGTATTTTCGACTAAAGGTTTGTTCTGATGTGCTGAAAAGTTGATATTAAAGCGCCAGATACTTGATTGGGAAAAACATTCTATAAACTTCCGCTTTCAACCAAAGTAAAGACAAAAAGATGACTTCAAAATATTTAATAGACATAACCTCTGCGATTTTCCATTATATTCATTAATATCATCCAATTTTAGACAGTATCGCATTAATATCAGTTTCAAAAAGGCATATATTAATTAGAATTTATGCAATGTGATAGAAAGGGTTACATCGTAAATTCATCTCAATTTAGATACCGCCTGGTTCTACATCATATTTCGAAAGATTAATTTTTGATAATAGAAAATGCTTTCCGGAAAATTTTTAAATATGCTAGGAGGGTCGAACATAAAAAACTATAGAATATCATGGAACGGAAACTTGTAGAAAATAATTCTAACAAGGTCCTTCTTTGCCTGAGGAGGAAGCAGAAACTGCAGGTTGAAGAGCCTAACTAGCAATTGGAAGATATGGATTTAAATTCCGGTCAAGTCGAATACCTTTGTCTTTGTAAATTACTGCACAATTCTGTTGCAACTTTGACACCTGTTAGGGCATCATTTTACTGCAAGAAACAATCAAACGGTTGTTTCCGCAATTTTATATTCCCCTTAGCAGTTCATCAGAAGGAAAGGCGTAATGAGAATAACATCAAAATCCCTGTTTCAGTTAAAAACAAAGTAATCTCTTTGACTAAGTAAACTGTATTTGTTTAATGTCATCGGCACATCAATATTTTTACTTACTCCCCCGTTGGTAACTTCATGTTTTTTTTACGGGTCGGTAAGAATTGATGGGAGTAAGGGTAACCAACTATTGTTTTCCAGGGCAACCAACCAGGACAACCGAGTAAGGGCAACCAACTATTGTCAACTAGATAAAATAAAGATCACGTCATCAGACGTTTTAAGGTCAAGACCATTGTCTTAAATCCTGCTCGAAAGCCGATACCATCTCCACGTGAGGCTAGGGCGATTCCTGAGTCACAATACAAGGTCATTTAACATTCTACCAGCTGCCGTAGGTTGAGCACAACTGGTGAAGTTATTAGTAAACGTTTGTCTGCCCAAAAGTCTCGTGTCTTTGGCTTTGTATCAACGGTAATGTTAAGAGAACGTGACTTTTTTAGAGCAGATTTTCTCACTTATAAGTATAAGAAGCACGAAATGCAAAATCAGATTCGTTGCCACTCATGACCACGAATTCGTGCTCATGACAAATACCACTTCTTGAGTGGGTAAATCGGGTCATTCAGTTTTTCACTATGGTTAGATTTACTGATTCACGCGGTTAATAATATGCTAATCCCATAAAAGGCACACAGGCGTGTGAATAATTTTTTAAAGACTAAATTTGCTTTGTGATTGCTAAATTGCCTAGTAACTTCTTCAAGGAATGTTACTCAAGAAGATAGGCCGTCAGCTGCTTCGCTTTAATATACTGGGTGAAAATGTGAATTATTAGGGTGCGAAATCAATTTTGCTGTTTGAAAAGTCCTGACCCAAATTCCAAATTTGTAGGTATAGGCATGTAAAGATAAATTTACCCCACATCTGAATTAATAAATCTCAATACTTCAACTCACTAGTACCATAATATTCTTAATGATAAGATTGATCCAGTTCAAGTCCCTCATTGACCGATGCATGAGTAGATTTTCATATTCTCATGAGACAAAAGTTCTAACTTTATTGTTATTAATTGGGTTTTCCACACGGAATACCTTGATAGTACCCCATTTTAAGAAGGTAATCGAATCAAACGTTATCAATAATGGTATATTATGTAAAACTTCGAGAAAGGCAAATATTTGAAATGGCGGGAAAATAAAATAAAGCGACAATACTAAAGTTAACATGGTATAAGCCGGAAATGAATGCTTCCAAATGTTCCAACTTCTCCATAAAATCCTCTTCAACGGGACGGGAACAACCCTTTATTTCCTTTCTAGTAAGGTTTAAAGAAGTCTCTCTTCACTTGAAGAACACATAGTTCCACTAATAAATAAAAAAAATTATAAAAAATATTTTCCTGAGTAAAAATAATGGAAAACAAAACGGATAGCTTTGCAGTTTGAATACGCCAACAGAAAATTTCACATGAATTATCAAAAGCATACGTTTCAAAACAGATGAAACTAGAAGTTGGTTTTGCATAACGGAAAGCTAGACTAAATCATGCTAGAGTAGAACCTTATGCCACTAATAGCGAAGGAAGGACGAAGGCTTCTAAAAACTGAGGGGCACATAGCGTCACTTCTAAAGCGAAGAAGTCATCATAACCCCACCTCAACATCAAATGGTATCTCAAAAGATGAAAAAATGAAACCGAAACATTCTAAAAAAAGATCTTTGAGACTGGCATAACTTTAAGATATATTTCAAGAAAAAAATTAACAAAATCATTAGGAAATACACACAACATAAAGCTTAAGCGTATCCACCTCAGTTTCACACATCTAGTTTCCACCTCATAAAAAATGACGGAAATCGAGAAATGTAATCTTGAGAGAATTAGAGACAATATGCAGCATGCGCTCCAAATTCAGTCAAAAACCAGCCCTTTACCACAAAAATTATAATACATGTACTGTAAAGTAGACTGTGTTCCATTATCTCAAGGAGTAGTAGTACAAGCAGTATTTTAGTCATTTCATTTTCATTTGACACATACTGTCTGCCAGTTGCAGCCGGGGGCAACAGCACTCAGTCGAAAAGGAGCTTCACCCCTAAATATTCGAGCAGAGCCCTCACTCAGCTTCTTCACCGGGCCTTAACTTTGGTGACTGATCAAGAACCGGTGTTTCCATCGTAGCAGGCTGTTTCCCCATATCTCAAATCATACCAATTCCAAATACCCTAATTTCACTATCCCATAGTTCCATTATATAATACCCACAACTTATATGATTCGAGTAGAAAGTCTCTGTCTCAGTCATTTGCAAGTGATGCATTTTTTATCCATTAAAATTAATACGGTTTCCGTATTTTAATACGTGAGGAACAAAAACTGTATTTCATCTTAAAAACACATTTATATGGACATTTCCCTCACCTCCTGCAAAAGCAAAAAATTAGCATTAATCCTCGGTTTTGCAGTCAATTTGATTATACATAGCATGAATTACTATGAAACACTCCGGTATTTTCCGTCCTTCCTTTTACCGAGCAAATCCCAGCAAGCTTTAAACCTCAATCGCTCGTGATCCCCGCACAGCCTATTCAGTTAGCACGATTTATTTTCCACCGCAAGGCTCTCATTAATTTAGAGAGATGTTGACAGCTGAAACCGCCTGCAGCTGAGTGTAAACAATAGCGGTAATATAAGCCCATAGTTGCCGAATTAGCATACCGTAAGCGCACATACAACATTAATAAAAATGAGTAATTGCAGCATAAATTCATCCAAATCAAAGCCAATTATAATTCTCATTTTTAAGTCTTCATGCAGTTTATACAGCTTGACTTTGTAGAATTAGTCAAAAAATACCTTAGTCATCCAAAAAAAGGTGAATATATTCAATAAGCATCAGTAAATGTTTATGTTAATTTCATTTCAGTTCTTAATCATTAAGCAAGGAAACCTGAGAATGTTTTTAGCTTTATTAAATGGAAAATGATACCTATTAACACGCGTATAAAACCTCAAACGTGATCTCTTACGTCTTTTCCAAATGCTGTGATTTTGCTAATGTTAGGCCTAAATGAGAAGGCAAATTTTGCGCCAACTTCATCACCAAACTATTCCCGTTCCTTCTTTGGGTGGGTCACTGGATCATATGTAAATCACGACAAGAATTAACGTAGTTTGGTTGGACAACTAGAAGGTTACCGTACTATTTTGGACTGATTTGCTCGAAGGCAGAGTCCAAGATAATGGAATTTTTAAGCAAAGCATAATAACATAATCACTACCAAATTGAACCCTTAGTTACTTTCACGCAGCTTTTTCATGCAACATCACCGTCTCGGACCTCATCCAATTTCTATTCGATGATGGCCGAGAGGATTTAACAAGTTATACATACACTGATATAAAACTAAACGCTGCGTGAGAGTCACAGTCTACCATTAGCTAAAGATAGAACTATGCTAAGAAATATCTAAAGACAAAAAAAACTTAAAATATTCACACAATCTAAGATGGAGGCAGTAAAATACATTTTAGAGTTCACTTTTTTACATCTTGAAATTAACAGAGCTTAGGTGAAGCTGTCCAAATAAAAAAAGGCTTCAGCTGCGTTCTATCATGGCCACCCAGGTCAGTAGCAGAACGATCAACTCACCACACCACCACGCTGGAATGAGGTAGCTGAAGACATTACCGTTGCGCTTTCAATTAAAATACTTGCTGCATATTTGCCTCTAAATTCAGCTTAAACTTCAGAGTTTGGCATAATTTATCGGCTTCCTTGGCCATACTTCACGTGACGTGAATATTCTGTTTCTGTAAATTTCAGTCTAGTGGAATTGTGGGTTTTTAAGGGAAAAGGGAACATTAAATTACTGAAATAAATTAACTTACTTCGGAGAACAGCTTATAATACGTCACAAAAAGTACTACCTGGCAAAATATCTTCAGAAATAACAGGTTAACCAATTCAATTGTCTTTGACTCATTTAACAATTATCAGTGTAAGGGCCTTTTCAAATAACTTTGGATAGAGAAAATTTAAATTTTTCGAATATTTGTTAAACAACTAGTTTACATAGAAATCTCCTTTGGTTACTGTTGGCAATGTTCTCCATTAAGACAAAGGTACACATGAGTTCGTGCTGAGCAAGCAAAATGTAAGTCCTCGGAGTTGTGCAGGCATATATCTCCGCTAGATGGCATTCCACTCGTTGAGGTTCCCGAATAGGCAATACCATATTTATCAAACATTTTCACTAATTCTTTTTTTCAATTGCGCCAGTTTAGCATCGTCTGGGAATTCACTTAAGGGATAATTGCCAAAGTGTTTCCAACTGCAGTTTGGGTAATTAATTCTCGGCCCTTTTATTTCGCACCATAACGAGTGGATCCAAGCCAATTCCGCGTGCGGTCTAGGGACGTACTTCAACGCGTCCTCGCCAACAATCTGTCGCGTAATGTTGTCACGTTTCTCCTGGCATTTCCACGCCACCTCGTTCGTCGTCTGTTTTTTCCCTCGTGGCGGCCTGGAGTGCTTCCTTAATCCACGGGGGAAACGGCGAACGCGGGACAAATGGCGAGGGGCCAAATTGACCTGAACACGGCTCCCGCCTGCTCCTTGCGGACAACTTACTTGTTGCTTATATCCCTCCCGGACGAGTTGCACTAAATCCCCCTTCACCACCGCTCCGCTGCCATACCTCTCTTTTCCCTCGTGGACGCTTTTGTCTAGCAATGAGTAATTTGGTGGCGGACAAATTGTGGTCCGGGGCAGTGGTTGCGTGATATTTGCCTCTTAAAAAGTCCCTTTCGCTTCCTCCACGTGAATTTTAAACGGCCTCTCGACCGACAATTTGGGCGAGAATTTATATTTCGCCTCCTCCCTTACGAAGTGAAATTGCGGCCGGCTTTGACTAACGTGTGGTTAGACGAAGGGGCTTGATAAACTCACAAGGAGCTCAACAGTCGGGCCACGGGGAAAACACAAATTCGCATAAGTATCAACTGAATCCACGTCTATTTTCCGGGAATTCCAAATCTAAGTCAAATATGGACAATATTTAGGATAGAAAATATTTCCTCATCATATAAAGCTTCAATGATGGTTCCTCCTTTTCCTAAGTCAGATTGTATCTTAAATGATAGGAATACTATAACCATAAAAATTTCTGTTTAAAGGACAAACCACCAACTGATTCTGTCATTTATTCTTAATAAATACATTTACTCCTGTACACTAGAAGTATAAAAAATACGGCTGTCATAAACATTTCAACGGAGAAATAATAAAACGTTTTTATATCACTGACGAAAATATCAATATCGCTTATTTCGAGAAAAAGCGTACACACCTCTATATACTGATTGATTTAGATCAATGGGAATTTAAAGAATTTAAATGGATGACGATTAATCCCCTCGATTAATGCTGCATGAAGCTAAGGGAGTATCATTAGCGAAAGCTTTATATTATCCAAGGTGCCGGCCAATTTTCAGAAGCTATAAATCATTGTATCCACATTTTATAATAATAATAATTCTTTATTACGGGCAGGTGCCCAATTTCCAGAAGTGACATATACATGTAGCATATGATTATAATAATGCATAAAATGATTTTACTCAAGATTAGTTAAACAAAGTGGAGACTGTATAGTGTGAGGCTGATAAAAGATAAACTGTGGTAAAGCTATCACTCCACTGTAGATGCTACTAACATTCATGAGATACAGGTAATGAGTGATCAATTATATTTCAGCCCTGACAAGCAGTGGAACGAAGCCTTCAAATGAAAAATTTAATTTCAAAAAGAAAAACTACTTGATGCCAAATTAGCAAAATTCCGCCATCGGTATCCAAATAATTACATTAACAATGATTTCGCAGTGACTATGGTTTTCTTTTAGGGCAAAACCTTGCGCCTTAAGTCGAAAGCAATACGAGAAAAACTACCTTCAGATATGTGGAAAAAGCCTCCATTTTTTCCTCATACATTTTTCAACCTCAGTCTTAAAAATAAGACGAAATTTTATCAATAAACAGTGAACTGACCCGAAATTATTTTTAGTACATGAGAAAGGTAATAAAGATGTGCTCCCGTTTTCCCAAATATGATGAAAATATTATTTCTACGAAAACGAAGCAATAGCGCAGCTTCCCAGCGGCTAATTAACTCTGTATCCCCCGGCAAAAATCTTTCTCTTTTCAAAAGGAGGTTAAAGAAAATGAAGAGAATTCCCTCCTCGCAAACCCTATGGCAGTCGTATATTTGTTTCAAGCATAGACTTAGAAAATCTACAAAACAACAAAAGCAAATTTTCTGTCCCTAGAGGTTTAAATTATTTTGTCAATTCTAAAATAGTCCATAAAGCTAAGCTAAAATAGGCCGTAGAAACATACACAAAGACATCTAAATCTCATGCAGATTGGCAAAATTCATTTAATAAAATATGCAACATAAACAGGTGATATTGGCACTCTTAAGGATTTATGAGAGTCACTAATAAAAACTGTTTTAAATAAGCAAGAAGTATCATGTAATTCAATGTCACATTTTTCAACTGCGCTCATATCGGCAAGGATATTCCGCCAACCACGACGTTTATGACTGAGTAAAATGAAAACTCAGAATAACTATATAACATGCTATTTCTTTGCTTCGTCATAAAGTGTCATTCGTTTGAATAATGAGATGCATGTCAAACATTACTGAAAATTGAGGGTACATCAACGTACTTATAGCGCGTAAAAATCATAGTCCTCACAGTATGAGAAACTAATGTCCACGCATTTGATATGGAGTCCCGATTATGAGGAAGCCAGCTGACACGCTCATGAAACTATGACTGTCTCTATAAAAAAAATTGTAAAATCTGCCCTCATAGCTTCTCTATTACATATCATTAAAGAACCGTGTATAAATAGAAATCGTCCGTTGCGTCTACATTGCTGATGGATAAAAAAATACTAAAATAATAACATTTTCCATTTTTTTTAAATACATGCAGTGATTATAGGCAATGAAAGTTAGGATTCTGGATGTTTATGCTGGAAAACAAATATGAGTAGCAATAAAGCCACAAACATATTCAAATAACTAAGAGCATCCTGATAATAGCAATTACCTTATTCAACCGAAAAATTAACTTTCATCAACTTTGATCACATTACATTACCCATCCTAATACAGCACAAAGATTCAAAATAATTTTTTGCGCGAAAAACTACAATATAATTGAACATTTTCATTTCATCGAAATTTTCATCGCAACTCATAATCCCAATCAACCGCAATGAGTCCTCATTACTAATGCACAGTGGATTCACATGAGATCCGAAAAAAAAGAGAAAGATGAAAAATTATTCACGGCACACATTCTTATCCACCACACTCTCACAATCCACCATTTGGAAATGCACCATTTTCTAATCCCGCAGAACCACTCTCAAGTTTCCCATTCAAAGTTTGGGCTTTTCATCTGAATGATGACTCCCTTCATTTCCTTTCCGCAAGCCTGTTTTCGCAGCTATCCATCATGCGGATGTGTGGAGAATTTCCAGCTCGGCAGTACCTACTACCTGCCAACCAACTTCTTCGGACCTCTCCCTCCGCGGTCCAATGTTCGTCCAATCCCCCTTTTCCGTCTGTCACCCCCACCCCCTTCCTCAATCCGCTACACTAGCAATTTCAAAGCCCTCCCACCCCCTCTTACACTCCCCACGCAGGTGCTCTCACTGCTACATCCCCCTTCCCATTCGGGACGAGCACGCTCATCTGTCTCTCACTCTAGGCTCAATCAGAATGAGCGATGGAGTATCTAATAGCTGCAAAAGGGGTGTTTTGATCCGGACTGATGATGAGCGACCACGAAACACAAATGCTGGCTCTTTTTAATTCAATCCCTTCAAATTCTAGCCACCCGCGACGTCTCACCGAATTAACAACGAGGAGTGAGGATTGCAGGAGTGATTTTTCGCGTTGCACTGACGCAGTGAAATTCCTGATGGAGAGGAAAATTGAATCAAAATGAATACATCAAGAAAATAGAGCTATTTTACGTTATCTTCATAAAATACGAAAACTCCTAATAGTTATCCAATAGCGTTGGTTAATAATCCTGCAATATTATAACAATGTAATTTGGTTCCTTTCTTAAGCCTCGTAATGAGCTTAATAACATTAAACCAAAACATAGTAGATTTTTGAAAATGCTAATCAAAAGATGCTCCGAAGGCAAATATAGAAATATATCTAGACAATATAATTGATAACAGGATTATTTCCAAGTGATTGAGAACAACATCGCACAAAGGTCTGCATTAACTCGTGTGGTATTGCGAAAGTAGATCTTCTCTATGAAATGATAGCATAGCTTCCTTTCCTCGCATAGCCATGAAACATGAAATTTCCATACAATGACCTTTTAAATGTAAATGTTAGCTGCTGTTTTCAATGAAACAGCGCCTGCGATATTTCCCTGAATAGCTTCTCAAGACGATTTTTTTTCGAAGAATCGTTCCTCGGTCGCTATTCTGAATGTAGAAATGGCTTATGGAAGTCGCAATTTTCAATTCTAGAAATAGCGCCGACGCATTTTGCGATTCTGAATGTTGGAAAGCGTCCGAGGGGGACGCTGTTTTATAGCTCGTATCAAAATACCGCGCTATAGTGAATGCGCCCATGCTTTCCTTACGCAACAAGACTATCCCAATATTTTTCACACGTCATTTAATGGAGAAGCTGCAGAATGTTTACAGAGAAGTGCTATATTTTCCAATACATTAGAATAATAAATAATCATCATGGTGATCGACGTGTCGATACCTAATACGGTGAGAAGACGGCTTTCCCTTTCATTTGAGGTATGCTGAACGAGAAGGAAAATTGGGGAAAATGAGCAAAGTTCTTTGAAACTTAGTAAAGTTGTGCAAAAGTATAAGGCTGGAAACATTCTATGACTTTTCCCTTCGTCGTACTGTATTCTTCTGCTATCTATCAAACGTGTCTCTTTTTGTTATTTTTTCGATATCTCCAAGTCCGTGCAAACATAATAAGGTTAAAATTGAAGGACCTGCTTTAAACACATCTATTCCATCCTCACTTTTAAGATTTTCATCTGTCTTTCCTACTGTTTCGTGCAACACGCAAATTTAAGTTCAAAACATTGTCCACTTCGCCTTCAAATTAAGTTCTACCCTCAGATTCGCGTAGCCACACCGTTTTCCATAGCCAAATTTCGATGTATGACCATGAGACTGATTTATGAGATCCCTGAAATCCGGTTCGATCATTCATTCTGCTTCAGGATCATACACTTGTTCTTGGTACGCTAATGCATCCAAACGTCGTCTGCTCCGTCGAATAATTCGTGAAAGTTACAATGTTAAAATATACCATACAAATACGCGACAACTGTATGCTTTTTTAAACATTTGAAGTTGTCTGTCACTTAAGATATAAATATTGTTCTCTCAGCTCGGGTAGCCGTCATTTTTTAATATATCAAACGTTGGATGAAATTTCTTAGGACTCAGTTCCCGTTTACTTTACTCCAACGATAACTGCAAATCAAAGAATACAGCAAATATTTTGCTGCCCAGCAATAAATATAAAAGCCAAATCATTCAAAGAATCTCAACAGATGTCGCATTAATCCTATTTGACATTTGCGTCAACATTTCAGCCTTAATTAATAAATCGCGATATCATTTACTCGACAGATTACGCCCTTGGCCACAGTAGATATATCTACGTCAGACATGTTCAGTTTGATTATAGTAAGAATTTTGCAGAGGACGATTTAACATGTACGATCCTTTCAAGAATTAATGATATGGTACTCTTAAATTCATCTACATGTCAATAATACCACCAGGAAATAAAACTACGAAAATCTCGTTAAATTGAAAACAGCCTGGGCAAATTATGCCATTTGTTCCATGATAAACTGTCGCATTAAATCCAATGCCTCTCTCATAGCTCATACTTAGGATGCAAAATTTAAAAAATAATTCAGCAGTGTTTTTTTTCCAAATGAACAATAAAATTTGTACATGGAGTTAAATGGGACTATCAAAGATCAAAGAAGCTACAAGAATATACAAAAAACCACGACCTTATTTTATCTGAAGTGAGCGATTCCGGCGGGCGTCTACAAATGCAACACGATTATTTTTAAATTAATGTAGCTATAATTTAATAGTTTTATATCTAATTAGTTTATTCTCGATGTATACAGACCTTTTATTAGCTAAACATTCTAAGTAATTTAAGATTTTATTCTTTCTCGGCGAATTAAATGTATAAGTTTTCACGGGTTTTTAGCCGTTATTTGTTACTACCTGTTAAATAAAAGTTGGCAACAGCCACAATCCTTACTTGGCTAGAAACTCGTGAAAATGTTATTCATTCAAAGTATTACTCATGGCAAAATTGTTACTGACGAAGACGAGTTTGGACTTCGAATGCTTCGGAAGCCAGTAAAATACTGACCTTTCTGGTTCCATTAAATACCGCATTTTGTAGAACATAGCCGCATTTTACAAGGTTTACAAAGCAGCAGAGTTAACTATAGGGGAAACGAATTTAATTTTACGAACCTCTCATTCCTCCATCGGAGGTAATGAAAAAATTATCGCTCTCTTCGACACAACTTAATTAGTGACCAATAGTTTTCAGCGTCTTTGAAGTGACATTTTAGGTTAAAAATACTTTACTGCGTCATTTACCAGGTTGATGTATGCCGAAAAGGTCACAGTACATGCGATGAAATTGACTACTCACTAATAACTTTGTGTGAAATAGCATAAGGTTTTTTCACAGATTTTTACAGTTTCGATAACGAGCATTATCTGAACTCACGCATCAAAACATTTCAAGGTAAATCTCACTTATATAAATATCTATTAAATTCTTACCTCGCTGGAATAGGACCATTTTCCGTTATATTTATAATTATTATCCTCCTAGCTTTATAATTTATAACATTGTACTACTGTTACGGTTAGACATTTGGTACGACTTCATCAACAACGCTCTCTAAGCATCACAATTTCGACTACACGGCTAATTTTTTGAGTATACGCGCATAAGATGAAATGTAATATATATCTTCAGGTGTCCAAATTAACGTGTTTCATGAAATCAGTGAATAAAAGAAAGGAAAATGTAAAGGATACTGAAACTATTTAATTTCGTTAGTGTCAAAAAGATGATTGCAATACGACTAATTCATAGTTTGAAAATAATTTTCTCCATTAGGCTCCTGAAAAACTTAAAAATAAATTTATATACTGGTGATATAATTAAGTGTATAATTATGTTTGAAGCACAAGTTTTAGCTTGACTGAATTTTCTACAATAAAAACGTAACTGTACCTTACTAGAAATTATAATCTGATTAATAAAGAAATTATATTTCACGCCATCGTAAAAAAGTACGCAAGATCCTAGTAATTCGAAGGATAGAATACTTAATCTGTTAATGAAATCAACACTTTAGTAAGATCCAAGGCAAAAATAGAAGCCCTTAAGGCAAGATCGCTATTTTTGTGCGCCTAGATGAACTGACCCCTGCATCTTTTGAAAAAGAGACTTAAAACTTTTATCTTTCGTATAAAATAGAAAATACTTTATATCATACTTTCCGCAAGAAAGTTCATCAAAACTATTGTCAAGACAGATTTACATTTTGCATTATGACAGATATTAACTAAAATATATTCTTGACAGTGGTAGGCTTTACTTCGTAGAAGTTATTTATGTTTGGATTCATGATTAAGTAAAATACTTAGTACTTTTATGCAAAATTGAATTTGCACGACGCGTTTCCCCGTTTTACCTGACAATGCCGTAAATCGGTGAAACGCGTGATACAATTAGAATTATGTTAAAAAAGTAATAAGTATATTAATTAATCATGAAAAAAATTGACATTCGTATTGTAACTATAATTCAATATCTTTTTTAGATATAATTCTATCTATTAAGAGTTTACGTTTCTTTGGAATATGAGCTATTACCAATCTTCTAGCAGCAAGAAATAAATTTGAAAAAAACGCTTAGAGTATATAAATAATAACCAACTGGATTTACAGCAATTATCCAATTTGTATCATTACAAGATTGTAACGACACTATTTACGCAAAAATGTGTCGTGAATGTATCCGCGTATACATATCGTACTGCTTCAAATGAACTCATTAATGTTTCATCCCCTCCATCGAGTTGGGAATGGAGATATTGATAGGGGTACTAATTATATTGCGCAGGTCAGTATTATGAAACATCACACCACAAACCCACCATACACCACCAAACACCTTCTCTGGCATCGATATATCCAATCAAGCTGATAGCCAATGAATTATAGTGACATAGCTTTAAACGCTTATTAATTGGTAAATGGTGTTTACTTGAGCATGAAATCAGCAATAACGACAAATACACCGTATATTTAAGTTTTAAAATATTTATTCATCACTGGTGACACCTGAACTAGACTGCCTAATTACTTCGTCTCGATTTCAAACAGCTCATTTTTTCCGCCTTGTTAAAGCCAAAACACCTGTCTCGTAATTGCCCCTCATTAGCATTTCACACTATTATAAAACATTCCGGCTCATTATTCCCATTAAACATGTTGGCTTCCTGCCCAAAATGCTCACTTAAAATACCGAATTGCGCGCAAAACACTCGAATAGACTGCACCGATTAATGGACCTACGTAAGCAGAGCCGATGGCAACAAAAGGAATGTGAGGGACGTTTCTGACCGTTAACTGCATGGCTCCCCACACTGCCGATTGATTTTTTTTTGCACTTAATGCCCGAGAAATTTAACAGTCCTATAAAACGCATCGATTGTCGATACACTGCAACACTTAACGGAGAGAGGACCAAAATTACAACCATCCCACAATGTAGACCATTGAAATCGTTGGACGGCTGCCTCCCTCGGAGCGACATATTATCGGGTAGTGGTAAACCTTCTTTTATTCTAGGGGCTTAGGTTGATTCCCACAACGATATTCCCTCCCCTTCTCATCCATACATAAGAGTATCTTTAGTTCCCGCAGTATCGTAATCTCCATAAACCCTGCATTCTTCGTCATCATAATCTGTATACTGCTCTCTTTCGTTCTTCTCCAATAGTAATCCTCCACGGTGAACGATGACAGCACCTCCACCAATCTTGTGGGGGTAGTAATTGTGAACGGCATTTTACGGCACTGTTATTAATTAAACAAAAATTATGCCTTTTTAATAATACATGTGTTGAAATTAATTTCATCAATGTAATCATTCCCATAAATAATTTTGGATAACCTATTCTGCAGTTTAATTTTTTATGCTTTTTCATGAGACGTAACCATATATGTTAAGAATAAAAGCCATGAATATGCCAATTCTTCTGTCTGTCAAAAGTCATATGGAATTCTTCCCTGAATAATAAGTCTACTGACTCATTTCTTTTGACTAAGAACAATTTATCTTTCTAATTATTTTCTAATAGAATCCGTTGAGATCAACCACGGCATACTCAACCCTTCTTCTGGACAACAAATAGGCAAATTACGCAATTATGCGACATAAGATATATTATTATAGTATATAATAAGTAGGAGACTATTAAAATGAGGTGATACATTTCGATTGCATTGCTTGAGGAAAACATCATTCATAATTCCTACTCTTTCCAACAGTTATGATATACACCGCGCGCCACGAGTGAAAGAAGCAATAAATGTAAAAAAGATGTACGCTTTAATACTGTTGTTAATTAAAATGGTTGCGTGCTCATCGAAGGGAAATCTAAAATGCCTAGTTCCTTTTATTTAATATTTGGAGATGATTAGCCAAAATATCTCTCGCGACCTGAGAGAAAAATTCCAAATATTTTAACGGCCGGGTTACGGCTGGGTTGCGCGTACAGGTAACCAGTACGGATGTGATATTACCTCTAAAGTATATGACTTGAACGGAGTCGCTAAATCCAATCATCTCCTCTTTACACGAAATGGCTTCCCTCAGAAACCAATATGATAATTAGCTCTTTGCAAGACTTGCACAGCAATACTTCCATCGTGGCATCAATTTAAACCAGGGAAACGGCCTGCCACAATGGAAACATAGGTTCCCGAGTAGTCATCAAAGTTAAGAAGGTTCGAATTAGGAGGGCTGATCCTCCTTTTCGTCCGAATGCTGTATTCCTTGCATACAAGAGGCATACAGTACGTGCGAAATGGCCATAGCCGTTGAAGCACGTTAAACCAAAATACTAATGCTATCACTTCCAACATTATCACCTCTACAAATGAAGTTGACACTCTTCGGCTTAACTAAATAGAAATCTTTCATCGTAGGAATGAAAGGTAAATTTATAATACTGAATTTCCTCAGTGTATGATTTTGATCACGACCATGGTTTCGTTTTCAAGCAACATAACCTGATGATGATACTTTGCAACAAAACCATGGTCGTTATCAGTTAATACATTGTGATAAATGCAGCATCATAAATTCACCTTCCATTCCTTTACAATTATTGTGTTGCGACCATCAGGGAAGCTAAAGATAACAAGGACTAAGCAAGCTGGGAGTAGAAAAACGGCTACCAGACTACAACGCCATAAGGAGCATCATCACAGGGCCGTGGTGTTTTTTATTTAGAGCTTAGCGACACCAATGCAAACCCTCTTTGCTTGCCCATTAAATGTCACAGAATGAAGTCACTGCTAAATATATTAAAAAAACGACACTTCGACTCAAACAGGTATCGAGCAAAAAAATACAAAAAGGATATCGTCTTGCAAATGGCCACTCAAATTAGTTATTTGGGAATCGGGAGAGAGGAGGCTCAGGTCTTTTGGGAGCACAAAACTTGCTCCAATGGCCTCCGTTACGCGTTCCTCCCTTCCTACTCAATGCCTTTTCATGGTGACCCCCTCGGTCCTCCTATTCCCTTCCTATCCCCTCACTCTCTCTTTCTCTCTCTCTCTCCACCCCTTCCTTTTCTTATCTCCCTGTCGCTTTACCCCCCATATTTCTCCAATCTCTGACTGGCCACCCCGACCACCACCCCCACCCCCTCGTTTCCCGCCGAACGACTCCCCACCCCCTAGAAACTCACCCCGCTTCTGCTGCTCCCAGTCCCTTAACCCTCATCCGGGTCTTTCCCTTCTATTGCTGACCGCTTGCGCTTAAAGGGGGCCCTCAGTCGCGGAACGTGATCGGCATTATGTTCGCGAGCCGCACAAAAAAGAAAGGAGTAGGCAGTTTGGACCCGGAGGACGAAAAGGGAATGGAAGAATAACGGTGGAGTTGGGGGGAGCAGCAGAGGGCGGTAGGCTGCTATTTCACTAATGACGGTCGAATCAACCGACAACGTAACATTCTCAGAGATTAAGATTCCCCCCCTCCCTCCCAAATTCGTTATCATGGCGTTCCCGTAAAGGAAAACGGAAGTATCCAGTGATGGTATGCTTCTCAAATAAAGCACTAGTTAGCTCTGATTACTATAGTACTCGAGGTTGCGCAGCGTGCACGATTTTTTACCCTTTCAGATTCTACTACGAAGGGTATTTTTTATTGGCATTAGATCTCAACTTCATGGTGTTTCGTTACGTAAGTCATATGGGTGGTCACTATTTTTTTTAAAGAAAGAATATGGGAATTTTCCCATTTCATAGTTTATCAGCATTCATAGGAGATCTTAGTTTTACCAAGCATCGCTATAAGACTGCACCTGTAGAAAATAGCATTTGATTACTCAGTGCTAAAAAATTATAAATAATAAAATTTAATACTTATCCGACCAAAGTAATAATTTTGTTGACTGCGGCTGCTCATCATAAAATTTACTGAACTAGCTACAAATTATGTGACGAGGGATTTGGGGTGATGCTCTTACCTTCAGGACTTTTTACCTTTTATGAAATTCTCGATGCATTTCCATTATTACATTGAACAAGCTAGCTTTTAGTCGAAGGCTAAATGCTTCTTTCATGAATGAGTATAGGGCTGTGTATGTTCACTTGCCACAAATCACTAATTAATAATGACAACAGCTGAACAATGCAGACAACCTTACCTGGAATGAACAATTCTTACGGAATTTATTTTTAAAAATAAACCCACTGTACTTTCAATGCGGCCAGAAAAAGCAGAATGCTGCAAATTCATCAACACGGCATTATTACACGTATTTATTGAAGCAAAAAAATTGTTTATAATATTTTTCATCTATTGACCAACGTACAGTTAATTGTGAGACAGTCGGCAGCTGATAAAAAGTTCAGATATATTTTTAAGATAAAACCCAATCGACCTCAAATTTCAGAATCTAAACCACGCTCTTTGGAAAATAATGAATTAAAACTGTGGTAAGTTATCTTTTACCAGTGTGCATGACCAGTATGTACATCATATTCTCTGAATGATAGGAAGAAATTGAAAGCAATCTTATATAGTAAGAAAGCAGATGAAAGGCAAATGGGTTGTGAGGACGAGAGGGAATAAGGATGGACAGATTTTCTAGTTTCCCGTCCACACCCTTTGTTTGCACAAGCAGAAATACCATCAGTGAAGTATTTGAGAAAATGGGAGAGTAAATTTGCGACCATCATTGAAACTCCTATTCTTTTCACCTTCCTCGCACGAATAAATTCCAATATGTAACAAGAGCATTGAGAAAGAGGAAATCATTTGAATATAGGCGCAGTAAATCGTAAAATTCAACATGACCTATAGCTCCGATATCCCACTTCTATCGTCGGAATCTGTTCACGTCGTCCCATTTTTAAGTTTGAATTCATGTTCAAGTGGAGGCAAATGCTGAGATAGGCCACAATGGCGTTCATTTGATAGGCTAAATTCCCGTTTAATCCATAAAGACTTGGAGTAGCGTGTCAATTTGTGTTTTATTCAGACGGTAGCGAACCGATAAAAACGAAGTCTGCTACGGTTTTCAAAAGGCTGTATAGAAATTGATTTTTCCCTCAGCTGCCATAACTGGCGCCATGGCTCCCGCTAATTTTAGCCGTCTAACAGAGGTTTTCCATGAGCCAAAGTATAGAAAACATTTAAAGTAAAAGTTATATCATAATCAGTAACATATATGTTTTCAGGTCCATGAAGGAGATAGTGTTCCACAGCAAGCTTGCTTCATTACGCAAAATAAAATTCACCACCTGAATGGACGACACTGTGAGGATGAAACAGCATATTCACAGAAACTGCAAAAACTAAACACAATGAATCGCTTGTGATAAAATTGGAACATAGTCAGCATTTTCATCATTGACGAACATGAATTGCTTGGGCTAAAATATTTGGGAAATATGTCCAAGTAAACTCAAAGCTTGCTAAATTAGCTTATAAACTTTGTTTAAGACCTGGTTAAACCATTGTTTTAGCTTTATATTACCAACTATAGATCGTTTTTGTAGATTTGGTTGGGAGAGCAAAGGATGGATTGCATAAGAAAAATTATAAGAGACGAAGAAATGAAGACTTATCAATGAATAAAGGAGTTAGTTGAAATAATTGAGTGGGGAGCTGCTAACAACTAATCATGGGCTTTATTACTGCCAATGATGACCATGAAAAACAAAAGTACTAGCATAAGTGTGAAAAACTCCTTTCTCTTTGGGAGAAATTGATGATGAAAATTTAGTACATTTTGTGGGATTTGGGAATTATTTCAAACTGTGACCTAATCCGGTCCGAAAAAATGGAATTTATTCAAATTCTTGCTGGAGGGATAGCGGAAAAGCCAAAAGTCCACATGTTTTTTTCCTCCAAGAGTAGGCAGCATCTCCCAGACTCTGCGAGGTCGTTTTCGTCTCCCTTTCAAGGATGGTATCCTTATTAATTTCCGAATCCCGCCGAAATAGCAATCGTTATTGGGATGCTTCTAATTTCCTTGAAAGTCTCTCCTTTCGAAAAAGACCACGAGGCCATTATAAAAAAATAAAATTTACGATCTCTGTCTAGTATTTGACCGCCCACCACCCTCACCCACCCGCAGTCGCCCACTCCGCCACTGCCATCGCAGACGTACATTTTTCTCTTTTCTCGGTACAGAGAATGAGAGGGCCGGAGGAGAATAAAACGAGAAAAAACCTACGGAGTCACATCGGTTCCGTTTTGTACGAGAATACACGGCCCTCATCTCTCGCTTCCCAGGCCATATCGATCCCACATAAAAGGCCTCCTTCCCTACATCAACCCAGCCTCCTCCTCCCCCAATCCACGGCTACAGAAGTCCTGCCCTGACGTACTCGCTCTCCTTCTCTCTCCCTCCCTCTTACATTCCCTCGTCCTTCCTTCCCTCCACCTCCCTGTTGTCCCACACTTTTCATACCCACTTCATTTATCTTCTCCCGCTACCCTTCATTCTCGTTCTCCTTGCTCACTCTTTAGAGCCCCACGCCGAAGGATGATTAAAATAGCAATTTTTGCACATCCGCACGCCTGTGCGAAAAAATGTCCACAATTTTCATAACAAGATCATACCTTAGAATATTTTTTTCACAAATTAATTTTGAAGTCACACGGGCTTGAAGAGAAGAAGTGATGACTGAAGTGGTGAGAAAAAGTAATATATTTTCTTCCTGGCACAAGGGTAATTCTTACGATACACTCATATAATTTTCCAAGAAATTACATGGTAGTAAAATAAAGTAACAAACCCATCTTTCGTTTTTCCCAATCTAAATTCCTCTCCTTCCCCTTCTATCCTTCCTTCCTTTCTGCCACGCATTCACGAAGGCCGCGGCGAAGAAAGTTTTAAAAATATATATTTCACACATTGGAGCAACTTTTGGAACAACTTGTCCATCTGATAACGTCAGTAAAGTCCAACATTATCCCATATATTCATTAATCGTACTTGGAGTTAAATTGGCGATGCATAGAATGCATTTATATTTTCTATCTTATACATTTTTGCGAACAAATTATACGTAGGTACTACAAGGAAATTTCCTGGGAATTAAATTGTGGAAAAATGAAGGCACCAATTCTTTTTGGTTCATGAGTTCTTTGTCAATAACTGCAGTTAATGAAGAAAAGATGCTGCCTTTCAGCTGCAGTCGGCTCCTCGGGTGAGAAAAAGCATTAATCAAAAACATATTAAAATAAGCGGTATGTTTAGTATCTTACTACCGGTAATCAGTAGTCGAGACACATCCTTGACAGGAGCATATTCCTAACTTCACGGGCGAGAATGAAGGATTTATGATCTAAATTGGTTCACGCAGTCGGTGTGTTACTCCTTAAGCTACTATTTCCCTACGCTTCCAACCTTTCTCGGCGTCATCTCTTCCTACCCATTATCCTTTAACTTTATTCAGGGCACCTCTCTCCACATCTCCGACCGTACAAAACCCCCATACCCGTCGGAGGATGTTTCCCTGAGAGTGAATCTAACTATTATTTGTGCACAAGATAATAAAAGGGGAAAAAAGAAAACGACCGGAAGTTTTCCGTCGTGGGCTGGTGTGATGAATCAAGACGGAGAAAAAAATCGTTTCTCTCCACCCGCCCACCACGTACCGTTCCTAACTTCCTGCCTCTTCCAACGCGTGCAATTACGGTCGGTTGGCAGCGTGGGATCCGATTGGAGGACAGGGCGACGTTCGAACCGCAGAATCAGAGAGGGAGAGGGAAAGAGGGCTTCATTCGGCAGGAAAACGATAACAAGGCGTAGACCGGTCCTCGCCCTCCTTTCATCCCGCGGAAAATTTCGCCATCCACGAATTCGTCTCCCGAGTGCGTAGGTATACTTCAACGATAGCACTTTCAAAGAAAATTTGAGCTTTTAAATTTTGGATTCCTAATTGAGACTTAAACATCATTGTCAAGTGCCAGAGCACGGAAAATTCACCATTAAACTAGCGAAACAACAATTTCCTCAGATATTTTGCTTTGAAATTGAGAATTAATTTATTTTTAGATGTGACGTTTAAGTGTAAATGGCATATATCTCCGTCAATACGCCAGTTTCTCAGGGTAATATTTCCTGAAAAAATTTCGCAAAATCATAAGCAGATGTTTTTAACTAAGACAGCTCAACCTTATACACCTATCTACTATCATAACTTTCGGCATCAGCCGAATTTATTAGTTCTACGTATTATAGGTCTCTCTACTTCCATTACATCGAATCAAAAGATATTTAAAAATGTACACAACTCATTCGCGGAAAATATCAACGAGAGCAAAAGACAACCAGAAAAGATCCGTAAGCAGGCGTACTCAGTGGGCATAGGGTTCAGTACGGAAAGGAGGGTTCCGGGTTTAAATTCTGTTAAAGTCTGCTTGGATACACTTTCCCATAATCCTCGAGGTATGGTTTCCTTTGCGCCAGATTTTGAAGGTAACCACAAGCGGCTCAGGGAAATGAAATGCTTCAATCTGGGCATGTAAAACACACGATTTTAGACTGACTGAGAGGTAAGTAAATTTGAACACATAAAGAAACTACAGAAAATAATAAAGGTCATTCCATAGGTGAGATACGAAATATCCCTGCTTTCTCGAATTATAAAATAATTACCGCCCTAAAAAAGTAAATTTGTCTTGCTTGAGGTTGATGGCCACCGATTGAGTTCTTCATTATTACTTTAGCTTAACTTAGAGGCGAGCCGGAATATACATTGAAATGTCAATTGCTGATATGTAAGAATAACTTCGATGATATGTAAATAGCTTATGAGAAAAAGAAGGGAAATTATTTTTGAAGGAATGATGAGTTTTTTATTGTAATAATGAGAGTTATTATTAATTATCGCAATTTTCGGCACTTAAAACGATATTTGTCGCCCTTCATTTTGGCGGGGATTCACCTGCCGCATGCTCCCAAAAATATTCGAGTACATTGCACAAATACCAATATCAACGTAAACAATTTCAGAGAAGTTATATGATGAGTTTAGGAAATATTATCATTTACTAATATTTACTATTAAAGCCTCATTATCCTAAGACTCCAATAGTACTGTGACTTCTGACCCAGCGTTGGTGTCTTTTTCTTTCCCTACCCCATCCTTTGCGTTCTTCATTTCGAGCAGCGGAGTTCAGGAGGTACTCGCTTTTGTCGTGTACAAAATCTGGAGCTATTGGCAATACTTGGAGGTGCATCCTTTTAACTCTCTTTTTATACACACATTTTTTCAACATAAATGGCACATATTAGGGGATTTACTCTTCGAGCTTTTAGTCAAAGACACTGATTTCAAAAGGTGTTATCTGTGCTATGATCAAATAACACGCTCAATCGAGCATAACGTCATATTTAGTTTGAAAAGCCCAGGTAGAAAGAGGATTTGAATCCCCTAGATGTGAAGGAAGCTGTCGCTCAATCCTATCGCAGGGTCCCATTCAAAAATACTTGTTTTTGCAGGCAAAGAAATATTAAAAGAATAAAACCGCTAGGCGTAAGCCGGCCGGTTTGCTATCTTCTAAATGTACATTTTACGAAATAAGTACACTTAATTAATGTTCCTTCAAAAGATACTATCTCCTCAGGTCATGAAATGATCGCGGGCGGATAAATAAAACCTTTCCAGGGACCGTGGCTTTGCCTTTTGCGGAGACAACTCGGTCAGTGGTGAGAGATCGATCGATATGTGTACGCAAGAGTGGGAACTTGCGAACACATTCCTCCGGGTGTTTTTCAGCAATTTCCGCTCGGGAACGTGATTACGCAGCCAGGATGGCCGCTCTCCTCCTTGAAAAGGCAATAAACGCAACCAGGCAACCGTTGCGTCATCTCTCTCTCTCTTGATAGGGGGAATCTGGCACCACTTCCCAAGCAGCCATTTTTGAGATGCGTTACTCTCCAGGGCTTCGTTGTTTTGACCATGGAAGCCAACTAAAACAGTTCGTATAGCATGGAATACAATTTGAGTCATTGGATTTTTTTGCGATTGTAATCTTCATACATATAACACGGAAGTAAAGACACTCATTTCACAATCAAATATGCATGATCAGCTAATTTCCGCGTAACTCACGTAAACACCACAAAAAATAACGCATAGAAGGCAAGGCAAACTATATCCAATTATTATTTATTTTATTCTGCAATGTGTAACTACCAAATAAAAAAGTAATTTGAAATCGCAAATGTTAGACAGATAGTAATTCAAGAAGAGAGCAATTTAGAAGTGATTTTCCTCTGTAGGTTTCCGCGGCCTTGAGATGAATGTTTCTGCATTCGGGTGCCCACCGCGTAAGTTGTTTTCCATGACAACGGTTTCGCCCGTGTTCCAACCAGGTAGAAGTGCCGGGACATAATTTTGGCCGCGTTAAAATAGGCCTTCTGTTCTCTTCCGTGCTCTCTGATTGGATATTCTCTTCATGCCAAATCCTCATCACGACCAAACAACTTGGTGAACAACGCGGTGAATACCCGAAAATGCAAAAACATTCAATTAAAAGTGAATTTAAGTTAATGATTAATCCAAATTATCGATTAAAACGTAGAAATTTTGACTCCTATGCATCCATTTCGGTCATCTAGGTGACCAACGAGAGGGAGAATTTAAATCTTGAACAACGCGCATGCGTTTACGAGATTTAAATTCTCCCTGTCGATGGTCATCCATAAATGCATGCATAAGTTCAAATTCCTTTGCTTTAATTAACAATTTAAATGAATCTTTAATTTAAATCTAGATTGATAGGTTTTGTTATGGTGGCCAAAGATCCAGAGTAGCCTCCTCAATGAAGAGATGTTTCAATTCAGACTTTTAAGGACCAATTTCACAATCTATAGTTAAATATATTCTTGGTTTGAAAACATATGCTAATACGTTCTCCGATCGATAACAACTAGCATGAGTCTGATGTGATATACAAAACCCTAACTCTTAGTAAAAAGCTTTTTAAACGAGAGGGCTCATAACAGGCTGAGTAACTTATTACAGGATTTATCCTCGTGAAGGAACCTCTGAAGCTAAATTCTGAATAATCAAAGCAAATAGACAGCAACAGGTCGACACCCCATTAATCTTTTAAAGTGTTTTACGGGCTGCCATGAGCATCACCTATACTCATCCCGCTGATTCCTTAAGTGCAGACATCACTAATAATGTCCGCTGATTGAATTAAAGCTCAGGTAAACAGTTTCATTGTATTTCTCTCCTCTAATACGTTTAATTCTGGTTAACATGAATATTAAAAATAAAACCAACCCTTTAGCCACATTAGGCAGGCCTAAATTCCTCCAGTCATTCTTTCTCCAGTTCCAGTTCCCTGGACCATTTTTTAACGCATTCAACGGCTTCTTCGACAATATAAACATCTTCATGCACACAGTAAGCTTATAGGGCAAGTCTATTACTAGAGCACGCAGAACAGCATCCCAAGTTCCGCTGTTTTTCCGCCCTCTCCTGTCTCTAATGTTGCCTCACTCTCTTGGTACGATTTCCTCCACCCCCCCCCCCAATGGTTCCCGACCGCCGTGCCACGACTACATAATACTCTGGCTCCTCATCCCCCACCGGTTTAAGAGACCGACTATTCAATTTTCCCCGGAGTCCGTCCCCATTTTTATCGTCGCCTCCCTTGGGCTAACTCCTTCATTTCCTTCCTGACACTCCTCTTCTCCCGAACCTTCTCCATCCGCTCAGTATTGTACAGCGCTAACCCTAAAACAGCCTCCATCGATCTCTTCCTCACATTCTTTCCATCCCTCCTCGTTCCTAAGTCCCATTCTTCTCATCTTTATTCCTCCGTCCAGCCTCAAATCGCGCTCCTTCTGTCTAAAGTAGGGTACTACGATACTACTTTACATAGAAATGATATCTACTTTCGGTACGAAAGGATTATGGAGGCGAAGAATCGAAGTGAAGATATCTATTCTTTTTATAGTATTACTAAACTAAGTGTGCCTTAGGGGTTCACGGTGCCGAAGGATAAAAAAGCACATAGAACTTACTTCATATTTATTGGCAGCTGAAAGTGACGCAGTAAGCCTTCGAAATCGATTGGTCAATTGAATAAGTTACCGGAATAGAACAAAGAGAATTGTATAATGCTTTCAATTAGTCGAAATGGTAAAAATTAACAGCATTTCACTAAATTACGCCAGAATTGTCACATTTCGGGGACTCTCTTTATTTTCTCGGCGACAGCTTCAGGCATTTCTTACTTACCCATTATGCTGCGCTATAATAATACGGCGACGGGCTGATAATTATCCCTCATATAATACGATAAATCTAAAAATGAGTTGGGTGTTATTTTTCTTCACTTGATTTTATTTTTAGGAACTTTCCGTTTCCGCTGTTTGCTCGATAAATTGCTCTAAATGGACTGAACTCATAAAAGAGCAGTAATAATAGAAATCATGCGTTCCATCAGGGGGAAACTATATATTTAATCATACAAATCTATATAAAAGGGTTCACTTTTTTCCTAATTTCTGGGATTGAGGCATTGGCTACCTCGTGAACTGCAACCTTAAAATAGTGACATGACCTTTAATCCTTTGCCCTATAATAAATGTGTGTGATTCTGTGCGAAGCTGTGACGAACAATAGATATTAAGAAATATTTTCCATGCCATTTTGTGTTCAAATCCCTGTCCTTATTCCTTAATTTTATATGGCTAGCGTTCTAAATACCCTGCCAGACAATCTTCACATCGCATAGTAGAATGAAGACGTGTAGGTGTCTCAGAGTTCATAGCGCTTCTCGACCATCCGGAGGTCCTCTTCTCCTATTTTTAATGCAACTGGCAACCTACTTCATCGCGTCTGTGGACACAGGGATGAGGGTATGGCCGAATGTCCTGAACGGAATTGGCCTCCGAGCAGCGATACGACGTAGGTGCACGGCCCAAATGTATTACGGGGATTACATGCTCAATTTGAAGCCCTCATTGAATTATGGAGGCCTAACTGAAATGAATCCCGGCAAGTCTAACCAATTTACGAACTTAGGCAGGTAGTTTCCCTTCAATTTTCAAGTTCCACCACCCGATTACCCAAATCTCCTTCACCAAGGTCATACAGCCCACGCTCTACAATAATCCGTTCAGTTATTAAGACCTATGTAATCATGAAAATGGCAGGCTCTAAAAATATCAACTAATGTAAAAAAAACTGAATTTCATACTATCAAAATTCTTCCTCGCTCAACCACGAAATAATATATTTAATGGCACAACATTCACCAGTGGAAAATAATTGCGGCACCAGAATTGAAGTACTCTAAGAATTATATCGACTTTCAGTCACTAATTGCAATCGCTATTTCTCCCGACGCCAAAGTAAAAATATTTTTAAGATTCTCGTTCGTAACAAATAAAAATATTGCAAAATTGTACGACTTAACACATTATAACTACCAAATTTCGAATCAATATGATGAAGTTAGAAGATGTGATAAAAAATCCTTATCTATAGTAAATCTCTTAAAAGGAAAAATAGTTAGATGTAAAAATAGAGTGTAAAATCTTCATACGTCATCTTTACGTTTATAAATATTGAAATAGTTCTACCCCAGAAGTGGCAATAAACCGAACGTAGAACCAAAAGCCAATGTATAACTACATCTAAGATATACAACAATGTATATTTTGCCCAAGCCCACTTTTTCCCTGATTAAACGCTCATTTATCTATATAGGGCCAACATTATTTTCTGGATTGTCTGATGATATAAGGGGTACAATTAGCTTAACGTCATTTTTAAACGGAGGAAAATGAAGTTTATTTGATGAAGAATATTCAGATGTGTTTTTTGTTAATAGTAAGGTTATCACCCACTATAAACTGTACGTTCTACAGTTTGAGATTAAACAAAACATTGTTATCTCTTTCATGTAGTACATACTTATGTTATGTATCAGGTCTCAGTTTATTTATTGGAAAAGTAACCTTCAACCGATTAAAAGCCACCTCGAGTAGTATTTCTATTGCCAAATTGATGAAATTAAAATGAGAATGTACCGTAAATTGAAGAGAAATGGAGTCCAAAACTTCCATCAAATTTTAATTTACACTTTCAAAACTTCTCATTTGTATTATCATTAGTAATCATAACCTAACCCAACTCAACTAAATAAAGTAAAGAAAATAGATCAAAGATAATAAAAACCATAATTGGAGGATATGCTCTTGAGAACAGATTACGACGCTTAAAGATATATAGGACACAATTTACGATACAGTCAGAATTTCACTAATTACATCTGATTGAAATCAACAGGAAGCTAGGTAACAAAATAATAATTAAATTCTTAATTTAAAATCAAGAGCGTGCCAAAATTTATCTGATATTTTTAGATTTTTAGATAATTTCAAAATTAATGACAACAAGGGGGTGAATGGCAGAGGGTAAGGCAGTTAGAATAAAGATGCGGGCGAGGCTACTTGAGGAGAAAGAATAAAATATTTTGACCACAGCGACACCTGCTTCAATCAAAGGTTTATCTTTTAATTTGTCCAACTAATATACCAGATTTACAATCTCAGACTTCTTTGCCCTGATAAACCCCGCCGCAAAAATTCTTCGATTAATATCTCTCTTCGTGCCGACTGTTTTAAATTTGACTGCCCGCGCTCGGATCCAATTACATTCCTTTCCTCCGAAAGAATTACCAGACGTTCGTTTTTATTCCGCTGAGTTACCACTTCAGTCAATGGATTTCCTCGTCCCTTCTTTCCCCATAGCATATCACTTCGCTCACGTGTATAACGATATCATTAGGAGATAATAATGAAAAAAAGTTTATTTTTTTCGAAATAAGGCAAAAAAAAGTGGTGATAAAAACTGAGCGGTATGAAAAATTTAATTCTCGCTAAGACATACGTGAGGCGCATATAATGATAACTTGAGTGGGAAAATAAGCCTGCCGGAAATTTTTAATTTTGCTAGGCGAAGCTTTCATTTGTTCAACCATGCATTAATTACTCCTGAAAGAATTTCCACAAAGAAAAATCGAGCCCACAGCTAAATTGTGATATTTTCGGCATGATGAGCACATTAAGCCGAATGAAATTTGAGATTAATTTGTGCCATTTCATGAATATTTAGGACCTACAAATTTTAGCGAAATAATGGTATTAAATAAGTTGCACGTAAAATACGTCAATGTAATTGAGTACACTTTTTAAAATATGGCAAACTAAATAATGATTAATACGTGACTATAGGCAAATAAATACAGATCGTAGAGTTCAATCTTGGCAAGCTATGAAGTGATGTGTTGCATACTCGAATTATCATTATTTACTAAACTATGCATTAAATAATTGCAGAATCAAGGATACAATTTT
The DNA here is from genome assembly GCA_963573305.1 of Pyrrhosoma nymphula. Lineage (NCBI taxonomy): Eukaryota > Metazoa > Arthropoda > Insecta > Odonata > Coenagrionidae > Pyrrhosoma > Pyrrhosoma nymphula. The sequence goes on along the minus strand of OY754337.1, from coordinate 107,415,180 downwards.
AACTCAATGAAAATAACTCATGAGTAACTGAAAAACCATTTTTTTAAACTAGGGTTTTGCAAGATAAATGAATTTTGTGGATACCGTACGTTTCTTACAGTCTACTTATAAAACTTACAATTTCACTTATCAGTAACGGCAACCAAGCAAATAAACTAAATTCAATATTTTAACATTTACCACACATTACATACCATAAGAATCCTTTTGGAAAATCGACTTGTTTATTCAGCGCCTGACTGTCTCCAATATAACATAAGTAATATTTACCAGAGAAAATGTTTGTTTGCTTGTTATTATTTATATTTCTCCATTTAAAGGTATTACGGGCGAGTTATTACTTTGCAGGAATGCAGTTCATGACCAAATACCTCCTGTAAATTAGAAAGGACCGTGAAAAACAAATTTTTGGGGTTGTTTTTACCGCACACTAGTTAAAATTTCTCTTATAAGAAAAACATTGAAATCGGTACAGATTTCACGGTTTTTGGCTATTTTAAATTATTCCGTTCAACATACTGGGTGGAAATTTTCATCATTAGATGACTTAATTATTATAGTATTTAATTAGCTAACACTTTAATTCGTATGTTTTTGCCTACCAATTGCATTTTCACCTTGTATTTCAATCTAGTTTACTCTCATTCGGACAACAACATCAGTGACAACATAAGAATTGGCTTTAAATGGATATAATATCTGTAGCATTAAATGCCAGGTTTAATATTACATGGAAGACTAATAGTGGGAAATTAGGAGACTGATTTTCACCCTAACCACTTCATGTATGATGTACATCTTGGAGGACCACTAACTGGTGAATCAATACATTGCCATTGTTTAATTTTACATTGCCAATCTAAATGTTTTACCATTAAATAGAAGTTTTAACACCACAAGATGGAAAGTATTGAACTAAGATGGTTACAGTAATACTGTTAATACATCATGTTTTCAGGGACATTTTTTAAAAGGCTTTTAGCAATAACTTTGCATTAGAAGTGATGGGTCGCATTGTATGTCATTTGCACTCGTATGAAAACAACCAAATAATTGAGCAAATATGAGCAAATTAGTTCCACCAGATGATACCAAATGCGGAATAATTACTATTATTTTTGCTGCTTCTGCAGTAATTAAACTCAGTGGCAATCAATTTATACGGCCCGAAAGTCCTTTTCATGCTCAGGACTTAGTATCATTGAAGCTGATGGGGAAACTTTTATGTTTCATAAGGATGAGCGTCGTTTGCGAGGCCAAATATTAAACGTACCTATCTTCAGATATTAAAATACTTCATAAATTCCATTGGAATGTTTTGTCCACTATGGTTGTCAATGGATCGGGAAGTGAAGTTACTGGCAATTTTACGGCATAATGAGAACAGATTTATATTGAAAAGAATAGCTTGTGTTCTCCAAGAATATATAGCATCAAATGTTTTTGCCTTCTATTTCGCGATTAATTTAACAAGAGTCCTGGAGTTACTTCATATAGATACGTTATGTAAGTACGATTTAATAAGCGTTAAAATGGTTTTTGCATCCTGTTTATCATGCTCAATTATTTTTCCCCGATGGATATCAACGGTTGTGCTGGTACGCTTTTGTAAGAAATATAGAAAATCAAACTTCAGGGTAAAATATTACACTAAGATGCATTTTTGTCCAAAAAACGCGGTCTCATCTTTCTTGATACGTAAACATTTTTATCACTTTTACGAATCATTATGATTTGCAGTAATTAATGCTTAATGGCCTTCTGCCATATGGCTGGCCACACATACAATTACGCATATGAAATGGATGGAGAAGGAATTTTCCAAAATTGTAGCGATATAATGCGCGGTTTTCTTCCAAAAGTAAGCAAAGCTGAAGTTGTGTACGATTTTACATTCGCAGAGTTTGGTGACAATACCTACCACCTTAAAGGCACTTTAAAAATAAGGAAAATACTGAATTTTAGGGATAGCTCTACATATGAATATTTAATGACGCTCACACTTAGGTAATATCAATATCCCTTGATGATCTACGTAATTCATCGACAATCAGCATTGGGAAAGGTATTCACTAATAAGTATAAAAATGAACTCAAATCAAATGCGCTGCATTCGATGCTGAAATTAACTTATAAAATATTGAACCTACGAAGGAAAGGTGGAACGATGCTAATAATTGTATGCGGACAATATGATACTTTTTTGTAGTATCAATTGACTCGGCTGACGTAAATTTAGCCCTTTTACCCTACTGTACCCGACAAATCTCACCTGTGGCATTCTAAATAAACTTCTGATACGCATAATTCAGAATTTTCCTCCTTTTCAAAATACATTAACATTTAAAGCAGTACAATTATTCTGCACCTACCCCCCGTTTTAACCGCCGTACACTTGAAATGTTAAATAATTCAGCATAAATTAAATGAATATGCGATAATACGTTAATAAGCAATAAAAATAGAACGTTGATTCAGTTATCAACTCAGCAATGCGAGGAAAATAAAGCAAAATATTACATGAACAAAAAGTAAATGATATATATATATATATATATATTTTGACGAAGCTCCACTTAAAAACGAATTTTCGTACCCCCGTTACCTGAAGATAAAATGAAGGAATAAATAGGAAGATACGCTGGGATGTTGACAAGATATTCCCGGTCAAAGTTTGAGAGGAAGCCCTTTCCCATGCGGAGGGGAAAAAACCGAATGATAAATCGGTTCGGCTTCGAGAGACCCTTTCCGTCTTGAAAGGAGTTCCCTAATCCAAGTGAAATCACCTGCCACATGACCCTGAGAGCGAAAAGCAGAGAGGCCCGAGAGATTTAAGCCCGTTGCCCTGAGTTACGGGCAATTTTCTACAGTTTGCCGTTTGAGCTTCCGGTGACCGCCCTTGGGAAGCGCTCGTGAATTGATAAATAGCCGCTCGTCTCATACGAGTCATGCGTTCTTACATGGGGCACTTTTATGATTTCAAACATGAGTGTGTTGGAACCACCATGAAAAGTTGAAGGGATTGGCTTACAAAATACGAAGAAATTACGAATAGGCAAAGCGACAAACGGTTCCATTTATACTATGTTTGATTTGGTTATTTCCACCAAACATGAAACGTCAATGTTAGGTATTTCATTAAAATATCCGATTTTAAGTAGGTACTTTATGAGCTGTTTTACTTGTGTAATTAACTATGTCAAAACTGATAACCTGTTAATTATTTCACTAAGCGATTCCATGCGATGAAATTTATCAGATATCTCATATCGTATTATTAATACGATCAACTATGATGAAAATATTAACCTGCCATCGGTGCAAAATCATATATAAGATTACCTTAGACAAGAATTATAAGCGCACACTAATAACTGTTACAGGGATATCCTGAATCCAATTTGTGGAAAATTGATAAATTGTTGATTTCCCTCAACACGTTTATTCCAGCGTTGAAAGTTCATTGGCAATGATTCACGTAATTAGCTAAATTAATAATACTCACACCTCGTCATTCTATGCTTATGGCAGCCCATTTTTAATGTTTTTTTGCCCTTGCAATAGGAGCAATTCTGCTGAGTGAACTAAAAATACCATTTAGAGCATAAAAAGTGCTATTTTCCCAAGTAACTTTATTATGGCAACAAAACTAAAATATCGTACATGTAATCCACGCCCAAAAGAGCAATTACTCTTTAGATGAATGAGAGCACCATGCTTTTATAAATACACACAACAGAGTGGTAAAAACATATTTACAACCTAAGAGAGCGTATCGGCATTAACTTTGAGGAAACTATGGACTTCCATAATTATAAAATAAACACTGGTACGAATTTCCACACTTTTCATTCTTCGCCACCGACCGTGGTTTCCGCACATTATGCCATCATCAGGGTACATAACTCCAAATGTCTCACCCTTCTATACATTTTACAACTTGGGGTGATGGAGGGAAGTGGGGGGACGGGGGGGGAAGGGACCAAGATTAGCAAGTGACGGTTGGTTGACTCATGTCCGTTATTCCAGATTGTTCATAAAAGTCTAATTTGTAGGTATCCTTTGGGCATACAATGTAGAGCTTCAGCGTCAAATCACTGTAATCAATTTCAGTGAAATCACTAAATCAGTGAAGTTCAGGACCTATTCTTAAATTTATGGAATTTCGATTATGTATACTGTCCTTGATTTATTCGGTATAATATGCGTCTCAGGGTATTGAAACTTTAGCGCCATCCCAAAAAGCAACGAATCCGAATTTAGTACTGTGCATGACGGAAAAATCCTAAAATGAAAAAGGAGTCTAACGAAAACAAGCACTATGAATTATTTTCGTCGATAATTCTAAAACAATATTAAATAGATACTTTCATCTATATTAGTCATGCAGTAACTGATTCGTACATTAGGCAATTCAGTTTAGCTAAAAAGGAAAATTGGCCCCGAACGAATGGTGGAGATATATCCAGCAACAGGGAAGATATATCCAGCAACCATATAGCACCGACAACTAATGAAATATTTGTTCACCAAGCAAAATATGTAACGAATTACCACGCAATATACTTACAATTACTTTGCGCAAATGCTCACAAATATTCCAAAATAATAATTTTATCGCAAGATATCGAAGAATGTTTTGTGTTTTTTGTGAAACATTTCACGAATTTCGATTAACATAGGCGAACGAACGGAATGATTCAGCAAGCACTGAGCATTCTATGGAAAACGATAATACTTAAATAATCAGGATACAAGCTTCCGTAACAACAATACGATGCGTAGATAAAAACGTGAAAAAAAAGTTTAAGACAAAAAACAATAAAAACAACCCACAGGAACCTGAATCTCACTGTTGAATAATAAAGCAAAGATTTAAAATCCGTAAACTAATTACATGAGAAGTGATCATCGCATGCCTTTCTAAAACAGACAATGATTGCAAGGCGTGCGTGTATCATCCAAGTAGATGTGAACAAGCGTCCTGTTCCTTTCAAGAATACATATTTATTTTTAGCGGTGTAAGTCAACAAATTGTTTCTTATTAAGGGACTGGGGATATTTTATTACTTTGACATTCAAACTTGAAGCACTTATTCTATGATAATATAGTATTTAGTAGGCCGAGTAACCTCACGCGCAAATTTCTATCTGAAATAACCTAACCAATGCCAATTAAAAGACGTCCATGCATTCTGGAAGGTTTCTCGTGTTTACCCTTGCATGCTACTTCTATAAGTTCCAGGGAATTTTCGTCATTCGAATTTCCGATGCAAGTTTTCACGTTAAGCGGTGATAACGTATTCAGCGTCTGAAGAAATGGATATCCAACTTTCTTGAACAGCGAATGAAATCTTATTTCCTGTTTGCATGACAAAGGTTCAATTCAAGCGTTAATTTCTCAGAGTTGGCATTTGAGTAATTTTAAGCTGTAATGACTGTTCCAGTCCACAATTACCTCGCAATAGAGATTTTTTATATAGCACTTTCATGGTAACACTTTAATATATTTGAATAACTCGAAAGGCCTGGAAACTCGATTTTATACTAATAAATATGGGAAGCGAAAACTTTTTTGATAGGCATCGATTTAGCGGTAAATTTTATGTTATTCTCCATGGGCATAAAATAATGTATTAAAATATCCCATTAAGAAGGAAGAAAAAAACCGTTATTGTAATTTCCACGGTCATGAAATTTTTAATTTTCTAATCGAACTTTAAAAACCGGACTTCAATAAGCGTCAGCATGATTCCGTACGTTATACAGTGCAAACGTTTTAAACGACGGGAATTGGGATTTAATATGCCAAAAAATTACAAAACTCAGGGTGATAATGATCCTTAGAAATTATAGCAGCACAATTAAATGGTTAAAAGCCGTGAAATGAGAATTAAGAGGCGGAAAACACAGAAACAAGAATAACAAATGAATTAAAGTTTTCGCAGCGCTCTGAATCTTTTTTCTGTAAATAACCCTTTATATCCACTGTTTATGCGGCTATGAAGGCATAACGAGCCTCTTGGTAAATTTTTCTCCTTTATGTTTCCTAGACTCAAGCACCCAAAAAGGTAATCTCTGACGCCTTCTTCAATGTTTCATTCACCTAACGCTTCGAAAGAAACGAACACCCCTTCACGGTGGAAAAGGGACCCCTGACACCGAAGAAAGAACGAGAGAAAGCCACGCGTCCTCATCTTCCAGAATCCACGCCCGTGCCTCCAATGCGCCAGTCACTCCTCCTTTTGTAACGCTCGAGGGGGAAGTAACCTTTTAGTGAAAAAAATATGAGCGGAGAGGGGAGGAAAGAGAACGCTCAAGAGGGAAAAAAACATACATATAGCAGCTGGAACAGATACGACATATCTCCGAAGGGAACGAACGGGTGAGGCTCGAGCTACAAGTGGGAATAACGGGAGGAGCAGCAGGGAGGGGATGGTGTTTTTACACCCGACGCTTCGGTGGGAGGAGGGGGAGAGAACGAGGAGGAGAGAGATGGGGGTACGTATGAAAGGAGACATTACTGCCGCGGAAAACGCGCAAGAGGCGATCACGAGGCCCGCGTGCCCGCGTTCTTTGCGCCCCGTGTACTTGAACCCCCACCTATGAAGCTGGGGTCGAGTGAGGAACGAGAACCGAGACCATGGGAAGGTGAAGGAAGAAGAGGGATAGGTCAAGGAGTAGTAGACCCCGAGATGGAAGGATGGAAAATCGGGGGGAAAAAAACCTGCGGCACGGACATTTTCCACGGGAACGCAAGGGCTCTAGGAAAAAAATCTTAACACTAACTTCGTTTCCGGAGCAAACTGAATTGCTCCCAAGGAAAAGGGAAGAGTGAAAAAAAGAAGATACAAGCACACCCCACGGAATTCGCGGCACTCCATAATGTTAACCCACTTGGTACTTTGATGCAGATTAGTTTCCTTTAGGAAAGAGAAAAGTTTGTTTTTTTATTTTATTTCTAGGAATTCTCATGAATATATTAAGGAGTTAATGAAAGATTGAATAGTGTCGTTTCTTGTGCTGGTTTCTCAAGCTCTCCCTCCTTTGAGAAGAAATAAAGTTGGTGGAAATTTTTTAATGATTCTACAAATAAGTCCCAGAGCTCAAATACATTTTTTCGCCTCTTCCGTTAATGCATGTCAAGTGCAATGGGGTGAAATGACGTTTCACTTATCATTGGTACCAAAAAAAATGGATCGCACTACAAATACATATAGAGAAAGTTAAAGTCTTTCTTTGTAACTACAACTGTGGAATGAATCTGAGTAAACAAACGTTCGGCATTATTCCTGAAATCGTTTGCAGTTGTCAATTATAACTGAAAGTAAGATTATAATTCACATCCTACAGCTTATGACTTCCATAAAGACAAGACTAATGGCAGGAATATAGAAATACTACTTACATGACGATTTTCCCAATGACGTAATTTTCTCGTGAGAGCAAGATATTTAAGAACTTATAACCAATGAGTTGTAGGAAAAAGGATTCCCGCGTTCGAGTTCCCCCGTAATTAAGAAACATATGTCAGCAACAATGATAACTTTGTAATGTTCACTAAGAATTTAGAGGTTTCGCCGCAAAGGTGACATCCTTATGAATGAAACCAGTCGCACTGAAATAAATTCTTAGTGAACATTACAAATTTATCATTTTTTCAGTCATATTGTATTTTCACAAAGTTAAACCTGAAAATATTGAGTTCATCAAACAGATGCCAGTTTTCAGAAGGTGTGAAAATAATTCCACCTGATTCAAAGCATTTCAACTTCAATGGATGTCACCTGCTGATGAGTTACATGAATGTGTAAAATATTATAGTAATTCTTCAATAGCATAAAGACATACGGTTTCCAAATTTACACTTCACTTGGCTCAATCCACCCTCAGAATAATAAAATCCTTTCAAACTTTTTAAAAAATAAGGCCAAAATATGACTGGGTGCTGAAGGTCACAACAGAAAAACGTTAGGCTAGAACTTGGTCACATGATTTTATTCGATTAGAAAGTCTTTTATAGAAAGCATCACGATAATGAGACCAAATAGCTGTTCAATCGTAGGTTTCCTCGCTACAGATACCAAAATTGCAGAATTTTCAGGTATTCACCGCGCTGTTTGCATCTGGTGGAAAAAGTTTCTCCCGTGTTTCAACGGGCGTACTGAATTCTTGGAGAAAAATAACTTTGAAATGAAAACAGATGAGCACAATAGTACAACAAAAATCACAGCAGTTTCAATTCCAGTGAATATACAGTAAACTATAATGAGGCCACTGGGTTTTAAATACAGAGAACCTTTTAAGTTTAAGTAACTGTGTGTAACCGGAAAATACGTTAATCATACACATACTTGGTACTCCGGGCCAAAGATAGATTAGCTATTCCGTGCTATTACAACAAGTAGGATTATTAAGGAATCTGTATCTATGATTGTACGAATTTTTTCCCTGAAAACAAAAACGATTTCTCAAGTCTTTAAACATATTTAAAGGCAATCATATTGGACCAGGTACACTTTCTCAGAGAGCAAGCATCAATTTTGAACTAACTATTTTGATTGGGGAAAACACTAAGAGCACTTCTATTCAAATAGAAGTTTCAATGACACAAAATAAGTAAGTATACTGAAATTAAAGTCTAACCTGTTTATCTGCATTCTCTTTGTTCTTGGAAGCGCTGGCAGCCGTAATGAGTCTTTCACAATAACAGCCTTCAAGTAGCAGAACACCGGAGGGCCGACTACACGAATCAGAGTCATAGTAAAACAGGAGATTCTGAAAGCGAAAAAGAACACATAATCACATTAATCTTTACAAATAAATTTATCGACAACACACAAAAAAGGTCGTAAAAGGTAAAAAACTATGTTTACAGAAACGACGAGAAATTAAAAAAAAACAATTAAAAACAAAACACTCAACGACTAATTTTTTAAACAATGGGAACATTGCGATTGTATAAGGTAGTCATATTTAATTTTAACCGTAAATGATTGATTACAGCGCATTTGATCGTGAATGTTGACACACTTCTGAATTTCATGTAAGTAATAAAAAAAGACCTTTGAGGCCATTCAGCAAAATACATTACACTGGGTGGTTAAAAAAAACATCAGTTCGCGCAGTCTAGGGTTAAAATGAATGAAAGCAGCTTTACATGCAAGCTGCATTACAAGTACCAAACACTATTTTTGACGCTCAATAAGTGGATTGGTAGCACGTAGGGCAAGTTGTTTTTACGGAGTTTACTAGCCGTAGGCAGTTTTTTAATTTTGTAAAGTAGACGATAGCTGCTAAATTATCATCAATAAGATGCAGGCATTATGACGAAATGTAGGCGGAGGAAATCTATTACGACTCAAAACTGCGACGATGAGAGCATTGAATTGGAGTAGAAGCTATTTTCCGAGAGCTCATTCATTCATTTGCGCAGTCGTCCATCCAAGGAATTCTCTGCGTCGAAGTATGAAACTTTGGCTGCACATTTATTCATGGATCAAAGTGCGCAAGAAAATTTCTCGTATAAAAGCAACGCATCTCGCTCGTATATTAAGTACGCAATACGAAGTTGCTGTTAAGTTATAATGAGCGCAATTGTAATATATAGACAAAATTACGTCGAGACGTGTTCGACGGGTAATCTTCGCGATATCTTTTGTCCCACTTTCTCCCAAGTCTTTTCCACGACCCCAAAGTATTTCTTCCAATTTTACAGGATAAACCCTGTAAATCCACCCTCGGGTGGATTTAAGACAAAGCTCTATTTCTATACATGCTCCCTTGCAGATACAAGTTCTGGCCTGTCTCTTCTGACTGACGCATAGCGCAGATTCTTTCCTGGATACTTATAAAGTACTTCTTGAGACTCCTGGGTAAAGCTGCAAGAGTGCCTTCGAAAGGAAAGGAAGCTAGGTTCGGAGGACATTGCACTCTACATGACACCGCAAAGGAGCAGAAATAAAATTATCTTCCAAAGGCAATAATAAAATAGAACTGGCAGGAAATGAAATTTACAAAAGGTGATAAAAAAGATATACGTCTTCACTAGCTAGAGACAGGTATGTGATTTTCCTTCTAAAAAAATAATCATGACGTCTTGTATCCAGAATTCCCTCTTTGTAAGGGGATATTTATAAGCGAAATGGAAAACACAAAATGACTGGCGAGAATAAACTATTCTTCCTCACCGATATCGCGGTAAAGGTGAATCACCTTTAGTTACATTTCAAACTGAGAGGCGAATAAAAGCTCATGCTTGGTTAATATACAACTTTATCTAAGTGAGATAAATGTAGAAATAGGAATAACATATATCATGCAATGTTTTAGGCTGCGCTCCTGGGCTACCTTACTCTTGACAGAAATTTCGTGCTAAAATATATTAACCTTCAAAGATTAATACGGATTCCTAAGGACAACATCAATTTTAAACTCCTTTCCTCTAAATTATTCCATTCCATTTTACAATGAAGATGAAAATATTTTACGTGGAGATAACCTTAAAAGAATAGAAAAATCAAAAGGATTAGGTTTTTAAAAGTATCACTAAAAACGACTACAGTCGCCACGGCGAAAGAAGTCCGATGACAGCTAGAGCGGCCGAGTAAGTGGGAGGGGGCAGTGTTGCCAGGTGGGAGGTGACCGAGAGCGTCAAGTTCGCGCGAGGGGACGACGGGGAGGGGTGCCTTAAGGAATCCAACTTTTTGGGAAGAATTGCTAGATTAGTTAGCTAAAATTGGCAAATTAATCACAAAAAAATAAAAGGCCACATTAAAGGGTAGAGTGTTTCAACCCAGGAATTAACTTTGCTTATAAAAGTCTCATATTATAATATGATATATCGCTATATATGGCTACAATCGTAAAGGAATAAATGTAAACAAAGAAGTGCTTCTGACTTAATTTGTATTATTTCAAGCTAGTTTACAAGCAAATGGAATAATAACATGTTAACTCATTCATTTGGAACACAACATATTTTTGATTTTCCAGTAATTAGCCTAAAGGATATATTCCTTCAAGCTCCCCTGGTGAAGAAGAACGTCGCGTTGATCTGAAATGCAGAATAATCCATTATTAGTAAAATTCCTGCCTGAAGTTATCTTGGTTTTTAAACATACAGATATTTTTATGATTACGTACCGTTTTCTGGGAGAGATTATTTCCCCGTTCTCTGATAGAGCAGATTCGTCACCTGTCGTTCCACTGTTGAAGCTACTGTCACTGCTGCTATTTGGATTAATTATCAAAGTTTGCACACTGCACTCCACAATGCCATCAGTATGAATGGCCTCATCGATGATGGACGAAACTTTCCGGACAACATTATTCCAATTTGGAGCACTCACGTTAAGGATGGCTTCCTCCGTAAGCAATTTCACGTCTTGTAGCTTAAATGTCTTATTTCGCTCAGCTACATATCCTTTCACTTGCGCCCAAATCATTTCAATTGCATTGAAATGACAGTGATATGGCGGGATTCTCAGGATGTGATGCCCATTTTCCTTGGCGATTTCGTCGATTTCGTACATAGGAAAGCGAGGCTGGTGAAATTTGGAAAGAGCCAGTAGTTCCATCTTATTCATCCCCGGCTCCAATTCCTTCACATCCTTCCCTCGTAGCCAGTCGACGATGTCCTTCTTAAGCCATTTGCTGGTGGGACCCTTATTTATTCTAATGCTATGGTAAGGAGCGTTGTCCATAACAATTGTGCTATTCGCTTTGATATTAGGCAGAAGCTGGTTAACGAACCACTTTTTAAAAGTTTCATTCGTCATTTCTTGATGATAGTCCCCCGAGTTTTTATTGGCCTTGAATAAATGTGTGCAATTCGGGATAAAACCCTCTGATGTTCCGGCATGAAGAAGTATCAACCGGGATCCCTTTCCCACAGGGGTTGGCATGGTTCCTTTTGCCGTTTCATCAGTCCAGATTATACTTTTAGAATGGCCTGCATTTACCCACGTTTCATCCAGCCATACCACATCCTCAATGTTCACTTTCTTTATTTCTCTAAGAAATCTCCCCCGCCACGCCACTATATCACCCTTCTCCATCAAAATTTTCCTGTTCCCTGAAAATTGTTTCCACTTGAAACCCAGTCTCTTCAGCACAATCCTTAAACTTGTTTGAGCACCTTCGAAGAGATCTGCTTCTTTCAAAGAATGCAATAACTTTTGAACTGTCGGATACTCCTTCTTCTCGTAATATCCATATATATGTCTCCTAATGGCTTCCTCGCTGAAATTATCCAGGCAGGTTTTCTGTCTTCTTCTCGGTCTCTTCTTCGAAGGTGTCCGCAGTACAGCACTCGGCTCCTTCTCGCTATTGTTGTCACCGTACTTCTCTTTCAGGATTCTCGACACTGATTTCGAGCTAACCCCGCAGGCTTGGGCAGCTCTTTCCATCACTCGTGCCACAGGAAGGATTGGGCCACCATTAACCTTCTCTTTTTCAAAATATTCATAGATGCTCACAATCATCTGGCGAGTTTGCGAGTGCAATGTAGCACCACGACCGCGTTTATTTCCGCTCATTCTATTGAATAATATAGAATGAATAACTACTGCCCAATCGATGGAACGGAAAAGTATAGAATATTACTATACTGCACTCTAAAAGCGCGAAAGTAAAATAATCCGTACACTGCACACCCAAAAATTGAAGCACTAGTCACCGAAAACAAACTCACGAGCGAGGATTCATAAAGAGACTAAAAAGTGAAGGGCATGTGACAACGTCGTCAGGGTCGGCAAGGGGATGAGGTGGTGAAGGGGCTCTTCTATTGGCCCTAGGATCCGCGTGGCTCCGAAGGCACCTTTCACTTTTTGAGCTGTCATCGGACATCTTTCGCCGTGGCGACTGTAAGTGCACTACATTCGATTTCTCAAAAAAAGTCATCATCATTCAAAGATTCAATAAATATTGCTATTACGAAGAAATTACCTTAATAATCGATTTGTTGCTCTAATTACCAAAGGGAACATCATCAATTGAACACCCGGAAATTATAAAAATAGCTATTTTATTTTTTCCGGACTTCCTTAATGGTATACCCAATTGCTGATTACCTGACTCACCAACCAAATCTGATCAGTAACTATCAGTAGTGAAAATTTTGTCATTCTCAATAAGACTTTAAATGAATAGCCGTAATAGATAGAATAAAATACGTGCATCAAAATAAAATAGATTTAATTCTAGAGATTCGAATGAAGGTATATTTTTAGAAAATAAAACCAAATCAATAATCCCAAATCCAACGCCAAATTGAATCTTAACTCCAGACACTTGCTCCGGTTTCTAAAACAGACCGATCAACTCACCAAATCCAGATGATTAATTCTTATCCTATTCCATCATCGACCTCCTCAGCCACGGTAAGATGGGGGGAAAAAATGTATGTACCGTCACAATTTATTGAGCGCATGGAAAGAATTAGCTTGTAAAAGCGCTGTGGAGATAACAAATAGTCCCGTAGAAATCTCAGAAACATCTGAAAGTCCTCAAAGTTACGTCAATGGCGGAGGAGGAGTAGGAGGAAGGAAAAAATTGAGCCAACTCCTTTTGTTCCCAAATGGCCCCTCAAGGGTCCTCCCTTTCTCCGAGGAGGAGGAAACTTCTTCCGCGCGCAGCGGTGCGCACTGCGCTATAAATCCATTTGCCTCGGACTTGTCGACCGGAGTAAAACGCAGAGAGAGAAAGAGACGGCCGGGGAGAGAAAAAAAATCTCACAAGGCGGGAGAAGGTGGTCTCATGGGCTATTACGGCGAAGCATCTTCATACTCGCCCACATTCAAATCTACAAACGGGGTTTCCATAATTCCACAGATTTACGAATCTTCTCTCGCCAACTTTCCTCTCTTGTTTTTCCCCCGGCCAAAAACCTCAATGGCTCGGCGTAAAAACTTAAGCCTCATACATGAATATTATAATTAATGCGGGAACATTGTGAAATAGCCAAACTGGTAGATTGTAATCACCATATATCGCAAAATGGTTTTATGACACCTAATTTGTATACTGCACGTTTGCCACATGGTATATAACTACAAAATAATTTGATACCAAAAAAATATTCCCATCTTTGATGATCAATAAACAAAACGGCTTTGCTTATTTTACATAAATAACTCTTGTGCAACACATGTATAGCATTATTGCCGTAAATATCATAACTGAGAAAGAGGGAGGAAAATTTTGCAGTATGAAAACAATTGAATCACGCAGCTTTAATAAATTGGCAAGGGGTTTGGTTGTTTTAAAATGAGCTGAAGGAGGAGAAAAAAGTGCCACTTTTTCTACTTACCCAGAGAGTTTTAATTAGATTTTTCTGAATTTTCGTTTTAAAAAAGAATAGCTAAAAGTTACTACGAACGGCTGATAATCAATATTTCTCCTCCAAGAACAATATCATTTCTCTCCAAGCAAGCAGTGAAATGGCTTCATAAAAGAAAAATTATGTACATGAATATTTCCCTGTGAATTCGATGATGTCTTTTATCTTATGTCCTTTGTAGGTAGTTTTTCGGTGTGCATCTACTCTTTTTACAACGTTCATAAATGCTCAAAATCAATCATTAAGTGTAACATCATATCTTAAGCCAAATCTATGAGTGAAACATACGTCGTACTCGTAAGAAAAAATACTTTATCCATGATTTCCAAAGCCTCTCTAATCAATTTTTCTTCCACCTCCATTCCCCTTCTTCGGGTCAGTAATTTTTTTATCTTAATGTTGTATTATAATTACTTTTTAATACCATGATATAGCATATAATTCGACTGCTTGCTGGTGATACTTGTTCAATTAAATGACGGATAAACGGGATAAGGGCCCACAAGAGTAATAAATGGTGATGAAGTCACGCAAACGGATAACAGTCTTTATTATTTTTCACTTTTCTGCATGTTTCAGAGTGTAGGTTGACAGTTTCTTCGGTTTTCGCAATTAATTAAAATTACGCGTGATACTCTACACCCCAAGGAAGTAGTACGAGGTTCATGACTAGAGGCGTGTATTATTGTATTATTTAATCACTGTCAGAGGCTGATATAGTTAATTACATGCGTCGTACAATTAGTTTCATAATAACTAAAAGGAAGTATAAAAGTGATTCCGAACCTTTCCAAAGAACACAAAACGATACGAATAATATGCAAGAAGCTCCAGACCTAACTTTTTTGCCAGTGAAAAATCAAAAAAATGGTAATTCCACTCCCTACGCAAGCGGCACTCCCAAGAAGTTCTCGACCATATCATAACTCGAATTTAAGATGAAAGCAGCATCCGACACTTGGAATTAAATTGGAAATATTAAAAACTCCAAACTCTTCAAGTCTCATTCGCGCATATATCAAGGTCCCAGGACAGTTTTCCTCTGCCTCGGCTTTCCTGTCAAGATGTATAAATGGCATCACGTCGACTGCCTAACTCAGTCTGCGAGAAAGATGTTCCATTCGTACCTCTTCCTCCTGTATTCGCTCTCCTGCATACTTATACGCATCTGCACACTTCTCCGAATGACGCCTCCATGACTTGAAATCCAAGCAAGATCCTTCCAGAGACAAGGTATCGCAAGGAATGATTCCACTTCAAACTTTTCCAAAAATCGCTGCATGCATCGGCATCGCAGCTATAGCATATATTGAATACTCCCAGACTTCACCTAAGGGGTTTGCGACAATTGCATTGTGATTGTTCATGAGTAATGAAATAACAGTGTAAAATCCAAAAACATCTTTATGTAGCGTGACATCTAGGAAATCATTAAAAGACTGAATCTGGTTCGGTAAAATTGAAAATATTTCTTGAGTTTTAACTATAGCGAAGTATCGACTACCCGAGGTAATAAGGACTGATACGACTTCGGATAGCCAAAACCTCGGATAATACGGAGGGAATATGAGCGAAAATGATTGGAGATAAAATTTGTATCCTTCTCCGTACTCCATTTTTGACAACCCGCGAAGGTGAGTCATGCCGTGAATCGCCTTCTATTTGGAGATAAAATTGATTGTCGGATTCTGACGTTGGACTACATTAGAAAAACTGGCCAAAATTTGCATTACCTTACCATTTGCAAACTACCAGAGCATAAAAATTTGTACCTGAGAAAACACGGAATTTTGTTAAGTTGGGAATTCAAGATTCTGGCTGCACTGCACTTAATTTCTTTACATGGCCAAAGCATGCCAAACTTATAAACTTACAAGCATTTTTAATTCCGTTTAAACACTTATTGAGAACCAAAGATTTAAATTATTAAAAAAAATTACAATTGATGTAGTAAACTGATATTGGCTTCGACGTAAGGAAGAATAAGGTATCCTGCTCTTATAGTAATCCAATACAAGTTTTTGCCCATTCCAATTGTTGGTTCATCCTATGGCTTTCATTGATATGAACCAGCCTCGCAGCCAAGTCGAATTACGAACAAGTTCGACAGAGCGTGAAATAATAACAGCATTCCCATAAATCAGTATTCCTTTTGACCGGATTAAAGCCCGCACTAAACCTCTGCTTACCACGTCCGCGTCTGGCGGAAACCGCAGTATTCCGCCCACGTACACCCCGGAATCCAGAGCAGCAAGAGCTCTGCCTAGGTTAACGTACTTCCACATCGAGGCCACCAAGTGACCGACGTGAGGGGAAGAGATGCTGGATGGGGGAGAGGAGAAGGAGAAAGAGGAGGATTAAGGAGGTCCCACCGCGGCTGTGAGTCAAAACAAATAATAAATTCCAACTTTTGTTCAATTGGTTTTTTTTTTAATCCTACTCCCGTTGATGATACACGGTAGTAGGTAGCTATTGGAAACCAAAACTAGGTTCAAACTATGCAGAATATTTCCACGAATATAAATTTTAATCAACATTTTTTATAGCCGTAGGAGCCAACTGCCACAACATTTCTAGGGAATAACCGCGTTTTGACTGCAACCATCGCAGTATTAGCTAGTAGTTGGAAATAGTAGCTACAAAAGAATGCATGCATGCATTTTACTTTTATTCTATTTACAGGGAGTTTTCGCTTCTTTTAAAGTTTTCAAAATTGCATTTATATGATACAGAACTATGCTATTTTTCTCCTTCTTCAACCCATTTTCGCAGTAAGCAATACATAATTTCCAGTTCAATTCGCGATTCAAAAATAGCATGGAAAGGTAACATTTCGTTGTTCGTATCAGATAGAGAAAATGTTTTTCTACTAGAAGCCACAATATGAATTAAAAAACATCAATGTCATTTTATGGTAGATCCACCTTGAGGGGGTCGGGAGAGGCAAGGTGGGGGGAAAGGAGACGGCAGGGGGCGTAAGGGAGGGAGGAGTGGTCCGCATGAGGTCTCGGGACGAACTGAAGGACGGCGAAGGGTTGAAGGACTCAGGGCGCTCGCAGTATCAAGAGGCAAAAGAGCCATGGATATTTTAGCCTCCTTGGCAAAAGGTCTGAAGCAGCTTCCGCCGCTTTTGTCTGTTGCAGGCACTCTGCGTCATGCATACTTAAAGCGGTGAAGCGAAGTGAAAAGAGAGCAGTAACTCGCCTCACGCCTGCCCGGCTCCACGAGACAATTCCAGAGGAAGGAAGTGGGAACGAACACCCTTTCCATGGGCACGAAAATGAAAATCCCAAAAAGATTTTCAAAAACTTCTCAGGCATTCCTTATCGTGAACTAAAGAATAGTGGGTGTGCATGGCCATTTTCTTTCCGACCAAGGTGTTGAATAAAATGAGATGAAAAGCATGGGGAGGCACAATTCAAAATTAAGACGAATTCACTGAGCCGGGTTTAACATCCTCACTCCAAAATGAAATGTTCCCCAAATTATTTTTATCATTCCGTTGCATGCAATGAAATTAAAGTTCATCCGAGGAAAAAAGGCATTATATAATTTTCAGCATGTTATGTTACAATGTAACACGATACACTGAAAATTATATTAAACATAGTTACATTTAAAA
Source organism: Pyrrhosoma nymphula (assembly GCA_963573305.1). Lineage (NCBI taxonomy): Eukaryota > Metazoa > Arthropoda > Insecta > Odonata > Coenagrionidae > Pyrrhosoma > Pyrrhosoma nymphula. The sequence goes on along the minus strand of OY754337.1, from coordinate 107,397,217 downwards.
ATTATCTTTCCCTCTTGTGTTCCTAAGGCCACTGGGATCCAGAGCAACATATTTTTAACAAACCGTATCAAATAATAGAAAGATAGATCACAACTGGTTTAATTTAATTCTCATTTTCCCTCGTACATCTCGCGGTCAACAAGAAATCAATTAAAAACAAACAAATATTTTCTTATATAATAATAGAATAAAATATAACACCACCATAAAACATTCAGTGGTATTCCCTTTTTTATATGTCCGCTTATTGAGACATCACTCATAAAATGGATTCCTCATAGTTAGGACAAAGATAAATGGAGTCAGCAGAATAGAAAAAAAGCTTTCCCAGCAGACTGCCACTAGTATTTTGTGGTAGAAAAAGCAAAAACAAGCTTAGTCATTACTCTATTTTGAATTCTGGGGCTATTACGCAATGCTAGCTACAAATATTGCATTTCGTCACAGCGAGTCGAGTGAAAATTTTAATTTAAAAAATGCTAACATCTCGATGACCAATATTGCCACGAATGTGCACTTATACGAATATACTTTGATATATGTGATAATTTCATGCTCCATTCCATTTCTCATTGCGTGATAGCCCAATGATTTAAAAAATACGTAACAAAAGGGATAAAAAATCATCTCTCCTGGCAGATGAAAATTACATTTTGCCGAGTAGTGCACCCGTTTATTTCATTATCACGAGAGCTAGCATTAAAATACAAATTTGCTTTCTATCTATCAAATGGGATGGAAAATATTAAAGCATCAGTCGTATAAACTCGTGTAAATACCTCCAGTGCCGAACACTATATTATGGACTTCGACAATATTAACTAAAAGATATTGTAGTAATTTAATTTCACCTTATTAATTTTGTATATCAGAGACCGTAATTATAACCAATGAAGACAGGATTAAATATTGCTTCACCGCGGGAATACAAATCAAAGTTTAATATATCATGCTACTCTCGCTAATGAATAATATCATTACATTATTGAGGTAACCCAGGAAGCAAATTTCCAGTACGTCGAGTAGTACTGTCAGTTCCATTTCGTAAAAAAACAAACATTTTCTTTGAGATTTATCGTAATTAGTCATTATGCTGCGATAAGTCTAGGCTGAGAATTTCTTAAACGAAATCGACATCAACGACTAATAGAAAATTTAAGGGTAATTGATGAGTAATGCTAGCCCGCAAAATGTCAACACATAATTTTCGTTGCGTGAAATAGATGTCGGAATCGTTAAGCCATTCTCATTTTAGGGTGGTTCATTCATTTAAGCATTCTCACTTAAGGCCTCGGTGACGGTAGGGTAACATCCTCACATGCTAGTCCAAAGGTCGCGTGTTCGAGTCCCGCCTAGGGAGGATTTTTCACCTCCCAGGGCATGGTTGTGCGTGCTGTCTTATATTTACGGGCTAATTGTAGCTCAGAGTTAGGGGTCATCATTATTATTATTTTTTTTAATTAGATCATCTTTGTGAATTTATACTCTGAAAATCACGTTTCAAAGTGGAGCATATAAATAGAGTGCACATGGACGCAAATTCAATGAGTGAAGGAGTATCACTTTCAATACGCAAACTAAATACTTATTCTATCATCAAATTTTACATTCAAATAGCACAGAAACGAGGAATTATTATCACCATTTAGCGAATTTCATGAATCCATAATCTGTTTCCCAAAAAAAGCTCTCAATATAAGGCTTCATTCATCAAGCTGCATAAATACACTATTGTGCTTGTCACGGTGATAATCCAGCCAGGAAACATGAGGCTGGGAACTGAAGCAGCACAGGTTGGGACGCCTAAATTAAACCAATGCAAAGATATGTTCAGTTTCTTTAAAGAAATAAAGCATACACAAAGATAAAAGAGAATTGGCTTGGCATGATTTGTTTTCAGGTAATGTATAACATGTTCCTTTTACTTTTCAAAGATGTATACAATTCCCTTCACAGAGGATGAATGTCAATAACACAATTTAAATACTGGCAGCGTTGATAAAATTTTATCCGGTTCTACACAAGCCCAAAGTGAACTTTTTTGAAGAAGCCTGAAATAACCATACCATGAGATTAGGAAGCAAAACGAGCAATTTCACATATGAAAGGAGATAAATTTGGCAGTTTTATAACAAACAATCATGTAATCACTTTTACCTTGAAAACAATTTCTAAAACTCATCAAAGTTAATGTTTTACTAGCAGACCTGCTGCCTGCTTTGCAGGCAGTCTCTGTCTGGTGTGCTCTTGAGGTAAACTTGGCGTGTTTCCTTTTTTTGCACTACTCAAGTGGAAGCAGTGGGAAATGTGGCTAAATGAGTGTATATGTTTCCCAAAAATGTAAAAAACATTGAGAATAGTTTTTGAAACATAAGTAAACATTTTGGAGTCAAAAAAAGTCATAATATTCATTTTTCTATGCAATGCTCACTGTAGTTGACTGAGGAGAAAACCATTTTTGAGATACAGTCACTCCGACGATTGGTTAGTCACAGCAAAAAAGATGAGGGGAAAAATTCCGCCTTCTATCACACAGAGAGCCCGGACCTATTTATGAGAACCCGGGAGTCCCGAAAAACTTTAGTCCCCGGAATCTAACTAAATTTAAACTCTCAAAAACCACGGTTTTTTGCTTTTTTCTTTGCACCACCAAATGCTAAAAATCAAAAACTACTACCAATTCATACAGACAGAGAATCCACATTTAATGCGCCAAATATCATTTCTCTAGCTCAAAACTTGATAGAGAAATAAATAAAATGGATAGAGAATGACTGATTGACTGACTGACATGCTAAAAAATTAATATATATAGAAGGCTAAACTTTGTTTTTTGGAAATTTTATTGAAAGTGATTTATAATATTGTAGTAGTTGCAACACCTATTTAACTACCGATCACGTTGGTGATTTATGACCAAACATCTCGTCTTACGACGTCATGAGTATTTTATTCTCTTAAGTTCATTTTTCTATCTTCTTCCTTGTTTTTACATCCCACTGGATATCAGAAAACAAGCGTGTAAAGAAACCTGCGGGAACATCTTTAATTACATTATTTCATTAAGAGGTATAATAAACATAATATTAAATTAATTTACCGTGTTTTTAAAAGGTATTCAAAGCATTCTGCCAGCATTAAATAATGCTTATATGCTCCAAGAATGTCAACACTTAGACCCTTGGAAATGAAGATTTTAAAAAATAATAACGCTGATACTCATGCTGTATTCTTGTGAAGCATCTTCATGAAAAAGATAGTTTTAGCATTTAACATCAAATGTGAGTTAACTAAAAAATACAGAGATAGTAAAAAAGAACATTTAAACACAAAAAATATTTACTTTTGACTACGAAGTTCACATGGTAAGTAAAAATTTCTCTAAAAACAGGCTGTAAACATTTACATAGAGGTTTTTTTCATATTTTTATCTCACAGATTCAAGCTTTCTGTACTTAGCATTATGAATAATCCTACAAACGTGAATCGGCATACCTTGACATATTATTTGTGTTTATGCACATCTAACTAAATCAAAATCGAGAATTACTTCGTCTTGTTACTTGAAAGTTTCATTGTAGGAGCCGTAAAACCCTTCCATGTTCATTTGACAAAGAACATGAGACTCCATTGAGTCCTCGGAGTAGTACATGGTATCGTTAAACTGAAATACGAGATACCCAAATAACACGGAACTATTATTCAAAGGGCGTAATTTGCAGACACTCGTTCCGAGGGAGTTCTGAGAAAACACATGAGATATTTAAGATAAGAAAAAAATCAAAAGAGGTGACTTTTACGGAGAGCAGTTTACGCAAATAATAAAAAATAGGTTAATAAAGGAGAGGCCTTTGAACGGATGGAAACACTTCCTTAAAAACTGAGGGATTTCCCAAGAGTGCCCTTTCTCTTATGCTAACTCTTCAGCTGGCGTTTCAACCCCATCGACCGGCACTGTTGCTTCTGCCCCCTCTGGGAAATAGGTAAAATAGGGGGGTTGAGGGGAGGGTGGAGCAGTCAAATGGGGGGGCAGTGGGAGGATATGGACGGGAAACGGGTTAACGAGAAGAGAAACGGGCGGCATTCGACAGTGGGGAGTAGTCTGAGAATCAAGGGGAGGAAAGAAAAACGTGGAAGGAAGGAGAGTGAGATGTTGGAGGATAGTAGATATGGAAAAAGTCAAAATAAAACACCTCTTGGAACATGTGGAAATCACTGGGTGCGATGTCGGGGCTGTACGGAGGGTGCCCGATCACTTTCCACCCAAACCTCGAGATCAGTTTCTGCGTCTGATTAGCCGTATGCGGGCGCGCGTTGTCGTGGTGAGATGAGGCTCCCTTCGTCAGCATTCCTGAACGTTTGTTTTTGATGGCGCGCCGAAGCTTTTGTAGTGTGTGGCAGTATCTTTCCTTATTGATAGTGGTTCCCCGGGGAATGAAATCCACCAACAATACTCCCTTTCGGTCCCAAAACACTGTTGTCATGACCTTCCGGCTGACAGAGTTTGTTTGACCTTTTTCGGTTTTGGAGACGTCGGGTGGCGCCATTGTTTAGACTGTTGCTTTGTCTCGGGGGTATAGTGGTGAACCCATGTTTCATCACCCGTTACGATAGAGTTCAAAAAATCATCTCCTTCCTCATCAAAACGGCACACAACTTCTTCCGCACATTCCACGCGCTGCCTCTGGTGGTCCAGGAATGCTGACGAAGGGGGTCTCATTTCATCACGACAACGCGCGACCGCATACGGCTAGTCAGACGCAGGAACTGATCTCGAGGTTTGGGTGGAAAGTGATCGGGTACCCTCCGTACAGCCCCGAAGTCGCACCCAGTGATTTTCACATGTTCCTCGCCCTGAAGAAACACCTAGGAGGGATGAAGTTCGCGACGGACGACGAGGTGCAAGAGGAGGTCAACGCCTATCTTCGCAACGTGGACGGAAGCTGGTACAACGACGGGATTCAAAAGTTCATCGTGCGGATGAGAAAAGTCATCGAGCGCCAAGGTGACTACATCGAAAAATAGCTGAAGCCATGACCTTTCCAACGATGTATCCAAAAATGTGAATAAATTTCATTATCTATGACAAAAAAAATTGGAGACCTTACTTTTAATTCTGCCCGATATATTACATGAGCTCCGGCGAAATTTCATACAAAATGCTTAAAATTCAGCGTTCAAACTTTTTTGCGCCGATTGAAATTAGTATTACAAATACTTTTGATTCATGTACGAGTAGGATGTCTTCGTATCTAAAAGGTTGTCACTTATTACATCCACATCGTAAAGACCTATTCGCTTGTTATATAATAATAATAAATGCTTATTTTTCTATGGCAAGCCACCTAAAAACAAATACAGAGTATATAGTTAATCACATTACAGTCAGACGGAATGACAAAACAAAAATATCAATTTGAGAATTGTAAATATTATTGTAAATTTCATAGAGGTTGGCAAGTTTTTATACCAATCTCCATTATTTACATTTAACTATTAAAAAGTTAACAGCTTGTTTCAGCTAGTTCACGAAATACTTTAAATCAACATGTGTAAATATACACATATTATAATCGGGGATTTAAACAAGAGCAGCTGACTATAACTGTACTTTTAAACAAGAGGGAAAATTGTTAAATATATAATTAGCCATTTTCTGCAAATATTGATGGCTGAGAAAAGTGTACGTCTTATATTACCAAACATTCACAGGATATTCGTGATTGGATATCATATATCTTATATCGCTGATTGGATATTCGTGATATTTTACTTGAAACATTGGCATGGTAAGGATACAAATTGTACTCCTCGGAAAAGGAGTTCTGTAATATTATATCATTGACCATAAAGGGATCTCTTCATAAATTAATTTTATGAGAAGAGAAGTAATATATTTGGACACGGCGTCTAATTTTTGAGGCACACTCACTCGGTGAACTTTCGGAAAACATAGTCAAGACTGGCTTGTTTTCCTATACAACAAAAACACCGAGCATGATGCAGTTGTGGGAGACGCAAGGAAGGCAAAGGGATAAAGAAAGAAAAAGAGATAAGTGGTAAGGAAGAAGCATCGTAAGGCGCGTAGGGTTGGGTGAGCGATAGCAACGCGGGGGAGAAGAATCGACGTGTTGACGCCCAAGGGTGTAGATGGTCGGATTAAGAGGCAAGCAGCGGAGGCAGGCAAGGGTTGAGGCGTTGAAGGGTGTAAGGGGTGGAGAAACTCCCGTCGTCGGCGACGGAATCGGAGAGCGCCGGATGGCAAGACTCGCGACGACGCGGACGAGATGGTAAGGGGTAGACGGCGACAAATGCATTCACGCCTTTCTCCTTCTTGAGGAGGGGGATTTCGATCAATATGTCCTTCGCGGTGGGAAGGGAAGAAGAGACAGCGGAGGAGAAGAAAAAAATTTCCCCGATTGCCGCTCCAGAGCATCCGTGTGTGCTTTACTGATTTCATTTTTTTCATTATTTCTCATCGCCTCGTGAAATGGAGGGAAAAGATCGACCTTAAACACTTTCATCACCAAGTCCTTCTCCTCCAATTCTAGATTTTCAAGGAGTCGGATTAATGAAACGGCGGCGCAATGTAGGTTTAATTCCAACGCCGGAGGGAACGAACAGAGGCTAAGGATTTTGACAGAAACAGCGGAGAAGAATTAACAAAAATTTGTGAAAATAGGTGGCACATATTAACGAATACGTTCGCCTTTTTGCTTCCTTTCAACGTGTGACTACACTTCTGCAAACACATATTCATAAACTGTCACGAGTTAGTCAACCATAATTTGGAAAATACTGGACGCACATTAGAGGACTATACCACCTTGCATACGATATTGGCAAATTGTTAGACATAGAGTTTTAGCGGTCTATCTACTTAAATATCTATACTGATTAAATTGGAAATAATAAGTAATGGACTGAGAGTTATAGTATACCTAAAATAACATTTATTCGAGTCATACAATTTATTCTAAAACACAAAAAGCAGTGCGGAGTGTGGTTGTAAACTGGCAGTTAAGTTCATTGCTTACAGTCAAAGTAATATTGTGGCAAAATCCAAGCCGTCTGACACCCTGATAAGGACATTCAAGCGACCACAGGCGACAGAGAAACAGTGAAAAGTGAACAGAGTACCTTTCTTTGAAATGTGGACTTCACAAGCCTTGGCGACTTGGTGAGTTCTTCCTGCTATAAATCCGGCTTAAAAATTGATGGCAATAATGGTAATTTTCAAAAAACAATTCTGAAACTTAATTTCTTTCTGAGCTCAAAAATATAATAGATACTTAAAAAAGATCACCTGTGATATTTTTCACGATAATATAATCTTTATGGAGGTTTTTACCTTGTAGCCAAATAAAGGTGAAGAACATTATATAGCATAATAATTTTCTTTATATTACACAAACTATTTACGATTTAATTATTCCAGAGAGATGGGTTCACACAAATGCATATCGAGTAGGAACTCAATTCAACATAAGAGTATAGTCAGGTATCTAAAACAGAGAATAGATCTTAAGGTGGCGAGACTAAATAAATAGGGAGACCAAATACCAGGCATACCTCTGCATCATCTCATATTTGATTATCAGAGGTGGTTCGATTCTCTTCTTATCCTTAACTTGAGAGGTTAATGAAAAATTCAAACATTTTTCATTATTACAGAAATTATGTAGATATAGTTGTTTTAACCTAATGGTAAATAATTTTATTTACAATTCGGTTTATTTACAGGTAGTGACAATTTTTCCACTGTAGAAAAAAGCTAATACAAATATTTCAGACACCCAGAGTTCGTGCACGCATCGGCGATAGGCAGAAGCAATTTGTTATTTCTTCGACATTTCAAAAGATTGAAACACTTAATATTTTTAGTTGAGGTTAAAGATAAAATTATTGTGTAATAGGGTCGATGCGGTGAAAAGAATTTTGTCTTCCTATCCAGATGGCTCATGTTCGATTCCCTGCAGTGGATAAGATTTTTCATTTGAATCCCTCCCTAGGTAACATACAAAGAGCACTTCAAGAGCAGCTATCGATCCGAAGAATGAGAAAAGAACGGCAACCCCTAGGTAAAATTCACTGAGAGCAGACTATCATCAGCGGTGGGTTTTTTTCCAACTATTTTCTATTTACACTACTATCTGACCCACCAGTCCGTATTGGGGCTAATTACCTCAGATGTCGGTTGCCTCCCATTATAACTACCTTCTAAAATAATACACTTGAAATATTTTAATTACTGAAGTTAAATCTACCGGTTAAGGTAAGTTTAAATGGAAGTGAGTGAAAATCCCTTGGATTTTTACCTACGGTGAGCCCTATCAACCTACACAATTTCTTTCTTTATCTCAGCATACGTCCTAGCCATCTTCATCCCGTCCATCAAACGTATTCTCCTCCTTCCCCTTCCCCGCTTACCCAACATCCTCCCTTCTATCAAGGTCTCAAGCAACCCATCGCACCATATTGCCTCTTCCAACTACCTGTTCTGCCTCTTCCTAATCTCATCCAGAAATTTCTTTCCTCACCCACCATACGAAGCACTTTCTCGTTTGTCTTCCATTCCGTCCACCGCATCTTCTCTATCCTTCTCCGCACCCACATCTCGAATACCTGAAGCCTACTCTCGTCATTCTAAAACAAATTGCTCGTATCTCTTTTGCTCTGCACATGTCATTGTCTATGCTTCAATGCCGCATGCTCTTAATATCTGTTTCAATAAAGTGCTTCCTTACTTAAAGGCTTGTGTTACGAGCAGTCGGAAAACTCCTCTCCTGGTAGAGTACCTTCTATGCTTGGGCTATTATTCTTACAATATCTTCCTTGCTTCTTCCAAAGGAGGTGATCCTGCTTCCCAGAAGCACAATCCTTGGCCACTAGAGCAAGTTTTTGCTGCCCAAGTTTAGCAGTGATTTTGTCATCTTGATTTCTTCCACAAACCATAAATTTTGTTTTCTTAGCATTAATCTTCGAATTATATTTCTTCATAGTTTTTTTCCATACAGATCTTCCTTCTTCTCTAGCAGAATTGCCATGTCATTAGAAAAAATCTATCAACAAAAATATAAGCACATTGATAAAAGGAAATGAATCAACGGAAGTGCAACAGAGAGAGAGCCGATAAGGTTGGCTACATACAATTTACCTGAGCAGCTTCCTTTACCCGTAATGGCAACAAAAAGATTTCTTTTGTGCCAAGGAATAGATAAAAGCAGGGTCACGTCCGGCAATTTTCCCTCCCATTCTAGCAGAAATAAAACCGGCAAGGGAAGAGGATATTAGTTCGGAAGGTAAAGGTAACATTCCGGTGGATCCTTTCGAAGGTGGGAGGTGGAGAGAGAGAGGAAGGTGAGGGCCGAGGACGGCTGGAAGAGGTCGGCTGGGAGGAAACCAGTCGGGAAGATGTATTGAGGGCGAGCAGGGAATGGAGCAAAGGGCAGGAGGAACCCGTCTTATTTTAAGTAGCAAAGTTAGGCCACCGCGAACTCCCCTCTTCTGCTTCCGAAATGGGAGGAACGACCGTGAAAAGGGGGGCACGAGGGAAGCCACTATGAGCGAAAGGGATAGCGAGAGCGAGAGCGGGGCGAGACGAGGTATGAATCCTATTGGCTGCTCTGGCGAAACGTCATAACAAGCATAGTCAAATGGGTCGAGAGAGAGAGGAAGATAATAGGGAGAGGAGAAACATGGAAGAGAAGAGAGCTCTCCCCACCAGGCAAATGGAATTACGGTGTATTCCTCGAAATACTACGCCGCTAACACGCACACCGCCGTTATAAAACATGCTCCACAGGTAACACAAAGCCCTCTTCCTCCATTTACTCACGTGCCCAAAGCGCTAAATTGCTGTTTGATCTTCGGGAATTCTTCGAAAATCGCCCACGCGAAGGTTGCGGTCAGCATTAACTTATCTCTATGGCAAACCGATCTTCGTTTGCGCCGGATGTATGAACAAAAAAACGGTTCAAAAGTAAGGATGTCGACTAAATAATGAATGAAATATTGACAAGAGCCGTAAATTTCACTTAGTTCTGTCTCCACAGATACACTGGTCACAACATGATTTTCGATAATTATTGAATGGCTCATTGCATTGCTAACTTATTTCTGCGAATCGCTCTTTTCTGCAAATTAATGTAAATATTCAAGCATTTTAATGAAAATAGCATATAAATTTTTTTAAAATAAAGGATAAAAAACAAATGCTTGAATAAAATTTGAAAGCTCAAATATAAATTTCCCAATTTAATCTAAAGTCAATAGCATTAATGACTATAAACATATTAGGTAATTCTTATGGAGCTATTTCGTGTCCTTTCACATATTCTGATGTATTTTAAACAACTAAGTAAATACTAAAATATTAAATTGGATTGTTGTTATCACCCAAAGTAAAAAAATTAAAATTTTAAAAGCATCAATAATATTCGCTCACATTTCATCCGGGAAATATGAAAATTCGTTTTCTTAAATAGCGACATCGCGGAGGGCGGGGCAGATTTTATTATCAATAGATTAGGAAGGAACTGGTATTTTCTATGAAACCTAAGTTCATAAAAGGCATCCGTCTATTGAACTACCATTCATTTATGCAGGCCAATATTTCTAGCAATTAACAAACAAGGTGAATTCAATCTGTTTCTAAGCTGCGACACACTGTCAAATTACATTTTATGGTGCACTAAAAGAATAAAGCATCGCATGAGAGACTCCTTTCCATAAACGTTAACCGCTAGAAACATATAGGTAGGGAATGATGCCTCTCGCAAAGCCTTATCCTCTGCAACACGTTTTCTTCAGCACCGTGGAAATAATGAGTTAAATCTAAATGCACAAAATTATATTCTTCTCGGCTCACATTTTGAGAGTCCCTTCATTATGTTCACTACACAGTTGTTTGACTTGCGGTGTTCGCAATTCAAATGCGTGCTTTTCAACACCTAGCGCTTTGAAACTCCTCTTTCTCTCTCCCGGCTTCAAGAACTTTCATCCCTGTCCCTCTAAATTTTTACCACTCGTCTCGCATTCTTCTCGGGCTTAAAACCCTTTTTCACACTTGAATCACTTCTCTCATTCTTTTGAGACCCTTAAAAGAAAGCTTGAAAGTTCTGCGAATTTTATTCATCCCTCCCCACATTTTTGAGGTCTCAAAAAAATGTAGTGTCGTTTGTTAAGTACATCCTTTACTCTCGAAACTTTACTGAATACTACACTCTTTCCCCCGTCAGCTCTGCATTAATGCCTCTTTCTCTTCTCACACACTTCTCCATTTACAGAAATTTCCTCTATACATAATTATCGGGATTAAGGACTCAAATAATGTCTCGAAACCTTCGCATATCTCATAAGAACGCTATCGAAGAAGATACATTTACATTATACCCTGCAAGCGACATCAAGGGTGTGTGGCAGGGGGTGAGTTATCACCAACATGCATTACACTAAACCCTACTAAAGTTAATGTAACTACGACTATTGATACATTAGCAAAAACTTTCTAATAGTTTTCTGGAGGTGAAATTTCACAAAAATGCACGACACTCTAGGAAGGCTACCAATTTTAGAGAAACTATTTTTATTAATGTTTTTACAGCTACATAAATGCATTGGAAACATGCAATACGGGATGTTATTACTACCTATCAGATAGGAATACAAACGTTAGATAGCCAAGCAGCTAATTAGCTACTCTACCTATCGAAAAACCTAGTAGTCTCATTTGCAGCTGTTATGGTCTGTTACCTATCGCGGGAAAAATTACATTTTAAACCTCCCCGTTCTGAAGTCTATTTCCAAATATTTATTCTCATGATCTAATCATTAGTAGCATGTCCGGTTTTGTATGATTATATTGATGTCGTGAGAAAATAAATTGGTTTGGAGCTTACATCAAAGATTAAGTCTACATTTGTATCGACGATTTGAAAGCGATTCCCATTATATTTGTTACAGAAGGCTATCAACACCAATGAAATTATCATAACGACCATTTACGAATCTGACCGATACCTTGAATGACTTACCTCGTAAAACATCATATACCTATAGAACTCCATCGACGGCATGAACCCTGTGGGTCGAATACTTTTCTTAAGGAAGAGAACGGGAGAATATGGGAAACGGAAAGGGGAATTTGAATATAATTAAGAGGATGAAATAGAAAACATCATTTTAAATCAGTAATCGATTACTCTTGTTACGTTTACTATTATTCCTGACTATTACCAAATAATATTGCATAGGAGCTTAGGCGTCGAGAAAGCCTAGGGAGAATGGCGAGGCACTCATTACGAGAACTATGACTGCAGAGGTGTATCCAGAAAATGACTTCCGGAGATATATTTGCAAAGGGTCAATCGACATTGCGATTAATCCGATCCCGATTGTTGGAGAACCACCTTCGTAAATTGAAGGTCAGATAAACTATGCATTCCCCGGAAACGTCAACGATTAATGAAATCTGTCAGGTAACCCTGGATTTCCTTGAGATCTGCCACATATCGTAATCTAAATAAATTCAATTTAATATGCAAATCTACTGCCCAAAACTTTTGGTCAACAGAACAAAATATTTTTACCTCCTCAGTATAGCATATAAGCCCATGCCCGCATTCCTTTCCGCAACCGCCTTTCATTCATTTATTCCATGTTTTCCTGTCTGATTCCTCAATATCCTGGTATCAACGACTCTTCATTCATTCACTTTTTCGTTTACTATATTCTCTCTAATCAGTCTACCTTCTTTCAGCCATATTCAACATTAATGTTTTCCTGCATATTCAAATAATTTCTATCATTATTCACCATACTTTCAATTTCAAAGCCGAAACAAAACGCCACGTCCCTCGATCATGATATTTGTTTTCTTTAAAACCTCTACCAATCAAGTTCGTTACCCCATTAACCATTGTTCACTCGAACTAAAATTTCACCAAAACTTACTTTCATCAATTCTAACCCCTAGTTATATCTTAATCATTTCAAACAAATGATTCTGCACTAGCCAGAAATACGCAATCCCAATGATTAATCGAGCAAAATATTTACATTTCTCCTCAGCCACTGCACAAACGAAACCGCAGTTGGAATGCGAGTAAATGGGTTTTATATAAACCGATTCCCAATATTTATCGGATTCCAATTGCATTTTGGCCGGCCTACTTACTACTCAAAATGTCACAAATGTGCACATTCGCGACGTAGGCCTTTTTTGTATACGATTCTCAGGGACGTAAATTTTCATGAAAAATGAAAATTAATTTTTCAGTATTTTCAATGATCGAAGTTTTCCCTAACCAGAGCATTATTAAAAATTCTTTCGGTGAGTGGAAAGCATTTGTAAACGATTGAATGATAATCTTTTAAACAATGCCCCTATTATGCATACCACACATCAATTTTGACAGTAACTTTTGTGAGAATAATTTTTCTTTTTCATGATTTTCAAGACCAGTGATGCGTAGATGTGGATGGATATTTTTGGATGATCTCAACTCATCTTTCTAGAAGTAATAAAAGAAACAGCAAAATAAACTTTGAACGAATTTATCATTATTTTCTCCTGTGGTATATGCAACCACGCCAGCACAATTTCAAATGCCGAACTTTGGAATCTGATTCGCAAAAGACGTCTCTTCCTTGAGCTTCAAACTGAAAATATCCTCCCACTTGACCTCTTCTGTATATGAAGGCTCTCAGGATTAATAAGTGTTCTCACCTGCTTTCCAAGCCAAGTGTTTCTTGAGCATACCGGCATTGCGTGGCATCCGCGATGCCGTGACAGCAATACCGTTGCTTATGTTACTTCGCCGCAACTCGTGCCCATTATATTTTTCCATAGTATGTTATTTTTGGGAGTTTGGCATTATGTCACCAGCAGCTATCATGGCCTATCAGCATTCACGTCCATAGAAAATTTCCTGAAAGTCTTTCTCACATTTTCAAATCCTAGGCCGTAAGTAGGTACACAAGGACAATCTGCAGCGGGCCCTCGTCGGTCTTCCCCATCGTGCACTCAATACAGGGTATTGACACTGGAGCTAATCACCGGTCATCTAGGCCCTTTGTTACAAACCCTGGGATACTCTCAGTGGCCAACTGAGTGCCGGGATGGTGGCACCCTTATATTTTGGGGAAATAATAGCTGAACTTCCCGTTTGTCGGGTATCCAGACCAAGGTGAAGACGACCCGGATCTCGGGGTCGGAAAACCACCTGGGAACAATGGAGACCTTAGAAAATTACCCCTGCCACGCTGAGGATTCCGGCCACGAAGGCATAGGGATGGGAAGACAGGTGATACTCTCAGTGTGAGGATCTGGAGATCCCAAGTCGTATATTACGGGAGGGAGGACCTGGCAGCCAGGGAAACTACCAAAAGAGAGGATGGGATGTGCAGTTCGGTCGCGTGTGCAGTCAACTGTGTCTGTGATACTCCGGCAAAGGGTCGGGAGTGTGGGAAGTGAGGGAATCCCCATGCATATAAGAACACTGCTTCGGACAAAAAAAAACGTGAAAAAGTCGGAGAACTTGAGAGAACATTGAACTTCCAATAATCTTCATAGGAGAGCGAAAATACCCTATGCGGTACCAAGGCGTGACTTTGACATTCAAACCCGAACCTGAGTTGAACCCGTTAACCCTAAAACGATAGAAATTATGTGGGTGTTTGCTGGGAAGAGGTGAGGGAGTATAGTGGAGAAAGTGACCTTTCAAGTTTCCAGCTAAGGAGCACACTTTTGATAACTCTTTCCTTCTCCTCATCTTTTGCAGCTGCTATTCAGAGAAATTCTGTACATAAATTTTGCTAATGCTCGTGGGAATGAAATAGTTTTCTGAGCGTAAGTAAACACGTATGAAAGTTTTAAGTAGTTGCTGAATCCTAGGAGAATTGTTAACTTTGGGAACATTTCCTCGTCGATATACGTTATTACATGGAGATATTGATTCTGAGGGTTCCACGTGGAATCTCACCCTTCGGCACAACTATTTAAAACTTTATTGAATCCAGCGAAATAAGAACAGAATATTTTCCCCACAGACCATTAAATCGTTCTCACGATGGAATGGAATGGAACAATTTTCGAGTGGTCAGAGTAGCAACTGTAGGAAAGAAAAATAACAGCAGGGCGGCTGAATCATCTCGCTGACTGGCGTGTCAATTATTAAAAACCCTGAAATCTGAAAACGAACACTTAAAAAGGTAGTGCATGTGGTGAACAAAATGGTGCATGAATAATACGACGTGAAGTGCTGCAGAAATGCACTTCGAAGAAAAAAGCATACGCATCCAATGAATAATTACGATACTCACTTTGGAGAAAGCAAGGATTTACTCAACCACGATGTTTGGTATGCATTCGGCGAGGAGAGTTAGTCAACCTGTGACGTCAAAAAAGGTACGGCTAGGTAAAGGCTTAGTCTAAGATCCTTCAGACCTCAAGGATAGCATTAGCCTCACTACCCTTAAAATCCTTAATACCTGAAAATGGCCTCTGCACGAAAAATGGAGCAAAGAGAGTTTACAGTGAAAGCAAACCAATCACGAAATCTAAAATTGTCGGCCGTAATTATGTCCGACGTGATACCATCGTATGGCCTGGAATAATGCCTTATTTATAGTGCGGTAATCTGAAGGCGAAGTATCAAATTCGGCGAAAATTCGTCAGATCGTTTGTATGTATAAGGTTATAATTACAAAAATGAGGAAAAATTAATGTGGAATTCAGTGATAGCATAACATAATCAATTGCTGCTACACAAGTAGTTTTTGCCCACATGAATTTGGATCTGTAGATTCTGTTTTAGATTTAAAATATAAGAGATCATTGAATGGTGCTATAGAAATTGTTATGAATGCATCATATGTTATTAATTACTTTTCAGTCAATTATCTGGCGCCTTTCATAAAATTGTACCGTAAAACCCCACAATATCCAAATTAGAGGATAGATTTCGATAAAGTGAACATGAGGGGAGGGCAATATATAGGGAGGTTTGTTTTAGCGTTTCTAAGAACGTAGCAATCTGACTCAAGAGGGTTAAAAGAGCTATGCAAAATCATTTAGGAAAGACATGAGTCAAAAATACCATTCCAACCCCACATAGAGTTGATATCGTGTAACATGATACTTATTCCATCAAGTAAATTATGAGTATTGAATAATGGATGTTTACTTTATATTAGGCCTTGGATGAACCCTTTCAAAATTATCCGACTTCCCATCCTGCTTTCAGCACAGCCACACGAACAATAGTGTATTACAGTACTGCATAAAATTCTCTGTTTTTTTTATTTTTTACTCTATTTGTCACCAAATAAAATAAATATTTAGACACTAATTACATTTCAGATGAGGAAATAGTAGTGGTATCAGATTCTATGCTAGAAAATCAATAATATGATGGATCTCTATAATTACCTTGCTTCAAAAATATTGCTTATTCCTCTGCCACATGTGTCTCGTAAAATGAATACATGATAAATATTCCGGCAATAACACGCGGAAGTAAAATCATGCAGCAAAAGAAATATTCGCAAGTTTCCACGGATGAAAACTCTTTTCACGACCTATTCATGATCATCTGCTAAAGGTTTATCACGGCGAGAGTCAGATCACCGTAAGACAATCTAACATATAGAAACCCAAGGTCGTGTTAAAATATTTTTTTTATGCGGAAAATTATAAACCATTACTTCTCAGCTTCTCTTCAAAACCTACGTTTTTCAGTTACGATTTCATTATCGATTCCATTATCGGCTATAAAATAACTCTTGTCCTCAAACCAGTACTTAGATTGTAATTAAACAACTCTATTAATCAACATTCCACACGACGCAAACTGACGTGAAAATGTACGCTAAAGCGGGTGGCTTAAGGCAATATTTTCCCGTAATACATTTCAAAAAATCATTTTAAAACATAATTTCAGAAACTGTGCTCGCTCGGGACTAAAACTTTTCGTGAACACTCGCTTCATAAACAGTGTTTTTCTAACCTGAACTGGTTCTATTTCCATAAACATCTTCTAAACAAATTGAATACCTATACATAAGGAGTTAAGTGTTCGGGAAATGTTTTCTTGAAGGACAGGCGTAAGATGGCTGTACTGCTTATGCTTCACAAATTAGCGTTGATAGAAACAGCCCTTACACGACAATCCCTTTCTAACTCTCCGGAAACTTCACCTCGCCGCATCACTAAATCCTGAGCGATCTCTCCGTTCGGATCCGACACGTCCTTCGATTTCTCTTCGAGAGCAACCTCTCCCACTTCACACAAACCGAACCTTTAATCCCTTGCTCTCCTCTCACAAGTATCGGAGCGTTCTCCCTCCACCTCCTCATCTCCTTCTCCTCCAGTAAGGGATACAGGTGGAGGCCACAACAAGTCCCATCCAACCCGATCCTTCAGTACCCATTTCCTCCTCCCAGGGAGAGGAATTCAGATACATAGGAATTGGAGGCATTTTTTTCGGTGTCGCATTGCCTGACTTTCCCTATTCACCACCATCAAGGTATTGTTCACCAGAGACGAGAAATCGGCCGGTTGCACACCCAGAAAGTACCGTGAATGCAAATAATACACCTGATAATACCTTGCGTCTCGCTCCATTGCATTTTTACCCCGCCTTACTTACTTTCTGACTTGAATAAAGTATCTACTTTCAACGAAATTTTTATTCTGTTCCCTTCCCTTTCACAAAACTTAAGCTTCTACTCACGGTTTACCGCAATACATAACTACGTAAACTCCCATTTTCACCGCTAAAATTGCAATTGAATTTATATTTTTTTAATAATGCAATACTCCAGAGAAGCGATATCCGCTGAATATCGGTTTACGGAGGAGGAAATGATAAGGTATTCCTAAAAGTACGTTTCACTAATCCGATGATAACACGAAGCAAGAAGAAGAATTTTTTTAACTCTGCTCGCTAAAATATCTTCTGGTTTCCGTTTTTTGCAGTGATGAAAAAACTACCCAAGAATTACAAGAAGCCTGTCGAAGATTTCCATATGATAGTGAGTAGGCGTCACTATGAGGCCCATCCATTAACAAAACCACTCGTCAACGGTTTTAATATATCGACTTCTTGGGGATTCGACCCAAAAACAAAATAGGAAAACATTTTGAGAATTGGGCTCAATTATTTCTCTCTGGAGTACTATCAAAATAGCGCAAAATCCAATAGTAATTCTTTTAAAATGGCACCCAAAGCGTAATCTGAGAGCAGAGCGATGGTAATAATTCTCCCAATCCTGGAATATCGGTAATATTTTGGAGTCGGCATGTTAGGCGTCCTCCAGGTATGTATCTCCCGAATATGGAATTTAGAAATGGTCGATATTCCCCTCCCCATAGGACATTCCCAACTCTCTAAACCGTCCCTCCCGCTCCTCTACTGGCTCCACCTCACTCTCCTCTAACTCCTCTCCAGAGAGAGACATAAGTCACTCACACAAGCACACAACAGCATCCCCATCATCTGGATCTGCGAGCCACTCCATCCGCCGTCCTGTCCCTGAGCCGTTCTCCATCTCTGCTCCTCTTCTTCCTCCGCGATCCCACTTCACTAGGATTTCCCTCCCACCGTGGTCTTAACTACCCACGCCGATTCGGGCAGGCAGCAAAACTCGTCGCTTTTCCTCTCCGACAAGAGGCAGCCTTCCTCCACCAATCCTCGACGATACGTACCTAACATCCTCCTCCTTCCCTGATTCCCTCTTTCCACTCCTATCGCATTCTCCAGCTCAATCCCCACTCCTTCCCTTTCCCAGACCTGCACCTGCACCGAATCTGCCTATTCCCTCAAACCCGGTGTTTTACGGCCGGTGGGGAGCTGCCGCAAGATATCCGAAAGGCTACCTTAACTGCCGCCTGGGTAGTGCGGTACGCTCATTGTTGGCCACAATTCACTGCTCCTGCGGAAAAGCTGCGGCTAGCACGGAGCAGACGAATTCCTCTCCTTCATCATGGTCTCTAAACTGCAGGCCCAGGAAACCGGTTTAATCAACTTTGAACTGGACAAGTCATGAATTCTATAGGCACACAGCACCTCTTATCACATGAGTTCCAGCTGGACATGGCATGAATTCTAGAGCTATAAAGTACTTCGGATAACTCAAGTATTAAATGGACAAGGCATGAGCTCTCTTACTATATTTTAGTACCTTGGATCACGCAAATTTCAGTTGGAAAAGCCATGGATTCTACAGCGACAAAATACTTCCTATCACAAGAGGAGAATATTCTTTTACTCCCAAACAATGTCTCTAGAATGGGCAAAGGGACTAAATGAATTCGTGTTCTACATGTGCATACTACTCAGTTAGCCGCTTCATGGGCGTATGGTGGAGGGTGCTAGGACACCAGTCACAAAGAAGGGAGAAATAGGGGAAAGTAATTGGGAGAGGGAAAGGACGAAAAGTGAGTTGTGTCTAGATGGAAATGTCTCACTCTGCTTCATGGGCGTATGGTGGAGGGTGCTAGGACACCAGTCACAAAGAAGGGAGAAATAGGGGAAAGTAATTGGGAGAGGGAAAGGACGAAAAGTGAGTTGTGTCTAGATGGAAATGTCCCACTCTGCTTTATTTTAGTCTTTAATAGTGGTTGGGAAGAAGGGATTTATACACCCATCAGTACAGTGGTGCATCACTCCAATATTTTTGCTTCTACCAGTTACCTCTTTTGCTGCGAAGTACGGACATATCTGCAAGAATATTATTATCAGCTGCCTTAAAAGAGAGACTTCAGCCCACAAGCTTAATGAAAACAATATTTAAAAATTCCCAATACCTTATATATCACTTTTATCCTCATCATGTTGGTAAATATAATGTAAAATATACTATTCAGCGACAACGTTTTAAATAGTACTTACGGCATCAAACAACACAAACTGCTGCCATGTAGTCCATTTACAGTGAAAATCCCAGTTATCTCATCTTTTCGGAAATTTGACGCGTACGGGGAGAGACCTACCATCAGTTTACGGAGTGCATTGGTTGAAGAGAAACTAGAAGATAACTGAGAATAACAATATAGCTGTGATAGCATGGATTTACTAGAGTTGACATTGCCTTAAAGAAGTTACATATTTACATAATCAATAAAAAATTTCTTTTTCCTGGTTTTTGAAGTACGTCCAACGAAAGATCTACATAAATACTAATACTTTGCATTTTAAATAAATAGCGGCTAGGGACACCAGAAAATGCTTAAAATTCAGCTAGCGAAATTAGGTAAGATTAGCAAACTATTTTTAAACGGAAAAAATGAACTGTTGGAATTCTTCACATCTTTTGTCTCTTGTAATAGAGATTGGTGAAACAGTAATCCAGTTTCGTATGTAGTATTTTTTTCACCAATTATCTGAGTTTCACCAATTATCTGGCGTAGGAATCAGACCGAAGTTTTTTAGTAAGCATATCTACGATTGAGGGCGAATATCATACGCTATCTTGCACGGAAATAAAAACAAACAATGAAGCGTTATATTTAAGGCAGTCAAACTTCGATAAAACGACGATAACATCTTCCGTAATGCGAGCAGATTCGTCCACTTTTGATTTACAGCCGTTTCAATGACCCGTACAACAATGTATCTAGATCCTAAAGGAATGCTTTTCGTCTTTTTAGCCATTTAATTCGTGACAAAAAAGAGAGAAAAATTTGAAAATGGACTTTATAAAATAAATTGAATGGACATTCTCGGATGGCAGAATTTTGCAAAACTTTGAGATGTGGATTAGTGACAAGGAACAAATCAAGACCAAAATAAGGCGAAAAAAGTGCCGCAAATTACTAGAGAAGAAATGAAGTTGCATGGAAAAGAGAAGAATTCAGATAACATGCATGGTGAAAGTAATTAGAGGCTATGAATTGTTGAAGTTAGTGATAGAAGGGAGTAATTTTTAAGTTAATGTGGAGTAGAGGGGAAAAGCAGAGCATTTCCGATAAATTAAAGGAAGGAAAAACGCTTAATAATAAAACTAAAAGGGCAGAGACATTAAATAAGAAAAGCAGAGAAAAATAGTCAATTGAAACCTAAATTTTATTAACAGAGTTCAAAAAATAAAAATTAATTTATTCAAAATTGATGAAAACAACTTTGGCCATCAAAAAGAAGTTCGAGGAACCACTGCACATCTCCGTCCTATCTGGCTCACGGTAGCATCCCACGGAAATCGCACCTGTTCTCGGAGGGTCTTGATGAATTCTCCGTTGGAAGAACAATGGCTGCCCCGCGGAAGGCAGATAACAGCAGGCATCAAAGACGTAGTCATTAGCAACGCGAACAACAACCGTTTCCGTAACTCTCCCATTAGGTCATTCCGCGATGCTAAATTCAATTAGGAATCGATCATCCTGGGTGCATTACCTCGGTAGAACACAGAAACTACGGAGATGCGCATACCCAACTGAGTCAACACCATTCGCACAACCCAACGGATGTTTTTACTACGTCAGAAAAGTAATAGCATAGTTAAATATGGGAAGGTTGAGCTCTATGGCAACTAATGTAGAAAATCATCGAAAAACACTCCAATAGCCGTAAAACGTTCTACACCACTCGTCAGAATAGACAGACGCCAGAAACTAAAATTATCATAGCACCAACTAAATAGCATAAAACTACCTAAAATAGCATAGTACTAACTCCACAGACCAGTAAAATTCACATTTCAACGAAAAGGGCCAAGGTTTCCCGATGCCATGGGTAAACTTTTATTATAATCACAGTAATTAATTATACTCACATTTTCACTTACTTCGAAGCACTACTTTTACCTCGCACGAATCAATAAGTAAATATTTTGATTGTTTCCACTTTTCATGAATTCTTATCATAGCCTCTGCCAATGTGAGATTGATAGAAGGTTCTCGAAAAAATTCTCAACAGCGCAGCTTTGAATCGTAGTACATTAATTGCTTAATGCTCCTTTTATAGATTTTAGGATCCATCAACAGCAAGAACAAGCAATAGACCTTAATAAACAGGAGTAGAAGCCAGGCGTACCACCAATTACCAATTGCTTAATAAATGATATCATAACCAACTGAATGTGAGGATGTGTTTTGAGGAATTCAGTCGTGGTCAGTGGCTGGTAACTTAAAGAGGCCGCGGATTCTGATCGCGCCTTAAATTTTATATAGCGCCGGCGCCGCGCCGGTTTAAATCCTCCTTTTTTTTAATTAATGCCTCATGTAGGTTAGTAGTTAAGAATTTTCCTAGCAGTGGAGGTACCTAAAACCGGATGGTTTTCCGAAGCAATACCAGGATTGGATCCCAATACATTCAGGTATTTAATTTCGTTCATTAAACTGGGCTCCCATGCTTTCGAATGAAAAGTGTTCGTGAAAATTTTCCGTAAGGAAATTGGCTTAGTGAAACTGACTTTCGAACATGGCTCGGAGTGAACCTGTTAGCTACGAGTGTTTGGCATTACATCCTCTCGGAAATTAACTGTCTCAGAAGTCGTGTAGTGTGATTCCATCTTCTTAGGCATCACAGACAATTCTTCTTAGGCAATTCCAATGATGGTCATGCAAACTGTTATTGAATCCAGTACATATGTAAGTGCAACCAAGGTAGGGAGGGAGGGTTAATACTAACGGCCGAGGAGTGAGCCTAGTATACAAAACTGTATAACTTCTGTTAAGTCCACCCATGGCGTGAATTTGAATCATGATATCGTGGATTTCAATCCGAAATAATGAGGACCTCTAACTCGGCGGAAAATGAACCGGAAGACTCTGCGTGAACTTTCACCTGGGAGAGGCAATCGTGTTTTCCGCCGCCGCTGCGCACGGCTCATATTGGTGCAAAGACACTCTACCGTACTGTACCCACCCCACGCTTTCTTCCGCTGCCAGCGCAACAATATCCATTCTAACCCGTCCCCCTCCCCCCAGCCCTTAGGACCACTGCAAAGGCCGAGAAACAACCCCCGCCCCACAATCCACCTTGCTTATCCCCCCACGAACATCCTATCGCCCACCCCCTCACTACCTTTACCCAACCCGACCTCACCTCCCCGGCACCGAGACTTCAGAAACCTCTTCTGACGTCACCAGCGGCAGATCGTTACGTCAGGAGGGAGCTCAGCATGAGTCCCAACCCTCCTTTCTCCTTCTCGCCTCCTCTCCCCACCCCCCTCCATCCTTGTGGGCCCCTCACGCGCACCGAAATTCTCCCACTTTCCATTCTGATGACGGTGGGGAGACGGGACTCAGTAGTGAGGAGTCGGTGCGGTTGGTGCTTGCCCCACCTCCCCCTCCCCAAGGGTCACCATCCTTCCTTCCCCACCCTGACTCCTCATCTGGTGAAACACTGCCCCATTCCACATGAGCCCATTCAAGGCAGGTAAAATGGGGTAATGATGCTAGCTCGTGTAGTATTTCCGGACGCTATGGCAAAAATTACCGCCAGCAGCGTTCTTTACCGGACCAGGAATATTTACCCTACCATTCCGTTAGAGTGAACCAGTAGCGGAGTGAATAATAATATAACCTCATAAAAACAAAGTTTTCATGATACTCCTTTTATTTTCATATGCATTACGTCACGTTTTAATGTATCATATTCTCAGTGCATTTTATTATATTTTTTTTCATTGTTTCATGGTATCTTTTCCATTAAATATTGTATTATCACATTGCTAATAAATTTAATTTGTGAAAGGAAATCATTCTATCTTCACTGATATGTCAAATTATTCAGACATTCGACAACCATTAGGAACATTAATAATTCGATATGACATTTATATTCATTGTTGAACAATCAATAGCGATAATCACAGTTGTTGGCTCACCACAGTCCATCTCCCACAACGCCCAAGGTCTAAGTGCTAGCTTTGATTGCCGTCATTAATGAATAATTAGCGAGTAAAATATTGCAAAAAAAGTGTAGAGGGTAATGCGATAATGAAAACAAAATTTCCAAAGATGTAAGTGAAAACAGCTATGCAAAAAATAAGAAAAATAATTTCCCCAGCAGGGAATCGAACACCACACCTTCCGCTCTAATGGGTTTGTACTTACACAGACAAGCAGACATACAGTGTAAGCTAATATAAAGGGAGTAAAAAAATACTATTGAGTAGCATTGAAATATTATGGAAAAAAATTAGTACATTTTGGTACACTAGCATAAAAATTACTACCACCAAGCATTCCTTCAAAAAAAATCCTTCCAGCCTCCAGGAATGAACCAGTATCAACAAACAAAAGAAAATGTGTTGGATTATTTAAAGCCATCAACCAATAATAGCACATTGGAGGTCAATTAGCCTAGCGGTCAATAAAACCAGTACGACAGAGTTCATTCAAAAGTTAGGGCGCCACACTTGCCTCTCTTTTTGCGTGTTCTAGTATTGATTTGATTCAATGTACACATAATTTATGCCATTTTATACTTCCTAACTACTCAATTAGTCAACAGTAGCGCTAATTTGCACACCAATCTGCTTATTTATCTCCCATTCTACTTTAACTTCCACCTCCTTCCCTTTCATGATGGCGTGGTAGACGGGAGTGGGGAGTGTTGGACTACCGACCAGAGGTACCGGCTTCAATTCCTAGGAAATCGTCGATAACATCTTCAGTTAAACCCAAGCCAAGTGAAATTCTGGGTGAAAGACTATTGCTTCAGGGTACCAGATCAGCGTGTGAAAATTTCTGAATCAGCGTAACCCTACCACACCCCCCTGCATATTGTTACTGATCCTGATCCTCAATCCAAAAGTATTCCAAATTATTAAACACTGTAAAAATATACCACCATTTAATGTAAGAAGTATGTATGTACCCTGCATTATAAATATTATAATCAAAGTTTTAATTCAAATATTATGCCCGTAACACATGGTAGGTACTTGTTCTTATTCATGATCCTGTGGGATCCACGATCATTGAACTCGTACAAGCGCGGAGTATTATCAGGTCCTGAAAATGACAACTGAAGATCGCATTGCGTTAAGTAAAAAAAAGATTGGTCGATAGTTACTTGGTCCTGGAGCAAGCACTAAATTAGGACCGTGCCAACAATTCTGCTACATAAAAGGCTACGCGAACTTACGTATGATTCAGTTCCTATGCGTAGTGATTCAGATGTGCGCCAATAGATGGCAAGCGAGCACCCTATACGTTTACAGGCCCTCTATTACTAATTATCCTAAAGCCGTGTTTACACGATGCATTTACCCGCGCGGGTAGATGCGTGAACACAATCACCATCAAAATTTCACCGTGTAAACAATCCAATTGCGCAAATGCGTGAATGCGTGGACATAAAATAGCCCCTGTTCTAATTTGGTGAATGTGTTCACGCATCTGTCCAGCCACGTACTTGCACGGGTAAATGCATCGTGTAAACACGGCTTATTAGAGGGGGGCCTCTTCTATACGTTCTCCACTGACTGACACATGGCACGGGCGTATGCATTTTTCAAAATATATGAATCTTTTTCAAAAAAATATATTAGAAACAGGTAAAATCCACACATTAATTTTTATTGAATTATTTTCCATATTCATGACTTTTTGGCTCTTCTGCAAATATTTAAGCCTGTTCCAGCAGGCTTTTCACCTAGTGAAGCCATGAATCCTGAAAAGTATATCAGTGATTATACGTGGCAGCATGATATTTTTGTATCACGCGACACTCGCACTATACTATCATGCCATCAATCTGGCTAGTCTTCTGCAATTTGTACAGGCCTAAGAACCGCATGATACAGGCTCTAATTTTCTGCAGCCTTCCACTCTTCCTCATCCCAAGCCTGTTCTTCAAACCAGGGAAATTCTCCACTCAAGCAACTCTCTTTATTAGGCCCACGAGTTCCACATTCAACATTGAAGACTAAAATATCTATCCCTGCATCCCCCTTGCTCCAAGCTTGGATCAGTCCGCGCACATCCCTCCTTCCCATCACCCCCTCGCCCTGTAGCTCAGTTTCCCCGAACCGACACCCCATCGGTCCTCCTACTTCTATTCCCATAATCCTCCCCACCTGTTCCCACACCTCTTCCCCAAGGCTTCTTTTCTCTCATACCACACGACCTTTGACTCGCCATTCTCTACGCACACTCCACGGCCTCCGGTTACGCACTACGCTAATTTGCCCATGCTTTCTCTTTGCCTCACGTATTCAGAACCACGGATAAAATACGGGGAAAGACTGAAACATGCGGCACGAATGGGAGATGAGCGAAGACGTTAAGAATGCGCAAAGGGCTCTGAGGACGGGGTTGAGAAGTTAAAATCTCAAAATGAAAGCTGTGCTCATTTCTTTTTTAATATTTGCTGCTCTAGGAGAAAAACGATTACTCCATTAATTTACGTAGGAATAATTAAATCATCCAAACATGGTATTTTTAACCCATCAAACTCGAAAGTACACATGCCTTAAGTGGAAAATGAAGTAAGATAATTCAAAACAGCTCTAAGTATTGTGATTTAGTGAAAATACTAATTTAATATCTGCACTACAAGAAAAAAATACGATTAACGAGGATATCATTTTGTCTTGTTTGTCGAATAAATACGATAAATAAGGGTACCAAGCCAATGTCTTGTTTGTCGAATTTAAAGCAAATGGCAACAATTATTACAAGAAAAAAGCAATCGATTAATCAAACCGGCGCTGCAGTCGGCCACTAGTGAGAACATATTTACGAATAAATCTACCTATATATTTGTTGGCCAATTCGCTTACTTAGTGTCTGTCTTTCGATTTCGCCATATTGAGCATGTTATCAGAGTTGACATTATTTTTTTTAATGATCCCAGCAATGGCAGAATTCGTCGACAAATATATCTGCTGTAATTATATGTACATTAACCTCAATTTTGAATGCGGTCACGCCTTGAACAATGTATAGTTGGTCTTAATAGCTTGACAGATTGGCAGTTCATATTTTGAAATGAAATGTATTGCAAGATTTATTCTCGCAATTTTATGCGTACGAATTTTTGTCAAAACAAGCATAAAAATAATCATAATTAAACGCTATTTATTATCTATTACTTCTCTCACGTTGTCAATTGTAAAACTAAAATAATTTAAACGGAATAGAGCATTTGAAGCTACGTCATTAGGCAGTTAAAATTTTATGGTAAACACGTAATTAAAGTACGTAGGAAGAAAATGCGTGCTAATTAATGCAGAAAAGAGGCCCCATGGATATGCGAGAAGTTAATATAGAATGTTACATTATATATCTCTAGTCATATTTATTTTAAGACTCCATTAACTTATAAAAAGCAGAGCGTTTTAAATGCATTAATGGTTAAGGTTGCGATGTAATTGCTGATTTTATCATTATTTTTTGCAAAAAAGCGGGCTTCGTTATCGTGCACCGGGACACCATTTATCTTACCTTGTCTCTTCCCTACCTTATCTATTGGAAGTCTATGATCATTCACATAAATCGGAAGTTTTTAAAACACATTATTCGACAATTATCGCGATAGTCATGTCGGCTATAATGCTTCCCGCAAATGAACATATGCTTCACGTACAGACGACACCCACCCTTCCATCTTACCTCATTTTTTCCTATCTCATCATTTGTAAGCCGAAAAGAGCTCATAAAAAACTGTGTTAATACTGCGCGCGAAAGCCAGTTTGTTTGATAGATATTCGCAACCAAAGGGCTTTGCTGCTACACAAAAAGACGCTAACATTTTGTTATAGCTTATTTATAATGATACCCGCTATTCTTGACAAAATTTCACAAGAATGATTCATACCATATTTTTCTTGAAACTTTTATAAATGAGTTCGTGGGAATAGAGTGAATTTTATTCCATAAAATGTTCTATAAAACCAGGCTTTGCAGAAAAGTTTGCAGTACCGGCTCCCCACTCCAAGGGACTGGTTTCATATTCTAGCATAGGTGGAAATGTTACCATAGTAGCCTGATCCCTATACTTGAGTGCTATATGAAAAGCACATCAAGTGCAGAGGGTACTCCGTCCGTCGAATGGGACGTTATGCTGTGGACTAATTTTTGCCTTTTGCAAAAGAGAGTAAAATAATGCCGACTCTGTAGCCGTTCTTTATCCCTCCTCCATTTCACATATGATCCTACCATTACCAATCAATCCATCTATCCTTACCCGTTCGCTGTGAAAATAGACTACTGAAATTATTTTCTCCCACAATCATCAACTGAAGTCTACTCCTGTAAATAGCATTAGAGTTGGAATGACACCTGCTGGGAGGCAGTAGTTAGGGTTAGAGTCGAGGGCAATAATTAGGGCTTTCAACCGTCCTTAATTTCCAGGGCATGTTCTCCCTTAACATAGGCCTTCCGAGAGGAATTTAAAAATTTCTAGCCTTATGGCTTTCATACTTTGAAACCTTATCCTTGCTTAATTTGGCAAACCACGGAAGTGGATTTGGGCACAATAAGATTGGTAATCGTGGTGGAAACGCCATGTCCTGAAGGTCTTGGTTTCGACTCCCACCTCGGCATTCGGGCATGGCTATTGAGTCTTCCTTACGATTTAGGACAGACTCAGAGTCCTGCAACCCAGGTCCGACAGTGAAGTGGAGCCCGACCCGATAAAGGATGAGCCCGATAGGCTGGAGCCCGACTGATCCCGATAGGGTGAAATCCCGACGTGTAGGCCCGACTCGGCCCGAATTCCCCTAAGCCCAGCCCGAGTTCACCAGACGCCCAAACCCAGGGATATGAACCGGTGAGAAATTCCAACAGAAGTTCATTTTACTCCGCGAAGATTTTCTTCCCACTCCCGTCTGGAGCGAACAAATCATTTGCAAATGTTAGGCCTTCGGTTGTACGGTGTTGTGCAATAAAAAAATTCGATACACCTAAAATACGACACCCAGAACAATACGGAAAGCTATGCAAAAAACAAAAAATACAATGCAATTAAAATACGAGTAATGGATTCTTAGGGATAAGCGTCCTCAAAAGTCTTCATTTTTTTACCTAAATGTCCTCATTTCATTTGGACGATAGTAGGTAGCCTAGCAACGATATTATTTTTTTATAGTCATAAGATTTTTCATGTAAATCGGAGGAGAAAACGTAACTGTACAGCGAAAAAGGTAGATGCTGAAGAAAATGGCCTCAAATGTCGGTCGTCAAATCAGATAACCAACCAAATTAACGAAACGATTGAATATACGAAATTATAGAATGACCGCACAGTGTCCATGTTGATTACGTCATTTTCCTCGGCAAAACGAATTCAAATCGCAGTATCGTGCTCACAGACGCCATCTAATCTCTCACTTTCCCCTCCCGCATCTGCACTTACGGCCAGCACGTTCTTTTGTCTCGCGCCATCCACACAACGCACTCGACACACAACGTGGTCTCATGTAACACACCGCGCCGTTTCCCACTTTCTCGCACTGACAAACTGGCCGCGAATCCCCCCCCCCCATCTCCCACCCCCTTGGCCCACCTTCTCCACCTTCTCCACCTTCTCCCTTCTTGCGTTCACCGGGGCTTTTCACCTCCTCCACTTCCCATCATCTTCCTACCTCTCTCCATCTGTCCCTATCCTCTCCTCTTCGATCTTTTATCACCGTCCCATTCTCCCACGTTCTTCAACTTTTCGTAACCAGTCGTATATTTCCCCTCTAAACCCTTTTCACACCCATTCAGCTTTTCCAGCCTCTCTCAACCCCCGGGGGCGCTCATCGTAAAAACTCGGATCCCCGTGCAGCTTTTCTGCGTGTATCATTCCCCTGCCTTCCGCACCATACTGCCTATAAGAGATAATAAGCATATTTGTGGTGAACATGTGGGGCTGTGTCAGAATGAGGTGCGCGATATTAATGCCTCATCATGTTTTTTTATAACGATCCACGAAGTACAGCGATTAGCGTTGGCTTTCTAACTAATCACCTTCAGAAAAAGTATCGATCTCAATGGGGTATGCTTATCTAACAAGTAAGCCATCACTAGGGCGTGCCATACGGGATATTTCCACCCGAAGGCTCAGTGTGGCCCACAAAGGGGTCAGGAGAACAATGCAAAGCGATTTCTAGGAGAGTTTTAGGTCAAGAAAAAATACATACATGCAAAACAAAGGTTAAAACACCACTACAACTTGATACGGGATATAAATTCATGTAATTAAGCGATGAACGCGGGACACTAAACATGCAAGGTGAGGCAATAATAAAAAAATTGCCTGGTCTGGCCTATTTTAATGCTAAACGCCTTTGGAGAAAGTTTAAATTTACGGAAAAGATTCAACTTATTTCTAGCTCTTTCCTCTGACAATGAGATAGATTCTCACCCTACATTATCTAAAAATTAGACTGCATCCTACCGGTCAGGTCAGTTCTTGGTGGATCTTTGTTCCTCCTCTTTTGCCCATGATTACCTATGATTGGTTGCACTTCTTCCCCTCAATTTAGCATACGTTGCGGCTCTCTCCATTATATCCAAATTTCCTATCCTTTGCCACCATCTTCCCCATTTTCCCAGCATTCTTATCCAAAGGAGATTTCTGTGTCCCATTATCATGTATTTCTCGATTAATTCACCAATTTTTCCCCTTTTTGATTTTCTCAAGCAGTCTCTTCTTCTCCATCACTATTCCTATCACTTCTTCATCTGGGTGTATCGTATTTTCCCCATCCTCACAAACACACACTTCTCAAACGCCTTCAGTCTCCTCTCTCATCATGGCTAAAGTTTCCATCGCACATGCTTAATTAGGCAGCCTACTATCACCATTCTTCAATTAAGATAGAGGATAGGAGGATTAAGGAGGAGGAGAGAAGGATAATAGAGCCTTTGAGAGCAAAATTAGTATTTTTTTTGAAAATTTAAGTTTTTTGTGCAGAAGCATTCCTCTACCTCTAGTAATTTAAGTTTGTATCAGTGTTTTTTCCACTAGAAAGCAAAAGTTATCATTTTACTTTTGTATTTATTTTATTTTAAGCATTATTTTATAAAAAGCGTCATTTTTACATAATTTAACCTCTTAGAGGCCCAATTTATTCTCAACGCTTACCTTCCATTTATAATATCTATGATGGTGTGGTAGCACAGTGGGTCGAGATTCGATCTGCTAGGCGAAGACCCCGAGTTTAAAATTTAGAGTAGCATCTCTGGGCACGTCGAGCTAAACCCTAACAGCAAATTTTCTGGGTAACTAATTTTCTGGGAACGTAACTAATTTTTATGAAGAACTACAACCAATTCAGAGGAAGGAACTAGCCCCTCCTCCCTGAATGCGTATATTTAACACGCCGATAATTCAAGTGCTTGTGGCTGGTTTCTGGTTTGGCCATTAGATTCGGCGAAGAGTCACAATCATGCGGAAGGACACGTAGAACCACGACCGTACAAGTTCAAAATTCCTATCAGGTGTAAATGAAGCGCAAAGCAAAGGTGGCTGGACGTGACTTAGCGTGTTCGGTATAGATAACAAGAGGAAGCACCTATGCATCGTGCTAGCGGCAGTAAGTGAGCTGCATCAAGTGGCGTCTGCCTGTCTGTGAGTTTGACCGACCTCAGTCAAAAGACTGAGGTCGGTCAAACTCACAGAGAGGCAGATTCATTTGACTGAGGTTGGTCAGACCAACCTCGACCTTTGGTTTACTCTCCATGACATATACTCGTGTAGTATGCACTCAGTAAGCCAGTGGTATACAGCAATGTGATATGTTGAAACGTTGGCCAGTGTTAGAATATCGACCCAACAGGTTACTCGATCACCGTTGATTTTTAGCCCTCGAAAACGAATGAACCTATTTAATTCGAGTATTACCCTTGATTCTGACCTTCTTTTCATAGTCGTAGAAAACAATAAATAAAAATAAAAATAAGGATAAAAAACAAGAGGCCTGAAAGTTCAAAGGTCATGGGACGGGAACTTTCAGCTCTTGACAAAAGAACGATCAAGTTCGTACCTTTTTTAGAAGATCATATCAACCAGAAAAGAGTTCACAAGTTCCCAGATTGTATCGCATTTAAGTTACTAGAAAAAAGATAAAATCGCGACTGACGACGAACTTTCGCTACTAACTCCGGAGGTGCTAAGGAGGGCTGAGGGACAAGGGCAATTTCTCTTTAGCTTGAATTCATGTCAAATATGCTGCGATCATACGGAACCCAGCTAAAAATATATTTATCCTTCAGCTTAACTTAAACCGGGGAAAAGTCGCCCGCTCCGTCAAGATGGGCCCAGAAAGAACTAAAAAGTTGCTTAAATTTGTGTCAATATCTGGGATTGGAGTCCCTGTAAAAGCGATGACTTAATGCTGAAGTAAACAACCTCTGAAGATATCAATATTTGAATTTCAGTTGCGACACTGAAAACACAATCCTGGCAATTCATTTAAGCACTATTTTAGCGAAAAAAAATAAAAGGGATATTTATTTATTTGATAGGTATGTGTAATGATTCATTTTATCACGTTATGTCTCGTATTCACCTGTCATTCACATTCACTTCATTCACATAAGATTAGAACGTCAAAAATCATCTCCGGATTTCGTTCACGATTTTTCATCTTTCCGCTCTCGATGATAATTTAAAATTTCTTATATCACGACCAGTCAGCAACCTAAAAGGCGTGGCGAGGATATTCAGATATTTTTTCAACGGAAGGAACAGTGGGCATTATTCCAATGCGGGCGAAATAACTAAAAAACTATACTAGATATAAAGACAACGCTACAATAAAATAAACTTAATCCTTCAACTCTTCTCTCCTTCAGTTCCTTACATTTCATGTCTAGCTTCATTTCGCCTAAATTGTCAATTCTTTTCATCGCTATCAAACGATTTCATAGCATTCTCCACCAATTACGGCCTTCAATACTACACTACCCTCAGTCACCTACACCCACCCACTCTATCACCTGATTTCCCCCAGGAACTTCCTTTTCCCCTTAACCGACCCTGCCACGATTTGTTCGTCTTCCTTTCCGTCCATTTTAATTATTTAGTCACTCTACACATTCATCGAATCTTAACTGGTATTTTTGAGGCTTTCCTAAGGTCCAAATAACCAATATTTTCCCAATCGATATGGTGAAGTGATATATAAAGAAACCGCTTTACAGAAAGGGCGACTAAGTTGCCTCAACGATCTATAAGTTTAGCATAATGAAGGTTACAGCCTTCGCACTCAAAAGGCTACTTTACTGTCCAATATAGAAGTCAAAAGTGATGAAAACCTAAACCGAGGCGAAAGAAACATTCTACCAAAGTGATGTTCTAAGTAGTAAAATCAACACAATCAACCAGAAAGATGTTACTTCCTTGAGTTCAGAAATTCGAGCGAGTAATTATACCGTTATCTATTTTACCGCTCCCGGGTTGCATTCAATATTTCCTCATACAATTATAAATACACGACGTAATTAGCGCAGGAGAGATCGATGTAAATGAGGAGCTATAGAACAGTACTGACAAAATACTGGACAGATATAATTATTGTCAAGGAAGAGTTTCTGGAACAGAATGAGGAGATATATCACTGAACGACAATTAAACGAAAAAAAATAGATGGGAGAAGTTCCGAAACAAACCGGTCAACCCTACAGCATCTGAAAACACCTAAATGAAGAGAAAAGCAAATCCAAGCTATTGCAAAAATAAGAAAATAATAAAATACGTCAGCGTCCTTACATGAAAAAAGGTGAAACTGGAAACTAAAACTTAAAGTAATTCGACCAACCAACCTAATATGTCAAGAGCTGATCACTCATCCGAGCAATGATCACTCTGCGGATAGTGCAGACGGACAATTTAACAGGAACAGACATTTAAAATCAAATTTGTCAAAATGATTATATTATCTCCTTTCCACCACATTAACCGATCTATCCAAGTGCAACAAATAAATTAGTCAAGTAAATTTCTGATGCGATATAAGCCCAATTCAACTGCAGCAATCAATGTTTGATTCTCGATCACTTGTTGAATCGATCACCGTTTACACTTTGAGGACGCGGGATATGACCTGTCAGTCAACAGATGCTAAGCAATCATATTTATTTGAAATATGCTAATTAATTTACCAAGCGATTTATTTCTGCTCGCTTGATTGGCTTTCATGCACATGGCGGTGAAATCGGTCCAACTATCCACCCAGAATGAACAATTTCTTTGATGACTAGAGTAGCAAAAATGTGATATGATTACATGCGCATATCATATTTTCCACCACCTAAGGTTAAATGATTCCGGACGGGTACGGAGCATTCGAAAGGGCACTATTGTTCCAACCTCCGCCATGTGCCTGCCAGCCCGCTCTTCATTCTTTTCTTCAATTTTGAAGCCATCAAGAGGTCATCTCATCTCTTGCGCATCTCCTCGAAGCCATAGAATCTTATTTATCTCCTCGACGCCAATTACAGCCTAATTTGGGACTGATTCCACTTTGAGTTTCGTTAGCACAAAAATCTGCTCTCTTATTTACATGAATGACTAATACATTCACATCCAATTTCACCTCTTTCACCTTTCAGACCCTCACACCCAGTCCCTACCCCCACATTTCATATCTTTCAACTTCCAGGGTCTCCCGGGGAGATATGAACCTTTCTCTTTCCCTTCTCCGCTAACCCTTTCCCATCCTCACACTCGAGGAGGAACATCCGAGCACGAGGAGATGAGAATACTGATCACACAGAATACGAGGAAATACGGTGGGTCAAGAATAAAAGAATAAGAAAAAGCAACGAGTGTGCTCGGCCATACATATGTTTTTTTTAAACCATAAGTGTTTCAATCTTAGGATTGGTTAACTATAGTCCACCAATTTCCTCCGTTCAAAGCCGATGGGAAATTTACAATTTAATGTTTTAAGTTACCGCAGATCGAAACACATCAGCGCACTTAAGCGAACACGAACAACGTTAAATTGAATAACATGCTCTTAATACCGATACCGGATTTTACTCAACCCATCCTCTGTTCCTTACCAAACCAACCACTTATCTTGCAAGTCGCAAATTACCTCTTTTGACGTTCGCCTCCACAAATTACCAACCAACAAAGGACAGGCATATTTGGACCCACAGTCCAACGACCTATCCGACAGACGGAGTATCACACATACACACCAGCCATATTATAAGCCCCAAAATAAAAAGCGCCTCTTTTATATATTAGGTTAGTTTCGGCTGTTTGTGAAGGAGACAGACAACTGAGGTCACTTGCGCAAATAAGGATAGGTGGGTAGGCAAGAACTATTAATGGCCGAAAGAGGAATCCGGTGTCGCCAACAGCCTACCCTTGGTGTAATGCGCCAAGCGAATACTGTTTAAAGTCCCATCCGACGGACCGAGAACTTAATTACTGCTCTACACTTAACGGGTGAGAGAATAGTTGATTTTTTTTCCTCATGGCCGGGATCGGGACTCCATTAAAAAATCTCCCCCACTGTGGCATTTTTTATGCATTCCTCAAATGCAATTCTTTTTTCCCATAATTTTCCCTCTTAGGACATGTTTCCCCTCGGTGGACTGTTTCACCGGCGGTCTTAGCCGAAGAACTTGCCGAGACCCGTCCCGACATGCACGCTAACGACATCGCACCAACGACGTCAACAATGCCTACGACTCCAAAATGCAGAGAGTATATACTCCTTGCCAGCAACTACTTCTTGCCTGCGACTTCTGTCAGCTGAGGAAGGCAAGAAGTAGTCGCAAGCTACCTCTGTCAGCAACCTTTGGCCGCAACGTTCCCCTAACTAGATCAACTCTCGCTTATATCGTAGTCCGCGCAGGAGAAAACTGAGGAACTCGGGACATCTGACTGTAGCACAGCAGCTTTTTCTTCATATTCCGCGAACGGAAACACCAACCAGTTCCTGAAGCTCCATTTGGAGAATTCCACCACATCTATGAACCCATCCCACTATTCCCTTCCCTCCAAGGCTACCAAGCGCCTCTATCCTATGCCTTACCCACTCCATTTCAACCTTGCCGAAAATTCCCCCTCCGAAAGGTGAATCACCAAAGCCTCCCTGTCTGTTCCGGTCTAATCGGCGAGGAGTAAACATCGCTCCCATCATTCAGTCAATTATGATAAGAGATCCTCACAGCTCGCACTTGCACACATTTGTGATTGATTTTGGAGAGGAAGTTACTATACGGTTTGCTGAACCTTCAAATCTTCATTATCATCATTGGTGCTTCTGTCCACAGACAGGTTTAAACGGTAGCGTTGTCTCCACAGCATTCTGTCCTGGGCCTCTCTCTTCATCTCTGCACAACTCCTTCCTTCTTTTATATCCCTAAGCATTCCGTGCCTCCTCCTTCCTCTTCCCTTCTATTTTCCCTTCTATTATTAATTTCTGTGGGCTGTTATTCCTTAAAATATGTCCAATCCATTTTGCCTTTCTCTTTTTAATTTCTCCCAGTATATTTCTTTCTCCTCCAATCCTCCTTAGCACTTCTTCATTCGTGATCTTATCTTTCCATCCAATCTTCTCCATTCGTCGCCATAGCCACATTTCAAGGCTTTATAAGTACTTTCTTCTCTCTTCTTTAACGTCCACGTTTTGCATCCATACAACACAATGCTCCATACAAAGCATTTTGCAAATCTTTTCCTAATATCCATCTTGATGTTCCTTGCTGTCACCAGTTCCTTAATCTTGCTAAATGCTACTTTTCATTTCCCAATTCTGCTTTTATTGTCTTCAGTACAGTTGCCATTCTGTGTAACTATACTTCCCAGGTACTTGAAAGAGCTTACTTGTTTTAATTTTTCTTCCTCCAGCCATATATTTAAGGGCTCTTCTGTCTTCGCTATTCTCATTACCTTAGTTGTATTTGTTTATTCTCATTCCGTAGTCTTCACTCTTCTTCCTAATTCTTTCCATCATTTTCTGAAGTTCTTCTTCATTCTCTGCTATTATAACCTGGTCATCAGCATATTTGATGGATTTTATTCTCTCACCTCCCACTTTTATCCCCCCGATGTTTTTCAAAGCTTCTTCCAGCAGTTTGCCAGCATAAAAGTTAAAGAGGCATGGTGACAGACAGCAACCATTCCTGACTCCCCTTCCTATTGTGCTTTCCTTTGTTTCCTCGACCCCAATTCTTACCGCACCTTTCTGATGGATGTATATCTGCTTTATTCTTCTGTCCTTCCAGTCTATGTCTATATCTCTCAGACGATCTAATAAGATCTCCCATCTGACCCTATCAAAATCCTTTTCATAATCAATGAAGCATACGCATACCCTACAGTTCAACTCTAATACCCTTTCTGTTAAAATCCTCATACATCCAATAGTATCTCTCTTTCCTTTGCCCTTGCGGAAACCGAACTAGTCTTCCTCTAATTTTTCTTCTATTTTCCTTCTCATTCTTTCCAATATAACTTTGGTTAAAACTTTGTCCACATGTGAGATAAGGCTTATAGTTCTGTAGTGTTTACATTCCTGTGCATTACATATCTTTGGTATCGGCACCATTATCGTTTTGATAAGATCTTCTGGCCACTCCCATGTATCATATATTTTATTAACCAGATCCGTGAGTCGATCCAACCTATTCTTCTCTAAAGCCTTTAGAATCTCTACTGGTATTTGGTCTCCGCCGACTGCCTTCCTATTCTTCATTCCTTTTACCGCCATTTCTATCTCCCCTTTCATTATTTTAGGACCATTATTGTCCCTCTCCTCATTCATGACATTTTCCAATTCTATTTCACATCCTCTTTCTCTTGAGCAGTTCTTTTATATATTTCTCCGATATTTCCTTCACATCCTCGTTACCTGTTGTAACCCTTCCACACTTATCTCTAATACCTTTCTTCGAAATAGTTCTCTGTTTTCTCATAGTCAACATTCTTACTATTTTGAACATTTCCTCCATCTTTCCTTCTTTTTCTAGCTTTTCAATTTCAAAGCACTGCTCCTTCATCCACTCTTCTTGAGCTGTGTCTGTAGTTCTCCTTAATTCATTGTTAATCTTTCTTTCTTGTCTTTCCTTGTTCAAAGTCATCTCCTTTCCATTTCCTTCTTTCTTCCATTTTTTTCAACATACCTCGGTTTATCCAGCTTTTTCTAGCTTCTTTCTTGTTCCAACCTCCTGTTCAAGAAACATTATTATGCTTTCCTTCATATCCTTCCACTCTTCTTGAATGATTTTCTCCCCTTCCCCCTTCTTCAGCTTCTCTTTCACGACTATGGTAATTTTCTTCTTATCCTCTTCCAACTTCATTTCTTTATTGATTGCTTTTTCCTCGTCACATGCTTAAGCCTAGTGATCATATCTATTATCAGAAGATTGTGGTCTGTGTCTGCATCCCCTCCAGGTAGTGTCTTCGCGTTCTTGACGCTATTCTTAAATCTTTGATTTATCAGTATAAAATTTATTTGATAACGCTTGTTATCACCTGGGCTTTTCCACGTGTAGAGCCTTCTCTTGTGATTCTGGAACAAAGTATTTTCTATCCATAACTGCTGTTGTTCACAGAATTCTATCAATTTTTCTCCTCTCTCATTTCGAGTGCCTAAACCGTATGCTCCCACAGTTTTCCCATTCCTTCCTTCTCCAACTACACTGTTCCAATCTCCCATTATCACTGCCCTCACTTGTCCCTTGCCATTCTCTTCATACATCTGCAGGATTTGTTCATATACCTCTTCGACCTTTTCTTCTTCTGCTATTGTTGTGGGCATGTACACTTGAACCACCAAGGTATCTACTGGTTCACTCCTTATTTTCAAAGCAATCACCCTTTCACTATATGCTATACATTCCTTGCATGCACCTTCAAATATTGGTTTTTAGTTTGGTTGGTGTTGTGAAATATGCCTGCTTTTATTAGTTGTTCATCGATAATATTTGTTTTCATGCTGATTTCCTCAATTATCTTACCTGATCATGGGAAGAGTTTGTTAGTAGAAGGGCATTTTCGGCAAGAAAATTATTTCCCTCTTTTGTTACGCTTCACCACTGCCGGGGTGCGAACTTGGACCCTGAATATGGGAAGCCAGTAATGTAGCCACCACACCAATTCGATCCTTTGCTTCAAACATTCATATTCATTTGCACATATACATTTCCCGCATTCCCCGTGTTATTTTTTTCTGCATGCGCTAATATCTCGTAATATTCATGAATTAATAGGATTAGTGATACTAATCAGTTGTAGTATCTTAACCCTTGTACAACATGTTGGCATGTTTACTAACGTAGCACTTCTCCAGTTCCTTGTTGCCATACTCTGTTATCCAGACTATATTTGGTCTTCCCCAAGCGACCGGGGGAGCGTGCGAGGTTATACCTTGAACTGGGAAGAGTGTTGCATGCCTGGTGGTCAACCCGTACCACACTCGCTTAAGATGGATTGCACGGTATTTCATGTATATAATGTAGATCTCTTGGTCCATTGGGATCATCCCTTCGATTTCGTAGGGGTTTTTACTCGAAGTAAAATACGCCGAGATCATTGATTCGACCACGGGGAAGTAAATGAGAAGCAAGAGGGAGAGTAAAACTTTTGAAGAAGAAGCCACCGAAAAATTTAAGAGCCTAGTCCCTCACATCCCATACATTTTTCTCCTGGCACGAAAGTTTTTCCTGCCCGGCTGCCCGATTTATCTTCGAGAAATTTGTCCACTTCCACCACTCCCTACAGGAGGGCGTCTGATTGCGTCCTTGGATTCCATTTTGAAACACTCTCCTCTCTTGCCTTCCCCTCCTCAATCTCTCGACAAAAAAATATCCCCCGTTAAACTTACCCTATCCGCATCCTTTCACCACTTGTAGCCAGCCGTTCCGCCTCTTCCAACGTATCACCTTTCTTCTCCGCCCAAAGGAGGAGAACTCATCTCAGCTTTTCCGACCACTCCTCACTAATTCTTCTTTTTCTTTGCTTCCCCTTCTTCCCCTACACATCACCTCCCTTCTTCCCGCCGTTTCCTACACCACCATAGATTTTCACTATTACGATATTTTCCGAGAGCGATTAATCTCCATAAAGATAAAACACCCGATAATTAATTAGCGTCAAAGATGAGGGAGCCGAGTTAAACCTTCCACTTGAATAGTTTTTAGGGGCTTTAATGCAAGCAGGTATCTTAAATTAAATTGGATGGATACCGGTAGTCACCCCACCCACTTCTTGAGTTAGCTATGCGCTTCAATTATCTTTAATATTTTTTGCAGAGAAGTATTCCACGTCGGTATTTGATTAGAACAGGACCATTTTTTACTTTACGATCAAAAATCACAAGCATAATAAAGCAGTTTCTAAGAAATTAGAAATTTGCCTAAAATATTTTAACACCATTAAAAAATTACTAGAAACCGATTAAAGCCTGGAAAATGATACAAAACATTATCCATAGATTTTATCCCTAAATTATGTAACAGCACACAAAATATTATTGAAAATATTTAATAAGAAAAGCTTTCGGAATGAAGGTGTAGGAATCGAGAGGAATACAATTTTGGCCGGTATCCACCCACATAATATGGGTGAAAATATACACCTAATAGTAAAATGGGGAGAAGAGTGATAAAATATAGCAAAATACCACCTTCATACATGCAGACTTGGGTTTCACAATGGTAAATGCTCCGTGTAACTACCACATCAATCCTGGGAACGGTCTTTAAAGAGTCTAACTACCTACACTTCAATATTAAGGCAGCTTGAGCTAGATTTTTTCCTATTCGCGCCAGGTTTCTCTCCACCTTTCCTCCATTCCCCAGATATAATCCTTTCCTTCCCAACCCACCCCTCTCTCTTTAAGATAGTTTGAGCGAGAGTTTTCCTTAGTCATAATAGAGGCAATGCTCAAATTTTATTATTAAATGTAATCAGATGTAAGAAGCACGAAATATATACTGTAACGTTATTGACGCGAAAACATTGTTGTAAGTCACTGAAATTCTCAGTAATTAACTAAATACATATTTATAAATTACAACCTGATTAATTTTTTTCACGCCGTACGCTGAAAACATATTCACAATTGACAATTGCTTACGAATCTGTAAAAATTACTGAATTAATTGATATATGTTTTAAAATAGTTGAGAAAGCTTACAGACAGCACACTTACATTTCTGACGAGAACTATGCGTTAAAGGTTCCTCATCTTTGAAAATAAAGTCTCTTTGGAGTGCACACCCTTATCATTTCCCATGTAAATTGGCTGTTTTTTTTTAGAATATCTCGATATATGTATAATGATAAGTGGCTGATATTTTTAATCATTGTAAAAGTGGAATCTTTTTCATTACGAAGGCAAAGTCATCAAATTTTATTTGAAGTAATGTCTCGCTCAAACTACCTTCGTCATTCATTGCGGTTCAAATAATATTCTTTATTCTCTCATCCAAATTAACCATAAAATTGTCATATTATCACTTCTCATAATGGCATCAGGTTTCGTGTGCAAAATTAGAAATCACTAACGAACTAAGACCTGATAATCATTGAGTCTAACTTCGGATACGTTACCACCTTCCCTGAAACAGTTATACCATGGCCCCCTCTAATGCAGGCCGGAGCATGGAAATTTGGCAACGCTGAGCAGGGGTCCGATCGTTTTATTTTTGGAAGTGAAGTCAATCCGTGTGATTAAAAAGGCATAATTTCACTAGTTTGAAAGTCAGACTCGGTTTAATTTTAGGATCTTGAGTGGCTTAAGGTAAGTACAATAACTTTAAGATACTAATTAGTATGCTGAAGGTGGAGTATCAAGACTATTTCTCTATGTCTTCTAAAGCATTGCAACTATTAGCCGGCCTGCCATTAACGGAGAGAAAATGATAGTACAAAAATGTAATGAGTATTATTTCTTAGGAATTTTTTACGCAATTCTGTTTTATTGCTATCAGTCAATTGTTTCCGAAATAATCATTGTGTCATCCTACATTTCGCTGTGACTAGCAAAACGACATTTATTACAACAACTTCTCTATTTTAAATTAAAGATGCCCGAGCGTTGTTGTGTGCCAGGTTGCAAAAGCAAACTACCTTTCCACCAAGGATGGGAGGTACGTCTCTGTGTTCTATTTTCTCTGAAATGAACGCAGTATACAACAGTGGCTGAAGAATATTCTTAGGAAGGACTGGAATCTTTCTTCAAGCGCAGCAGTTTGCTTTAATCATTTTGCTGATCGGGGTCACCTCCGAAGTACAACTTAAACCGATAAGAGCGGCGAAAACTACAAACCTATCAGTTAGATCGCCCAAAGTTGTCCCCAGGTACTGCTCTTACTGTGATCAGAGTTGCTACTCTGTGTTCACAACCCACAGTGCACGGCCCCATATCCCATGTTGGTGAAAATGAAGTGAAATATAATAAAGTGAAGTGCTGCTCTTGGTTTTGTGAAGTTTCTTACAATTAGTGCTTATTCAATGCAAGTAGTGAGTAGCTTCTAAGGCTGTGATAGTGAATGATAGTGAATGGGTACAATAGTTCCATTGTGTATTTTTAATTGTCCAACCTCACAGACATTACAAACAACACGGATACATTGGTCTTACAGCTAACAATCCTCTTCAGCTTATAGCATTTTCAC
This sequence comes from Pyrrhosoma nymphula, assembly GCA_963573305.1. Taxonomy (NCBI): domain Eukaryota; kingdom Metazoa; phylum Arthropoda; class Insecta; order Odonata; family Coenagrionidae; genus Pyrrhosoma; species Pyrrhosoma nymphula. The sequence continues at coordinate 107,354,685 of OY754337.1, read as the reverse complement.
GGCAATCCATGCGATTACTACTATATACCTCAAATGCACACTATCAACGTGAAAGTTTCGCATTTTTAGTTGTTTATCATTTTCCAAAAAATCACCTTTTTTCATCTCTCCCACTCACAGCGAACTTCAACCGTTAATGGCCCACAAACGCGGGACACCATATCACCCACTGGACTGAGAAATTTCATTGGCCTGCATGTAATACCCTTGTGGTTATTTGCAATAATACCTCCTGAAAATCATTAAAATTCCACATTCTCGTTTTCTCGTATTTTTTACATACATTATTTTCAAACCGGTGAACGCTGCATAGCTGATTCCTATTCCAAAATCGCCCACACATTCTGTTAGTTTTAAATTTTAAAAACAATTTTTTTGAGCTTACATATTCAAATTTTCCTTTTAAACTTGATTTTTTTTCTAAAGGGTGAACACTTCACCACAGGTATCTATGCCGTACTTCTCTCTACCTCAGATTCACACTCTCAACGTGAAATGTTTTGCATTTTTAGCAGTTTATTATTTCCACAAAAATTACCAATTTTTAACTCTCCCACCCGCACTTTAAAAACTGTGGAATTTCAATCGTTTGACGTATGACTTTCAAATTACACACAAATGTGTGACACTGCTTTGTCCACTTAACTGAGAAATTTGAAAAATTAGCCTGCGTGTAATGTCCTCAAGAGTTATTAGCCATCATACCCCCTGAAACTCATAGATAACTACACATTCTATGTTCCTCGTAATACATTCATTGTTGTCAAACCGGTGAACGCTTCACAGCTGATACCTATTTCACAGTCTACTATTGTTTAGACTGCCTATTCCAATACTAATTTCTACTTCCCCTATATATCCTTAGCATTAAAATGTATTATTTCAAAACAATTAATTTTAAGCTTACATTTGGAAATGTTCCTTTCACACTTGATTTGTTTCAAAAAGGTGAACGCTAAACCACAGATATTTTTGCCTTTGGTAGTCTTGTAAAACTCGTTGATAGCTTTTTCTGTAAATCATTCATCAGTGAATTTTAATACTCAAGGATCTTTAGTGACTGTTTCTGACTGGAATTCAAGTGAATTACTTACAGCAGCTTTTATTTATTCCAAATTCAGAAGTTTAATATACGCTTTTGATGGTCGTTTGCATTGTGAAATTTCAGAGTGATGTTATTTGACCTACGAAGTTGTTTGTAAGTCTATTTACTCAAGTGGATTTACTTTATGGATAGAGTGATTACGTGAAATAATGTATTTTATTCCATTGTCCTTTGAAATAAATGTTGTAAAGTTTTGAAACGTTAAATTGTTTCATTCCTGAAATAATCCTAGTGATAGCTGCAAGAAGATAACCGAAAACCTTAAAAATTGTTTGTTAGATTTCTCACTATCCGTGACGGATGTGCATTCAGGGAGGTGTAATAGGGTCCTATCTATTCACAGTCATTTATGAGATATCTTTGAGGTGATAGCAATATTTGAGTCAAGCTTCCCCTTTCAAGTTAAAGCCTAATGCATATTTCAACAACAACGTATCTTGGAGAAGCCCTGTCAGCTGTCAATACTATATATTTCTAAGTTAATAAACGTTCAAGGGTGCACTACTGGACAGCCATTCAATTGAATAGCTAGTTATATAACTAACCTAAATTTCCTTCTTGGACTGAAAAACGTGTTTTTAATCGAATATGCTGTAAGATTTAATCGCCTCAGTTCATCACTCATTCACTTGCCATTACCAATTCTCACATATGCCTACAACAAAAATGTATTAAAATACGAAATAGGTAATAGAACTACTCAAATGACTTAACCCTATGTTATACATTAGCATAACTGATGTCCGTTGCGGTAGTCACATCAGTCCCATTCCTAGGATTTTCCTACTCGCAACGATGACAGCTGGTGGAAAAACAACCGGACCCCAGGCGATGCCGTGGAACCCCTGACGTCATGCAAAGCGCTGTTGACAAATTGCATGTTCCGGCCTATATTAAAGGGGGCCATGGTCATAGCCATTGTTGGGATTTTCTTTTATAGGCATCTTCGCAATTAAACGTATTTACCTTGGAAGAAATACTGCTCATTCTCTCATTTTCTCTCAAGGTTTGCCGCAAGTACTTTCTCCCTGAGGGGCTCTAAAATTGTGGCCCATTCATTTTCCATCGATGCGCTTACCCAGGCAGAGACAAAATTTAGGCTGCTTGGTATACGGGGTCGCCATCAACCCTCCCCCACCCACTCACTCTCTCCTTTCCCTTAGGCTATTGTGGGCTCAGTTGCCAAGGAGTTAATCCATGCATAAGCACCGAAGTTTCGCTCGAAATGGAATAGCACGGTGTTTACGCCACCACCCTGTGTGTCTCGACTACGGACGGACCGGGCAAGAATGGTGGATACTTTGCCTCGTCCCTTGAGGGAGTAAAAGGGTGAGAAGGGCAGGCTGTGTGGATCGTATCTTCCCATCTGGGGAAAACCGTCAGAGTTGAGCACGGGAGGGGATAAAGTTAACTGGAAGAGGCCGAGTCCGTGGATCCAGCGCTAAAATTTGAATTCCACTACAGTGCACTACCCTTAGTAGGCCCAGTGTTGATTCAAGAGCACTCCGGTGGCAGTAAATAGTCCGAAGTTCAAGAAAAAAATGTCACAGTCAAATTAAGGTGGAATTCCTAGAATAATTAGAGGACAAACTACCAAAAAAGTAAGCATACATCTCTTCATGCGATTTACGCCTTATCTCAATGTATGTCATCATTTTTATCATGCCGATCCTCCATTAATCTAAACAAGGGAAACAATAATATCCAAATTTCCATGAACATTTTTTAAATGGGAACAGATTAAACGGTGTTCCATGCTACAGAGCTAAGGACGACTGTATTGCTTCATTTTCCTTGTCTCCCTCGTCACACATTCTATACTCTATTTCTCCCTAAATCGAATATTTGGGGAAACCTGAGCCCTTCAACTTTGTTCGGCCAGTGTCATGCAGTATTGCACAGTTTACAAATTTAAGAGCGAGAAATTTAAATATAATTTGCCGAAAAGGTTCAAAATCAGCATTTCTAACAATACACTGTATTTATACTGACGTTTTATAATTAACCTTAGTCAGCAACTAGCATTTCTATGAGTGACCTTATAACAGGAGAGGATATACTAATCTATCATGACTGTATGCATCCGTACCCTTGACCTAAGCGTCAATTGTGAAGTTTTAAGTTAAATAACAGGGAAAATACCAAAGATTAGTTATTTACATACTTGCCATATCCGATATCTTGCCATATCTTGCCATATCCGATCCGATTTAATCTAAGAATTATCCTCCGCTGCAACTTCCTAAAGGTTTGTAAGGCCTAAATAGCAACTCGGAAGTGAAATATGGTTAACTTTATATATATTACATGCCCACAACTATCATATTTCGTCAGTTCAGCTCAGGAAGCGCCTCAGACTTAAAACAAAAGTAAAAATAAAGATACTAAAAGAAGCCACTCATTACATATGATACAATATCAATATTGCATTCCTCGTTGTGGACGTAACTCCATGAAATCTTTAAATGAAACCAAAATGAAATGGTATTAAAGCACTGATGAGTTTTGCAATAGTGTGCACGACAGTGTGGATGACATTCCAGAAACGCAATAGTTTTAATGAGGGATGCTAAAAGACCTGTGGGAATGTCAAACTATTAATTTACCGAGGATAATATCCTATGAGCAGATATGATACAAGGGTGTTAATTGAAACAACTATTATACTCTTAATAAAAGGATACACGATCAAACAGCATACGCAAACCGATAACTTTTCATCGATTTTTCTGTCATTAATTTATTTACCTGACATGCATTTCGAAATACTCTCAGCTTTCATTAGCAACGGCTGATAAGAACATGGAACAAGCCAGTTTGTGGCTACGGGCTTAATTTTTTACACATACCTAGCTGGGAATAATTTTAATGAATTTGGAAAAAAGATTATCAACAAATTTCGAAAAAATTGGAGTCGGCAACAAAAGGAAAGAGCAATGGATCGCTACTATTTACTCTAAAGGAATGCTATCACAAAATATCAGGTTATATCTGGTCTATGTAAACATCGTTTGTTAGGACTACAGTATAAAAGGCAACATTTATGTACCATTTTATTCTCTATCATTGCCATCTGAAGCCAAGTATCATACAATAATAAATTTCACTTTAAATATACACATTTCATGAAGCCAGCCGTGCCAGGGGAACGAAAAGGAAATTCTTTCGTAACTATCCTATTGGAGAAAATAACTGAACTGCGCAAAAAAATCATGAAATTCAACTACAGTATAAATGTCTACAGACTCGATGAAAAATTATAGTAAAAATTTGAATTAATACAATATTACCCTTACTCCTCGCTCCCCTCTTTCCCAAAAAATAAATTTCCATTAATTTTTTTTATTAAAGAGACGGAAAAAACATGAGGGAAATTCGGAAGAATCAAAAAGATTCGGTAGGCTATTGAAAATCGATAACAAGGCACTAACACAGGAAGCCCTCCCTACTTTCCTTCATCCCTTCTAACTTTCCCAGCTTCGACCTCCTCCTTCCTCTTCCTCGCCTCCCAAAGCGACTGTACCCCCCTAGCACACACAATTCTCGCCCCCCTCTCCATATCCCTTTCAGTTTTCACGAAATATCCCCTTAGTTTATATAAGGGCACTCCCCAAACGCTCGACGGCGAATTAAATTCTCCCTCCCCGCGCTTCCCCGACTCTGCGTGCGAGTGTTGGCCGCCCCTGAAGAGGGTGAAATTATGCCCCTGCTCTGGTAGTGACAGTCTCGAATTCGGCAACGGGGTTAGCGGGGGAAGGGCGTGAGGTGGAGACATGGGAGGGTGGTCGGGAGGTAGGGAAGGGTGGTCCTGAGGGAGTGTGAATGAGTGAGGAAGTGAAGATTTTAAAGAGGCATAGAGGCCGAGGTGAAGCGAAAACTCTTCGACAGCTTCCTCATAACATCATTTCTGAACAAACCCTAGCATAAGTAGTCATATTGAGACATTTCATGCAGTAATAAGGGTGGCGTACATAATTGAGTGTTAATTTTGCCATCACTTCAGCCAAGATAAAGATAACTTCAGTCAAAACTGTAAACTATGAATTCCAAACAGCTATCACCACTTGAAGAAGTATTCTTTGTAAATAATGCCTTTGATAGAGATCCAGAAAACAAGCCTTCTGTGAACAGATCGATTAGTAATTTAACATAAGAGCGACTTATCAGTTAGATGCAATCTAGATATCCATTCATCTTGTAATTCTGCATAAGATAGATTCATTATTAAGGCATTACATTAGCTGCCAAAAAGCAAAAAAAATAAATAAAACGGATTTTGCAGATAATATTAAGTGCCTGACTTCGAGAAAAAGTCCAAACGGTCAACATCATTTTTCCAAGATAAGGAGAGCATTAGACGTTTAAAGCCGCAACATTTTAATCATACATAATATACACAATATATATACACACAAAGCGATATAATATTACGCTCAGATATTCATTAAGTGGTAAGCTTTATAACTATTATTCCCAGTCAAAATAAATCAGGAGCGTTCGGAACTTCTTCAGTTCTTTATATTTTGCCTTACCTTCCTCCTCCATGCAAAACAGTCCTGCCGTTCTCATCATTTTTCCCTGCTCACGTAACATTTACCGTCAAATTCACAGCCTTCTACATTCCACAACTACACAATATCTCCTCTATCCCTTTATACAGCCTCCTTCCAAGTTCCAATACAAACTTCCTCTCCTCCCCCCCACCATTTCATCATCAGCCTCCCTCTCCAACCTGCGTATTTTATCCATCCTCTTCCTGGTTTAAGCTTAAAAGCCGTTAATATAAGCAGAAATACATTCAAAACCTGCCATCAGTCACTAGGCAACTGCTGAAGAAGACGAAATGTAAAACTAATGAATGTGAAGCTGAGGTTACACACATATTAAACTGCAAATATACCTCCTCATATTCTACGCATGTATTTATCAATAGTATCGCTAAATTAAACGTAAAGACTAAAAACTCAACACGGAGAAAATATTAAACATTTAGGCTTACACACTGTATAATACACCGAGAATGGCAGCAAGTATTTCACATCGTTCAAACTAAAAGCTAAGGACGAAACGAAAATAAAATGCTAAGGACAACGGAAAAAAGGATTCCTGTACAAAATAAATATCTTCAAGGAGAATACAGAAGAGTCCAAAAAGGAAGAAAATAAAGCAGGGAAGGTAATCGAACGAAAGTAATATCCAAAGCAAAACAAGTAGGCAGCTAATATACAATTCTTAGCGGTAAAGAGTAACACCAGAGAGAGTAGCACAAATGTTGAGAGGCGGCATAACGCGATTGTTCCACGGCAGACCTATCATTCCGATAGCCTATCTTGATAATAATGTCCGTACAGTTTTGCAATGTACAATAGCACTAATAACTCAGCAGATAGATTAAAACACTAGACGGCAAAAAATAACCTGAACCCTCTAATCACGTTGCACTTGGAATTTAATATTACTAAACATTTAAAAATACGTAACTGGAGTATCTACTTTGGATATTTATCAACTTAATTTATCGCAGTAAAAAAGTGAAACCTGTGCTGTTTTAAAAGAATATATCGAAAATTACTTGAATAAAACAAGCGAAAAGACGCAGTATCACAATAGAATTGTCATATTATTATAATAAATACCTATGCATAGATAAGGACAAAAGAAATGCCAGGCAATTCGACGATCAAGCCTTCTTGTCAGTGGTACAGTAGTGGCGTTCTGTTCGCTTGGATAATAAATGGAAGAAAATGAGAGTGAAGGGGGTGTATGGGGAGTAGTGGGGTGAGAGAGGATTTTCTGGATCTTTCACTAGGCCACATTTTGGTCGGGTAGTTAAAATGCCAATGTAACACATTTGTGTGCCATTTCCCTAGTTTTCACCCCAATGCTAAAAGTGGATTCGGGGAGGTCTTCAATTTATTTTAGTCTAAGCGGTCTAAGCTCGTTTTGAGTAACACATTCTGGTAAATATCCATAAACAAGCTTGTGATATAAAATTATGGAAGTGAGCAGAACTCACCCATGTTCAACTGTGCTCCACCCAATATTTTAACCTTACAGAAAGTCACTTGTTAAAAGATGAGGAACAAGAGCCATTGTCTTTGACTAAATGGCGACTGTTTGGCATATGATGAGGGATTTTTAAGAGTAGGGAGTCAAAGAATAATGAAGGAGCTCTTTTCATTTTTTAATAATTCCTATTTACTCTTGCGTGAGCATGCGTAGCAAGACGAGGGACTTGAAAAACAATGAAGAAAATGCATACATACGGAACTGAACAAACTGCATGTAGGTACATTAACTGGCCAAAACTTGAAAAGTCGCAGAAAGCGTGAGCAATTATAATAAAATTTAACGCTGACTTCTCATGAAAAGGATCCTTTGTTTAGAATCTTCTCGACAACGATTCTGGCTATTCTATTTCGTATTTCTTCACAAGATAAGAAAAGAGAAGGGAATAAAATTACTTGAAAATCATTTGATGTATTTAGAATATAAAGTCCATTTATACGAACACGCTTACACTATAGCATCAAAATAAAAAAACGGGATATTGACACAAATGAAATGCAAAAAAATTAGATATTGATTATATTTAAATTCACTTTACTACCCCCGTTACCTCTGTTGAGAGGAATAGTTTAGTTTAAAATTAATTCACTCATAAAGAGTGTTTTAATCACGAATCAATTGGGTAAATTATTAGGTATCAAAATAGGTTGCCTGACAGTTATCTTGGGACATAAAAATGTATTAATTCCCCTAATAACTTGTGGATACCAGTAACACGTGAAAATCAACCGAGACCAAAGAACACAAGGGAAAATTTCCAAATGTCAGGAAACAAAAAATGACCTTATCAGTCGGATAATACCAAGTACTCTTTATGTTTCGCCGATCCAACCCGCAACGTTCAAACTAATATTTCATACACCGACTCATTGACTTTAAATATTCTCCTCGTTAAACTATGATCCATTTTATTCTAGTGACAAATGGAGAAACCTGCACTCATCAAAATATACGTACCTTGCACTAGAATATCTAGGTTCTCCTGGTTCTAAAATCATCACAAAAACCTTCATGTTATCTCCCATTTGCTGATATGCCACCGTCAAGTCAATAAAATCAATTTATTTTACATTGGAAACAATACTTCCCGAAAATAGGTGGGTAACAGGACCCACGTGTAGAATAGCACATAAATCCACAAGCGCCACTCGATATGGGGAAAAAGTGTGTGTTTCAAGAGTCTGCTCAAGTAGCGTTTTCGAAGTCAAGTAGAATGCTTTTGTGTCAAGTTTCCGAGAAACTAGTTCCCCGGTGGAAGAACTTACGAGATTATTATCGCTGAAAGTATCCTGGGAGAAAATAACTTTATCAAAAATAGTACAAACTATAGCATTTCGATATACGCAATATGTTTAACAATGAAAATTAAGAATCAATCAAATATCAATACATGAATAAATAACCATGAAATTCCTAATAGTCACATCCACTTACTATCACTCCCAAGATATTTTAGGATACAATATATATGGCTTATGCCAAAAAAGAAATGAGAATACAGAGACACTGGTTACAGATTACTAGCATTCTTCGCCTAGGCTTCGCCAAAGTTAGTTTTTAATACTAAATTGATGTTTTTTCTATACAATGCCCAGCCCTTTTTATAACACAGCATTTTTAATAAAAAATAAAAAAATTATACTGCCATTTTTTTAAGGCAAAGAATTGAAATACATATGCATGACTTAAATTTAAGGAATTGACTGGCATTCAGAATGCAAAACTCAACTGCAGTAAGTCCGTGACTTACTGTAGTTTAATGTAGTTGACACTGAGCGTGCACTACTGCTCAAAGTCGCCCTTCGGAATCACAAAAAAGTATTTGAGCTACTTTATTCGTTATCTTCTGCAGAAAACAGTGATACAAGTTTTAACAAATAAATTATTGCCATTGCGTAAGAAACACTAGAAATCAAAAATTAATCTAATATGTCAATTTGTTCATACATGCAGGCGGAGAGTGCAAAATAACGTTTTAATTCTAAAGACCCGCTTTGCAAGATGATTTCACTACCGCCCTCTTTTACTGACATCATAAAATGGGCATATCCTCTAAATTCCACGTTCATATTAACACATTGGATTCCGTTTTGATGAGTGAGTTAGTCAGCAATCAAAGACATCACCTTTCATTGCCGCAAATATTTTACGAAATTGCATTGAGGGGGAAAACATTTTCCACAAAAAAAGGAAGCATTTAATTCACAAAAGATTCCAAAAATAGTATGTAAGTTAGATGATATTTATTTGAAGGGAAATTCTTTGCAGGCACCCAGAGACGATGTTGGTTTATTCAAGACATCGTCATACCATGTAAATTTTTCAAGATGTATTTTTCATCCTCTACAATTCACGATCCAGTCGAGCAACCACACTAAACTCTTGAGTGTGGAGATCCCTCCAGATTTCGGGTACTTTCTATTTTCCATCCATTCGAGTTAGACGCTACCTATTAGACATAAAGATCCCTGCGTTGAAACAACAGCCGAGACAATCCCTAAATTTGTGAAGAGGAGGCAAGGGAGAAGGGAAGATAAAAAAGTAACGCCATAATTAAGAAAAGACAAGAAGCGAGAAGAGGGAAAGCAAGAGGTGAGCGAGAGGTCAGAAGAGGTAGGAACGAGGAATAAATTTAAGACCGACCCGCCCTCCGAGTTTTCACGGAGGGATTTGAGCCGTGACGCGCGACGAGGCCCTTCCTTAAGAGAAAGAGAAGACCTTTTCCTTGCTTCTCGGGATATCGCGCTGTGGTGGGAGAGAAGAATCCCTACGCTCATCCTTCCCGAGATTATCGTGCGAAACACGCAGAGCAGAGGAGTGGAGAGATTCCGAAGCTTGTCGCAAGGAAAATGAGGAGACTTAAGGAGGCTCTATTGCAAAATGAACGTCATGTCATTATTTTCACGTTCGGATTACTCGTAGAGAGAAAAACGTCACGCCTACATGTAGCGCTAGAAAATTGCTTTCTAATAAATAAAAAGTACAAATTCACAGGCTCTAATGCGTAAATGGGTACTTGGCGTGAATGAAGTACTGCTTAGGAAAACAAATTTTTCATTAAGTACATTTTTTGCGAAATAAGTATACAAAAAGCTCATTTCATCCCTGAAAATAAAAGAAAATAAAATCATGACCTCATGTAGGCTTCCTTTTTCGGTCTTTTGCTAATTAATGAAATTACTTAAAGAAAACCTGCGATCCATTCAAATCAGGTGTACCGAATCCGGTATATACCTCTGCAATCATATGAGTTCATTAGCTCACGTCCAATGAGCAAAATTCGTTACAATCAAGCATTACAAAAACAAATGTAATTAATTAATGCAACAAACAATTTTGATGATTTTTGTTTAACTTCCATTAATTAATGATATGGAGGATAAAAGCCTTTATCACAAAAATATTGGCCTAGAAGGGTTAAATCTACATCTTCGTACTACCCTGCCAGCAGCCACAAGGGTGCGTGTCGGGGAATATTCGAGGAAAAATTAGGCGAAAAATATTCACGAGGAAACTCAAGGTGGTTCTTTCGTAAAATGAACGCCGTGCCATATTTTATAGACAGTATTTTTTCCAAAGCTCATCAAGTGCCATTATAACGAAAATAACTACATAAATATAACAACGCAATCCACACCGTCTCAAATTATAGGCTGTAGGGTACTAAAAATACGCACTTATTACTCATATATTAAATATAATTCTTCAACCATAAGCAGCCCTGCGAGCCGCCGCAAGGATGTTTGGCAGGGGAAGTTCTCGGAAAAGGAGTAATGAGGCGGAAGCTTTTCAAAAGAAAAATGTAAAGAATTGGGGAACTCCTATCAGACAATGAGAGTCAAGCCATTTTTTCACATTTGTGCAACAGGTTAAAAGAAAAATTTGCTACAACCTGTGAACTGCAACTTCCAACAGTTTTCTTTAACAAAAAATAAAATATAAACACGTACGAGGCTAAAGACGAGAAAATATCCATCCGGGGAAAAGAAAATATTTTCCGTAATAAACGCCAATCTTGCGAAAACCTTATATTAGACACGAATTCTTTTCAATAAAATAAGCGGCTGTAAGATGAAGAGAAATTAAGGGCTGCCTGAGTTTTGGAAGTAAAACCATTTTGGTTCAATTATTGAGGGGAAAATAAGCCGGCTCACCATGAGCGAAAAGTCAGTGCTCCGCCGTCAAATTTTAAAACAATTTTTATAAAAAAGGTTGATACTACAGTTAAGATTTTAAACAATTCCTTTTCAGCCAACCAATAGAACATGCTCCACATTTCCATCCAAAAGTATTAAACCAACAAATAAAGGACCAAACCTCGGAGCAATACCTATTTTGATACAATTCCACCATGTCACACGGTGCACATCTTCTGTATCAAACTTGTATACAAGTATTGTAACGAAATTTGACCGTGAGATATAGGCTTAAGCCTTCAAACTACCCTCTCAGCCAACGCAAGTGTGTGTGGTATCGGAAATTACGGACACTATTAGCCAAGAAAAAGGAAATAATAGTGAAAATGAAATTGGGAGGGAGAAGTACGAAGAGTAAGGTTTTATTTCGGTGACTATTTTTCTCACGGTCGTAAAAGAATGGCCCTTGTATGAACCTTACACCTAACTGATCGTCAGCGAGAGCTTTTCATTCACATTTGTGTGCTGCTCAGATTACAAAACTACATGGTAGATACTTTCCCTTTGTTTCAAACTCTGCGGTCTAGGCAGCGCACTTTAAACCAGATTGGGAGCAGAAATGATGCATGCATTAGTGCACTTGAGAAGAGAAGGACTTTGATAGTGTCATAAAACGACCATTTTCGGCAGGTATTGAAGTAGTAGGAGGGAGTTGAGTAGGCTGGTGCCTTAGAAAGAGAGGTTGTCTGTCAACGAGAGATGCACATTTCCTTCCGTAGGCGAAGTGCAGGAATATGTGAAAACCCCGAGCATTCAAAGAAAGAAGTCTTTGAGTTGACCTCTTGCGGTGTCCCGCGATATGATTATGAGTAACATTTTTAGCATGGTTTATTGAAAAAATCTTTATGGCGGCTCTTTTCAATCTTTACATATCGACGATCACCATAGAAAAGTGAATGTGGCCATATCGCATCCACACACTTGTCGCGTCACTGTACTCCCCGTTGCGACGCGTCGTCGGTGGGCGGAACCGGACCCGACCGCGCGCTCGAAAAAACAATGTAAAATTCGGGGTCGCAAATATGGGAAAGATTTTTATTTAGATTCCAAATCTGGAAGCTTTGTAGAGTGGTGTGGTATAAGTTACTTAGCGTAACCAGGCGACACCAACGACTTTTTTTCAATCAATATGTAAAACATTGACTGAAAATAGGCTCCGCCATTTTGCTGTGTATCTATGGTTAATATTAAAATTAAATCTTAAAATATCCAACAAATTAAAGAAAAAGAACAGGATAATAAAATAATATAACAGACTTTTCCATAACTCAGTCCATTAAAGTACAGCAAGAGGTTAAGTTTGGTCATTCAGAGAGAAATTGGAAGGCGAGCGTTTTTTGCGAAATTTCTTCAACTTTGACCCCATATATATTGTTAATGTGCAGTTACAGGAAAATAATAAATGCACCATGTTATGCACAAACTATTTGAGAATGTTGATGCGAAGTTTCAACATCCGGACTAAAAAAAAACGTTTTAGAGGTTTTGGCCAACTTCTTTCGATTTCAGCCCACTGCAGTGCACTGTGCGCCGTTACCTAGCGGAAGATTACGAACTATTCGCTTGCGTACATAGTTCCATTCACCGTCGTTCTTGAGTACTGAAGTGCGCTTATGTATTCCATCGTCACTTATTTGAATGGAAAGCTCCAAGTGTAACCCTCTCATGTTGTCGCTTTTGACTGTCCAATGGATTCAGTGTTACACAAAGTTAATTTCCTGCATGGGAACCCGAAACGTGCGTGCTGGATTTTCTGGCAACCTTAGCCTTTTCTATTAATCCCTTAGGTCTTTAGCGGCACCCAAACCAGTCATTTGGCTAATTCACATTCTCTGGTCACTCTAAGCATTTTTACAAAGCTCGCAGCTATCCTATATCTTCCGCTGAGATCGCGAATTTAATTTTTCTGTTCAGGATTCCGAACGCCAGCATCGTACTCATTATGAGACCTAACAAGCATAGTAGGTAACGTCTCTCTGTCACCTCTTTATCCAAGTTAAGGGCCTCCGTGCTATGATCCTCGGATTGATAGAGCCATGTACCTACCAATTACCATTATGTAGACTAACCGGCACTTTTTTTTCGTTGTTTTAACTTCCAATAATTTTTAAATGCTGCCGGTTACAGCAGAATGTTTTTGACGACAAAAATGTTTTATGTAAATAATATAATAATAAAACACATCAGGCAGAATAGAGAGCCGTATATCCATAGGCTAATGTAACAAATTAAAGGCGCACGAAGCCAGAATGGAGACGCCTCCCTTCATATGGAAAATTAAGCTCTCAATCAACCACTAGAATGAGAAAATGTCCAAACCTAATGGTTTAATTAAAAATATTAATACAAAAATTGATAACCCTCACCATGAAAATGGTGTGACCTTTGGGGAATAACAGAGAAAATTAGTTTCCTTCATCCTCCTATCAAACCCTATCAGGCTGATTTGATCGGTTCGGAGAAGTCCCCCGTTAAAAATGTATGAAACGTTCCTCTGAGCGTAGATATAATGCTTCGAAAATACTGCAGGTTATTGAGAGGCATTTAACGTTCCGTTGATTTGATACCCACTATCGTGGAGCAAAACCAAATGAATAAAAGAGTGGCAACACATAATAGGATATAAGTTACTCTCCATCATTTATCATTCACGCAAGAAGAATTTTGAATGCGAGGAATAAATGATACCTCTCAAGAGTATAATACTCACATCTACAAATTAGTTTTACACATTAATAAGCTTACAAAATAATACCCCGCTTTTTGCTAGTCCCCGACCCCGTTTTAGAGGTTTATTCCACATATTTGAACTGAACCACATTATTCATTCCGACCGAACACGCATTCCGTTTGTGAGTTGTCAATTCACGAAGGGCTTCGACTGACAAAATATAATTCCATTCCAAAATGTGAAATATTTCGTCAACTAATTCATCGGCCAGTCCACCACATCTGCACTATGTGCTGGCTCCTCATATTATTTTTTTTTAATTCTAACCATTACAAAAGTAATTTCTCCTAATTCTCTTCCCTATTGACGAGCTCACCGCCCCAGTCTTTATTGAACTTCCTTAAAGATACATATCCAATTAAAAAGCTCGCAATTTCCAGGGCTAGAGTGACAACTGAATGCTCGCTGCAAACTATGCTCTAAACATCAACACATCTCATTTTATCACACTCACAGGCATAGAATCAACTCATTATTAGCACACTAGAGCAAACTTAGAAAGTTTTCATGCCGAGGTTTTCCGCAATTGTATGCAAATCATTTTAAACCGGGTTTTACATCTTTGGCAGGGAGTATGATAATAGTATTTTTCATGTCAACCAAGGAAAATAAATATGAACTCCATTAACAACTTCTAGCAATGATTTTCACATTGACATTCCCAGGACTAGTAGAGCACTCGTGATGAAAATAGACATGTTTGCTCTGGAAGAAAAGCACCAACTCTGATAATATAAATGACCCGGAGCAGAACCTGGATGACAGAGATTTCAAAAGAATATCTAATTAAGATAGAGAAAAACAGAAAACAGATTTTAAAAATAGCCTCATAAATTAAATTTAAGTATTAAATCTTAATAATTAAAAAGCACTTGGTTGTTATTACACAATTTATTTTAAGGAAACGACCCGGGTTTCAGCATCTCATGCCATCTTCAGGTGAGCCATCAGGTGAGACTTCAGGTGAGTCTTCAGGTGAGACTTCAGGTGAGTCTTCAGCCATCATGAGATGCTGAAACCCGGGTCGTTTCCTTAAAATAAAGTGTGGAATAACAACCAAGTGCTTTTTTATTATTAAAATGTTGTTCCACAGAGTAACGCCGGAGACAGTGTCTTATATTACAAGTATTAAATCGTTGGTTTTAAATGTTTCTAAACCTATGCATACGAAAGACTAGAGGGAGATATCTATTTTTATCAAACGTTGATGCCCACGGAGCGGAGTATCCCCGACAAGTAATGGAAACGAAAAGCTTCAGCGCGAATACCGACAAAACGTATCACCAAGATGAGATACAAACGATTTGATCTTTCAAAACGTTAAGCGAGGCGAGAAAACAAGAGTTTCCAAGCGTTCTCAAGACATCAATTCACCCGTGGCGAACCGTGGCACGACCCCGTGCGTCGTTAGGAATGCGCTGTGTTCACATCTCCCACGATGATCGATTATCCAATTACGAGCCGACCTGCGGCAAAGTTGAAACAGTTAAAAGGACGGGGTGCCATTAAAAAAAATCAATGGAAAAACAGGAGGCAGCGACGTGGAGGATGGGAGGCGTAGAAGAAGTGTGATGAGAGCCGGGAGGGAAGTTTGAAGCAAAGGGGAGGACAGGAATCGCGTGGTTTTAATTCAATAAGCCCGTATAATGAGGCGCACACGCTAAGAGTGGCACGTAGGGCTTGTCATATATACCCATGCACTTTTCATCTCCACTTATGCGAGTGCCATTCCCACCTGTCATCAGCAGGTGGTCCCCTTTACACCCGTATAAATGAGAACATTTGAACCCAGAGCTGTCTACGTCTAAAGATTTCATTATTTTACTTCCTTTTGTTTTACTTTAGTTGCACATTGCAAACAAAGCAAATGTTTATACATTGGAGTCAATATAAAATTAGATAAGCTCTAAAAATGTATCGTGCAAAATCATTGTATGCATCATCAGCGGAAATCGATTAATATAAAGGCAGCACCAATGGAATACGCTTACGGATAGGTGCATGTATTCAATGTATCTAGTAGAGAAAGAGTAATTTCATAATAAAAAATGAAGAACTTCTTAGATGTGCAGCAAACGCAATGGATTAATGTTTGTTTTGAAAGCAAAAGTGTTAGCCAAATTTCGGAATGCAAACAGCTATAGCCTACGAAGGAGCGAAGATCTCCACTATTCTATTGACAATTTTTGTTTGTCTCGAAATTCTTTCTTAAGTCTTCCTTACATTGTATTTGTCATTAAGACCTACATGTAAGGCCGGAAGTAAAAAGGTAAATTTAATCGTACAATTATATAAGTAAAGTACAGTACTCCTTTCGGCGAGCAGGACGTAAAACCACTAGGCGCCCTCTGTTAAGCTAATGCCGCCGCTAGGTTTCTATCTATCCTTCCTCCTTTCCCCAAAAAATCGTACATGAAACAATTTTATTAGCCTATGATTGTTGGCGAAAATTACATAAATTGTCTGCCTCAACTATAAAAAAACTGGGCAAAAGTTTACCAAAACTTAACAAAACTCGCACTATCGTAACTTTTCTGCACTAACGGAACACATTTTTCCTAGCTAATGTCTCTTTTTTAAATGATTGATGCACACAATAGAAAATATACGAAACATGAGGGGAAAAAAACGAAAATTCATAGAAAATATCCTAAGTTATGCAGGGCTTAAATTTGGATAGATCTGTGATCTGCGTGAAGTAATTTAATATTGCTTAATAGATTACTCAAAACTAACATAAATTAAACTTTACTCTCTATTCTATTTCACTGGTCTCTACTCCGGTTTACAACAATCAAATTCGTAATAATATTTCCTCGACTGTTTTAAATCACCTCTTCCCTCACTCCTAACAGAACCATTCTCCTCGCGGCAGCCACCACTTCAAAGCGCACTCCATCTCGAAGTCCAAAAAAAGTGACCGCTGTGAAGACCGTCGAAAACGAATGAAACGGAGCACCACGACGTGCCCGCAAGTGACAGAAATGAAGCGGGCAACAGGGAGCGCCCGGCAAGGAATGGCCAATAAACAACCGGCAAGGGGTGCGGCAGGGACGTTTGCGAGTGCGGACAAATGAAGTACGCCCGCCGGCGGCTGCGGCGGGATGAGGGTCAAGAGAGGGGGGGGGAGGGCGGAGTCCCGGAACACGAACAGCAGACGGCGAATGAGAGAGAGAGGGCCCTGCTCGCTCGCCCGTGCGCAACACAGGCTGACGAATTGATTTCCTGGACACGAAACAGCTGCTTCACCTCCATCGGCCACTGAGAAAGGCCACTGTATGACTGCGAACGAACCCCGCAAGTATGTAGAGCTGAGTGGTATCTGCACATCAGCACTGCATCGTGATAATAACTCTACGTTGACCGATTAATTGGTCGTTTATTTATCTAGGGTAGGCACCCGACAACTTAGGTCATTTGCATCTAAGGTAGTTCGAGCGAGATATCACTTAAAATTCAATCGATTTGACCTCATTATTAAAAAAATATTTCATCTTTCAACTGATAAGAAAATATCACCCACTTACCAGCATAGTTGACGAGATCTTTTCCAAAACATACCAGCCATTTTCCATAGGATAAGGTTAATGTATGCACCCCAGAGAAATTTAATTAAAATATAAGGAATTTCTATTGCATAGATCTCGTCAGAAATTTAAGCGTGCAGTTTGTATTATTTTTCAACTATTTTTAAAAATAAATCAACTACTCACAGTAATAAAAATAAATCAATTACAGTAATTTTTAAAGAATCGAAAAAAAGCTCCAGTTGTTAAGGCGTTTTCAGCATATGGCATGAAAAAAATGAATCATGTTAAAACCTTACATATGTTTATTTACGTAATTACTGAGAATTTCAGCAATTTAAAACAAAGTCATTTTAAATGTTTAAACCTACTTCATGTGAAGCCCAGGTGATCAGTTTCCGCTTTAGATATGGTCTAACAATAAAATATGCAAAACAGAAAACTCATGGGTGGAAGCAGACAGCAAAATGTGGATGTAGAACTAGGGGCAGAATCCAGTCGATTGGACTCGAGCGAAAAAATAACATATCTAGGGCAGCTACTTACTGAAGAATGGAACCAAGCGGTGAAAGTAAGTCATCAATGAACAACTGGGAACTAAGTTCGGAAGTAATGGGCATTCAAATTAAAATCAGAGTTACGGGGAATTGAAAAAATTACATATTATAAGTGAAGGTTTCTCGGGTTTCACACCGGGTAAGATAATTTAAATGGATCAACGTTTCGATGGTTGACTCAGCCATCGTCATCAGGATAATGAGTCGAGCGAGGATGCTGGCGGTTATACATAGCCGCAGCCATTGTGTATGTAACCGCCAGCATCCTCGCTCGACTCATTATCCTAATGACGATGGCTAAGTCAACCATCGAAACGTTGATCCTTTTAAATAATCTTACCCGGTGAGAAACCCGAGAAACCTTCACTCATATAATTTGCCGGGAAAACCTTAAATCCTTTATAATTACATATTAATTTGAGAAAGCAGTTAAGATTTACTCCTCTCTACCGTAATTATGTGCAAATTATGAAAGCCTCAATTTGATTATTATTTCGGAGCTAAGAAACCCTACTTTTACATAATAACTTTATGTATTTTATTATTTTATTTCTAGTCGGAATTTCGTCCGTCAAGTATTTTAATTAAAAATCAAACTCACTCACCTAACAAATTATAACTCACCGGTACAGGACACTACGTAGTTCCACTCACCTGAAAACAAAAAGAAGAATAAATTAGTATTCGTTGGGGAAACTTTTGAGGAATATACATGTGGAATTTTGTAGCATTAAGAATGGTAATCAGCCTATGAAAAAATTTGGAATTATTAATCTTTTCAGGAAATGTATGGCGCTCATCAATGCATGCACCTCTATGAAAACATAGCAAAAAAATGTGGTGAATAGCGGGAAGGAAACTAAAAGAGAATGAACCGTTAAAAGAAAGTTTCTCTCGTTCCAATAAATAATAATTGAATTTGGCTACGACCTTCCAGAATAACTGCGTACTTATATACATCGCGGATAGTTAATTGAAAATTTTCATCATTTTTTTCTGCAGGTTTTGATTGCTGCAGCTATATGGAATCGCCAGCATTTCTGATACAGAGCAACTTAATGCCCGGTTTTTTGTATTGTTAACCTTGACCTTGACGTAATGACGTAGACGTCACGCGAATGGAATGTTAAATGACAGTTTTGCCGATATAAGCCGCAAACATTGTAAGGTATTAAATAAAAATTGGCGTGAGCGCTATAAATGGGAGAGCATACCCATATATTTATCGCACTGAGGAAATATTTAACTAGGTGTTACAATACCAAGCCCACCACTTTCCGCGGGTCATATTTCTAGTTTAAGAAACAACTTTCCATTTTGTTTAACCTCAATTTTGGCTAAGAGGAGATATTGTAAGTGAGGTTCTACAGCGACGTATTCATATTTTACGTCGAGTATCGCATTCGTATTGCACAGCACATAACGCCTTCATCTAGCATTTTGAATTCTTATATACACACACGAGATATTACGGGTAGGCTAAAAATAAAATTATTAGAGCATAGACAAACAGAATGTAGAATTTTGTGCCCACTTATGCAGTACTTGAGGGAAATGAAACATAGGAAGAAGGATACTAGCAAAAACATTGTACAACCAAGAGAAGCATTTGCTATTATATAATAGAGTCAAAATCAATAATTATATCAAACGAGTAAAAAATGTAATAAACGACTTAAAACGACATAAAGTCGGAGCATCGAGTATGGCATGTCACGATGACTGATAGCTATGCAAACACAATATACATTAGGCTATCCGACAAATTAAACAAAATTCATTTGTGCAACACGACTTCGTTCATTCCAGTTCATTAATGAATATGTTATTAACCTCTTCTTTTAATTTATTGAGGTTTGGTCAATTAAAATTCCTTTATTTCACTTCCAACGATACGGCAAATTTATTACCATCCTCAGGTAAATCCTCAGGGCTAATTGAAAACCATAAAACAAAATTAACAACATAAACAGGTATAAATGAAAAAAAAAACAATTGTTATAACAACTTTGGTGATAACTACACTGTACATTTTTTATCGGGTACACTTGTTTAACAAATATCAACAAACCTGTGAAATTTTAATTGCTCTAACATGATATCAACTGATATCAACCATTCCAATTTACAGGGTAAATATAAACAGCTTCTTGGCAACAAGAGAACACACCAGATTACACCAAACATTAATTTAGAAAAATCATGAAAATTGCTTTATATATATAAAGATAACAATAACATCAAATAAAAAACAAACATTCATCACATTTTGTATTGTAAAACACTATTAAAAAGCATATATTAAATTATAAATAATACCTTTAGATTTATTGTATACGACTTATGTAAATTCTGATTAATTTATCTACATCCGTTCTCAAATTGCATGTATTTGGGTGTTTCATGATATGGACCATTTCTTTAAAAAGTCTTTTGTGTAAATATTATTCATAATCTATAACTTTGGTTGAATTAAAATCGAAACTATGGCTATTCGTTATGGCATGATCAGCAAGGGCACACGTTTTTTTAAATAATTTTATTGAGGATTTGTGTTGGTTCAGCCTATCTTCTAAATATTGTGACGTCTGTCCAATATAAATCTTGTCACAATCTTCTCAGGGAATGGAATAAACAATATTGCGTTTTAAATTTGTAGGAATTTTTTATTTAAGAGGGGTATATAAAACTTAATATTGAGTATTATTATTTTTGAAAGCAATTTTAAAGTTAGTGTTTTTGAACTACCACTTACTATTGTTTATTCCATTCCCTGTGAAGATTGTGACAAGATTTATATTGGACAGACGTCACAATATTTAAAAGATTGGCTGAACCAACGCAAATCCTCAATAAAATTATCAAAATAAACGTGTGCCCTAACTGATCATGCCATAACGAATAGCCATAGTTTCGATTTTAATAAAACCAAAATTATAGAGTTTGAATCAAATTTACACAAAAGACTTTTTTAAAAAATGGTCCATATCATGAAACACCCAAATAGGTACATGCAATTTGAGAACGGATATAGATAAATTAAGCAGAATTTACATAAGTCTTATGCAATAAATCTACAGGTATTATTTATAATTTAATATATACTTTTTAATAGTGTTTTACATATACAAAATGTGATAAATGTTTTTTTTTAATTGATGTTATTGTAATATTTGTATTTATATAAAGCAATATTCATGATTTTTCTAAATGAATGTGCAGTGTAATCTCTGTTTATATTTACCCTGTAAATTGGAATGGTTGATATCATGTTAGTGTAATTGAAATTTCACAGGTTTGTTGCTATTTGTTAAATTAGTGTACCCGATAAAAAATGTACAGTGTAGTTATCACCAAAGGTGTTATAAAAATTGTTATTTTTCTGTTTCTATCTGTTTATGTTGTTAATATTGTTTTATGGTTTTCAATTAGGCCTGAAGATGGCAATAAATTTGCCGAAACGTTTACAGTGAAATAAAGGAATTTTAATTGACCAAACCTCAATAAATTAAAATAAGAGATTATTTATACGTGGTCAATAAATACATTAATTATGTTATTAACCGCAGGGAAAATTTGCAAAACGCATTCATAATTCTAGACAAATTAAGTAAAAATGAAGGGGATCAGTAATTGCCGAGCATTAATCTTATCATTGTGCACGAGAATGAGTTTGGCCAATTGTAGCCAAAGCATAAATTACTTCCTCCTACCCAAACAAATGTTACATTCTAGCCATTGAAATAAAATCCAAAAGGAGACAATTGAAATAACAAATCACTAACATGCATGCTATTTAAATGATATTACATCCACTCAAGATTTCCAGAGCAAGTAATTACACCTGGTTTCCTAATATCGCAAATTAATAATGGCCTGCTAGTCGCATGTGTTGAGTTTGGCTAGAAATTCGAAGTTTCCCGGTTCATGATTTGGTCGTACACATGAACAGTTTTACTCATATCAAATCCAAGAGTTTTGATCTTCTTAAAACTAGATATAAGGTTACAGGTGGCAAACATAGAGGAATTAGATACACAGAGCTGAACGTGTGAATATCGCACGCAGTAAGGCACTATATATCTTTAGGCCCACCCTCGGCTATTAAACTAAACTTGAAACAGCATTAGTGTGTACCACAGCACAGTAAATATTCACTTTTTATTTAAGTATCTTATTAAAAGGTGACGCAAATCGAATATTAACGAGGAACACAGAATAGCAATAGCAGAATAATTTCGAAACTTGCACGATATTAGAAAGTACAAAGCGTAGAATGTTACCTTCAAATATTTATGGTAAAACCGATAATAACACAAATTATATGCTTATTCACAGCGAGTGATATTGCATATCGAATGTTATAGCTGATCGCACATTGTTGCAACTCGTTTTTTACACCCGCAAGCATGAGCTCTTAGATTACTCGATATCGCACAATGAGAAAGATCGACAATTACGTAATAGCACAATTCATATGATTTTAAAACCTCAAGATATATATCACATGATATCGCAGCCAAACTACGTGATATCACAGATCGCACGATTCATTAGAGTAATCTACCGGTTAGAGGTTATGATACGATTACATCAAACCTATCGTGGGGAACACATATAAGAAATATTTGTGGCAGAGCTCTGAAGAAGCTAGGATTCGTCAAGCGTATTGTGGGAAGATTCTCAGATGAAAAAGTAAAATAGAGGTGCAGACAGCGTTACACAGATGTTAAACGAATTAGGCTGGGAGCCGCTAGAGACTCGGAGGCTGCGCGCTAGGCTTATATTACTTGAGCAATTGAGAATAGATATCTTTAAGAGCGACACGGAGAACATCATATTAGAACCCCACTATATTTCCAGGTCCGACAGAAACGATAAATTGAGAGAGATATTTTGCCGAACGGATAGGTATGGGAATTCGTTTTTCCCCCGAACAATAAGGGAATATAATAAATGCTAGGCGTAATTTCATTAAAGCGTTTCCTTTTTATATGTAAACGGCTGATGTCCTAACACCCCCCACCAAACGCCTATTGAGGCGGCTTGCGGGGTAGTATGTAGATGTAGATGATGATAGTCAGAGAATAATCAACGGACTCATACTTTAGCCGTGCCTTATCTACCTCTAGTATTTCTTTCTTCATCTCAGCATAAGTCCTACCTTTCTTCATTCCGTCCATAAAACCTAATCTCTGTCTTCCCCTTCCCCACTTACCCAACATCACGATAAGGAATGATAAAACATAGGCATGATGATCAAAAGGACCATAGGCGCTTACGTTCCCTGACCTTACACAAGACATAGGCATAAAATCTTTGGTTAAAAATTTAAAATTGATTCAGGTATCTACCTTCAGGCGCAGAATTGCACTCCGACATTCTGATTCGTAAACGTGTCTTTATATGCCGAGCTTGATCGTTACAGACTGACCCTCACCGGAAAAAAGAAGAAATGGCTGACACAATTTTAAATATTTATCTTAAAAGAGCCTATAAAGCTAAGAATTTCAATCCTAAAAGAAAAAAGTCACAGAAGCGCATTTATATCCACATTGGGAATCGTTCGAGAATATTCGACTCGGAGTGACTTGTTTTTTTACATAAAAGTAATCTACCGGTTAAAGTAATCTACCGGTCATTTATTGAGTGTAAGATAAAATCCTCCATAAGAAATAATTAATCAAATCAAACCTGCAATTTAAAATTAGGATATAACCCATTTATTTTTTATCACAAGTAACTTCTCTATTAAAGTCATTCATAGATAAGTTAATTGTTATTAAAAATAAATGGGTTATATCAAAGTTTAAAATATCAGGTTCCACATGATTATTATCTTATAGTGATGAATAATAAAACCGCAAAGTAAAAATAGTTTATAAAACAGGAGCACAAATTCACAAATCTGATAAAAGGCCGGAATCAACCGTTTGAACTTTTTAGCAGATTCTGTTAAACAAGCGTCTGGTACTAAACGCACCCAGTATTTATTTGTATGAATTATCGATTACACTTGTAAAATGCAAGCTTATCTCTAAACCATACAGTCACTGGCATAAAATTTTCTACTGTAAACTGTATGATAAAGATATTAACGTTCAATTATTTCTCAAGAAAATACTTTTAACGCTTAAAATACTTGAGCTTTTTCCACAATTTCAGACCAAAAAACTTAATTTGTAGTACTTTAAAAAATGGAATTGGAGATTAAGTATATTTTTGTGTCACAGGTTAAATTTGACGCTTGGATCTCATATCCTATGCCCCAGTATGAGAGTCTCAACTAGCGGCCGCGCAAAATTTAGAATCTTCCAAAAGTTTACAGAGAAATTTTAACCAAGGGTGTCTTTTGCGCCCACTCACCACTTTACATAAGTCTAAAACCTGAAAAACATTGTTTTCAAGTTCGATCTATTTTAAAATTTAAAAACTTTAAGATTTGTTAATAGTACCAAGACATTATACAAGGAAAATAACTAGAACGTAAAAACAAGCAATTACAGACTCTTTTATTAAAATGCCTGAAGCATTAGCGTTGAAAAGGCTATGTGGGCTAACAAGGTTGCTCCAACGAATTTTCCTTTTCTCATTTAAATTGGAAACAGGTTAATGATAAATATTTGTATTAGACCTAGGCTGGCTTCCGTCAACTTATATAAGTTTTTAGTTAAAAAAGTATTACCGTGTACAATAACTGGGTGCCAAAAGTCTGAATTCATAAAAACTTCTACCGATCGATTTTAACGATCACTGAGCACCGAGGTCGGTGCTCACGGTACTCTACATTGTTGACTGTAGACAGATGAAACTTATGCACTTGTTGGCCTCCCCACCAATACGTACCAACATCTTAAAAACCTTTCCTACATCTGTTTGTGATACCCATAGTTTTAATCTCCCATCCTTGCGTTTGTTGCATGCTGCCAGAGCGCACATTAATACTGGCTGACAGTATATGCGCATCAATGTTTAGTACTCCGAGAAAACTCAATGGCAAAAATCAAATTAGCATTGTAAATATCACATTTTGTAAACATAAGCATCCGAGGTGGTGCTCGCCATGGAGAGTGAGGAGAGATAACTGGTAAAGGAAATTAGGAGGAGGCAGAGTAGGTGGTTGGAACGGGGAATTAGGGGCGAAGGGATGCATAGATCTGCTATAGGGGGGAGGATGTTGGGTAAGCAACGAAGAGGAAGAAAGAAAATAGGCTTAATCGATGGAATGAAGAGGGATAGGGTAGATGCCGGGCTGAAGAATGAAATCATACAAGAAGTCAAGGGCTGGTGGCTACAAAAGATGGTTCGGATATTCCATCTTCTATTTAAACCTATCGCAACCGGTAGATAACCCCTGGTAGTAATAATGAAAGCTTTCCTTAAAAAAAAATATTTTCAGGAAACCTTACACCGAGTTGCTTGAAGGAAGAAAGCCTGGTAATTGCTTAGGAAAAAATATGATTCAAAGGATCCAAAAACACCCGTTATCCTGCGCGTCATGAACTATTAGAGAGTCCTCAAGATACCCTTTAATCTTGATTCCTGTCTCTCCGCCCCTCTCGAGTAGTTACTAATGAAGGCACATGAAAGACGTAGTCTAGAATGGCAAGCAGAAAATGCCATCGCCGTCCTAATGACCGCATGGCGCACAGATGGTAAGGGTTAGCAGGGCCGTGCTCACGAGACAATTAATGGGATACTAACTTCTTCTCACGTGACACTGCCGCTATTTTTATGCCTCCTGAGGGAGAATTAAAATGATTGCATATTCATGAGCCTTAGTGGGCGTAAATAAGAGCCTATAAATAGAAACGCAAATTTCAGCCTTAATACTTCGAGCTCATTGAAAATCTTAGGTGGAAATCCGTGGTTCCCGATTCATTCACGTGAGGAGCTACTTAACATTCTATCCAAAGCACAAGAAACACTCCCACCGGAGAAATCTAATACAAACGTATTTGAATTTTCATCAGAACCGGATAATTTTATAATCACCATTCCTGGCAATAAGATGTTCACATCTGGAAAGCATAGAATATGAAAGTAAAATACAATGTTTACAATCATATCATGTGCGTATAACCAATTCTGAGGTGAAAAATATGCTAATACATACAAAGAAATTTCACCTCAAGGTGTACCAGAATGTAACCACTGCACCAGTCAATTACATACATATCTACAATTCTAAATTTTGCTTCCTCTTAACGTTCTTCCATGAAATTTTCCCCTCCGGACTTCAGCATAATAAAATCGTTACTCGCCCTAATCTCACAGGCTCACCAACTAAAAATTAAAGATTTCTGTCAACTGTTACCCACCAAATGCCCGCATTGAAATATTTAAACAAGAATATTGGCATGACCCACAAATTATTTTATGGGAGGGAGGAATGAGTTAGCATTGGAGGAAGATAAGAAGTATAAGATTTGTAGATGGCATGGTAAACTTAGCAGATAACATGCAAGCACTTCAAAGGTTGTTAAAGGTATTGGAAGAAGGGATGAAGGAATACGGGATGAAGATAAATTTAGGAAAGACAAAGGTGATGCCAGTAAACTGTGAAGATTATACGAGAGTGAAAATAGATGAAGGCATAATAGAAAAAGTGGAAAGCAACAGGTATTTAGGAACTATGGTAACAGATGACTGGTGAAGTGTTGCAGAAATAAAAGGAAAGATATCAATGGCAAAAGAGGCCTCCAGCCAGAAGAAAAACTTACTGTGCAGTAAAAGCCTGGAGCTGGAGATGAGAAAGAGGCTAGCTAAGTGTTACATATGGAGCGTTTTCATGTATAGATGTAAATCATGGACATTACGGAAGAGGGAAAGAAAACGAATAGAGGCTTTTGAAATTTGGGTGTGGAGAAAAATGGTAAAAGTAAGATGGGTGGATAAGGTAAGAAATGAGGTCTTAAATAAAGTGAAGGAAAAAAGATCGCTCATACAGGAAATAAGAAAAAGGAAATGTAACTGGTTGAGTCATATGATTAGAGGGGAAAACATATTAACAGTGGCATTAGAAGGTTCAGTTGATGGAGAGAAAAAGAGAGGAAGAAGAAGAATTAAATTGGTGGATGAGGTGAAGATCTGCAACTACAATGTGACTAAATAGAAGGTTCGGGACAGAATCGGATGGAGACAGCAGTAGTGAACGGGACCTGCCAGCAGGCAGAACACTAGATGATCATGATGATGATGAATATTGTAAAATCAGCGATATTTAAGGTCAAAGCTTAGCTTTCCCATTTTCCCTAATATGTAAAATAGATTATTTCTCAAATCCCGGTTCCTGTCATGCCTCATATTTCGAAGGAGAAACGACTAATTCCTTCACTAGATGAATGGAGGAGGATAATATAGCTTCAGTTTATTTATGAACTCGTCGAGTATGACTTGTCTTTTCCGATAGTGAAACTTAAGAAACTAAGTGCCACATGATGAAATGGACATCATTTGCGAATAGAATGACAGCAGCGACAGGTGGTTCAACATAAAGCCTCCAAGGGCTGAATAATTAGAACCGAATTTGAGGACAACGAAGGCAAAACATAGTGAATTATAATGCATAAATCTTAAGCTAAGCGCTTTTAAATTGCCCTGACCATTAACGTAACAGTTATACGTCGAAAGGTCGTAAAATACACCGCGACAATTCAAGGTAAATTATTCCGTTCATTAACTTCCGTGGATTCCCAAGCAACAGGTGTGTGGCATTAGGAAATTACCAGTATCCACTACCCGCTACCGTCCTGGCTTAAAACGCTGGCAGCAAGATTTTTCAAGAACTTTCCCTACCTAGCCGATGGAGAGAATCTGCTCGCCAAATTCCCTTCCTTTAGCCCACGTTTTCTTCAGTAACTTTTACGCTTTAGACAGTTCATCTGAGAGAGTGATTCCTCATAAACTCAAAAATAAACTCTACGCTCTGCATCTATTATGCAGAGGGAGGGAAGAGGCGAGGTACATAGATTTAAGATGATCAAATGATATAAATTTTGGGTTTGTTAAGTACAGAAAACATCAAAATATTGAAAAAAGATACGATTAAAAAGAATTTCTGCAATCGCTCAGAAAACAATGGCACCACCATATCGAAGTGAAGTATCGATGTACTCTTAAGCGGTCTTTATTATTCAGGAAATGTTTAAAAAAAATTAAATTATCGTGCCCACAAAGATTTTCGATTATCAAATCCCATTATTGCAGGTCGATGACTATTCGTTTGACTGTCTGCACCCTTTACGGGATTAAAAATGAACTGTTCTTGAGAACTGAAAAGAAATGTCTCAAAAACAATAATGAATTAAAATTGCTAAACCAGCAGCTGGAGAAAAACATCATATTTTGGTAAAAAATAATAGTTTATAGGAACTAAAACAAAATCAAAATGAAGCCATTATCAATGCAATTCTGCTTATTCAATGAAAAAATCAGCGGAATAAAAATTTCAATGTATCCCCACTTTATCTTCTTTTCCACAGTTTATTTGAAAGTTCTTTTAAAATGTCTAAGTTTGGGAAAGCACATAATATAGCAATTTTAAATTTTTTAGTTCCGATATTACCCACACCAAAGCAAAGTCTTTCCGTCAAAGAGCACAGCCTGATTGGAGATTTATTAATTAGTCCTCCAATTAAATATTACTATAACGGACGTACATCGTAATCCCAAATTAGAAGTTTGTGATTTTAAGGGCAGTTTAGACGGCCTTTGAGGGCCAAAGATACATAAGGTATTTGAAAAATTAAGGGGGATCCTCCACGTATAAATACGATAGAACCCTCATAAGCACCATAACGCCCCAGTGGCTATATTTGAATAAATATTTCACCAACCTGGGAGTCAGAAAATGTTTTAGTGAACATCAGCTCCTAATCCACAGAGCACAAAGGGGGTGGGGGCAACCTAATTATAAAACCTCTTCATGCTTCAACATCCTTTACCTTGCTTTATAATATAATTCATATATATAACAAAGGTATTATGGTAATCATAATGACAAAAACTTAAGGTTAGATATGACAGAAATCTCGATAATTGGCTAAATATAAATTTTTGAGCCTTTAACTTGATTGTTTTTTTACGCCATATGCTGAAATTTAAACCAAAAGTTTATTTTCTATCTCAGAAAAAATAATACGGAATATAATGAATTTATTCTTAAAAATAATCAGGAAGAAAACATAAAAATCATAAGAAAACAAAAAACTACCCACCGCTATACTTCTGACGCAATCTGTGTCAGAACTTCCTCACTTATTTAACAATGTGTCATTTTTTATTTAATGAGACCTCATTCATTGAATTATAAGTGAAATAATATCTCACTCAAACTACGTTAGTTTCACTTTTCTATTTAAATTGAATATTAATGGATTTAAGTTATTTTTCTTATTGAAATTTCAAAATTCGTATCATTTTTATGATATCTAAAAGCTCTGGTGATTTCAAGTTTGCGCGTTGCTTTTTTTTCAAGTCACTGAATTCAGCACAAAACCTGTTTTCACATAAAAAATATTATGTATTTTTTTCTTTCAGGAGATATAAGTCTATTATATTCAGAAGAAACTCTCTCTGAGCCCTGAAGAAGCATGTATACAAATACGAAACGTCGGCAAAGAGTAATAAATATTTTTTTTTTCAAATTAATAGACCTATATATCCTGAAATAGAAAAATATATATTAAAAAAGAGGTCATGAGAAGGAATTAGCTAAATAAAAATATGTATTTTTCTTTTAAAAACGAGACGAGACTCTAGACGAGACCCGAGTTCGGTAAACGAGACTGAGGTGAGACTGGTCTCGTCTCGTGGCAACACTAGACGTGACCACACAAGCATCTGGCCAGCGCCATCAATGGTAAAGTAATGCAAAAGCTCCCTCAACGTTTTTCCATCACCCACTTGAAAATTAGGGGTTCCGATGAGTTTACTTGATGAGGGTTCCCCTAAGGGTTCCGGAGGGGTAATCGGGAGAGTTTTATTCCTTCTCCGTGGTGTGGAAACGGGCAAGTCCCCACGGGTACCGAGAAGGGGAGAAAAAGGGGACGAGCATTTGGAAATGGCTGAAGTTCAGAGAGTCTGAGAGAGCAAGGTAGAACCGACGCCCACGTAAGATAAACACACTCGCTTTACCACGCTGGGGGGCAGAAATTAGGAGCCAAGGGACCAACAAGAGTCATCCTCGCGTCGCCCTTTTCGAAGTGACAGCCGTTGTATGACTTTCCCTTTCTCCTTAAAATACCGACAAAATTTTTGGTCAGCTGGTTAGATATGGGAAGAAATATATAAGCATTACTTACCTCAAGGTACGCTTATTATAGATATTCATATACAAACTCTTAATTACCGAAGGCACGGTTACTAACTCAATTGACGCAACTGAAAGGTAGCTGAAAATCTTATTTTAAATCCTAAGTTCTTTAAATATGAAGTTTTTAGAAAGGAAGTAAATAGCACGTCTATTGTATTATAAAATTATTCAGGAAACTGTTTTATCGGGAATATTTCATTAAGTAAACTTCTGAACAAAGAATCATAGAAACTTAGACTTTTGATCATGAAATCATTCCGTATGATGCGGAATTATTAAAATTACGTATCACAAACATTAGCTAATAAAATGAATCTGTAAATAATAAACCATAACACAGAGTTCAATATGTAATTTAATAATGATTCTACCAACTTCAAATTGATCTACGAATTTTGAAAATAATAAAACCGTGTAAAGAGAATTTTCAGCAAGTTAATAAACGAGCATTCCCGTCGCTAAAACAACTTCACCCGTGAGATTAAAATACATTCACAATGCAATAGGAAACAAGATATATTATTTAAATACAAAATGGACCAAGGAAATAAATATTCACCAGTATATTAAACGGTTTAAAATCATACTTGCAAGTGCGGTACATTTAGGAGAAAACATTTGTAGATGCACAAGAATTTATACTGTACATGAGGAACAGAAAACTGGCTAGTAACAAAGCTGATGAAAAACACAAACAGAAATTCAATTTTAACTCCCAGTCTCCTTGGGCATTGATTATTTATATAAGGCTGAGCGGAAACATGGAAATTTCACATCATCCCTTGCAAATAATATCCGATTGCTTGTGGGAAACAGTTGAAGCGCCCATTTAAGCTTTTCTGGAAATTGAATACGTTGAAAAATAAGGCTTCCAACCTCCGCTCTTGGTTAATACTAGTCATAGATTAGGCAAATAATAACCAAGGATACCTCTAAAGTACGTAAGACGTAACTTCCGCAGAGAATCGTCGAAGAAAATAAGAGAAAATTGAGCCACGACGCTTCTCGATCCTTAACGCGAAAATGCCCCCGGAAATAGCAAAACGTAGGCCGATCAGTTTAAATTTGAACTGCGTCACAAGAAGGCATCCCGGGGTCCCCCCTCGCTCCACTCGCTGTGTTACTCTCGCTGTAGCAGAGCTCTTTCACGAGGGAGCACGGCCTCGCTCGTACTTCTCGAGCCAGCGTCTCCCGCACACAACGACCACATTCCCTCACGTGCCTTCCGCCGCTGCCTCACCTAAGGACCCCGACCGTAAATCCCAGCGCTTGTAGCGAGGCAAGCGAGCGAGCATCAACCCGCACCATCCTCGACCCTATCCCCGCCACCCGCTCGCTCCACTCCCCTCGGCCTTTCGCTCCCGCTCCCACAAACTCCTCATCTGCACCCGACCGGGGTCACCAGCGTCGTACCTTAGCCACCCTCCCCTCTCGCTTCCCCACCTAAATCCCTCTTTTTTTATCCCAACTCTCCCTCACCTGCCCAACCTCCCCCCTCAGACAAATGTGTGAAATTTACAATGAAAAAAAAAAAAAGATTCGCAAGGAATAGGACGCAACCCCGGATTCCCCCGAGTGGTAAGCGCATGAATCTGGGCTCGAATTAGAACTCAGGAGGATGAATTTTCTAGGGATGGGGCATTTGACTCCTCGAATCTTGTGAGGATTGATAAAGCTCTAGAACTTGAACTCACGCGCTTTTATGGTCGTTGAAATCTAACGAATGCTAACCTATAAAAATTGAACACAATTTCCATGTTTATAATGGACTTAGGGTGGAAGGATTAACCAATTAATTTACCTCTTTTAAATAAAATGGGTGAATATGAAAAAATTCGATATTACGAATGTGGTGGAAGAAATTCTATCAAATTTCAAAAAGAGTTTTCAACTTTGCTATTATCTAAAACTTTAAATTTCAAGTTAAAATTATGCTCTTCGTCTTTTTTGAGAATCTTTCCAAGTTTGGATTCGAATTTAATTATTGCAAATTACGCTAATTTGGGCATGTTCTCAATGTGTGTCTTCCGCTTAAGTTAATACTGTAGCTAGTTCCGCTGTTTTTCGTGTTCTCCATTAATCATCCGCCCTCTCACTTTTTCCTACTCCGTCATCACCATTATTCACTCTAAACGACAAGGAATTAGTACCCACCCATACTCATACGTTTTGAGCGTTATAACTACCAATTAACCGTAAAAATGTCACATATTTTAGGCATTTTCTATTCATTCCTAACCCTTTTTTCATATATTTTTCCAAAAAGCAACAGACATAAGATCTCTCAATTCTCCTTCCTCACATTATCTTCCCCTCGTTAATAATTCTTTCGTTGACGCTATTTTCGATTTCTCGGTTCTGAATATTATATCGGTCTTTTTTGTAAAATATTACCAAAACATTCTCGTCTGCTAGTTTTAATCTAAGATCCCGAATGTGATGCCTGACTCAACCTCTCGTTTGCCAGGAAATATCTCTTCCATTACGAATAATGGCAATACCAACTATGTTTAAATCCAAAGAGTTAATTATTGGTACAACTAGTTTCAACGCTACGGCATCATCATCAGGTAGATCACCATGACACCGTAGCGTTTAAACTAGGTGTACCAATAATAAACTCTTTGGATTTAAACATGTTGGTAATGTTATTATTCGAAATGAACTTCCACAAAGTTACGCCTGAAAGGATTGAATTCTCTGCCATTATTTTCTTGGAAACTACAAAATAAGGTGCTAAACCATTAAAAAGCAAATGCTTTATTATATATGCGTTCGTGTACTTCATATTATCAACTCCTTGCCATGGCTTTCCCAAGAAATGGAAATAAATATCTTAGTCCAAAAATAGGTAGAATCGAACCGAAAATAAAAAATACCTTAAAATCGTGATCCAAGAAATTATTCAGGCAGCATTTAGGAGAAAATAAAAAAATCAATAACAGTGAAATAAAAATATCAGAGTTTGCTAAATAAATACAAAAATAGGAAGGACTGAAGAGCAGGTATTCTAAAGGAAATCCTCTAAGTTAGAGGAATACCCCAAGCAGGTGTTGGGTGTAAGCGTCCCTTGAAATTAATGCAGGAGTCGTTCTGCCAAACGGAATCCTGAAAGCTTGATAGTTAAATTAACGAATTTTTTAACGAATAACTACAGGGAATATTCTTACGATTCAACTTTGAATCGTAAATACTCAAGCTAAATATTTGCGATGCATGTTCAATTGTAAAAACGATATCGACTATAGTCATTGAGGACACCAAACGCAAATATAAGAATGAAATTAATTTCAGACAGTGCACCAGTAGGTAAATGTACAAAAATGCACTCTAAAGCAAAAAAGAGCCTTCAAAATCTTAGCACCTACTGGAAGCGTTAGGAAATTTGATAAAATGATTTCCTTATTGGTGGACAGATAAATCACTCATGAGAGTGGCAATAATTAGTGGTTTTGTGATTTGATTTACTACATGACTCGTCCAAATAGATAAAGCCATTCGCTAATTAGTACGCATCGAATCGAATGGGACGAGTATTGGTTAACGTGGAAACATAGTTCGATAATAATACAAATCGATGGGTTTCTCGAATACTATGGTAGCATATTCAAATCCAAAAGTCTTTGTGCGAAATATGAAGTTGATTCTAGAAATGATATAGATGTATAAGATGTAGCGCAAAAACCGCACACATATTGTTAAGGAGTAAGATTAAGGAGTACGTAATATTGCAGCTAATTACATATGACATTCCAAGGATTACAAAAATAGTAGCTAACTTGAATTGCAACGAAGTTAAGAAGAATTAAAACTACTCAAAAAAAAGCTACGACAGTAACTTGAGCGGAGTTGCCTGCTGAAAAAAACTTGCTCAAACAAAAAATCAGTAAGAAACACGGGACGTGACGCCTGGAAAGTATAATTGGTCAACCAACCGGCTGGGTACAAGATCGATTGATTAGGATTTACCCCATTCACGTTTAATCACGACGGCTCACGCTTGTTTTTCTATTGTGATTGTGAATACTTGAAAATGAGACACCCTGTTAACTGAGGAAATGACACAATATACGCAAAAAATACAAATTTTCAGTATTTCTACTTTCAACCATTAAAGCGCGTAGCAACATATAGATTACTACCACTCAAATACAGCAAATATCCGATCTATCAAACGATCGCTCGATCGATTATCTGAATTTTATTGCCTTCTCCACACTCCCTCACGCCCCCTCATAAACATGGTCCACCAATCGGTTGGGCAAACCCCTCCTTACTCACCACAGGCCACCGCGAAACCGCCTGCTGGGGTCGAACACCCCGCCCGGAGCATTATTCCGCTGGTTTTACGGCCCGCTGCCGAAGGCCTGTAAGGGGGGCAACAGGAGGAAGCGGAGAGATCCCGCCCGCCTTCAAGGACTCGCCTCTTACCGGAGCCCTTCTCTCCGCCATCATTCCGTCGTCTTATGAAGGCATAAAAACCCACGGCACCGCCCTCAACCCCTCTCACTTATTCACAGCCGACGGAGAGAAGAGCCGCTGGATGCGTGCCTCGTGAAAGTTCTTTGCCTGCCTGCCAGTAATTTGGAAACTTTTCAGAGATTCCCAAACTCTTTCTTATTATCTCTGTAAGACTCGACTGCTGTTAATTCAACATGTACGGTAATGCGCTGCTCTCTCACACCACAGGAGCGACACCCTGATTTTACGCGAGATGGCACGATGATTTTTTTTACCAACAGGTTAATTCGAGAACAAAACATTCTTCACAGCGCAATTGCGGCAATGCATGTAAGAGATGTCACAGTACCGAAGGAATCTGGCCAAAATCCCAAATTTTTACTT
Source organism: Pyrrhosoma nymphula (assembly GCA_963573305.1). Lineage (NCBI taxonomy): Eukaryota > Metazoa > Arthropoda > Insecta > Odonata > Coenagrionidae > Pyrrhosoma > Pyrrhosoma nymphula. The sequence goes on along the minus strand of OY754337.1, from coordinate 107,319,339 downwards.
TTTTTCGAATTTGGCAATGATATATTCTGAAATTAGAATATGCATAGTGCAAATAACTATAACTATTTTCAATGATAGCGCATCCGTTATATCAACAGAAGCCCGCAAAGTTGAGAAATAATCGTCCAAAACCTAAACCCAGCATTTTCCGCGAAAACCGCATCGTTGCTCCGTAACCTCGTGAAGCGTTCAGATGTTTTGTTTAAGATTTTCAAACTATTTCCAAATGCTAATATATTTCTTCAGAGTTCAAGCGAAAAATTTGTTTATTTTTGTTTATTTTACTAGGACTTATTTAATATTTCTATGTTCTCTACTTTTCACCGAATGTTTACATAGGTATAGCAGAAAACAGTTTGCGTGTCGCAAAAAGAACAATGATAAAAAAATGGGTAAAAATTCTTTCAGTGAAGATTTCAGTAGGAGAAATAGGATTTGATAACGTTAAGTTGTTCTCCCATACGCAAGCCACAAAATAATTAATCTAATGGTTGCTTTAGTAATTACATATAAGCTACAAGGCTTCTAAGTCGCGTCAACAAATCTTATTCACTTCCGTGATTTTTGTCAAGGAAAACGGGAGATAATAAATAAACAATAAAAACGCATTTTTTTCGAATAAAGAGCTTCAGAAGATTAAAATATCATTACGAAGACATTTTAATGAATCTCAGATTTTTTAAATTTCATACAGTATTTAAGTCGGGATTTCTTCCAAAAATTCTAGGAAAAATAGCCTGATGGTTTTCAGCAACTCAGAGATTTCAATACCAACGGACCATATCTTTAAACCAATAAAAGGCTTTGAAAGCTAACCCTCTTAGTGTTAGTGCCATCTATTGTCAGTGGAATCTTTTAGAATTTCCAACGATCCCTAGTAAATAAAATTCACATAAACCCTTCAGCTATAACATCATTAGTTAGTAATTATATAAAAATATCAATCTGCAGTGAACTTTCATCATCTTATATTTGTTTAATCTTTAAAAAATTCTCATTTTTCATTACAGTAGCAACTGAGAACTTAATTTGTTCTAAAGATTTAATTAATTCAACATTCATTAGCCGATATATCCGCAGCTCCGATAATCCGAAAGAACGAAAGATACATTCCCGCCGGTCAAACATCTTAGAATAGCTTCAAAATCATAGTAAGTCAATCCATTACAATATGCTCCACGCACCAGTATGTCACACTACTGCAACGACCACAACTATTTTCAAAAACATATCTCATATCAAATGAAGTAAATTTTTAGATCCACTTCTAATTGCCATAATTCTATATGCTAAACGCCATTTCCTGCAACCCGAAGGAAGACGATGTTAAGATCACATCATTAGTTCATCGTCCTCATAGGAGAGGACCTCAGTTTATTAATGAATATCATTAATGCACTAACGATACTTAGATAACGAAATGCCACGTGCTTTTTTCAGAAGGCTAACACCTAATTCTGTACATACGTCTCTGATTCAGAGTACCTACGTAGTTCAAAAATATTTTGCGGAAATTTGATACCGGCAGAGCCTCCTTCAATTAGCCTTATTTATAAGAGAATGTATTTTATGAAATTGTCTTTAGTAAGTAATTATGAGAGCTAAAATGTCCGACTCTTTCGATCAAAAAGATATTTTCGGAGTACCGCAAAAAAGCTAATTGCGAATATTGCACCTCATCTGGAAATGGGTGAAAGAAGGGACATAAAAACTTTTCCCCCAGCCAAGCGAACGCAACACTTATTGCCCTAACACGTGGCGATTCTTCCCATTAATTCGATCTGCACCCTGCTTACCACCACGTTTCCCTGGTTCGTCCGAAGAACCCGGGTGGTAAACTGTGGCAGCAGCCGGCCACAGCCCCCACATCGGCGAGGGGCTTGAGCTCACTCATTTGGGGTAAAATTAATGAAATACTTGGGTGAAGGGCCTTTAAAAAGGAAAAAGATCCCACCACTTACAACCCGATCACGGGCCGTGCTTTTGATGTTCCCCCGCCTTCCCTGAAAAGAACGGGATGCTGACTGGGGGACTTTTAATGGACCCTCGCGACGCCCCGTTGTTTACCGCCGTTTTAACGACTGCCTCACGTCCGAAGGGTTAGAACAGGGCGAGCCGCAAAGGGAGGAAGGAGAACTGTGTGGTTAGAGCGAGTGATCAGCAAACTGACGTCGATTAGAGAGATTTTTTTAACGCGAGTTTGTGTGTAAGGGACAGATAGGACAGATGGCGACAAACGCTTCGTCCAATCCCTCGGATTTTTTAAAGATCATCATCCTTTAGTTGTGTTGTCGGAGGGAAAAATGGATTTTTTTGCAAAGCTCTTCCAAAAATTGAAGGCAGTTCAACGAATAAGTATCACGTATTTGCACGGGTAAGGTCGGATAGTGATATGGCCGGGCGTTTTGTGGCCCATTGCGGCTCACTTTTTCAAGAGAATAATACGGAATTTTCTTGAGCCGGACAGTGCTGTGGGCAGGAAAATAATAGCAATTTTAAGCAAGATAACTCTAATAATCTACTCGAAGTTAGAAGACTAACTTTTCAACAGAAATACGGATAGGGTACTAAGTCATTCTGCAAATTCTATTCGAGTCGAAAAACATAAATTATTGCAAAACAACACCCTTTCTTTGTGGGAGGCCCTATCAGTGGCTAAGCTACCACCGCCATAGCCCTTGACATCGGATCCATGACATTAGATCACGCGACAACAGATCACGACGACAACAGATCACGACGACAACAGATCACGCGACACTAAATCACGATTAAAATGGGAAAATTACTTTGTAATATTTTTTCCTTCAATATTTTGCGGATATTTTGCCGCAGATGTGTAATTGGGAGGGGGCGCTGCGGAGTCGTTCCGAATGTAGAGAGAGATAACATTACTGGCATACCTGATGACAGCGCCACCAAGCGGGGAAACGCACGAACTCCTTGAGACTGGAGGTACGGGTAACCTTAAAGGCTACCTGGGGAGGAGGTTATTTGGCGGATAGTTGCGTTTCTTTTTTCACGAATACCCTTTTGAACCAACCCACCCCAATGATAATTGCTTTGCGTAAAACTACGGCGAGTTGCCCAACCAAATAACCCTAAATGATAATAAAGTGTGTAAGTGTGATTTGTATCATGCTATTAGGAATTATAACAGTGAAATATATCTGATGAAGTGAAACCCGTGCTATTAGGTTTATTCTATCTTTCACTTATTTAAATACAGCGTTTTTTGTATATCGTGATCTATTGTCGTCGTGATCTGTTGTCGTCGTGATCTATTGTCTTCGTGATCTGTTCTTCGTGATCTGTTGTCGTCGTGATCTTCTGTCGGGGTACCTTGACATCATTACCACTCGCAATCCTCCCCGCCTGGCACTTCAGGTACCTTCGAAATGGCGGTGCCCCCTGCGGAGGTACCTTCTGTTACCCCTTCTACCATAAGGGGTAGATGAAAGATGGGACTTTCTAGTCCCAATCTCGCCCAATAAAGACGTTTTATTATTATTATTATTATTATAAGGAAATGGTTCACCCTGATATTACACAAAGGTTAATGAATCAGTGTATGCAGAACCTATGTTCAAAGGCATAAAATTGACGCAAAGAACTCGGTTGTCCGATCATGCAAGTTAAATACCTATTTACAATTACATTCACGACGTTGGCACGATGCATCTTGGGAGCCTTGCTGTTGATCATAATGTGTCTGCTAGTTTTATTGTCGTTCCTGGTCATCTGCGTCCCTGATTGGAATTTAATTATTCTTCAGAAGTTGCTCTGTAAGGTCTGTTTGAAAATCCTTCGGCAGTGAGAAATTGTATTTACCACGCAATTAGAACTATATTGGGGAATTATCATCTCCCTTAATTTTAAGTAAGTAATACAATGATGAAAACAAAGAGCTCTCGTGGGAAAATTTGCACATGAAAGTGTGTATGATTTCCGGTGAAATCTTTTTGAGGAAAACTTTGGCATCCACTAAATGACAGAAACATATTTTTTGTCCTCAAACGTAATAATAATCTTACGACAAATTTTCGCATTATATTTTTAAAAACACGTGACTTTTAACCACCGTCGATATTATAGCTTCCGATAAAGGAATGTGCCACTTAAGTCACTTGGCACCATCGTAATCGTGTCGTAGGGTATATGACGAAGGTAACGATAAATATGAATCTTTATTCCTTAGTTAATCATACATCTTCTGAAGTATTATCAAGACATCATTAATAGTTAAGGTTGGAAGAGGAAACTGCAGTTATCACCTTCATATATTATATGCAATTAGAAGGTAATTACGCAAGTGAAACAAAGAAACCTTAAGCGATTGCTAATTTCCTTTCTAAGCTTTTGTTCTTCCCATCACATTTTAACAATGTTATGACAGAAGTCGACCTCAGAGGATATTGCGGTAAATGCACGCTTTAAGGTAACTTGTGTCAGCTACTAAAGTAAAAATGCATAACAGCAATTATAGGATGTTCCGGCTATTCCTCACAATTTAGAACAATAACTCAAAAGACGAAAAGTCACCTTTAACTGCAGATTCACAAACATGTATTCGACGATTAAAACCGCAGTGTCTAGTCTTGCTAAGTTATTTCCTTTAACGCACAAAGTATCACCTAGTTTATACGTATATGCACAAAGAAAGCAAACATCGTCAAACAATGTCTCATCCACTATCATAGATTTTTTTACAATGTCGATAGTAAAAGCTATTTACATGGCTGTCAAACATGTTAAGAAATCATTGTCGTAGGAATAATTCCTGTTATTTCTCAAGAAACAGAAAATAAATGCACAACAGCTATGGGAAATCAGGCGTACTCGACATGTAATCACAGAGAGGAACAAGCTACTGAAAGCGTACACTTGAATCAGCAGGGACGATTAAATCCCCGTCCGACCCTTAAGTACTGTACATCAAAGCATTAAAGCAGCGTCATCATGACGTAAAAAATACGCCTAGTCAATTACGACAACATTAGACAATATATATCAAATACGATAATATATACGAGAATATAAATAATAATGCGATAACATGCACTTATTTGGCGAAGAGCGTGTATTTCAACAGTCACGCTGTCAACTGCGCTATTATCTTTGACAAAGAACACTAACAAAATGCGTGAAAAGTAACGCTTTTTACTGTTTACATTTAATACCAACAGATTTATATTTTCTATAGATATTATCAACGGGATAAAATGCATTTGAATGCTAATTTCGCAATAAGAGCGCAAAAAGACACTAATTAAAGATGTTAAAAAAAGTGTTTTACATAAGGTTTTCATGGCAAGGGGTGGCTGCTGAGGGGAGCAAAGTGTAGAAGAAGCAGTTCGGAGAGTTTGCGAACCGTGAGTACACACTTCGAGTGGCGTAAATCTACCCGAAACCCTACATTTATTAGCTCTTATAAGTGCCAAAATAAATTTCATGGGCAGTGTATAAAAAATCCTCTATCTAGGATGATATCGATGTAATAATAGATAGTGTAACGTATGATATGAATTGTGTTGTTGATGCTGGGTTGCTGGGGAGTTGTTGATAGAAAGGAAGGGGGGATTGTTGGGGGGAATTGGATTTGGAGAGGATGCTGGATGCATCAAGAAACATTGTATTGGAAAGAATAAAGAGTTTTGAAACGAAAATAAACGTCTGACGTTACAGACGGAGGGGAGAACCCACTTTTCTGGCGACGAGGATGGGATATTCGTCACGGGTTTAAAAAAAATAGCCCGTGGAACGTGGAAAACGCAGCGGCCGGATTGAACGCGTGAATCGGAATCGGAGGGCATCGGAAAAAAAGCCCGTGGAATGGGAAAAAACGCAGCGGCCGGATTGAACGCGTGAATCGGAATCGGAGGGCATCGGAAAAAAAGCCCGTGGAACGTGAAAAAACGCAGCGGCCGGATTGAACGTGTGAATCGGAATCGGAGGGCATCGGAATCGGAATTTGGGAACGGATTAATTAGATCTACGGTTGCCGGTTCGAGAAAGCTGACTGGAGGCGGTATTTGCTTCAAGGAAGGACGCAACATTGAGTGACGAAGTTGGAGCTGCGAGCGAAGACGTCTTGGTTTCTTCCTGCCGGCGGTTGGAAGTCGAGTTGCGGAAGAAGTGGACGGGCTGCAGTTGATCGTGTTGGTGTGGCGCCATTTGGTAAAGGGGTACTAAAACGGGATCTCAGTAAAATTTTGTTCAGTGATGTAAGTATTTAAACATCCCTGGACAAAATTCTTTAAACGGTGGAGGAAGACTGTAACGTATGATATGAATTGTGTTGTTGATGCTGGGTTGCTGGGGAGTGGTTGATAGAAAGGAAGGGGGATTGTTGGGGAGAATTGGATTTGGAGAGGATGCTGGATGCATCAAGAAACATTGTAATGGAAAGAATAAAGAGTTTTGAAACGAAAATAAACGTCTGACGTTACAATAGTAAGCAGGCGTGGAAGTGTTCTGAATGCTACCCTTCGGTGAAATACACTCGGAATGAAGATGACTCGGTGGGAGATACTGGTAAAGGGTCATGTGAAGGTGGATCATACCAGGAAATATATCTCCTCTTCCAGGAATTGAAAGACCTCAAGGCGAAGGGAAATAGTCTAGGTGAATTGATAGACAAGCTCTACGAGAGACTAGATGATAGTGTTCAAATAATTGAAATCTAAGGTAAGCAATTGCAACAATGTTACGGGAAAACTGAATCCTTAAATAGTGAGAATTAACTGTTTAAAAAGAAAGTCAGTGAATGGTTATATCTTTCTGATGATTTTGAACAGAAATTTCTTGCTAATAATAATGGAATTTATGGTGTACCTACCTTACCTCTTGAATATCTTTATCAGGTTGTGAGTAACATTTGTGCGGATCTAGGCATTCACTTGTGTGGAAGTTGTACAGATTACTGCTACCAAGCCAAGCCTAAATCTAATGGTAAATCAGGATCTATTTACGTAAGGTTTCACAGTCAGCATGTTGAAGAAAATTTCTTGAATAAACTAAGAGAAAAAGATAACTTTTTTATCCGACATGTGGCTTCCCTTAGAGCTCCTTCTGATGATAGACCCATTTATATTAACGAGTCAAGGTGCCCAGGTAGGCGTTAAGTCCTCAAAGCAGCCCGAGAAGCAAAGAGGTCAAAATATTACGCATAAATTTGGATTCTGAGCGGTAAAATACCTATGAGGAAAGCTGAAGGTCAACCGTATGTTGCGTTGACGAGCCTGAATGATCTGAGTAAGTTGTAACGAAATATCATAAAGATGTCATTTTATATTCATGATTACAATTCCCATATCGAAAAAGTCACTATTATTCACCATTATATACGTAGCTTGAGAAGCAATTTTGATTGCTTTTTACTTCATTTTAATACATTTAAACACAGCCAAATGATTGAAGTTTTGTCTAAGACGTGGATCAATATGTTGTAAAGTTAAGTTCTGGCAAATTGGTGGCTATAAATGTTTCGTAAACTTTTGTGATAATAATCGTGGAAGAGTTGTAATTGTGCATGTAAAGGATAACGTACAGTGATCTCAAATACCTGTAGAAATTGTCTGCCAATTGTGTTTAGCTATGATTAAAATTGTGGTCTATCAATTTATTTTTGCTAAGTGCGTACAGAAATTTAAAGTTGCCAATTACTCATCGTGTAATGAATTTTAATAATTTCTGTACCCATTGAAAAGTGATCTGATAATAAATGGTGGCATTAATGTTAATATATTTATTTTAAATAATCATTCTAATTAGTGAAGTAATTTCATGAGTCTGGTCTGCATTGCGTTATTCATGCACCAACCAGAATAACAAAGACTTTGGCTACATGCATAGATCATGTTCTAGTTATTTTTTTATTTCGTATAAGTTCAATTTCTTAGTGAATGTGCTGCATTCAGGAATCACAGATCACTCTTTGGTTGTTTTAAATATCTCCACTAATTTTGGTTCTTGCAAGACTGTAAAAAAACATCCTGCAAATACCACTTTTAATGTAACTAATACTTTTAGAGAGGTGGTGGAAAATACAGATTGCACTACTGTATATAATGAGAATACAGCCTCTCAAGAGTGTGAACCAATGTTAGAACTACTTCATAAATGTCTCGAGTCTTCAAAAGTTGTTAGTCGCTGGAGGTCAACACAAGTTAAACCTTGGATGACGGTTGAGCTTTTGAGGGTTGAGGGTGCTCCTTTAAAAAAATCTGTAGTTATACCCGTTAAAAAAAGGCGATAAGTGATAGGTGCAAAATTACAGGCCAATTTACCTTTTTTCTGTATTATCTAATGTACTAGAAAAACTTATAAAAATAGCATTTAAAAATTTTTTGACCAGGATAAATTTTTAGCAATAATTAATACGGGTTTAAAGTCAGACATGGGACAGGAAATTCCCTGCAGAAACACATGATGGTAGTATATTGTGCCATTAATTCCAACAGACACGCAGCTGGTTCATACATAGATGTTAAGAAAACATTTGATTCGCTGTCATAAAGCAAATAAATCGCGTGCATTGAAAAGTCACATATGTAACTTCCCTAAAATTATGAAAACCATAGATTTAATATCACTTGCCATTATATGTCCTAAACAAATAAATCCACAACAAAGGCGTGATTCGACCTTTGGGCTCCCGGGTCGGTGTGTTCCCGACATGGCTACCGCGTACAGCAATCCTAACTTTTTTCCATTAATTAATTAACGACAAATGTTTCAGTCAGAATTCGACATTTACTATTTAATTAATTAATCAGTACATTTTCATAACCTGAAACATCTAACATTCGAAGGAAAATTAAAATATAGGTCAAAGGAATATATAAGTTTAAGCAAACAGATAAAGGGCATATGGAAATTCAAAGGCAATTAACAGCGTAAGAATGGTCTTAGCCTAAAAGCATAAATCATGAAGGTTTTCACATCAACACGAGTTGAAATAATATTTCGCTACGCTTATCTTAATGATAGTTTAAGTATTTAATGCTACTATTCAAACATAAAACTTTGGCATGTAGGCATACTTACATTTTTTCAAGGGCAAAATTTATGAATCTTAAACGTTCATAACTAATCTGACAAGAATGTTTGCATTTAAATTGATGTTCAACTGAAAACAACATAAAAACAAGTGGCCAGTTAGTATTTGCATGCTTTTCTCTTTACTGGCTGGAATTACCAAGAGCTTTGATTTCCTCTGTCTTGTAGTAAACACCTCGTCACCCTGAAGAAGCAGGAAGTAAAGTATTACCAAAAGGCTCCGAACCCAATGAATTTATGAAATAACTCTTGAATCTCTTCGAAAGCAGACATTTGTTTTACGGAGAAGTTGAAGCTTTTTGTATTTTCTCTAAAACTATGCATGAATATTGTTCGTGGAAGGAGGCATTCAGAATGGAATTGCCTTGAAAATGCAGCATACCTGACTAGAAGTTATCAGATCCGGATTGAGAATATGAAATCCCAAATCAGTAAAGAAAATAGATTTTTGAAACCGTTTTCATACAAATTTCCATGCATTAACGTATTACTGCATACGATTGCGATTAAGGGTGACACTATTCACAATGTTCTACGCAATAAATGCTTTGCATTACGCAGAAGATTAAATTACATGTACTTACATAGCCAGTTCTTTTCCACAACTTATGGTTATTTTAAGTTCAAAATTAACTCGGGTCCTGCGTCTTTCAGTTCGGAGTCACACCAATCTAAGCTGAAGTAGACATGTCATAATCACTGTGGCTCATTAAATCGTAATTATGCTCGCATAAATTATGTGCGCCATACAATTTGCCAACCTGGAGGATTTTATGATCAATACTTTCAATGACCTTCCTCCTCGGCCAAAGCGCACGCTCGTCCGTCTAAAAAATAGCACAAGAACTCCCTCCCTTAACTTGCGGATGCATATAAAAGACCACTAAATCAATATTTAAATTCTATTGTTCTTCTGACTTTTCGGAAGAGTTCAGACCTCATTTTTAACAATGGATGGTGAAGCAGCTCAAGGTTGAGAGAGGAACGAGAAAAGCCCTCCAGTGCCTGCGCTTAGTTACTTCTTTTTCAATATCGATAATTTCGGTACACAGGATAAAAAGGTAAGATCCTGGGGGGCATTCTGAATTGGAGCGCACATTAACCGAAGGGAAACGAAGAAAAGGTAACATGAAAACTACCTTAAAATATAGCGAAACTTACATTTAGTTCAGCTCCAACAAATAAAAATGCACCTTCTCGTTCACGTGATTGGCCGGAAGGTACCTGAGCCGGTGTGACGAGCCAACGGTGCGACCTTGTACCTGAGTACACGCTAATTAATATGGGCGAATAAATGCATCGCATAACTGGTACCCCAATATCCTACGTTCACTATACCTTATGGCATAGTGATATAAAAACGGGACCGAGACATTTACTCCTCTTACTTCAAAATATGAAACTTAATTATAAAATAAACCTGCTATTAAAACACCTAAAAAATAATACCAAGAAAAGGTACGCAAATTATTAAGTTTCCGTACTCAAGCAGAAAGTACTACCTCAAAATAATGTGCATTTAAACGGCAATAACTGTGAATGACTTTTGACACCGACAAACCTCAGGTCATTCAAAATCGAGACGATAGCGGAGTTATAATGAGTATTACACAATTTTTTAATTTAATTAACTCATTCCTCATTTCTCTCATGGAAGACGAGAAATTTGATAATGCATTCGGTATTAAGTTCACAGCCCATTCTCAGAACCAAACGCGAAAAATAAATCGAATTTTCATCTAAGTTTGTAGGAAGTTTTCTTATTTATGCCAAATCAGCATGACTTCTTTAACTCTATAGGGTAAAATACTATTAAGATTGAAGAAAAATAATTTTTTTGCATTATGGACGACAGCCGATTCCCGATTGGCTAATAAGGGATTTGAGTCCAACTTGAAATCACGTTTATCTGTCAATGTCAAATGGTTCCCACTAATAAAAACACTTCCAATTATTACTATTCCATGTATTACTTCCAATTTATTACAGTAGTAGTCTATCAATAGGAGAGTAGTAGCATTCAATCGAAAGCCTGGATAATATGACGCTGGGCCACGGGCTACCTTCACTAGACCAGAAGTAGAGGTAACTTGAGAAATCCGGAGAACTAGAGTGAAGGGAGTGAGTGGAAAGGGACCAAGCTCGCTGTGCGATAGAGAGAAATTCGGGAACGACGTAACGAAGAGGGAGAAGACGATGAGTCGGCACTCCTGCCGCTAGATGGCAGCTCAATCGCAGGATTCCTTGCCCTCTTAATTAAACGCCGCCAGCGTTTTCTTCCCCTGTTTGAGAAAAGAAAAATGCAGCAGCGAGGCCTTTACGGATTGAGAGAGGGAAAGGAGAGGGAGGAGGAAAAGGGTATGATAAGGGAGAAGGGGTTGAAAACAATAGGACGTCACGGAGACGTCATTGGCCCATGCGCCTTCACGCCTTGAGGCAAGAGCCGCAGTTTCCTCTTTCGGCAAACAGCGCGCACCGACGCAGTGAGTTTTAGTGACGGCAGGATGCTCGTCTCTGCTTTCTTTTTTTTGTGATTTTTCTAAGGTCCGGGCCTCCTGCCTTAAAAGGCATTGGCGGGAATGGCAAGGGAAAACCTACTTCAAGGATGGAGATGCACCAGTAATAGTCCAACGCAAAGAATTCCAAGAGATACATAACATTCTTTTAGTATAAAAGGACGGAAAATATTTCACGCGCTACCTTTAGGACGTTCAAGAAAGAGGTAATTAAGTGCTTATGCAGACCAATATATTACTTCGTTAGGATTAAACTCTAAATTGGAAGACCTAGTTTTGGATCCTCCTACTGCTAAGGCTACACCTCATTTCATACCGTATATCATATGACCTCAGTCACAAGGCAAACAAAATACCTGAAACGTAGACGGGATTTGAACCATTGACCTTCGTACCAAGTAGTTGCCAAACCAACCTGACTAATGCGGTGTGCTTGATGTAGATTTCTAGAATTTAGCAGCTGAAGTCGACGAGGGTTGAAAGCTTCCTAGACTAAAATATCATGAATTAGGTTTCAGAGGACTTGTTGCCTATTATCAATATGAGCACGAGTGAGTGGACTGAAAGAACATGTGTTTTAACAGTGCGGGAAATTGATTGGGACTTTAAATAATAACAGAAAAGCGTGAAATTGGAGACTTTCCATTAAAAATGCCGAAATAACGTGGACTCACATGAAATCTGATGTTTCCCAACTTTACAGTAGGCTTAATATGCGCAAAAAGTAAAGTCTGGACACAGTATAAGTTTTCAGGCATAATTTTGAAGAGCGTGATATTAAGTCAGTCCTTACTTTGATAGCACTGACGAAGGCTTCGCTTTGTGGAAACACGCCATAATAAAGGAATAGCATGGTACTTTCCACAACAATTCATCATAAAAAGGATCCAAGCCCTTAATAAATATCTTTCATTTTCACGGTAAAGGTAACAATAAAACCTCAAAATGTAACCTGAGAATCAACTGTTATTAAATGAGTCACAAGCTCCTTTACGTTCGCTCATTTAGGCAAACTTCTTAAAAACTAATTTAGTTTTCATAGCCTTTACGCATTATGCAGAAATAAATGAGACTAAATATGTTTTCAAATTAAAAGTTTGAAGCATACTTATTTGCTACATCAAATAATATTTTTCAGGAAAATAATACCTTCACTTTCAGCATTCTAATTTAATTGTTACATTAGAAAAATCTTGAAAAAATTAAGTCTTCGCTCAAAGAGAAACTTTCATACGCCAGGGCTCTTATGGCTTCAAAATTTCTGGCCGGGAACATTGTCATCCAAACGGATAAATTTCCTATCACCTTTCCAAGCCAGGAAATCCCAATAAACTAATGACATTTAAAAATCCCATTTTATGACTGAGACCCCTGCTAGGTTTTTGTTCAAACTTTCGATAATGGATCCTTTTTGTGCCTAGGTGCATCGTTAGGTAAACATTATTGATTGGAATCGAGGACGGAAATAAAGGGAAAGTGGGCGTTTTTTTTCTCAGAACTGCATTTCCACGAATGCCTTTGAATAGCTGCACAGAAAATATAAATGATCTGACCTCGATACGTTAACTAAATAAATTAGGGAACGCAATGAGTAAGATGTGATAGTAATCACAGCTATGTAGTCATAAAAATTCGATGACTTCCGCAAAGATTGTGGACCACCCTAAGATAAATCATGTTTCAATATCATACTCATGGCAGAAATTAACAATGAAAAACTCATTACACCTGTTCGAAAATTGAACCGGGAGTAACCAATTGTCCATCGGGTATTTTAGCCAGTTCACAAAGGAAAACACCAAAGAGGACAATGAAAATTAAATGCTCTTGCCCATAATACTCAGCATTGCAGCACTTGAGGTGTGGTCGTGCACCATACTCTACCGTCGCTTCCGACTACCTTGGCTTTGTTCACATAAATCCCCCTGGCAACTCAACTTGAACCGAAATGGCTTGGCGGTATAGTAAGTTAGCACAGCTGACCGGCAATTGGGAGATCATGCTCCCATGTCTCAGCAATGTCGCGCAATTTTCGCTTGGAGGACATCCTAGCTTTGGCACTACGTCATGTATCCGAGCACGTGGATGCGAACAATTCACTTAGCGTCATTTTGCCATGAATTACTTAGGAGCATTTGAATACGCCAGGTGGGATACTGCCGTAAAAAAGACAATGAGGCTGCTAAAACGGCGACGACTTCGCCCACGCGGCATATGTGAATAAAAATTTACAGAATAAACAATTAAGCTAATGAGAAAGGTATATTCTCGGAGAGGAAGCATTCGCAATAAAGGATACCCATCCGACGATCTCGAAAACGCATACGTCCCTTTGAGCAATGGCCTCAATAAGGAGGGAAGAGGCGCAGAGGAAAGTGAGGGGGAGGAGGGGAGAAAAAAATTCGAAAGGGAAGGAGAGGTCCCTTTCATCCCTCGGAAGTTTTTCATTACCGCTGCGAAGGAGCAGAGCAAGAGAAGAGAAATGGAGAGAAAGAGAGAGATATCCAATCATTTCTCTTTCCAAATGAAAGACACCAGCGGTGATTATATCCTCGAGGTAGAAGGATAGGTGGAAAGAAGGTAACAGAGGTGGACGTTGAGAGGGAGAGAGATCGGTCTGGAACTTTGGAGCCAAAAAAAAAAGTCATCAACAAAACGTTCCGATGGAATTAATAAAAAGGATTCCCAACAGGTATATTTTTTTATAAATTAATAATCACTGAGGAAGTTGCGGAGGCACTCCAACTTCAACTCAACGCGCTAAAATATAATCACTATCCGCCGCCTTCGTTATTTTATCATGCCCTAGTTTATGTCACTGTAACACCTACTTCGCTTCGCATGAAGAAGGGGAACGGAACTTTTTGGTGCGATGAAAATAAAGGACATTTCAAGGAGAGATGCCTCCTTCATCTCTTTATCCCTGGATTCTTGATTTATTTAATATAGAGTCATTCGGCAGTGAGATAATTAGTGAGTGGCACATACCATTAAATAAACCACACTTTTAGGCTCGTGTCGTAAAAAGACTCGCAACCCAAATGTTGTAGATTAATAACAATACACAACCGAGAATTAATAGTTAAAATTTGGTTATTTACTCAGTGGTATTTGGTCCTATAATCGTCACATTCCTTTTCAAAGGCTTCCTTTCAAATTTTTCATAAAACATATATATTTATTATCTATATTACATTTTTATCAATATTTTAAAAATATTCTCGTGAAATCTATAGATTGCATGAAACTGCTTGGAATAGGAAATATGGATCTTATATTCCCCTAGAGCGACCGTATAAAATAGCTTTCGAGCAAAAATATGTGACGTTAGTGACGAAATATGCGATAAATTAGCAAAATGCGACGCAGTTGGTGTCTCTTGAGTTAAAAGTTGGGCCAAAATTTAGGTTAAGACGCTCTGCTCTTAACTTAGCCAAAAAATAACAGCAGGTAATAAAAGTATTCTAAATCAATATTTGTATATTCTAAGGTATGTACACTAAAACAAATCTAACGGTACGGCTGTGCCTACACTTAGTTTTCCGAAGTATCAAGTTGAGTTTTTAAGAAGGAATTAGTTTGTTTGTTCAACTGATTAGGTATAAGGCACAAGGTAAAGATGAAATAAGGACCGACAAAGAATTTCATATTTGTTATATACTAGAATATTGCCGAAATAGCAATGCTTCTACGTAAATCTCACTGAGCTTCTGTGTTCTGAATTTCCAGGTAGATTTTAGTGCAGCCGTCATTTACGAAGATCGTACAACTCGCCGCTTATTTTTTAGCCTTAAATTGGAAAGATCCGGCCATATATCTCTATTATTTTGGATAACCAGGTAATTAAATCCACAAAACACCATCGCTTCTTCAAATAACACCAACCACATGAATTATGCAGTTCAGCATTTTACATACCAAGATAAAGAGCAGAAAAGAAGGTCATTCTTTCTGCTCTAAGCAGATTAAGCCCATAAACCTACACGTATCTTACGCCCTTTTCGTAAAAAAAATAACAGAAGATACCAACGGAAAAAAATATAAATATTTTGTCCTACCGCATTGATGGATATCAATAACCATGTATTACCGGGTACTAAAATATACTAATTGAACAGTGGTTACGACAATTACTAAAATAACAGCACATGCACATGGCAACTGTGAGCGTTTCAAAAAAATTCTCCACTTCGCTTTGGAGCTTACAGGTTGGAGCGAAATTCCTCACCAAATTCCAAAGTGAAATTCCTTGAAATCAGACCCAAGGGAGGATGGCTCGTTCGGAATGTACGCCTAGCGAGCAAAAAGGGATGAGGACGGAGGAGTGGATTGCTGGAAGGGTCACTTGACCCATTTCACCACTCTAAGGTCCCCCACAGCACCTTCTCGCGGCTCGCTTTACCCAAGACCCCGTAAAATTGGGAAATTCTGGATATCTTGGTCGGTGGGAGTAACAGCGAATTGTGGAAACGAAGCGAGTGAATAAATCCAGGAAAGCCGAGTGGCCAACATTTTAAGTTCTCGGAGGAAATGGGAAATCCTGTGGTAGACGAAGCATTTCACCTATCCTGCGTCGCCACGGTCCTTTAAAAAAACCCTTCTACTACCGTCAGCAAGAAAAAAGCGTGGCTCTCGCAGCGAGCGATTAATTACTGCCTCTTGACTTAAGGCGAGCGACTTCATCGTGACAGCGCTGAGATAACATCCTTTCTCAAGAGACTGTAAATGAGGATGACTCATCTCCGACTTCAACAGCATTCATGAAAAAAATGAAGAAAAGAAAATCACAGACGGCGAATAAGGACGTAATTAGGACCCTCCATCAGTGATGTGGACTTAGGTCAGAGCTTTAGCATAAGTTATGAAGAACTGGATATGACATTCGCAATCTCTGCGTTGAAAGACGAGTCGCACCACTTATCATAATATACTGATGAAATTACGAATTCAATTACTTTCACATGGCAGCACAAGACGGCCTTAAAATTTTCACTTCTAAATTCAAAGGGATAGAGCGCATTTTTTTCATCTTCTTATGCTCCAGAAATTTCTATTCATCCCTTATAGAATGTAAGGAAATAACTCTTCATTTCTCCCTCCGAATCCGAATTCCTCCTCCTATCGCCACGCCACGATTCCGCAGCCTCCTCCCATGCCATCACATAATTCGCCATTTGGTTAGTCCAGTTCGGTGAAAGTTATCACCACCCAACCAGTCTGGATGTGACGCTCCATCTGATGGACTATATTTCGCCAAGGTTCTCAATGATCGCAGGTTCGATTTCCACCGTTATGAAAATAGCAGCGCAAATAGCAATATGTATCTTTTCAAAGAGCGATTCCGAAGTGTCTTCAAGGAATCTATTGTCTAAGTGGCTATTATTTCTAAATAGATACATTTTAATAATTTTATTTGAGCATAATTATTAGAGTTACATTTCAGTTACTTTCGTTAAAGTATCATAAACTCATCGTTCCATCTTGTGGACTATATTTCGCCAGCTTTCTTACGGGCTTCTTCAGGTCCAGTTAAAAAAACCTGCAGGATAACCGGTAAATATAGTCCACAAGGTGGAACGACGCAGCGGATAACCCGGAAATCGGAAGGCCAACCCTCCAAATAAGCCCTGCGGAAACTCGCATTACAATATCATGACCTCAGTTTACGCCTTCAACGTAGTTATTCACCATCAATACGAGATCGAGAACCAAGGGCGGAACTCCAAATTTTTCGACGAAAAGCAAATCATGGCATTAGATAATAGACAATGAACACTGCTCATTATAAAAATGCGTTAATGAATGAAATTGTTTTGAAAACTGCAGTAGTTACTGCACAGGTAACATATCACTTACATTGCAATATTAATCCTCCACATACCACATACCTAGAGCGCAATTTTAGAAACTTCCTGTGATATGGCAAAGAAAGGCAGATTTAGTGACGTTCCATAAGCAAGTGGATTTAAAGTAGGATAATTTAGAGACCAAATGTGATGCGAATAACGTGTGTATTCTCAGATTTGGTATACTGGATAGATAACTTACATATCAACACCCCACAAATTTCAAGCTACCAGAATCATCGTATTTGCCACGATTCGGCCTAGAGGAAAATGATCTTCAATTTGCGGTCAGCAGATATTTCAATTGAAATATGGCCATTTGCAATTGAATAGGCTATGTACATCGGGCTAACGTGGAAGAATCAATCAAATGCTTGAATAAGCTGAAAACAACCCATGAAGTCGAAAGTATGCAAAGAAACTTCAAAAAGCATAGAACGTAATTTATTTACAGGAAGGCAAGAGTACGATTTTTCTTATATTATCGATACTTGATTGAATTCATGTCGTACCAATAGTACCATAGGATTACGAATGCTATAAATCGGATCCAAATTGCTTTCAACGGAAAACGTTGATCGCTCTTTAGGCAGAAATGTTAAGAACTTCATAATCTGTAAATATCAAAAATCTAGTTCACGACCAATATATCCACCTAATTAAATTTATCTTGTAGCAGAGAATATTCAACAAACTGAGTAAATACAAGCTCAGAAAAAAATTTAAATATAATGCGGTGCACTGAAAATCAATCCCTGGAACAATGATGAAATTTCAATAACATGCATTACATTTTGTGGAAGAACGTTTACAATGATTTCACGATAGGTAGATCGCTAATCAGACTCAATAAACAGCTTGATAGCGGCTTCGTGCATATATTTTGGCATTATTTGCATAAGAATCAGCCAATAACACGTAATAACGCCAAACAGTCATCATTTGTCTTTAAAATTCAAAACTTCATTCCTGGTACCATACAATTTCATTTGTACGAGAGGAAAATCAATTTTGAAATGGCGCTGCAATGGTCGGAATACATCTGACCGCAAATGAAAAAGCATTAATATTTTTCACTGCATGAGGAAAAGGTCATGAGTCATATCGTTCAAACGTGGACCCTAATAAACAGGATCAGTTGATTTTGTTCCCCTCACAAAATATATTGATAGAATGTTGTAAGTTTTCAAAAGTTCATAGTTCAATGCCACAAACGAAATAGGTGAAGAACTTACTATAGCATATCCTCAATCAAAAGGCTCCCCTAAGCATAAGACAGTGCTTCCTCCCAACAATTATTGAAGTGTACCATTAATAACATAATATATCTGTGAGCGTAAAAGAAGGTAATGGTAAGAGCAAGAACACTATGGGCTGAAGCAGCAATTTTACTTTAATTTCACATGCACCTAGTGAATAAAAACGAAGATTTATTCACTTGACATTCACTATTAATATACTAAACGATCCAAGAGACAGCTCAAATAAATCGTTGGTGCTAGCAATTAAAAAAATAATTTAAAAAATATTCAAACGGGATACGAACTATGGTATATCAATTTCAGTCGACAACTAAGAAAATTCGGGACATCTCAGAATAAAACCCGACACATCAAGTGCACAACGCGAGCATTTGGGACCATACACAGTAGGATTTAATGCGCGAACTACACAACAAGTAATGTATTCCATGTTTTGCTAAGCACTTTCACAAGCGAACAGAGTGCACACAGCTGCAGAAACCATACAGATGTGAGACGCTTAGGACCCGAAGGTCACATACGTCTAAGACTACCACTAGAAAATTTCAGATTTGCATCTCTAGAATTGACAATTGCAGAAAACAAGGGAGATACACTATCGATGAAATGTCTGCTAAAATTCCCTCTGTCCATGCTCCATTCATGACTTCAACAAAGAATGAAACAACCTTTACAACATTAATTTCTTCGCCCTGTCACTCTACCGATCCCTTCTCCATATTCCCTCCTCTTCAAGGCTGGAGTCCTAGAAAACCCCGACACACCCCCTTGCGATGGGTCACAAGACATTGCGTAGATACAGCTGAAATATCTACACAAAGATTCATTGAAACAAGCTCACCGCAAGAAAGTCTGCGCTCATGAGATTAAATCTCCCAAATAAATCTTGAATAAATAAAATAAATATTTAATCCCCTGTCTCCCACATAGTGCTTTCAAGATCCTCCCTCCTGCTCAGAAAAGCGTTGAAGTAAATAGTATCTGATTTACTCACATCTTTATCTGATTGTTTGCTGGTAACACATGCCCTAAGGTAACTGGGAATTTTTCCAATGAAACTGCCTGCTTGTGCCAACCGTAGAACCGCTGTTTATTCTCAACTTTGGCGAGCACAGCGCATGGTTATAAGTAGGCTTACAATTCGTCCCGGTTTGGCCAGGACAGTCCCGGTTTGATGCGTCCCACCCGGTTGGCAAATTTGTCCCGTTTGACCCTGAACTGCCCCGGAAATTCTCTGTTGTCTATTACACGGAGAAATGCACAGTGACAAATGCATGGCGAGAAATGTGTCAGTAGAAAATATTTTAACGAATTGTGTCACGTTTCCTTTAAGACTATTTGAGTGTTTATCACATGGTATGTAAGTACAATGAATGTTTATCACGTGACTGGAGAGAAGATCCCCTGTGATAGAAGCCGAATTGCATACCATTAGCTAAACGTTTGTAAAACACGTCCAGATTTTGTCTCCTCAAAAAAAAAAAAATATATATATATATCCCCACATGTGTTAGGGAAATCATAATATGGTAACCCTAGAAAAACCTAATTACGGGAATTCAATCGGTTTCCGCGATAGAAAAACGATATCTTATGTATCGCATAAAGCTTTGTGTATCTATCATTCCATTCTGTAGTCCCTCAAAGAAAAGAAACAACACAACTAGGCATAAATTCAATAAATATTCTATTGAGAGTCATACAACTAAGCATTTCGTTTGGGAAATTTAAGGCTTGCAGCAGGAATAAAATAATGAGGAATTAATGTGATCTAAATCAGGGCGGATCATGGGAGAATGCAGAAGAAAATTAAATCTAGGAGCTACGCGTTTGGTTTCCGAAAGTGGAATATATTTTTCTTCTTTCACAACGAACGCTAGACCTCAGCAGTCTCTTCCAACTCCATAATATCTCGATCAAATACAGCATTATAAAAGGCAATCAAAACATGAATAAATAGTAAAAGTCAATGAGGCAATCTTAGAGGAGAAATACACTCCTGCCACTCAATCTGGAAGCTTGAAAACACTCTATCGAGGTTTCCAGAGGGAATAAACTTCACAATAGATGGGAAGAAAAAGACGGAAGCAGAAAGGTCTGAAGCAACAGATGGGTGACTTCATAAGACAGTAAAAATCAAAATAATTCATCCAATGAATGCAATTCGTACGAAGAAAGGATTCTATGCATATATAAACCAGATGGGCAAATAGAATGTGCAAAAGTCTCAAATCAAAGTGTGAAAAATAAAACTCATCACATTATCTCATGAGGATGCGGATTGAGAAAGAAATGGACAAAGAGGAAGGCATATAAAAGACCAATGTCTACGCACAGGTAAAATCTACATAAAATATGAAGACAAGTCACATAAGAGAACAGAATAGGTGATTGGCCTCTGACTAATTGTAGGAATGACAACAGAAAATCTAAAAATAATAACCTTTAATTGTTAGCTATCTAATGTGCATTTCGCTCGAGTAATAAGGATCCTGCGTGGTAATTTTATGTATTAACGGTATAAAATTAAAGTACTCCTCCAAGAGCCTCTGTCTACTCTCCTGAGTTACGTGAACAATAGCTTCTCGTCAAAAACATAAAAAGATAATAGGCCACTTTCTTGCTTACAAAAAGGAAATGTGTAGCAATCGAGGATGTCTGAGCCATAGGTATTCCATATATCAAATAACAGACGACAACAAGCAAGATGAAAGTGATCACGACGCTCGGAATGCATTATAACGACCATGATTGACAAAGGGCTTCGGGAAAACTAAAAGAAAAAGTATTTTTAAGGGGATTACAGGAGTCCTTTATAATGCAAGAGCCTAGTCAGAAATCATATAATACCCATACCGTTTTATTACGAAAAAGAAATACAGCAGCAAGTGCGTGGTGCGAGATTTTACAAACTCATAAACTAAGCAATATTAATAAAAACACTCGAGAGATAGAAGGATAAGTATATTTGAAGAAGTCAGATAAAGTGGATCTAGTGGATATGAAGACATTGCACACTAATGAAAAACAGGTCATATATTTTTTCTCTAGCGAATAGTTTTTATGATGATCATACCAATTTACCCTGGGCTGAGGTTTGAATAAAAATCATCAACCTGTGTAATTCTTTGAAGTTAATCATTCACAGATAACAAGTAGTGAATCATGTATTCACCTCACGTTTTATTATCTCTGGTTAAAAGTTTTCTCGGTATGAGTCAATGACACACAGGTAAACTAACCGATAGTCTGATGAAATATACAAAAACCTAACACCCAGTTAACATAAAGTTAATGAAAATATTCTATCATCTTGCAATATTCCTTAACCAGATGTTACGACACCGGATCTTAATAAATTACCACCACAATATGATATACATACTAGCTATCATTAGTTATAATAGTTTACACTACTACGAAACTTATGATTGTGCAGCAAATGTCTACGTGCTTAGGCGATCCTACACCACTAATGCCAAGTGAAATAAAATTAAAGAATACAAGATTTTCGCGTATAATTGTTCATGAAATTCTACTACAAGCAATTTCACAGACAGATTAGGCCACACGATTAAACTGCAGGGAAAAATGGCACAATACTACCTCAAAAATAACCTATATAGTTTCGAGATGAAATTGTTCTTGAATAATTATGCCACGCCATGAATTATAAAATTGTCATCGATCGATTCACGCTCGAAAACCGCAGTGCAAAAGTTTGAGCTTTAACTATCCTCCCTCGAGATAACTGCACAATTAACTTACGATGATGCATAGAGCAACTTGCCTGTTGCCCTCGTTACCAAGCTACCATTAGACAAACCATGACACTACCTCATTCTATCTTTGGTAACGGCCATTTTATCGCCATCGGAGAAGTAAGCATACGACGTGATAAAATTACTTTATGGGATAAAATGAAGGCAATAAATCGCCTTATCAACTTTCAGGAAGATAAGGTACTTCATATTCATTCCTCCTTCGCACTTCAAACACACCGTATAATTTACTACATCACACTATCGCCACAAAGCTTTCTTCAACACTGTTCCCAGGCCAGCTCGGTGTGACCAAAATGCAGCGGAAGGCGAGAGCTGCAACCGAAGCTAAAAAACCCCAAAGATAGTGCAAACCTATCCCAACAAACCTATCTAACAATTAGAATTGAAATATGCCTCGCCACAAAATGGCGCAACTCAAACCTGCTGAAACGGCCAAGCTCTGCGCCTCCCTTCATAATTAAAGTTTTCTGAGCAAACAACCGGTTTAATAACTCCCAGCATCCAATTTTCAAAAGCTGAGAGATTTTTGGGGATATATATTTTTCCGCTACCGGATACACGTTTGGGGTAGGATTTGGGCGAGATAGAGGCGCATGAAATTGATTGTATCTGAAATCAAAATACACCAATCAGGGAATACCAACAGGAAAACAAGGAAGCGCAAAGGATAGAAAGTCGCAAGAGAGGATTTAAGCGCAGTTCAACAGCACAGATGCAATCCCAATGCTCATCACGAAAAGCGAGGGCATTGATGAACCATTTTTGCGATGGAATGGGTCAAAAATAGGCGATTTTTCTCGTGGATTAAGGAAACGGGGCCCTTTCATCGTTAGAGCGAAGAATTTTTTTCGGGATGCTTCTCATTTTATACATAACATAATTCTATTTTTATAATCGTTAACGATACGCTTTCACCGTCAAGAGGTAAGCATTTTTTTCGGGTTTCTTCCATCTCTATATTACTATTCTCTTTTTAAAATCAATTTTAGGACTACATCGCTTATTATAATCATAGTAACCGCATTGTGTTTTCACTTCATTATTATTTAACTTAAAGGACATTGGAAGCAATGGAGATAAAGTGTTACCGAATAATGATGAAGATTAAATGGACGGAGAGAATCACTACCGAAGAAGTTCTGCGAAGAGCTAGAGAGAAAAGAAGCATAATGAACACTCTCCAAACGAGAGACAAACTTATTGGACACATTTTGCGACACAACAGCCTAATGAAAACAATACATGGAAGGAGAAATAAGTGGGAAGAATTATAGAGGAAGACCAAGAATGGAATACATTAAGAAAATCATAAAGGGCGTCAAAGTAAATAATTATGTAGGAATGAAGCTGATGGCAGAGATGAGAGTGGAATGCAGAGCTGTTGTAGACCAATCTTCGGAGTGATGACTACTGATGATGATTATTTAACTCATGATAGCATGTGTGGAACTGTCTTCGCGAATTTTTTTGTGATTTTAAATCATATTTAAACTGGGAAAATTCAATTTTAGCGGCTAAATTGCAATTAGCTTTGGACCATTTTTGAGGGATTGTCACGCCAATTTTAAGTATTTAGCAGCGGCAACGAGTAAGCTTTTAAGGTTCATTTCACGGTTCAATTATTTTTTAGATGATTGTAAGCATCGAAATCTATGACAAAGAGAAGGATGAACGGCAAATAAAGTAACTGTCAAACGAGTGGAGAGGTTTTTTTGGTAGATTAGGGAGAGGAAAACTCCCTTGGATAATACTATAAAAATGAACAATCCGACGAGACTTTTTTTATTCATGGCAGATTGTTTAGGATAGTTGTCGAAGAAACATTAAAGAGAAGCAGTGCGATGGAATATCCCATGTCATTATCTGGATCTTAAAAAGAACAAATACAAACATGTAAATGGTTAACTGATTTAATAACAGAATGATTGAAGCCTTAAGCGAATCCAAGAAATATCCCAGTCACAGACCTTTGGATTTTAAGCGGTTTATTTTATTACCCAAGGTATCGAAAGAAGTTTATTTTTACCATCGAAAAACCCAGCTTCAACCAATGAGTTATTGATCCCGAGAGAAACCCAACCTGCACTTCTGAGAGCAAATTCTTTTTGTATGACTCATTAACTAATTTAAAATAAATTTAAATTAACTATTTTGGAATAAATTGTCCTCAATATTGAGCTCACTGCCTACTAACATAAAACATGGCAATTAATTCCCTACAGGCCGAAGCTGCAATTTCAAGACGATTTCGTTAATTACCTGTTCTATTTTTCTAGGCATTTCCCCTGGTAATTTGCTTATTTAACCTCTGCCAAAACGTTAGGTTAATCAATATTCATGAGCCTCGCTTGATTCGGCGTCTCTGCGTCACGTGCACGCATATGGAAAGCTTTGTTCCCTCCCCTGCCTAGCGGTCGGGGAAAGATTTCGACGGCTGAGATCGCCACGCAACCAACTTACTGAGGACACTTCCCCTCCAGTAATCCTCGTCACCGTGCTCTAGGTCAGAGCAACCAATCTGGTCACCGCTTGCTCCAAAGATTTTTCATTCATCCCCGTCTTTCTCCATCACGCAGTCCAGTCTTCACCCAACCCCACACACCCTTTTATTTCGTTCTCCTCTCTCTCCCATTCCCATCATCCTCCAGACTAATATTAACTGATATCCTTATCTCTTATACCGTCACACAACATGTTATTCCACGGAAACTCATTTTTTGAATGAATGGTATGGGGATATGCTTAATTTAGGTATATAACGGTCTCATTTACATTTTTTTAAATTTATTTCAACTACCCCGAAAACAGCTTGCAATGGCCTCTTACATCGGGTGATGAAACATTAACAATAGACGAACACAAACACCCATGTCCTGAATGGAGAAAAATCCACCCAGGCGGGTCTCGAACCCACGACCCTCGGATTGATAGGCGAGGGCGTTACCCCGTCGCCACCGGGGCATACAATATAGCGCAGATACATATACAATATATATATATATATATATATATACATGCATAAATAAAACAGTGATACACTAAACAAACACAGAAACACGCAAAAAGGACACTCACAAAATAAAACTTGTACGTTTCGGCGTCAGGACGCCTTCGTCAGCGGTAGAGATTCCTCTACCGCTGACGAAGGCGTCCTGACGCCGAAACGTACAAGTTTTATTTTGTGAGTGTCCTTTTTGCGTGTTTCTGAGTTTGTTTAGTGTATCACTGTTTTATTTATGCATGTGCATCGTCGCCGAGAGCGATTTTCTACCAAGACTATATATATATATATATATATATATATATATATATATATATAATATATATATCCACCACATACCAAACGCTCCATTCCATATTCCCTCTCTGTCCGCGGCCACAGAATTTGTAACGACGCCCACTCCCTTCAACAATATACCGATAACCTATATCACTCCCTCAGAGAACGTGAGTACCCCAAAAAGCTTCTTACCAATCAAATCCTGCCCCCCTCTGCCAATTACACCCCTCGGGCCAAAACCCACCATCCTGACAGACTCAGCCTCATCACCACATTCTTCCCTGGCTCCCATAAAATCAGAAACATCCTCCGCGATCTATACCCAATTTTAAAGAATGATAATTCCACTGCCCTCCTATTACCTTCATGTCCCACAGTATTTTTTAAGCGTCCCGCAAACCTGCGAGATATCTTAAAATCTACTAAACCCTCCCTTCAACCGACCGCCCCCTCTCCACCACTCTCCACAACTTGCAACCGTCCTCGGTGCAAATGTTGCTCCCTCCTACGCTCTTCTGCTACGCCCTCTTCCAATAAATCTTCCTCAGCAGCCAACTGTACTTCCACGAATATCGTTTACCGTCTCTCGTGCAATTTCTGCCCGGCATTTTATGTTGGCGAATGTACTACCCCGCTTTCAATACGAATGAATGGGCACCGCCACTCAACCACATGTCCTCCCTTCATTGATCCCATTCCTAAACATACCGCTTCCCATCGTAAGACCTTCAATAAATGTTTCTCTCTCTCTATATTAGAAGCTCTCCCCGAATCAGCAACTAATATTGAACTGAGGACTCGCGAGATGGCTTTCATCTGGTGCTTAAGAGCATTTGAATCGCCCGGGCTTAACTTGGCCCACTGACCAATAGCAACCCCTTGCTCCCTCCCCACCAGTCCCCTTCCCTTCTCCTGTTCCGCTTCCCCCCCCCACCCGAGGTAACAGACCACTAGTTAGTCTCTTGTCGTTGACGATGGCGGCTTGCCCGTCGAAACGTCCGCAAATTATTCTGTGAGTGTCCTTTTAATTTTCGTGTGCCTGTGTTTTAAAAAGTATATTTATATTTGTGTTTTTATTCGCCGAGTGCGGTTTCTCAGAAGATATTATATATATATATATATATATATATATATATATATATATATATATATATATATATATATATATATATATATATTGCGCAGATAATTGCGAGATCTTCATGATAACCATATATAAAACACCCAATTTTCATTGAATATCGTTTAGAATTCCGCTTCCTTCAAATATACGTATTCATGGTTTTTGTAAGTAGTGATTTTGCTAGTTTTTCATGAATAGAAGATTCCTTTCAGAAATAGCATCATATCCTCTGCAATTATTCCGTTGGTTAATTTTATTGGCTCTATCTTTTGAGTAGGGACATATTCGATCTTTGTGTAGCCGAACTAAAGGGTTGAATCAAAGCGTTAGTATAAAAGCTGAGTACTCTAAAATTTTAAAGTACTTCCCCTACAAATTCTCGTCCAAGCGCTCTCTCAGAAACCACTTAATCCAACGCTAGTTCCAACCCTTTTCCATTTATCCCAATCTTTCTCCATCACTCACTACAGTCTTAACCGCACACATCTAGCTCCTAATTTCATCCCCCCTTCCCAGTCCCCATTCTGCTGCCACGATAATAAGCGGTGGCGCTAATAGGATTCCCGTCAGTGGTCACGCGATCCCGAGAGTGCTAGGACTTTCTCGGAGAGCGCGGGAACTGTACTCGGCTCACGATGGACGGGATCGCTGGCGGGGATTGTTCCTCATGGCGGTCATTTCCTCGAATATTCTCTCTAACCCGTTTTGCTTTCTTCTTATTTTCCGGCTCACACCTCTCGGAGAATGGTAGGTAGTTAGAATTAGGTTTTGGGTGCTTCGAAAACTTTGGTCATTTTGCACCTCGCTCAAACCTGCAAACATATTTAAATATAGCGAAATATTTTAATTTGTATCGTTAAATATTCGAATTTTTGGACCATTTTCTCTTAAAAATTCCTAAATGCGAGTGAAATTCTCAGAAGCGGACGGTGGTTGAGGTGGCATTCGGAGACCGGGCAGTAATTTGAATGAATATATTACAGGAATTAGAACCACGAGGAGGTACTACCGCATAGAAAAATTAATTTCATCTTTAATCGTGTAATTCACATAAAAACGTGTCTTTAATTTCATAATGCCCGCAAAATTCAGCCATTCCTCATTTTTCCCACAAATTAGTACCAAAATAACATAAGCTTGAAGAAGATCTAGGAACAGATGAGGTAATTTACGCGATCAAGGATAGTAGGGCAGGTCGTTAATAGAAGGATTATTTTGGGAAAGGAGGAGGGCGTAGAGAAACGCCGGAATGAGTTCACTTAAGGACCACAGTCAAACGTCCCATCTGACGGACGGACTACTACACTTGAAGTGCTCTCAGCATGGCACACAAGAAGGGATTTGGATTTCACTAAAAGATCTCAACCGCTGTTGGGTTACAAATCTAAGCCCTCTGGATGGGAAGCCTGTGTTCTAACGACCGCATCAACCCAACCCCAAGGTGATACTCATTGTCAGCCAATCCCCACTATGGGTAAACGCGAGCCATAGTTTCCGGGTTCCCACCGCGTCCGTTGTCATTTCCTTGCACCAGTTCAGCTGAAGTCTTTTCGGACTAAAGGTGAAAACATCTGCGTCTACATGCTACATAATTTGGCCTAGGGGTCGGTTTTAAATAAATTAGAAAATATCAAAAAAGCTATTAATTGCCATTGGTTTATAGCAGCGACAAAAACACAATCAGGGAATTCTGAGAATACTCCAGGTATTTTTGGGTACAATTAGTGCTCAAAACGTAAGACATGAGTGCAAAATTCCACAGAGGAAATATCATTCGCATTTGCTCGGATTCAAACCCGGATCCCTCGGCAGTTTGCTTCATATTCAGCTTTATTCAAACTGCCGAGGCGTCCATCTCCTCTGTAAATTTTAGGAATCCGGAATAAAAGGATCCGGGTGACTACGTAAAGGTAATACCGTGGTTAATCTCGGTATCCTCAAAATTCGTAAAATATAAGATTGTATTTTTTTACCTTTTGTAAGAGGTATTTATCACCCCGATACCCCGTCAGTATGTCATTATTTATGCCATAGGTGAAAATCGCTGTTGGTTTTCCTTTGCAGAACGCCAGCTAGTTATATCCTCTTTTTCACAAACCTTTCCTAAAGGGAAACCAAGCGCTTCTTGCACGAATAAAAAATGCGATTTTTCGTCCGATGATGTAAAGGGGGAAAAATGCGATCTCAAGAGCATAAAAATTTTTTACATAAGATGACCTCGGACCCCCACACCCTATAACGAAAGACAATGTAAGAAGATCCCAACCCTAGTTCCCAAAAACGTCTTGCGTAGTACTTAATGGCCCTTTACCAGACCTACCTATCTGACTGATCTCAATGGCGTAAATGACTTAAGCTGGCGGCCGCCTCCCACAAATAACCAAACAAGCATCCGATTGCCGCGAGTGACTCCACATTCTGTCTCGTCTTTCTCCTCTTTTCGTCCGGGAATAGGGGTTTGTTTTTGTAGTTTCGAACATCATTGAATGAAATGGAGTCCGCTTCTCCTATGTTTGGACGGCATTCGATGTTGGCGGGTGATTGATGATGAGAGAATTTTTGTCAACAAGACTGCCTTTTCACTGGAAACGAACTTGTCGAAGCGTTATGGAATCAACCCTCAAAGTTTTCTTTTATTCCATCGATTTTTTCCCATTTTTGTTCTGCGGCATTGGTGTAAGCTTTATATCTGGAAAGATATTTCTTTTATCGACTGCCGAAACTACATTAGCAAGGAAAATTAACTGACAGTAGCCAGCAGCATCGTTTTAAATTAGCAGCAGCAAATTATATGCAGTATACATCTGTCTCCATAAGTTGTGGGAGCTATCCTAAGCATTTTCAGATCTCATTCTATATCCCAAAGCATTTTTTGGTGTTGAGGTTGATTTTTTTCTTCCTTTTTAAATATTTTATACGTTTTGATTTTTGTCTACACGTTTCCTTCTGTACCAGAATTCCCTTTTTGCAGTAATAGAAAGGATAATTTAAATAAACGCTGGAAAGAGGAAGTAAAGTATTAGATAAAGATGCAAAATAAATACCTATGCAAGGATATAGAAATATGCAGTGGCATGAGAGAGACGCGACCTTCAAGCGACCGAAGTATCTCAGAATCGGCGATGGAAACCTTGACATGATTGGAAGAATACCAACAATAACTATGATTCTTCATTGCTGGAAATTGCAATGGCTATTAATTATATTTCTTATGTACTTGGTGCCCAGCTCATTTTCTCTTTATTTTCTTAAACTTTCAAATTGCCATAATTATAGCCTTCTAACATTAATGAAAAATATGGAGGAAACGAATTCAAAATCAGTTGAAATGAAATATCTGTGAAATAGGTAT
Organism: Pyrrhosoma nymphula; assembly: GCA_963573305.1. Classification (NCBI taxonomy): domain Eukaryota; kingdom Metazoa; phylum Arthropoda; class Insecta; order Odonata; family Coenagrionidae; genus Pyrrhosoma; species Pyrrhosoma nymphula. Next base: position 107,289,115 of record OY754337.1, on the reverse strand, counting down.
TCATTCCGCAAACGGTGCTATATTATATTCGTCGTGCCATGGCGAATGATATAGATGCAACTCTTTTATAGCAGTTGGCAAGTTTTATCTTCTGGATCATAAGACTTTGTTTTTGCCTTTATAATTACACCCGCTATTCAACGAAGCTGTCTTATTTGTGTGACTCTAAACAATGTAAAATTTTCAATGCTTTCAAATAGAACTCGATTGTAATTTTAGATTATTTTATGATACAAACATCTCCTGTAAATATCTTGTACCTCCATTTTCTTCTTTTTTAGCTGCTAAGTATATTCTTCGCGTATAAATCCCCTTTCTTATTTTTTCTGTCAAATTACCGGCACCCACCAGCAGGGAAACATTCTTTCTCCAAATTAATCTGGAGTTTCAAATGCTCAATACCTAACACATAACTCTGAAATCTGTTCTAAGAACATCTTAACCATTGTGCGTTAGCACTTATCGATTTCCTTCTCCATTTTACGTGTCCATCATGTTTGTAATCTTCCATTTTAGTCTTAGAAAATAAGGGTTTTGATCTGGGACGGTAAATGGCGCCACACCGAACATCATTCCATGGAATAATTTGAGATTGTGCCTCACTCAGCAGTGTTATGTACAGATTTCAATTTTCTATCGACAAGTTTATAAGTGCTTCCATTGAGATCTTTTCATTTTTTATGAATGGTTTCATCCCTAGTTTTCTTAAGAATTACCCAGTGTGTTAGCTATTTCTATTATAAAACTTACGATGTCCTCAGCTATGTTTATCAGTGCTGACAGCAATTTTTGATATTGGCTTGACAGATAGGATTTAAGCACTTAAGTAATTAGAAGCCGTATAATCGCTTTTGTACGACGATTTTGAAATAAAAAGTCCGAGTAAAATGAAGTAAAATACACGCAGGGAATGGACCAACTCTTCTGACAGATAAAGAGACAGAGCAGCTCATTAAAATAAATAGCCGACAGCCATTAAATAAACACGAAGGCAATCACAGAGGATGATGAAATTAAAACGCGAACTGGAATGAGATAAACTACAGATTTCGATTAAACTGAGTGAAAACGAAAGATGAACCCGATCATAATTTTCAAGTGACGAGGGTAAGGGTTGCTCGCTGACTGACGGATGAGCAAATCACGCTGTTAAGGATACGGCGAAATTTTAATTTAAAGATACAAAAAAATACTAAATTAATGCAAATTAGAATAATCGGAGCGAAAAATTCCTTCATAACTCAACCCTACCCCATTGTGAATTAATTTTACCAGTTACTTGCACTTTGATATGCCATTGAATTAAAAGAGTGAGATAATAGGCCGGTGAATTCAGTAAACTGACTGCAGTAAATTTTTGACGATTTATTAAATTATGATTAAATTTACTGCCTATACTTACTGCCTATGATATGTTTGCGATTTATCGAGAATACAGCGTTTCTTCTATATGGAATAGTTTCCTTATGCCCCGTTTAGACTACTATCGTACGTACCATCGTAGCAACTCGCACGCATTCACACTACTATCGTAGCTCAGTGCTGCCCTCACCAGGAATCGCGACGAACTAGTAAAGAGCAAGCGAACAAAATAGGGATTCCCGCGTCCCAGTGGCGTTTTTAAGACTTTCGACATGGTTTTACAAGCAAATGACACCTATCTTTGATATTCGTCAAAGTACCACCATCTAATTCAATATAATGATTGACGTTTTTCATTATCGTTATTCATCATTCCCGATTTCCGGTCGTGATACCAGCGCTGACCATCGTAAAAGTGGAAGTGTTAGGAACTACGCGTACCGCTGTCCGGACTAGCGTTCACACTACTATTTCCGGTAACTATCGTCAGGACGATCGTACGTACGATAGTAGTCTGAACGGGGCATTATAAGTACGATTTTCTTGAAACCAGAACTTCGGAAGTAGGAAGCCCCAGCTGTCCCTGGGAATGGAACTTATTCCTGATTGAAGAAGGTTATCAAGAAATTTCCAAAATGGAGAGCTTCATAAAAATATGAACTTCGCACATAGTTTAACTTCTACGGGAATTTAAGGTTGAACTTCCTAAAACATTTCAAGAAGTGTTCAAGGCACTTTTAACCTTTTAAAACAAGTAAACATCATATCCTTCTGTGTTTACTTCGTAATCACAAAATCAATCGCGTTTCCTGGTACGCAGGAGGGGAGTTTATCTCGTACGTTTCCCCACCCCCCTTGATCCGTGAAACCTCAGAAGTCGGACAAAAAAGCTCTTATTCTTTCAAAGCGTATTTATACGCTTGAATTGCGGCACTTTTTACGCATTCCCCCTCTCTTTTTCCCTTAATTCTCCTCTTTGGACACGTTAACCCTCTGCGGACTTAGCCGAAAGACTTGCCCGAAGCGCGTCCGACATGCGCGCTCACGTCATCAACAATACCCAATATTTCATGCGCCTCCTTTTTCGCATAACTAACCCGACAGAGCCGTACATTGTCCCACATTTCCTAACCAAGTCTCCCACCCTTCAGAGAAGCCCTCATTTACATAGCAGTCAACACAAGGAGTACTGAAGCACCACGCACACTCAGAGCACGGCACGGAGCCCAAAATCCTGCATTACGCCGGCTGAGATAGCCGTCCCTGGCCCTCAAGTTGCATGTTTCCAGCACAGCAATGACAATCCTATATCCATCTCCCCATTTCCTCCGCTCTAAGGATTACCAATCGCCAACTTACTCAGCTCACCCATTCCACCTCAACTCTACCAAAAAAACCCTCCATCGACTATTCAAGTGGTTGCTGATTCAGTCCTGGACAGCGTCTCCAGGAGTGTGCTTCGTTGGCTTGGACAAGTCGAGAGCTAGGATGAGAGTCAAATAATGAATCAGATCTAAGATAGAGGAGTGAATGGTGCGATAGGAAACGGTAGACCAGGTATGTATTGGAGGAATATGGTGGAAGACACTCTTAAGGAGAGGTATATCAGGAGTATTAAGAAGAGTAGGGTGTGTATGATACAATACATGGATGTGGCAGAAGCGAAAGAGGTTTGTAAGGATAGTAGTATGCAGGAGGAGGGCTTATTAGAACAGTGTCATGTTCATAGGCCCATCGCCGAGATTCAAACTCTTTTGATTGTGCCTTCCGCGAAAAGTAACGGCGTGATGGGTATCTATGTATTTAGATGATTCTTTTTCATGACCCTTTTTTATTAAAATTTATTTTCTTCTTCTTCTTCTTTCAGGAGATATAGGTCAAATAAGTTGGAATTTTTGTCACTCTTTGCCAACATTTCGCATTTTTATCTATATGCTTCATCAGGACTACAATTAAAATATGGGGTGTTTTTACATAAATGGAATATAGTTTACAGTTTTTAGTACATATTTATGTTAAAAAGTTTATAAACATTTCATTTTGCAATTTACCTCAGAGAGAGTTCCTTCCAAATTAATTGCTTGGTTATAGTTTTGTTGATATTTATTTTTTGTTTCAATTGTTGTTATTATTGTTAGGTTGTTTCAAAAATCAAAATATAATTAAGTGTTGTTAAAGCATATTAGATTTTAATAAATTTTGCTTAATTTTGCGATGTCTGTTTTTTTTATTGCAGGATGTTTTGTTTTGTGTAATGTGCACCATTTCTTTAAATAATCTTTTACATACGTTGGGTTCTGAATCTATGTATTTTGACGTATGCTTCAGATTCTATTTCCATTCCAACACCGGAAGCCATTCAGCATTACTTCACCTATGTATGTACGTAAAAAATCAGGCAAAAGATATGCTAATGGGAATAAGGACGGACACTTTGGCAAACAGAGTTCCAACCGATATATGTATCAGAAACGATTTCATTAGAGCAAAAAACATCTCTCGGACGAGTTGGAGAAATCAAGCGAACCGTACAAAATGAAATCCAGGTTATATGTTCGCGCGCAGCAGGAGAGAAGCGACAAGGCGAGGAGACAATAAAGGTAGGTACGAGAGAGGGGATGTGAGAAAGAATAATTTGGGAGACAAAATGACAGACGCCGAAATTAGAATGGATGGAGGAGAGAAGACAAGGGAGAGGGGGGGGAGAAGAGAGAAACGAGAGAGAATGGAAATGTTTGCCGGCAAAAGGGAGACGATTTGGATGCGAGAGCGACAAAGGTCTCCCACAGCAATAGCAAACTCCAATACCAGCCGTCACAAGGGATAATGGCATGACTCCTTAGAACATCAGCCAATGGAAAATTTTGTGATTCCACCATTGGGATTCAGGAGATAAACAGGGGGAGCAATACAATTTTCCAATATTTGGAATACCTATAATAATGCAAAGTTTTCTAATCTTTATATGTGAGTGTTGCATGCCAGCCGCAAGGGGGTATAGATGGTTTAAGAAATTCATCCGCCAAATAAGAGACCACGCGAAAAAAGAAAAGGATGAAAATGTAGATGAGTATAGACGTATTGGCGCTTAAACCTGTCTAAGAGGTAGCCGTGAATGGTGCGTGGGAAAACCAAGGAGTCTATTAGAGAACTTTTCGAATGTTAGGCATTTAGAGTTACGGTTCCCATTGTTGCCACATTTCACAGACTTTCACTGACTCTTGGAGCTCGAGGTGCTGGTGACCGTTCACGGCACATGCGTGGCAACACGCCACTAGATACCTATCCGCCACAGATTCCCCTTATCGCCGCCACTGCCGGAGCTGTGGCCTTTCTGTTTGGCGGACTATTTCCTTTACTATTTCCCATTCTCACCTGCTGTGCCAGTCTAGAAACAACTCCTTATGTCGTGAGTCACAAGATAAGTATTTTACCCTTACAATACTAGACATATTTGTTCCAGTGAATGTCTCTGTCTTAAATGATTGATGCACACAGTAGGAACGAAGGCTGACCGACATTATACTTTTATTGTTTGAAATAAGTACGCAAAGAAAAAAATCAGTCTATTGGAGATACTTGGGGTTCGGGATTGAAAACCGATGGAGAATATAGAGAGAGCATAGTAAACCGTGAGGCGTTGAAGTAACTTTGGATAAAGTAAAAGAGATGGAGGGTGATGATTATAATGAGAAAAAAGGGAATATTGAGGCGTAACTTAAAGACGATATGCTGGATTAGTAGGGAACAGGTAAGAAAATGTTAGACGATGGAATGATAAACGGTGGTAATTTAGCATAATTGAAAATCAAAACAGGGAAAGATAATAGGCGTTGACAAGTGAACCGAAGGGATGAAACACCAGCAGTAAAAAGATTGAACAAGATTATGTGTTCCACAGATATGTATAAATTGAGGATATACGATCGTGGTTTCAATAAAACTGAGCATCTTAAGATATAGGTCTTCTCATTAGAGGATTAGCGGTGCTAGTGAAACCATAGTAATAAATCTTCAGTAAATACGTACCTTTGCAGCATAATTTTGTAAAATCGTTTAACTAAATATGATAACAGAAATTCACTAAGTACCTATCGGCCTCCAGCATGAATTTCTTGAAATGCTGTGCTTTGGAGTGCTATAAATACGATATTAAACAATAACGTTAAGCCGATGATAAACAACATTAATGCCTAGCATGCAAATTTTTCCCACCAAGGGACACTTCTCCTCGCAGAATGCTTGACTCCATGCAGGGGGGAAGAAACGTAAGAGGTGAAGAGAAAGGATATGAGACGGATCATGGAGGAAAGGGGGGATTTGGGCAGAGGTAGATGGGGAAAGAAGGAGTGGGAATTCAGGTGAGTGGAGGGGCAAGATAGGAGGTGGGAAAGGGACCGAGGAGAGGCCGGGATAGGGAATGGAGGGGAAGAACGACCTGGGCGTAAATTAATAATGCGAACTGCTGAGGGTTGAGTGGAGGGGGTGAGGGAGGAGGAAGGGTGCTTGGGAGCAGGAAAAGGAGGTGGAGGAGGAGGTAAAGGGAGAGGGGACCTGGGAAGATGGGGGGGAGGGAGAGATTGGGAAGAGCTCCTCCTTTCGGGGAGGATATGAGACTTCCATCCGGAGACAGCACAACGCGGCGGCACTCGCAGATTTCGTTTACGCGGAAAAAAGGGTGTGGCAGTGGCTACGTTGGGAAGCATGGGTGGAAGAGGAATGGAAAATGGGAACGGTAGCAACAATGAAATCTCAATCAAGCACCACACGGCTCACTTACATTCATGTTGCATTTTCGGGAAAAAAGCAACAATCCCCACAGTTTTATTATATTATCCCGGAACAATCTAGTCATTCGGTCACCATGTTGAACGAAAATGAAAAATAAGCACCGAATACCTTAATAAAATTTAATGAAACAAGAGCGATTCCTTAAGGAACCCACGACAGCGAAAACCAGACAATTACGAATGCAAAAGAACAAAAATTACAAGCATCTACAATGAAAGCTTTAAGAAGTACTGCTGGCTCTGTATGTACCTACAGACAGAGAACGAAATAAGGGTTTTAGACAAGAAAGCGGTGAACAAAGCATTAAAGAAACGACACGAGTACGCAGAAATAGATGGAGGTAACAAGTAGAAAGAATGGATGAATGAAGAATATCCAAACAAATATGTAAATAATGAGTGAGAGTCAGGAGATCTCTGGGACGCCCAAGTAAGAGATGGAAACACCAAGACTGAAGAGGGTCGTAAGGGTCGTCGTGGCCTTCAGGCCAAATTCTTGCAGAAAGTAGAAGAAAGATTCGCTTTTTTAGCAAGCAAGGCACTCACCAACTATGTAGCCGGGACTGAATCCACCAAGACAAAACATTCTCGAGCTAAGGTTATAACGAATGTTTTATGCCTAAACCTTGGCAAACAATGACCATGGCATTCAAAAGATGACATTAGGCGATAACGTGACGCCAAAACTCAATTTGTCGAAGTTTGACTATTACCCTTCCTGTATTTGACCCCAGTAAACAAAGTTCTGATTAAGTATGTTCAGATAAAACAGCTAAAGTGATTTAAAGAGTGGCAGCACATGGGGGGTTATTAGGTAATTTTTCGATTTAAAATCGAAAAAAAAGATTCGACTGCTATCAAACAGTAAGGATTTTGAAAATCCTAGGGGAACCAAGAGAAAATTTATCTTTAGAAATAGAAGGATTTGAGCATTTGCTCCAATTTTCTCAATTAATTACCTATACATGATCGGTGTGAATATTACATAACAACACCCCTTGTGCCGAAGTCTAGACCTTTGAGTAGAGAGTACGAAAACAGATTCAACCCGTTAGTGATGCGGATTTGGAGATGGATGGAGAAAATGTGCTGGGAGGATGGGAAGATAAACGAAGTGGTGCAAAGTATGGCGGAGGATGAGAGAGTTTGGGTGCAGATAATCAAAAGGAGTTAAATGAGGAAGACGGAATGAGGAGAATTGAGATTTGCAAGTCTATAACGGATAATAGAATCCTAAGCACACTGTGAAGCGAGAGGAATGGAACAGGCTTTTAGGGATAAATAAAAAGAGAAAGGAATTAAAGAGAGCATAAAATCGACATTCTACGAAAATATAGTTCCACGTGTCTTTCCAGATCTATGAAACGTATGACAGAGGGCTGAAATCGAGAAAATGGGGGGAAAGTCTTAAGTGGTATTTTTTCGATTTTTTTATGGATATAAATATCTATGAGAAAGAAACACGAATATTAGGCTTTAAAAATAATTTGAAACCTAGAGCTGTCTAATTGGATGCCACCGATTCCATTTCTTCACCAAAATGATTCTGTCTGGGCTTTCGTTTCGACAGAATTCTTTGCTTGGAGGATATCAGTGGACCGGAGGAGAGGAGCAGCCTTATGAATAAATATTCCATCGTATCTTTCCCAGAAAACAGACGCAAAATTTTACTTATTGTCAATTACTGGGAGGTAAAAAAATAGAACTTTCAAACAATAAAACCCATTGTAATAAAAGTTATTTTAATTTCTCTCAAAGTCATGGGCGATCCACTCCCTCCGGCAATATGCGAGAATTATTAATAAAAAAGCCTAATGTTAAAAAATACCAACCGTAATTCTTAAAAGCTGACAAAATGAAATGGATCTTCAAAAGTTAGCCTTCACGCGGTGCTTTTCGGAAGAGATTGACAATGAATCGATATATCTCTGATGTAACAGATTCGACCACTGTTTAGGAAGACGAGACAAGTTAACATTATTTCCTCGAAAATGCGATAGACACACCACTCAATCTGAGTCCAGAGAAGAGGCTCAATGAATTAAAGAAGGAATCCATAGTTCTCAAGTTTTCCGATAAAAATCACTGATCATATGAACAATAGTTGATAAATCAGGTTCAAAAATGAATCGTAGACAATATTATACGTATTATTTTCTCAATAAATATCGCATGAATAAAATAATAGATTTTTTCAGTGAAAAAGGGAACATATTTGAAATGATAGCCAACACTTCCACCTCCAGAGGTTGAATTTCGGCGAAATCGAACAATTGAATAAACAAAATAGTAATAATATTTCACGTTTCTCTACCAGCAGTGAAGGCTTATTTTTTATCATATCCGCCCGTATATTCCATAGCACATTATCCACAAGGTCACATGATAATGAATGTGGACAGAAGACACTGGAAAGGAAAGGTGGCTTGCGTCACCTCAATTGCGCACGATTCCGTTGAAATCTCTACCTTGATAATTTTTTTCCAGAAGGAAATTTTTGTACGGGAAGCGTACACAAATGCAGATAAATTAAATATTGGGTAAATAATTGGCATGTTTCGTTTCATCACTCTCGCACTCACTGCACAAACACAAGGGCTGTCACTCCCTTCATCTCCCTATATTTTCCCTACGCCGTCAAAGCGAAAATTTTCCCGGAATGTAAAAGAGAAAAAAGATTCGCGAATCGCATTTATTTTTCCGAGTGTGCGAGATGAGGGTTTTTCTTCCCCTCTATTCCGCGCGTTCTTTTCTTAGAGATCCCACCCCGTGAATTTTTCATGCGCATCTCCCGAAGAGGCGTAGACTGGATAAAAGAAGACTTCGCCTTCCGCTGCTCTCCCCTAAATGGACCCGTAATGAATGCCATTATTGCGTGGCTCAGTATCGATGAGGGAACGGGATCACGGGGTTAAATAAAAAAAGCCTCAACTTCTCCTCTTTCACGAAAGGATCCAACGATTTGGGAGCCAATTAGGAGCGGGTTTTTTTCTACAGCCAGAGGAATCCTCTTGGGAATGACAATGTTTGGTTTGAAACTAGGCGCTGCAGCAGAGAAACTTCAAGGCCGGAGGGGATTTCATTTGAGGGAGACGTGTTCCAAGCGCGTCTGTTCCCTTAACCCTCAAGCCAGTAATAAGGAGAGCTAATCAACTAAATGCAGAACCCTATTCCGGGATGAGAATAACTAACACGAAGCACAAAATCAACTTTCCCTGTGATGCTGTTACAGGTTTGCCACAGACTGCAGATTAGGAAATTCCAGGGCATTTCCAGATTTTACAGGCAAAACTTTTCATTTTTCCAGGTGAAAATATCCGTTCTTTGTTAAGTGTGTATTTTAAAGAAGGCGCAATAAATGGAGCACAACATGTATGTACTGTATAGTGGGAGAAATAAGGTTTCCCAACAAACTGAGCACCTCCACTATCACTCTGGGTAAAAATCGGCTTCCCTTCTTATGACATATTATTCTTAGGTCTCATCCACGACGAGATAAATTCAAGCACAGTAAGGTGGTGGACTCATCGTCCAAGTCGGTGACGGATAAACTGGCTGCTGCCTGCCCCTATTATTTTTCGAGCTGGCCACCAAATGAAGGCACATCAGAAGACCTTGTACGCATTTGAAACATTCTACATATATATTTACCTCTCTCATTTGCTCCCAAATTATGGGCATAATTAATTGCTAAACACAAATTAAGAGCTCCATTGCCTCATTCAGGCAAGGTATTAAAAATACGTTCACACACCAACAGACGGAGCCTAAAATGGTACCCTCCATTTATTGAAAACGAATAGATTTTGATTCGTAAAAGCAAATTTCCTGGCTAATTTCTAATTCTCCATGACTTATCCAGGTATTCCAGGCCTGTAACGACCCTGCGTTACCAAGATCCAGATGAGTGATTGGCTTGGTGTGGTGGCTAGAGTACTGGATTCCCATCCCTAGGACCTGAGTTCAAATCCTGGAAGTTTTGATGTATTTCCAGTGGAATCCTGAACCCTACTTGCCTTCCACGTTGAGAGCACTTGGAAGGTACTACTCCATCCGTCGCCTGTTGCAATTAAACTCTAGACCACTTGGCACCTTTCGTTAATAGCAGGCTAATGCAGAAGCCGGGTTTTTCTCTACCTTTCCTCCAAACTTCATGTCATCTTCCACCATACCATACCGACTCACCATACCTAAATGACAATAATTACCTCATTTATCGGTCGCCAGTAGCCACCAACCAACCAATCAGAAGGAATAGCAATGTTCGCTTTCTAACTCTTTCTTATGATAAGTTATGTTAAATGCTTACAGGACCCGTTTTACAATTTTACCAAATAATTGAGAATACATTTTATCTCGAATACCCCAAATGTATTTCTGAATGGTTAGGAGATAGGTCCTTCAAAATGAGTGGTCCATTATAAAAAAATAGGATCCAATAATTTTCTATGAAAACTTCCCCACATCAATCTGAAATATGAAATACCTTTCCAACCAAACGACCATATCCTCGCTTCTCCCCCAGCAGGCATCCTGATGTAGGATTCGAGAAACGGTATAGGGTCAATCTTGTGGTTAACATAATGAGGACGAGAAAAGTGTCCAAGGGGTACGAAATGCGAAACCCTGAAAATGATAATGAAAAAATTATGCTGTCATAAATTAGAGTTCCAAATTGATTTCTGAATGATACACTATGGTACGCAGTGTATCTAGCTGAACCCATTTGCCATCCAATATGTTGTAACTTGCTCGATTACGATAGAGCGTAATATATGTTTTTAGAAATTCAGATTCAGTATTATTCAAGGCTATAAATTACCTCACAGGGAGTTTATTCAATAATCCTAATACTAGTAAATGATTGAGCGGAAAGGAGTAGCATACTTGCATACCTTGATTTTGATTTTTTTCTCACAACAGTGTGCAATACATATTCGTTTATGGAGCCCATTAATAGGAGAATCTACTTAGTGTCATCAGCTACCCGATCGCAGAATTACATTAGTCAGCAGTGGACGCCCTGATGGGCATTTTGATTGGCTCGCCTAAAAACTCACCCGGCAATTAATAAACTTCACGCACAAGCTATCATGTCCAATCCAAGTACGCCATTATCGTGCACTGAACGATGTTTCTGCTGAATCAACTCGAAAATATTGCAATATGATGATAGGTATTCATAATGTAGCCGGTGATTATTTTCTGCAGGAGAACATTTCATCTGTGCCAACTAGCATAAACCTGACAATATATTCCATAGCTTTTAAAATATGTAGATCCGTCAATAATTTGATACCACTTACGTCTCCAAATATGCGAAACGAAGCCGGAGTATACCTCGTCAGAGATGTTTATAGATCTGAAACACACAGGGCACGGTAATAATACTGGCAAGTATTTTCTGATATGGATTCCATTACTCGCAGAACATCTGGTACATACCTTTACACTTCCATAACTTTATTCCCCCACAATTATAGCTTTGCTCGTATTTACTTCTTCAATAAGTAAGAAGCGCGTCAATTCAATTCCAGGCTCCAAGCTGAGCACCAATTCATGGTGCTATTAGCCCATTTAAAACATATGGGGATGAATATTTTCGTAGTTCCTCTTCACTCCTCTATATCTGGTCACAAGTCTAAAGCTGCTTCTTTTACAATTAACCTCTTAGCATAATAAAACAGTTAAAGATCGATTTCGCTCCCCTAAGGGACTACAATTACCTACTTCTTATACATAATTCAAAGCCAGACCCACTAACAGCATTCCTTTTTGTGGTAAAAGCCGGGAATATAGTTTTTTCAATCATTCCACACGGTAGCATACAATATTTCTGAAAAAAATCTAACGTACAATATATAATAAAAGCTCACCCATAAGCACGCCCACGCAACATTCAAAAGAGCCATCATTTGGCATTTCTGTAGTCTTCAGTTACCATTTTTAGCGATAGGGAAAATGTTTTTGTAAAATTGTTTGTTACCACGAACTCAAGAACAACCTAAATTCCTGATCCGTTTTATTATTCCACTCAAGTTAGTATGCACATGCATACTAACTTGAGTGGCATAATAACTTGAGTGCATACTAACTTGAGTGTATGCATGTATACACCAGATTCACCGGAAAAATTTTAGATCATTAAAAATTAAATAGGTACTGTTCATATTCATAGCATCTCTTTCGTATAGAAAATAAAAAACACCGAAAATATACTCGAAGTACTACCATCATTACGAAGAATTTGAAAATATTTTACTGGTTAATTCTTTAACATTTACATAAACATAGAATGATTAAACTATGACTCGGATCACCGAAACATTTTATCTCCAAAATAAGATAAATTCCTTCTCTTTCGAAGTTTTCCAAACAGTTGGCAATCTCGACAACAGCCCAGGCGCAACCTCAAGGCGTGAAGAACAATCACCCCGCATTAGGACCTCATTTGCCATTAATGAAGACGGTGACAAGAGTAAACGAAAGAGAAATGGGGCTGCCATTAAACTGCAATCCAAGACGAGACGGATTTGAATCTCCCCGTCGCCATGACAACCGGATGAGATTTCCCCCCCCATCCCCACTCCCTCCCTCCATCTCCCTTTCCATCTATCACCCCCGAACCTTGGTTCATCCTCTTTCTCGTCTTCCCCACCATATATACACCTCCGCAGCGTACCTGTCCCTTAATTTTGGAGCGCTCCGCCTATACACATGAAATATCGATGCTCGTCGCGCCGTATGACACCTGCGGTTTTGGAGGAATCGTCCACACTAACTCCATACATCCCTCTCCTCTCTTCATCTCCACGGCAAACCTACACGTTTGTCTCTCCCTTTCCTGTTCGCTGGAATGAAGGTGGGTGCTGGGTGGAGGGGGGGTATGGCGCTGGCGTCTCGTTGCCGAGTTATGTTTGGGCCGGAGGGAAGCATCAAAGGTGGTACAGAGGGAGAGAGAGACAATTGAGCCCGTGCGACAAAGGCGGAATTCCTGTTTCATACCCGCTGTGATACCTCATACACTTCGGAAGTCGTGAAGAGAAAAAATTAACTTTCCCTCCAAAAAAAAAAGTGTATTGCATTTTTCGACTGTATTTTTCTCGCAGCTATGACCGACTAGCTCGCACACCGGACGAAGTGAAGGAAAGGTGAAACAAAGTATGTTCGCTGCAAAATTTATTTTCATGCCAGTAGCGACGCCCCACGCATCCGATGAACACTGACTGCATGCTACTTTTCCTATTAAGGATTCTTCTGAAAGAACTCTCAACGAACATATTTTATCATATTTTCTAGATTAACAATATCCATCCTAGGCAATGAGTTCAGGGTCTCGTGATTTCTTTCAGCTCTTCTCTGTTCAACATTTCCCTCAAAGGTTCATTTTATTTATTCCCCTCGCTTTCATTACCCATATTTTTCATCCTCACCTTATTATAGCCCTTTCTATCAAGTTCCATCGCAGCCTATACCGTCCAATTACTACAGTGAGATAATTTCTGAGGCGAAAATGTATTCGCTTTGACCGGGATCCGGACCCGGATCCCTCGATACTGCGTGGGGTTCTTTAACAAGTTAAGCTACCGAGGCGTCCTCCTCCCTTGTGGATTTTTTAACTGTGGATGACGCCGTAAAGTAATACCGCTGCTCATTCGCGGTATTCTAAAAAATAATCCCATTACCAGTTCCCAATTTCTCCATCTATTTCTCGACAATTATGGAATTCGCAACAAAAATCATGCTCTTAAATGATTGATACGCTGGTCATTCTATCCACCTCTATATATTATGCTCCGAGAAATAAGAATGAACCACTCCAATACTACAGCACTACAATAGCTCTGGCTAGACTTCCCTACGTCTTAGCATTCTGTTCAGAGAAGGTAGACTATAATTCCGCTTAACTCTCAAAGACAATAGCTATGGCATTTAGATTTAGGAAAGTATATGGCACACATGTGTGTTCGTTTTTTAAACAGCGGAAAGTACTACTACTCGCACGATCCCGTATTAAATCATCATATTCAACCATCCATATTTCATACAGTGAATTTAACATTCGCAATAGTTTCTCCATCTACTTCAGACTCGCCATGGGACCGAGCAGTGGTACGAAGAACGACTGTAGCGAGAATTGTACCAGAATCCTAAAAATATTAAGTGCCAGGAATAGAAGTTTCGCTTTGGCATAGCCTGTCCAATTGAGGGGGTCAATAAGTGATCTGCAATGGGGATATTTTCTTGGCAACAATTCTGTATGTAAGCGCACTTCTGAATGGTACGGCGATGAGCTGTGGATATTGTGCCCCTATAAGGACCGTGGGAATCATTCAGTACACGCCAACAGGTGATCTCTGCTCAGGGTACGTGATACAAACTGCAGAGAAGAGAAATATTTTTTAACACGGTAAGCGACAAGTGCAATCTCAAAATGGAGGGACAATCTTAGGCTGTCGACTACTTCACGTTGTGACCTCAAAATAATGAAATTGACAAATTCTAACATTTTTGTGCTGAATTACATAAATCCACAACCTCGACATATTGTTGTGGTTAATCACATATAATTGATTTAACCTCAGCATATGCCCACAATCAGCATATTGTAATTCTGAAAAGCCGATGATAAAATTGTGAATTTAGTTCCTGTAATTATGGTATTCATACCAATAATGGAACAACGAGCTGACATTTAACATTTTAATCCTTCTGGAAAAGTTTTGATTTTTCTTTCATAGGATATCCTACCTATAAATTTTATTAAAATCGTACGCATTGAGCGAAAAATATATGCATGTAAAATTTAATTCATAGAAAAAGGAAATGGCATATGAGCTACGCTATCGTTTCCAAAAAGTTGCAAAAGGTCTCGATACCAGAACTAAATGAAAATACGACTGATCCCGTTGCCAACAAGTCAAGTGACCAAATCTTTAAGAGCACTAAAGTTACATCCTTCACAGAGCAGATTAATATTGTGATATTTCTCTAGGGAAATACTGAAAAGCATTCGAAGGCAGAGAATAAATTTGAGACATTAAATCTCCTTTACCCAGTTGTTTTACAAGTTCATAAATCATCAGCATAGCGTGAGTAAAGCAGTAAAAGGTTCTAATATTTCAATCTCCAATTGGAGCATAGACTAAAAAAATCCAAGCCCACTTGAAGCGCCTAGGCAAGAGAGGGAGCATGCGGAATTGAGGTTGGACGTGACAGATGCATAGCACCACCGCAATATTCAAGTTTTGCTAAATGCCTAAAAGATGTAGCTACGGTGATATGAACAGGTTTGATGAGGAAGAGGATAAAGACTAGTAGAAAGAAAATAAAGGCTGGAAATAAACCTAAATTGGGATAACCTACAAATGATATAAAAGCCGTTTTGCAAGATTCACATAAATGCGCAGTTTGACGTAGAGAAATAGCGAGAACGTGGGCACGCACGTTCGCGCAGGGGCTATTTCCCTGTCTTCTTTTCATACATCTCGCAGTCCTTCTAGCAAGCCTCCACTTTACTCGACATTTATTCCACAACACATCAATTCATGCATGAGACTGTGCAGTAAATTGCCACTAATAAAACCACCTTAAGGATTAGAAACAACATGGCACGATTACAGATAGTATCAATTAATAGTTTAATATCTTCAGGATAAAAATATAAATATTCACTCAATATATTTACAAGAAATCAGTCTGTTAAAAATTATTAAATATAATTAATACTCCAACAAATAATTTTACATTTGATAAAATCGGGGAAATGCCAAAAATATGGATATAAAGCGAAAACAGGGAGTTGGTCATGTGATGTGGAAGAATTCGAGGAGACGGACAAAACCTTCGAGTTGAACTCACAAAAGTTACTGTTGAAAACCTTGAATCAAATAAAAAAGAACTCAAAGTCAAAGGAAAGGAAAATTAACTTTTTTTGAGCATGATTTAACCACAATCCTCTTTAACAAAGCCACTTGTTTCTCATGAATGCAATATTCAACCAAAATATATCAATATTACTAGATTATTACAAACGCAAACCAAAACCTGAAAGTAGATATTTTCCATGCACAACCCTTCATCAAAAGCGTAGTATGATTACCTCCATGTACGATATCCTTTTTAAATCCAGTGAAGTTAAATTAAACGCAAATTTTTATAAATTTATATAATTACCGATGTATAACTAATCACTCAAAGCTCACATACTAATGATTAAATACGCATCAAACAAATTGACTTTGTTTTAATTGTGCGACAATTCATCATACTAAATAAAACAATCACTGCAATTTTATTAATTTTCCTAATTTTCACCGGCCGAACATGGTGCAGAAACTTCTCAAATTTTCAGTAATTTTTAGTCTCGAAAACTGTTTATGCTATCTGTCAAAACATGGTATGGTCGCTACTTAAAAATTAAAAGTAAAATATTGTTCACATTTTATTATTATTTAGTACACACATTATTATTATTTCTCATGTCTTCCATTTTTAATCAATTCGAAAAATTAATTATGCTTTATCAATTAGAAGTCATTATCATAAGCCTAACTTTAGGAGTAACAATCAGCTGAGGTATCGAATTCACTAACCTAAGGAAAGCAATAAAATATGGTGCTCTCATAAAATATTTATAATTCAATAATTCATTGTACTGATACCTCCTCCATTACACATGTAAGGCTGCTAGAGATATTGTGTACGGATAATATCCTAAGCATGTTAATGCTTCATCAATTTTACAAAAGGTGAGGTGTGAGATGGCATTGAAGGCATTCTTTTAAGGATACCTCTATGCATGCAAATACACGCTGCCAGTTTATGGTGTGGATAGCATCTAAAGAAAAGCGATGCAGATGATAAAAATCGAAAAATTCCTGAGAGGAGTCAAATCCTTTGAAGTACCTCCTTCGATGAAATAAAAACACTGCGGATGCCACTGCGAGGATAAAAAAATACCTCGCATACTGGGGAAAAATATCGTCCAGACTTCAAAGAATTGAGGATCAGCCCAAAGAGAATAGCAGCATCCCCCAAAATGGAATTCTCTCTGCGTGAGACGTGCGCTTGAGCAAATTTTATGAAGTGCCAATCGATGAGGTGCAAGCGGCTCATATAACTCTAGACGAGCATGAGATCAGCAAGCTCATTTTCCATCCACAACATATTACCCATTCACTATGGGGTATTTTATTTTTCTACTTTCAGCCGCGATATCTCGATAAAAAGCGAGATGATAAAGAAATGAGGAGATATCCGAGCTCTCCCGAAAAAGTCTCGGGTAAAAAAGAATGAGAGGCGCTCGTCTGAGGGCCATTGCTAAGACTAACCCACGACTCGTGGGGAAAAGAAACAAGAGAAAATGAGTGTGAAAGGATGGGTTTGGGAATATTTCACCTTCACCACCATTTGAATAAATGGAGATAAATGGTGAGATACAAAGCAACCCGAGACGAAGTCGTTTCGGAGCACATATTTTCGTACGTTAATACCAAAGTCATGGAATAAAATGATGTCGTAAAAGACTAAGTCGACTTCGTCTCTTTTCAAAGATGATCATACTTCGGTGTTCCACCAAGTGCGTGGTAGGTTACATAGATAGTCCTTATGGCAATTATCCGATTTTGAGATATGTTTAAACGCTCGTACAGTGGTCGCGAAACTTGGTGGTGATCACTTGTCCTAAGTATTACTTCAAGGAAGTGAAGCCAAGCGTTGAAGAGGTTAGCAAAGGAGTAGCAGGGAGAGTAAAGGACATGGAAAGCAACTCTCCTGACGTAATAATTTATTTTCATTTGGGAGGGAAGGAGAGAGAAGCGTGTTACATGACAATGCTGACGATCCAAACAAAAACACATTCAAACACGCCGATAGTGTTTGCAACTCATCGGAGAAATCCACCTAAACAAATTGAATAGAGTCATAGAGAAAATTTTAGTTATTGCTAGCTTTTAGAAATGGACACTTCCACGGGACAAAGGTCTTCTGCGCAACTACCACCATGTTTCGCTGCCTCTGTACACCTATCTATTTTCCAAGCAATAATTGTCTCCTGAACTTCTCATACTCACTGATTCAGCCCATGCCTTATAAAAGTCTTATTCTTGTTTCTATTCCGCAATTGCCAAGCAATCTCCCCTCTATTGAAAACACTTAATATGCAGTTCCCTCCCATTTAAGGATAGCAATCCCGGAGGGATTACTCAATCCCGGGATTACGGGATTATGATTTATTCAATCTCGGAATTCCGGGATTGACGAGAAGAGATCTATTAAAGGAAAATAAAAATATATTCATTATTTGAGAACTATTATTTTACACGCAACGTCATGTTCAGTTGTAGATAAGTATCACGCATGCACAATAACCAAGAAACATGGAAATATGTATTTTTTTGAAAAATCAAAATAAAACACGGTCTTAGTAAAAACAAAAAGAAATTTTAATAAATAATTGGCAATTTCGTAGCGTCTAAAACTGAACGAGTTTTCGAAAAAACAAAAATATAAGATACCTCCACATTAAGTATCTCCGCGGAGAAAATTTTTAAAATGTCCTAAAAATGCAAGTGTGTCCAATGTCGCATCACTCACTCATCCTCGATTTATTTTTACTGCTAACCATTCTGCTGATGAAAAAGCCCTTTCTGATGCCACACTAGTGGGCGGAGTAGGTAGTAACTGCTCGAAAATAAATTGCAGATTTTCTCCTCTCTGTCCACTATAATGGAAATCCTCCAGCTCTCGTGCCATTGGTATTGGTATTTATGATGAATTGGAATTACAAGAGAAATAACATGTTGAAGGAACTAAGCATTGGGTAATCACCAAATCGAGTTATTTTTTTAACTTATCTGAAAATGTTACACAACCCTCGGTACTAAATGCAGATTTAGTTTTAAAATCACCATCAATAGATCGGTTTCCTGATGCCGAAGAAGCTTTCTATCCATCCATATCCACTGGTACAAATATTTTAACGGCATTCGAATGAAATTCAGCCAAAATATTTTCATCAAGTTTTCTAGTGTTGACACAAAAAATACATTCCCCGAAGCATCATCACGAATATGTTAACCGTAGAGCAGATGCCATTGATAACTCGTGTCTTCTTTCCTTATTTCATTCTCCAAGGCATATCTCATATCATAGCCAAATTCTGAGTTCACATAATTAATTTTCTTCATCATAAATTACAACGCTGCCTCACACTTCAAAAGATTGAAAGCTCTTCGCCAAAAAGCTACAACAGTAATTTTTACAGGCTTCAGTGTAGCAAAAATGTAAAAGGTAAGGTCAAATCATTGTCACTGAATGATATATCGGAATTTATATCAATTAAGGCCTTCATTATAAACGTTTTTAGCCACATTTTAGAGTTCAATTATTTTCACTAAACTGTTCCAACGAGTCTTTGTATCAATAGCCAGTGCCTTTTCTTCACCACATTGTTCAATTACATACTTATGAAGGAATCTCTCATCTTCTGAGGGTGATTTTCTCAAGACAAAAGTTTTCCTATTTTTTAAATAAACAACTTTATATGTGCTCCTCACCGTTCATCCGTCCCTGCACCATCAAATTTTCATCTCCGACTGTTTTATTACTCGAAGAAAAGGCTTCATCATCTCATTCTGTCGACTCCATTTGCTTTTTCTTGATATTTATTCTTTTTTATGTTTATTGAAAGACCATATTTGCACAAAACATTAATAGCTGCTAGGTGGACACCATAGGTAAAACAAGGTTGATAATTTGCTGATATTAACCCACCAATTTTTGCTATTACACTAGAACCATCAGTAGTTATTGCAAAAATGTCTTCTCCTAAAGAAATATTAAACTCTCAAAATTTCTTCTCCAATTGTTTAGTGTACATTCCTGCGGATTTTTTTCCAGTAATTCTAATGAGTCCGTAGCTTTATAATGTTTGATATTTCCCGGAAGAATGAAGTTTAGCATAAATATATCTTCAGCTACTTTGCGAAGTCCACTCATCAAAGGTTAAGCAAATTTTTCTTGAATTCTGCCCTTCTCTCTTTAATTCTTGCAATCAGTGTACCTTTTACACGCATACCGTTGCCAAGTACTAAGTCCCTAAAAAGATTGTAATCCAGGAGGGATTTCTTCAATCCCGGGATTAAGAAGTGATTTCCTATTGAGAAATAAAAACTTTATTTTCAAACGATAATTTAAAATGCAACGTCACATGCAAAAGTAAAATAGCATTATGTGCGCACTATAACTTCGCAACGTAAGAGAAAATAATTCTTTCATGATGTAAAACCAAAATAAAACAAGATATATGAAAAAACGAAAGTAAAATTTTAATTAATAAATGACAATACCTGTAGTGTAAGCTGAACGATTACGTTAATCAAATAAAAGGAACAATGACTCCAGATTATGGTTTTCCTCAAAGAAAAATGTCAATAACTTCTGTTTTATACCCTTAAAAAGCAGAGTCTGTCTCTTATCGCATCATCCATTCTCGATCCCCTATTGCAAAGCATCCCTGGAGTTTTTAATATCCCTTTCTGGTTTTACAGTAGCGGGAGGAATATCTAGTAACTGCTCAAAAAACTGCTGATTTTGTCCTCTCTGTCCACTCTTACGGAAATCCTCCAGCACTCGTGTCATTGATAATTATATACCATTAAAATAACTAGAGGAAAAACGTCACTGGAGGAACTTATCTGCATGTGTTACAACATCATCGCAACATTCATACTTATACTGCCGTTAGCTCATATTGCCAATAAAAATCGTGATTAAAATCAATATCTCGTCTTCTAGATGCTGATTCAACTTTCTCTCCATAATGAACAGGTATAATATGAAATTCAGTCAAAACATAATTATAACATGCTGTTGGTTTAAAACTGCGAGCAAAAATAGTCTTAAGTCAGAAATTACATATATTTCATCATTATACTAGCCATTATCGGCTTAGTGATACACTTTCTCAAAAGGTATCAAACATTTTTCCCTTTCTTAGTACATCGATTCAAAAGTAAAATGGTAACCGATTCAAAGTTAAATGGGTAACAAAATCGCATAATTCTGAATAATATCAGGGTATGATTCAATTATTTACAATTCTGTATTTCCTTTATTTGTGAAACTATAATACGATCAGATAAAATGTATTTTCAATGAATTTGGACTGATTTTATAATTAATTTCACCTAAAAAGCAACAATCTATGGTGTCATCTGAAAATTTGCAACATCTTACAAATATTTACTTGAGTAATCCCACGTGGCTTTGAAATAGATCAAATCTATGATAGAGTACAATATCCTACAGACTATGTACCTACTTAAGCCACAAATTTAAGTTCTACACTATCCCTTGTTCTTAAAACAAAACGCTATTAAGAATACTGATAGCCAGACTTACACCTTAAAATATTCCTCGCAATTAACAATCTTTTTACTCCTAACGGTATCCTCTCTCAAAACAACGTGTGTTATAGACATCATAATCGAGGTAGACAACTCTCCTTCCGAGATATAATTATATGTTTAGAGGAGACTCTTTCGTCTTTAGTTTTCGCCTTTATTGCACTCGTCAACTAACCCCTCTTTTTGGCCGGTCCCTCGGGGCTTCAAATTAAAAGTAAAAATAGCGAAAACTTAGGATACTATTTTATTGTTTGAAAATGGGATAAACTGAAATAAGAACTTCTCTTTATCCAGTTTCTCTCAGAATGAAATAGTGGTGGCCTCCATGCACGTCGCGAGCACTTAATTCCTTCTACCACTCACTCGTCACGTAGAAAAATAAAAATAGCCTAGAAAGATATTTCGACAGCCTGAAGCGAAAATTGTTCCTCATTTATGGGAAACTCAATAAGTCGTACCGAAATAACCTTTTCATTTGTCACTTTCAATAAAGCGAAAGGCGTCATGAATCGTCCCTCCTTAAACTTCGTCCACGAGGGAGTTTACAAAGGCCGGACTCGAGGAATTAAGGAGTTAGGAATTCGTTGTCGACCTACGTCTTCCCAAGCCAGCCATAAACTTTTTTCCTTCCGATCACTCCAGAAGTTCTTTTGCACATTCGAAAGCCACGTCCTCCACTCTATGATTTCCCTGGGGTCTTCCACAAGATAACGGTAGTCCCGAGATGAAAGGGTCTTATACCCACAGTGTATTTTTGTCTCGCCATTTTCAACCTTTGCCAACCAAAGATCTGGTTGTTTAACACTTACGCATCTAATTTTACTCTTCAGTTAGGTAAAAATCTGTAAACTTTAATCGATGACGTCAATCGATCCTTATGTCACACGAAAAATATCAATCACTACAATTGTTTCAGTTCAATGGCAATATATTTATTGTTATATTTAATACTTGGACCCAAATATTATAATAATTAATATATAAGAATTAATAATAATAATAATAATCTATAAGAATTATCACTGTGATATTTCGCTCTCGTGTGCACGAATAACATCGCAGGAATCAGTCTAGACTTCAGATCACATTTTCTTCCTCCTGTAAGTGGGTAGCAAACGACAAAATCGATTTCTAAAATTTCTATAGGGTTAAATACCACAAAGGCATGCATTGAGTTCTTACTCATTATTTTGCAGACATGTTTTGACTAGCAATAACACACATGGCTCTCCGAGCAATCATTAGTAACTTTCCAACAAAGTTTACTCGCTGCATTCAATACGCTTGCGTCATGTTTAAATGGTAAAGTGAGCAAAACTCACCACCAAGAATAAACTTTTAATGGATATGTAACTACTTATCTCAACATATTTATCCATTAAGGCTCCACATATAAGCTGGATGACGTAAGAGCGATATTGATTTTTTTCTCATTTCATGAAGCTTCTCTTATTGATTACCTGAAACGCTCATATCTTACCCCCACCTCTAGAATAGGATAGGTACCCTCTCTTGTCTTCTTTTATTTGCCACATTAACTCCTTAATTAGAATGAACGGTGATGGATTGGGTATTGATTTTTCATTGAGATCAAGACAGAAAATCGAGGACAGACGCGCTCTCATATGCCTGATAGATGCAAAAAGGTAAAAAAAATCCTCCCATAACGCTAAAGTTCGCTCAGTAATGATTTTCCGACTGTGGAGACTATAGAAAGAGAAGCTGACGCGGTAGTTCAAATTTTCGCAACGCATTACTCGAATCCCATGATTAGAATACTAGTGCCGCGGTCAGAAAAACATACTCATGTTCTTCATGTTTTAGTGAGATATGTCTTCAGCCGTGTGACCATATTAATAAAGCTAAACTAATGCTGGGAATTAGTAAGCAAAATATAGGGTTACTTATGGCCCTGAATTCGCAGTATTGATAGGGGTGAATGATAAAAAAAGAACTTCAGTTAGTCTGGTCTAAGTGCATGCTAAATCTTGAGCCCTAAAAACATTTAACTGGAAGTTAGTCGAGTTTTAAGTTGTTTCAAACCAATCTTCAGATAGACAATCACTAATGGCTGTGTTCTTTGCTTATACATAAAACGCCAAGTACACTTTTATTCAATTCAAAATACCCACCGAGTGATTTGGACAGGAGTGGTGTGTATATGTTTAAATACAGTGATTGTGACATTCAATGCATTGGGAAAGTTTTCTGTACGGGTTAAAGAACATAGACCGTGTTTCATCAACAATGACGACACTTCTGAGTTCGCAAAACATCTTTGCGAAATGTGCCATTCCAGCGATTTTGAACCTAAGATTTTACATGTTTTAAACAAAGAGCTAAAATTGGACTTTACTTAACAATTTGAGATTTTGAATAACCTTGATAATATAATGCTATGTAATGACAATGTGTTCTCAACCCATTCACCACTCCTTAAAAATCCTCCTTCAACGTTGATTAGTCATCTTCGGTCAAGTCCACCTTCCCCCCCTTCTTTGTCCACCCTTATCTTAATCCGCCCGCACTGTTTTTCAAACTTTTTCCTAGTTTCCTCTCCTACCTATTCTTCTACTACCTTCGGTTAAATCAGCTTCATGACAGACTATCAAGAGCGAATTCTGCAATTTACGTTCTAACTTTACAGGATATGTAAAAACAAAAGCTACAATGACTTTTATCATCGGCGATCGTTATGAGCGACAACTAGGAATAACTCCAATTTTTCCAGCAACCACGTAACATGTATCAAATGAGTGATAAATTATTTGCAATCAAGTATATTATTAATGGAATTTCATCACAACAGTATTAAAAATGCATTTCTTTTTCAAAAATATAAGTAAACGACGCTAGATAGACAACAGCAATTCTATTGAGCTTTCACCAGGGGAGCTAATCAAGACAACGAAAAGGAATATATGAATTAAATCATTAATCAGACGCGCTATTTCAAGATCACATACATTTACTAAAACAGGACTCATAAAAAATAACATTAATTTCTCACACGAAGCGATGAAGGCCCGCAATCCCGAAAAAAAATTCTATAGCATTTTTTTTCATGCTGCCTCCTGAATCAAAAGCCATTCTCTTTCCTTGCTTTCGCCTAGTCTCAAGAGATAACCGTTTCCATAAAAAGATAATGTGATCAACGTGTAGGAGCAGAGAGGTGTTGCGCCTAATCCCAAAGATTTCCCAAGAGCTTCCAAGTGACGGAAGGTTGAAAAAAATAGTACGAGAAAAACTTCTTCACGAATCGGGGAATCACATCGAGATTCGCTTTCTGAGTGAAAAAACGGAAACAGGTACTGGACGAGACACACCGAAAATTCACTTCTGTGGAAGGTAGTAGAACGTGTCACAGGGTGTTCATTCAAATATTCACGAATAAAATTCACGAAAACTGAAGAAACATACCTTCGATAAATTAAAGACGAAAGACAGTATGCTGCATTAATATATCAAAAAAGAAATCACGTGCTACGCAAATTGAAGACAGAAATACCGCAATATTAAAAATAAAAACATGCTAAAATACTCTATTGCGGAGTTTTCAACTCAAGAAGAATCAAATGGAAGCTTTAGTCTTCTATTTCTCAAAAGGAAGGACCAATTAAGAGCAAGCACGAAAGAATTTCTGCAAAGTAAAAACAAATATTTTTAGCCACATGGTTCTTTCTACAGCCAGCGTAATTTTTACAGAGTAAAATAAATAGTTCCAGGCTTAACTTTGTGGAACTCTTTCATTATGAAAGAAAGAAGAAACTTCAAATAGTATTGATCAACATTTTTATTCACAATACCGACCCAGGTTTCAACAGATAACCTTGAAAATGACGTTTATCCGTAGAAACCTGGGTCGGTGTTGTGAATAATAATGTGGATTAATACTATTTGAAGTTTTTTGTCTTTCATTTCACAGAAACATTTTTTCCGCAGAGGGTAATGACTCTGACGTATTCATACTTTGTACTTGGATAAATTAAGATTCGCCGCTGATAACATATCATCATAATGTACGAATATGCTATGCAGAGATAAGCTTTGGACACTGGTCACATTACGCGATATCAATGAGTTTTTAAGAGTAATAAGGAAAGGCTAAGCTTAGTAGGAGATTGAATACGAAAATTGTCAAAGAATCAAGGCTTTGTAAAGAGCTATTGCTTAAAAGCATAAGTAACAAGGAGGCTGTTTTATTGGTGTAAATTACTCGCAAAAATACCTCGCTTTAGCAATATTTTCCAATAATTTACTACGTATATGTGAACTTTGGTGTGGAGGAGGATGGAGAAGGTGCTTTGGTCGGAAAGGAAGACAAATGAGGAAGTGTTTGACATGGTGGGCGGGGAGAGGAAACTTGTGGATGAGATTAGGGGAAGGCAGGGTAGGTGGCAGGAAGCGGGAATGAAAGGCGATGTTTTGCTGAAGGCCATGATAGAGGGAAGGATGTTGGGTAAGCGGGAAAGGGGAAGAAAGAAAATAGGTTTTATGGACGGAATGAATAAAGGTAGAACTTATGCTGAGATGAGGAAAGAAATACTAGATGTAGATAGGGCACAGCACGTGTAAGAGTCCGTCGGATATTCTCTGACTTACATCATAACCTACCTCTAACCGGTATATTACTCTAATGAATGAATGTGATCCTTCATCACTAAAAACATTCCATTTAATACTTTGCTAGCTGATTGTAGTTTTTTCAAGAGGTCCTCCAACGCTTCATTCATGGTTTTCTTCTCCATTCCTAGGCGACTCTAGTTTTTTTCCAAATGGTGCTCGCTTTCCTCAAGAGGGGTATTTGAAGTCACATTTTTTCGTGCAGTGTCGAAATAATTCAAGCTCTTTATTTTCCTACACACATTTTCTTCCTCTCCCTTTATGGGCGTTATTACAGTACGCGTCAGTTGTTAAAGATACCTCGCTTCGAGCATTTATACCCTGACGCGCTCTATCCGTCTCAAGTATTGTCTCTGGGACCATAACAAGTAGATTTCTGTGACGACAGACACGGTAAGATTCTTAGTGTCAACATGCTGGAGCCTGAAAACCTCGTGGAAGATCCTAAAAAAATCACAAGGTTTACGAAGGCTGATGGCGAAGTTCTTTTAAAATACCGGATTACGGTACAATAATTAATTGCTAGCCAAACGGTAAGAAAGGTGGTTTGTCATATAGAAGGCAAGTATTAATGAGACATGTATCAGGTGGATTGAGGTAGTTTGGTTTCGATGGAGGAAAGGAAGACAAATGAGGAAGTGGTTGACATGGTTGGTAAGGAGAATAAATTTATGGATGAGATTAGGGGGAGGCAGAGTAGGTGGCTGGAGGCAGTAATGAGAGGGCGATGGGTTGCACAAGGCCATGATAGAAAGGAAGGATGTTGAGCAAACAGGAAAGGGGAAGAAAGAGAATAAGTTTTATGGACGGGATGAAGAAGGGTAGGACGATCGCGGAAATGAAGAAAGAAATATTAGGGGTATACAAGGCCCTGCACGTGTAAAAATCTTTCTCCCGACTATTTTCTCTGACTTTCAATATAACTTATATTTAACCGGTAGATTACTTTAACGTATGTAGGTATCAGGTGGTTGAGGAATTTTTCTACTTTAAGACACCAATATTCAGTTGAAAATAAATCCCGAGTCACAAATCGTTTGAGCACGAAAGATGAAACCCCAACAAAGGATTACCAGGCTATGTCGACTGTCTTTCCGCATCTAAATTGACGCGCCTATGAGTTGCTATAGATCCAGCTCTCTCCATCTCCAGACTATACAAGCTCAAAGACATCTCTCGTTTGAAAGGATTCATCGTTTTTTATTTCTCTTCTCTATCATGAACATAGAGGAGTCAGCTGCCATTTTCTGATATTCAAATAGATTACTCCTTCTAATCAAGGTCATCTAAAAAGTTCAGCCACTAAAAAGTTTTCAGGACGTATTCGAACCGTCCAAAAGAATTTCCTGGATGAAATTAAAAAATGGCCTAAGAAACATAGGCCATGAGAAATTTTGCAAAAAGCATGATTAAGACTCCATAAGATTACTCTCTTAGCAATTAATGAGTAAACTTAATTGATTCATACAAATTTTCTATCGTTTTTTTAGAGTACATTAACATTCAATGACAATAATTTCATGAAACCCTTTACTCGTTACGTCTAAATTGCCGCAAGGGCAGTGTTTCCAACGCCATGAGTATCGTACTGAACGTTTTCACAAAGTATATTCGCAGCACGTGCAGGAAACTCTCATAAATGTCTGCAAGCAAGACCTCATACGTAGCATTCGTCTAAACAATCTGTAAAAAAAAACACTTAGAGCGCCGTAAAAAAAATACGCGCAGCTTTCGTGACACGGGTTTCGTTCGCCTACAATTGCAAACTGTTTACAGAGAGAGGAGACAAACGCTATTACAGTTGAAATTTTATCACCCACATCGATTTAAGAAGGCTCCATTTCGTGGCCGTGTTTCCCCAGGAGAAGGAGTGATGATCGTGTTTACCAAGTTCCACGAAAGGGAAACATCTCAAAGTACTCCTCAGTCATGTCCCTAGTGTCCGTGTTCGACATAAAGTTTGCAAAATTAAAAGGAGCATTTCTGCTTCCTATAAGTGAATATACGAGGGCAGACTTAAAAGTAAGGTCTCCAATTTTTTTTGTCATAGAAAATGACATTTATTTACATTGTTGGATACATCGTTGGAAAGGTCATGAATTCACCTATTTTTCGATGTAGTCACCCTGGCGCTCGATGATTTTCCTCATCCGCATGATGAACTTTTGAATACCGTCGTCATACCAGCTTCCGTAGAAAAATAGCTGAAGCCATGACCTTTCCAACGATGTATCCAACAATGTAAATAAATGTCATTTTCTATGACAAAAAAAATTGGAGACCTTACTTTTAAGTCTACCCTCGTAGATACCTGTGGTTCATCTCTTTCGGAATAATTATTCGGGATACATCGCTTTTCATCATGGCTGAGTGTGGCACCTGCCGCAAGCATGTTTTAAATCGCCAGCTAAAAATCGTGTGCGCTGATTGCAAGATGCCGTTTCACGCAATTTGTGTGAATATCTCCAAGGATGACTTAGATTATATAGCTACTGAAAAGCAAATCTGGCACTGCCAAACCTGTTCAGCTGTGAAACGACGTTCCATGTCTGCTGTGTCCTCCGATTCAAGTGATTTTTCCCACGTTATTGCAATGCTGGAGGATGCCAAGAAAGATCGTGAAAGGATTGAAGCAGAATTAAATACCTCATTCGAGTTCGTGCACCGAAAAATAGACGACAATAGAAAATTACTAGAGGATCAGTGTTCTAGAATGAAACAATACCTGGTAATTATTGATAAGTTACGTGAAGAAAATGCGACGTGAAAGAAACGTGTTACCCAATTAGAAAGTCGCGTTGAGGACTGTGATCAAAGTGCTCGTTCTAACACTATAGAAATTTTTGGGATTCCCCAAGAGCCCAATGAGAATGTCCTTGAAGTGGTAAAAAAGGTGGGAGTCGGACTTGGCAATCCATTGTATGTGAGCTTGTGGATTCATGCCATCGAATGCGCAAGAGAGACGACTCTAACAAGGTTCTGGGTATAGTTGTAAAATTCGTTCGTAAAATTGAAAAAGAGGAACAAATGCGAAGAAGGGTGAAGAGGAACTTATATTCTTACTACCGACATCCATCCAAGAAGTTAAAAACATTACCAGAGGCTTTAATTCCAATAACTCAAAAGGTATAGAAAATGTATTATTGAATACTATTAAAACCATTAATGAAAATGTGGCTCATATCTTCGCATATGTTGCCAACTTAGGCCGAGGAAGTTGGCGAGAGACAACTGAGGAGTACACAAGTAGATTAAGACGATACTTTAAGGCAGCGAAATGAGGATTCGACCACAGAGGAGAAGAGCTATTCAATAATGGACGTTGGAGGAACAACATAGCCATTTGGGCCATATGGAACTTGGAAGTATGTAAATACTTCCAAATCCAGATGAAAATATTTATGATGTGCGTTGTTACCATCAAACGTTGCACATACATTTTCTAAAAGTTGTACATGCATTTTCCAAAAGTTCGAAATACATTTACAGTGAACACGATGTAATAAATGCAACAATAATTACCATATCCTGAATTCCATTTCGTTGCTTCGACCTGAAATTCAATGCGCCACCATTGTTTTAAAATAAAAATTCTAGATTTGTACGAACATTCGCGTTATTTTTATTTAACCAAATTCGCAATTACATGCGATTATGTCATGCATTAACATCTGATGTGTTTTCTATGCATCGTACACGATCAGATACGCGCGGATATGTTTCAACAAATCAGACGATCGCAACACAAAAAATATTCACCGGATCAATGATTCTTTAGATAAAAAGTGTGACAAGCCTCTTAAAAAAGTTTCAGGATTTAAAGCACTAATTAATATTAGGTTAAAATTAACCTGACAGACGTCATCAATAAGACTTTTCAAACCCGACAACTTTCGAAAGAGTAGATCATGAGCATAAAATTAAGGGATTTCATTTCCGAGCGGATGGTTTAAAATGCTATTTTTTTCGGGGAACAATTAGAATTTGTAACAACATCTATTAATACATGATAATTGATTGTTCGTCATGTAGTTAAGTTTGCTGGATAGCAAAATCATGAATAGAACAACTAAGCTTTATTCATAAATATGCTAACTTGTGCTAACAGCGTCTCGCACGTCTGCTTTACTTTAAAATTTCTCATATCTCATGCACAGGGGGGCCTCCTATGGCCGGTTAAGTGAATTAGCACCTAGCTAAACTAGCCATTTAGCCATAGACCAATCACTTCTTAACCCTTAGTCTAATTTTTCACCTTCATGCAGTCCAGTATTCTTAAGATTTTCCTACCACATCCGCGCATTGACCCAACATAATTCCCTCTTCAACATGCCATTACCTCTCACTACGCCCTCATCCACATTTGCTGCATCCTTGGAGTTTCTACAATTGGTCTCTACTCCTCTCCAACTCCATAATTACTAACAGAACACTACATTTATTTCAATACAGCTAGTTTACCTTTCCATGCAGTTCACTCATTTAACCCATAGACAAGGTTCTAAAAAAATTGCAGTATATGATTACATCGTAAGTTTTTTAATTCTTATAATAGTCAGTTTACACAGATAAGTTACTTCCGCAAGTTTTTCTTTTTTTGCAAGAGCTTGCGGAGCATTACAATTACAATCTGACGACAACTTTTTTACAAGTTAGTGCAGAGCCAGATTGGTTGCCGTTTACACAGGCAACAACAATACGCTTCTGTATACGACTTGCCGAAACTTTCGAAAGTTCTTGAAGCGGACTCGCATAACCGTTTACACCTGCAATTTACGTCGAAAGTAGCTTGCTGCAAGAAACTTGCGCAATAAACCTGTCAGTGTGAACCCACCGTAACTGATGCGCATGGAACGGTTTTGGGCCTAGAGGGTCATTTCCTATAAACCAGTAACTGCAAGTGAATGAGTAGTAGCAATATTTGTTTGCTTTTGGCTATATTTCGAGGAATGTACTGTACATAGAAATGAAAAAAAATCACTTAGCGAATTCAATATTATTTTATTTACGCCGGCCATGGTTTCGACATACGTCATTATCAAGGTACCTTAATAGTGATTATAATAATGATAAATTACCTTGAAATGTCATAGTATACCGTAAACATGGTTGACGAAAATAAAAATGTGTGGAATTTACAAAGAGGTAAATCATTTCCTGTGATTCAGTTCCACAAAGTAAAGCCAGAAACAAACTTGGATTCTATTCTATTTCAAACTGGACGGCATATACGACTTATAGAGATATAAACTTTCACATCCATTCCTCACCTTCCCATTCCTCTCTCCTAATGATTCCTTACTCAAGACTGACTCCCTGCATGACGTAGAGTTCTGCGCATCCGTCCGCCACCAGCTTTTGCAAAAGTGGCAGATTAACCTACACGAACGACATTTCCCCCGTTTTACCATTCGCGCCACGAAATTTCCCCAACGAAGAGCCGAGAAAAATGGCGGTGTGACAAGCGAGGAAGGATCAATGAACACAAGAAAACGACAACAAAATGTTTGACTCCGGAAGGAAAATAAAAGTTGAGGAAAGGGAGAAAAGCCGAGTAAAGGGAATAGGAGAGATTGAAGCGTGACGCTCGGCGACGGGGGAGGGAGGGAGAAAGCGCTTGGGTGTAAAGGGTGCGAGTCACACGGCAGCGTCCGAATGATCGTTAATCCCCGTGTTTATCTCCCCCGGGTTTTAGGAATCGATAGATTTGTCCGGAAAATAAAAGCCGCGAGGAGGGGCGGAGGAGGGGGAGGAGGAGGAGGAGGGAGGGCGCTGTGGAGGAAATTGGTGCCGGTCGAGTGAAGGTGAAAGAAAAAGATGTGAGGGTGAGAGGATGATATAGAGAGTTCCACATTTAGTTGAAAGTAGGTAAAGCCCTGTATTTAAATAGAGGGCTTTAACAGTATGGGCCAAAGGGCGACATTACGATCGGCGTTTTCTAACGTGACGCTAACGGACGGTGGCGCTCAGTTATCTGTAGCCATCCCGTCAGGACGTAGTGTATTACGATTGATGGACCCCTAGAGAAAAAGCCACAGGTTTTGCCACAAAAAAATACCACAGCTATTCTGTGGCGGTCTCCACGAATTGTATATGGTGAGAGCCACAGAACAGCTGTGGTACCACATACACTTTCTAGTAGACACAAGATATGTGTGGCAACCACAGAAAGTCGGTTACTTTTTCTATTGACTATTGGTTACTTTTTCTATGGCCAAATCGTGTGGCCTGTGGGGGCTTCTGTGGTCTGTGGCAGGGCCGTGTGGCTGTGGCAGGTCTATGTCACCTCTGTGGCGGGCCTACTATTGTCTGTGGCAGGTGGCTGCCCAAGTAACATTTTTCGTTGGCCATACGTTGGTAGATGTTGGGGTACAACGGTTGGCCATCAGTATGGACTGGGCACCTTGCCCACGGTTCCCCAACAAACAATTCCCCAACGATGGGCCAAAAATCAATTCCCCAAAATGGGCCAACAAAGAAACGATAACTTTTAATTAAATACTATGAATGTACAATTACGCGATACTATGCTTTAATGTTTAATTATCCTTCCTAGTACCTACCTAACGACGTTGTATATACTCGACTTTTTTCTACCCTACGACTCTACGCACATTTTCTCGCATCCGAAATCCAAATACCCGCGGCAAGAAAGCGGTATACATCTGGCCAATTCCGTGCGTTAAAGTGACTTCGAGAACTAATTATTAAATGGCAATTCCGTGATAGTTTGAGGAAAAAACATTGCATCACGATAAAAGTTTTCAGGAATTAATTATTTGAAACCTATATTGCCATATAGTAGGAATATAAATGCAATATTACTGAGAATAAATAAGATTTTTAGTAACTAATACTAACAATCCCTAGAGAAAAAGCCACAGGTTCTGCCACAAAAATATACCTCAGCTGTTCTGTGGCGGTCCCCACGAATTGTATGTGGTGAGAGCCACAAAGAGAGAGACTTTGATCTTAGCCATAAGGCCGAGCTGCAACTTACTTATTGTTAGTAACAAATCATCCTGCAACTTGGGGAGAATTGCTTGTTGTTGCCACGGCCATTGGCGGCTCCAAGGGAGGGGGGGCAATTGCCCCCTCCCCCCAAAACCCGGCGTATTTTATTTATTCCTCATATACCTAAACTAAAAGCCGCAATTATTTTATGCTTTGAAGTACGATAGTAGGCATATGTCTTAAGCTAATAAGAGTTTCTTTTTCAATTGACACATAGCTTGTTACGATTTTCCGGGACGAGACCCCCGGACTCCCGTTTTCCTGGGAAGTATGGAATACTTCCAAAGCCAGTAGTTGTCCACCCCGAAACTCTAGTCTGGAGCCGCCCCAGGCCACAGCACTCCACCCACGATACTCGTTGCCACAAAGCCACAGCGACAACACCGCCACAAGTACCTTATGTGGCATGCCACACGAGTTTTGCGTTTGCTGCATTCTCTTATAGCTTGCCACAGTCTCCTTGTGGCATTGCCATACACCAACCACATATTCCCTGTGGGCACCACACAATTCCTGTGGGTTATCCTGTGGCGGTTCTGTGGTTCACCTGTGGTCTTTTCTCTAGGGGGAGTATCAACGCTAATATTTAACCGTTTTTGCAAACGGAGTTGTAAACGGTTGCTAAGTGACTGCATATTTTCATATTTTAGAAACAAACCAAGGTGAATAAAGAGAAGGTGGTCTCAGCTGGGATATGCGCTTTGTCGTGACGTCACTAAGTTCCCCGAGAGAGTTCCCGTCGTTCACGCCGCGTTGAGTATCAGTTGAGGATCGTTTGTGCTATTAACAATATCGTCTCTTCTCTGATACTGTGATTGACTGCTACAATTATTAAACATTCAGATATGGAATTAAACATCCAGGAAAATAAATTGGGTACCTTAATAGGTATTCAAACTTTGTTATCGACAAACTGGGGCAAGAGAACATTTCCGACAGAAATTAGCCATGTACCCGATAATAGCGTAAGGTTAGCGATACACTATCTGAGTTCATGGCGATGTCCAACATAAATTGTAAGTGACGTGGATCTTAGGTAATAATACTTAACCGACCCAACAAAATAATACAATTAATAGAAGGCAATGCATTAATCAAACCTGCACAAACTTGTACTGCAGTGGAAGGTGGATATGGGCTCCTTGTTATCGGCAACCGTAACATGATTGACAAAATCTATCACAGCGGTAAGGAACTATGAGCTACTCAGTGTATAGTGACATTAGATAACAACAAACGAACATTTTCGAGAAATTTAAAATATTCCTTTATTTGTTTTAGATTATAGTAAATTTTCAGAAATAAGAACAGTCCCAATCATGAGACATAATTCATACCAAAGTAACCATACATATCATAATCATAATCGAGTAATCATATCCACCAGCATACTCCTCTGAAAATCTTCTTCTTGGAAGTGATCGGAGCAAATAAACCCATTACTCGCGTTCCACTGATCCTTCCTCTTGCAGGCATCGACCCATATCTGCTTTAGACGCGGATCTTTCGGGAAACTTAAGTATGATATTTTTTTCTTGCCACTAACATTTCCATCCTTGTAAAAACTGTTGTTACACACAGCCACAGAACACCTTTTTCCAGGCATTTCGAAGCACTCTACCAAACTCACCACGATTGCACCTCGTCGTCAACGCTATTTCGCTTGTAAACAAGCAGCGATGGAACTTTGTGACGTCATCCACCCACTCCACAACTTTCAACTGAGACCACCTTCTCTTTACTCACCTTGGAAACAAACATTACTGGAAAATAACGCTTCGAGGATGTTAATTATGACTAATTGTAAACTAAAAACATTAGATGAATAATCTGGAAATGAAATTTAGTAAATATTGAAAAAAGGCTCTCCTCTGATTGGTTTCAGGTGACGACGTAGCGTGACGGAAAATATAGACTTTGACAGGTTCGCTCATTGGCCGTTGACGACACCATCAACGTCCGGTCATCGTAATACTTTCCACTACATTACAATCATCATGCTCCGCGAACGCCACCGTCCGTCTCCGTCAAGTCAGGAAGCGTTGATCGTAATCCCGCCCTTATGGATAGCACTGTTGCCAAACTTCCGCTCCGTGTGAACACCTCTTGGCCACGCAGACAACTATTAATACATTAAAAACTAGACGAAAATGCCCGTGGCGGTCTTCCCACTCTAAATGGAATTTTCTGGCTGTAAATCGGTGAGTCCACATAAATATGTAAATATTTTTAACATATGAGCTTTCTCATGCCTGGTACTCAAGTTCAAATTTTCCATGAAAATGTGTTGTAAAATAAATTGCTAATACTATGAGAAATTGTTTTACGGTAATAGGACCAGATCTATATCATAAAATATTTAACAGAAAGATACATTTCATGGAAATGATCAATTGTGATCGAGCAAAGTTTTCAAAATACTGAAGTTCTACGACGATATTGTATTACAACGGAACAGATACAGCGGGAAACTTTTGACGTGAAATTTTGCCCGGAGCAACAGGCGTCAGAGTTGTACTTGAGGTTTTAAAAGAGGGTTATGTCAACATAAACGTAAATCCAAACGGTAATTTTTGAGTTTCATCGGCTCCGTGGTCAAATTTAATCGAGGAGAGCCGCGCTATGGTGTCGATAAAAATTGAGAGCATCATTGAAAAAGTTCAGATTCCATTCTGCTCCCCCGGGGTGAAATAGAAGCGGACGGTGCTAATTCACTTAACCAGCCATCGCCGCAGGCGGAGAAGAGCTTCCTCGATTACGTTTCTTAAAGGGCATGGGAGGAGGCGGGAGGTAAAGCGTTCTCGCCGAATGAGAAGATGAAGGCGTTCAAAGTCTCGGCACAATGAGAGGAGAAACTCTTTTTTTTTCCTAGGAAGGGGAGCTGGCTGGGTTAAAATAAAGAAGTCATTTCGGAATCGTCTTTCTTCCCGGCATTCGCGCTTAACTGGTTGGTTATTTGTTGGGGTAAGGGACTGAGGTCGTTTGCGCCATTGAGGAATGGTGTGGGTACGTTGGTACGGGGGAATTCTTGTATTACGTTCGGCGACTTTGGCCACTTTTAAACCCTCCCCCATGTAAGTCAACGTAATATTTCATGAACCCCCGATCACCTCCCGATCCTACTTAAGTTGGCATACATTTTTGGAAACATGAACAGAGATAAAAATATGCGGGTGATTCCAAATCCAAGAGTGCAACAACTGACCTTACCCCCTCCGGTCTTTTACGTTTTTTTACATAATCATAGGCCTCTATAAACGTAAATATTTAGCCAGCTATCGACAACGGTGTTCGAGATTTCGCGATTTACAGTATGCGCGATTCGCAAAACATGTGATCTTTAAAAAATGCTATACTCCATCTCATAAACGCAAAGATTTGATCATATGTTTTCTGTAGTGAAGCATAAACTCAGGCGTTCCTATCGCCGCGGCGACGAGCATAAAAAGTAAGATTTTTCGTCCGACGATAATTTTAAGGAGTGATAAAAATATGATCTCAGAAGTGACTGAAATCTTACGTAAGATTGTGTCAGACCCCCTACATAAGACAACGTAAGAAAAGCTTCGCAGCCTCCCCCCAAAACGTCTTACGTAAGACTTACATGGCCCCTAAGGATAGGATCATTTTGGGAATCGAAGAAGGGTGGAAAGAAATACGATGACTTTGGGTGCTCAGCGTAGTACCCAAGATGGGATTGAGATTCGGCTGAAAAATGTATGCCGCGGTTGGGATTCGAGCCTGGACCCTGGGGGTGGGAATCCAGTCACTACCAACCAATCCTCTCACCGCCTCGTGCGTATATGCATATGAGGGATAGGAATTGATACATATTTAGCTGCAACTGGCCAGTGACACAGCTAGGGGTGGGTGGAGTCCGCCCCGTCGGCACTTTCTGGGACGAAACTTTCGACGTTGTATATTTTTAAACACTTTTTGAAAAGTAAGGCGACTAAAACTATCAACTATCCCGCGAGTTAAAAATTACAATCAATAACAAATTACGATTTAGGAATATCTCCAAATTATCTACAGAAATAGCTTATAATAGAATCATAAATGATTTTGCCATAAACAAGCAATGAAAAATGCAATCCTATTTTTTTATTTTTATTTATAAATTAAAGAAATCAAATCATTTTAATTCAAATTGGGTCTAAATAGGCTGTACGAGTATCATGCATTTCCCAAAGGGTTAATTGACATAAAGACACGGGCTGCTCAAATTGAAGCCACGCGACTGTTGCTGCCTCGACCGCTGTCCCATCGGCGTTACCACAATTACTCACAAACATAAATATGTCAGCTATCGGGAGGAGAGAATTAGTTTTGTTTTCTACACTGAATAAAGAGGTTGAATATAGCATCCAATTTTTATTGGAAAGAAATAGTTGGACAGAACATCAGCTCAAATTGATACGACAGCTAAGGAGCTTGGATATACCATCCATTTTAAATGGATACGCGCTACGTTGTATGCTGCGGAAATGTATTGCCTTTGTAAAGTTTGCCTTGCTTGTGATGCTATTCCATCAGAGTGAGCTGAGTATATCCGTTTGTCAACACTTCCTCTGGCAGACGATTTTGGTGTTATTTTGCTTAGCCTTACTGAAATTCTCTTTAAGTAATATTCTTGTTACTTCAATATCTATTTTTACTTTCTCCTTACATCTTATCACGAATTTACTTTTGTTTTTAGACACTTGTTGAAATTTGGCGTTCCAAATTCATTTATAATACATTTAGTAATTGCCATTGTTGCGTGTAAATTACTGATTGTTTTTTTTGTAAATATCGATAGTAAAGAAATGCAGGAATATCGGCTTTCTTGTTCTACTGGAATTCCCGTGCAATGATCGGTATCCAATTCGTAGAAAGAATATACATATAGTTCTGATGGCACATTAATTGCTTGCTTTTTCCACTTCTCTCTTTTTACTTTTCTTTCCCCACCCCCTGTCAAGTGTATTTTTTATTGTTGTGGCCTATTGGCGATCCTTTCGTTGTGTGTGTGTATATATATATATAACTTATTAAGGACTTATAACTTATAACGGATATATAACAAATTTAACCATTTGAACATCTCGTTCAAATGGCTACATTTGTCAGCTTCAAGGTTGGACGGCAAAACTTACAGCCACTCACATAGCTTATTCATCTTCATGCAGTATAGGTATAGCGAAACTTAATGGCACTCGCCATCGGAACGTTTAAGGTTACTGAGAACGAATAAAGCGTTGATGAGCGGGCAGAGTTATCTAAGGGCTCAGTTGGGGGCCCCTGAGAGATAGCCTAAGCATCTTTATCCCTCCTCTCTTGTATGATCTCCTCTCCCTGACGACATTTTCGGTACGGGCGAGTGCCACCAAGTTTTACTACCCCTATAATAAGGTTTAAAATTCGCGCGTTTTAATATATAAGTTTATTCTAGAAATGAAGACAGAAAAAAGGCAGTATGCAGGCAAGGGCAGGGGTAAAAGAATACGCAGACGAAGGTACGCATGTATTTAAATGTTAAAAATACGATTTGCGATTCTTTTATCTATTTCCTTCAATTGTTTATTTTTTCTTTTATCAATCGCTCGGTTATCTGAATAATTGAAAACAGTGAACCAATAAATAAAAAAATTCTCTCACTCAAAGGGCTCTCCTTTGTCATCAACACAAAGAAAACATGACCATATGCGATCAAATGGAATATAAAATGGTGTAGTATATAAAACAATTCTAATGTTCATTAATATGCACTATTGAAGCTGGCAAAACATAACATAATATTAACAATTAATAAACGTTATCATCGAATGTATAAAACATGCTACCATTGGGTGAATTAAGATTCTGAACTTACCAAACCAAGCCAATTGCAATTACGAGTACCTGCCAAAACTAGAATCACCGTCTATTGTCATTCAAGACAAACAGTACCTGTCAATTTCATTGTTCTTTATCATATATTATTATGAACATCAAGGCTAAGATTTTTAGATCACGTCACGTACGATGACGTCACGTTCAGAATACTCCAGTACTTCTAGTAGTACTATCCACTATCAAAATGTTTTGCTTTGATCATGAATTGTACGCTTAAATATGACTATATGAGACTGAAAATATGACTCCATTTGTTAATTAATAGTACTTCTTCCCTACCTAATCAGTAACTTCATTTTCTTCCAACACATGATTCTGTAAAATTTAAATTGTTCATAGTTCCTAAATATAATGCTTCTTCTTTCTTCCACTGCCGAGGCGATAAATTTCATCGATGTCATGAACCTCATTCCGTACTAATAAATAAAGTTGTCTACGGGCAGATGTGGAGGAATTGATTCATTAGGAATGAAATAAATTAGCAGATTTCCACTTTTTTTTAAGTGGAAAACTGCTAATTTATTTCATTCCTCATTCCGTACTGTTCAAAATCTTTCCTAACACCAGTTAGGTCCAGCACCACACCCATGATATACCCTCCCTCGCACTTCCCAGTCAATCTAACTTTTCCCCTATCATCACAGCCTTTTGTATCTCAATAAATCTCAGTATTTTCTCCATCCAGATTTCTAAAATCTTTCTTCCTTCAACAACCTACTATCTCAACCCAGCATTCTGAAAAAAAATATTTTACTTACAGTCCTTTCTGTCCACCTTCCCTTCTTTAGCTAACAAATCAAATAATTCCACTCTACACTTGCATTCTTGATACTTAAGACCAACCTGGTTGACTCAAGAATAGTCTAGAGAGCCAAACATTATCTTTCCCATCACAGGCTTCAACATACCGTATGCTCATAAGACTTCCCTCATCCACTTTTCCTCCACCTTAGAGCTTGCCTCACAAATTTCTCTCTTCACCTCTCAAACGCTTTTCCTTCCCTCTCCCTCCGCTCGCAGCTAACCTCCATCCTTCTCCGCTCCCAAATCTTAAAGATACTCTACTTCACGCTAATCATCTTCCAATTGAGACCGAACTTGTGAATCATACAACGATATGATGCACATTTCGAATTCTTATCTTAACGCCTCACCAATACTTCATTGATAATTTCGCGCTTCGATAAGGGTTAGATAAGAGAAATAATGAAGTCACAAAGTACCTTACAAACGTTCGACCGTTCGTTCAAGCAGCTGTTTAGATGTTTGATGAGTGTGTGTGAATGTAGGAGTGTAAAATAGTATTTGATTTTTTTCATTACTTAAAATTAAGGGTGCAACCTTCTATCTTAACCCGCTATTTTTGACAATAATTTCACTTCCGTTCTTTCTGTCCACCTTCCTTTCTTTAACTCACAAATCAAATGCTTACACACCTCACTTATTTTCTTAACTAAAAGGTCAAGCCTGTTGACCCGAGAATCGTCTTGATAGCCAAACATTATCTCCCCTATCACTGGCTCCAACATACCGTATCCTCATAACACTTCCCTCATCCACTATTCCTCCTCCTTAAGAGCTTGTCTCACAAACCTTCACAACACGCTAAGCGTCTTTCACTTAAGACCAAGCTTCTGAACCGTACAACGCTATGCTTCGTATTTCGAAGCCTTTCCTTAACACCTCACCAACGCTCCAGTCATCACTTCGTACTTCAATAAGGGCTTGATAAGAGAAATAAATCAAGTCATGAAACATCTTACAAACGCTCGTTCGTTCGAACAGCGGTATAGACGTTGGATGAGTGCGTGTGAATTTAAAGGTGTAAAATAGTCAATGAACGGGATGGAAGCAAGGGAAACTGGAGCTTTTTGGGAGGTTTGATAGGAGCGAGAGAGAAAGAGAGGATACAGTTAAGCAGTAGAAGAGAGCGAGCAACAGGCTCGAAAACCGTCTCTCAATGCGCGAACTCCTCGCAAACGACCCATTCCTTCGCGCCGACCAGGGAGGATGGGGAAGAAGGGGTGGGCTATTCCGTGAGAACATCCCATTTCTCGCGGTTGTCTCCCGCGGTTTTCCGAATGGAATAGAAACGCGTGCTTTCCGGCGGTTGTGGGTCTCGGAGTAAGGGGAAGGAGGAGGAGAGCAGATGGGGTTACTCCGGAGGAAATTCTGGGCAGAGAGAAACTCCGGGAAAGGGGGAAGAAGCAGTATCTTACTTCGAGGCTCTTCACAACTCCCGAAAGGAGGAAAGAAAGAGAACAATAGGAAGACGGAAAGAGTAGAGGGCATTCCGGGATATCCGCAAGAAAAACCTCCCCGAGGCAAGAGAAGCCATCCACGGAGGAAGAACATACGGGGCATAAAACGAAAATCCTTCTCTTCCCCCAACTTCCATTCCATGTCTCCATCTCCCCCTTATCCCTTTCTGCGCTACCATATTTTATCCATCGCTGTCCTCCGGCAAACCAATCCGGATATGAGCCGATCGAAGGGAAGGACGTATCGTGGTCAGAGATATGGGTGTGTGTGTGAATATATATATACACACATACACACACATACATACATATATATATATATATATATATATATATATATATATTCTACAGCTGAAGAGGGGCCTACATGCCCGAAACGTCCCAGTAAGTCCTCTCTCTCTTTTTACTTTTCTTTCCCCACCCCCTGTCAAGTGTTTTTATATATATATATATATATATATAAATGTGTGTGAGTGTGTATGTATGTGTGTGTGTATATGTATATATATATATATATATATATATATACGAGTTCGTGGAAAATCACACACGCGATAATATAAATAAACTATGCCACAGGTGGGGCGGAATGAAATATAAACACATAAAAAAGAACACTCACACTATAAGTTGATATTTCGGTTGCTCTAGAACCTTTCTCAAAGATAGACGGATACAGAAAAAGGTTCTAGAGCAACCGAAATATCAACTTATAGTGTGAGTGTTCTTTTTTATGTGTTTATATTTCATTCCGCCCCACCTGTGGCATAGTTTATTTATATATATATATATATATATATATATATATATATATATATATATATATATATATAAAATTCCCGTTTAAGCATTCTCATATATATATATATATATAGGTATTGGTAAAGGATCACTCGAGTTTTTGGAATTTTAATTGAAATAATTGAATCCAGTACTCTAGCCATTAAACCTCCCCAATCCCCTGCACAAACATTCGCTTGCACTTATTATATTATGAATAATTGAGCAATGAACACGATAGGCTATCAAAAAGAGAGATAAAATGTTAAGCGTCTTATACCCTTGTCGTTTGACCGCATCTTGCCAGGTATTTTACTATTCCTCCCAGTTTACTCATTGAATGAAAGGTTCGAAGGAGTCGTATTTTGAGGAAAATTCTTTCGAAAAAACTATTGACGGCAAAAAAGTACCACATGTAATTTAACACATCGAATCATTAGAACTTCAAAGGTTGTCCTGCCACTATTC
The DNA here is from genome assembly GCA_963573305.1 of Pyrrhosoma nymphula. NCBI lineage: Eukaryota > Metazoa > Arthropoda > Insecta > Odonata > Coenagrionidae > Pyrrhosoma > Pyrrhosoma nymphula. The sequence continues at coordinate 107,246,530 of OY754337.1, read as the reverse complement.
AATTAAGTATTTGCTCTCTTCTCCATACCCATCACTAAAAATTCTCTAAGCAGGAGTCGTTATTTTTCCAGGAGGAACAGGTTTCCGAATAATCCTCCCACCAATCCCTATAATTATCAAAGAAGCAATTATAACTCGCGGCCGCGACGTGTTCATTTTCGTGCTTGCCGAATATTAAATACGGAGCTCGACCGTTAAAAAAATATTATTCTCCATCAGCTCAATCGATAAAAAAAAATTATTCATCATGTAACGTGAAAAACGTGATAGCTTTTAAGACTCCAGGCATTTTCAATTAAACATAATTTTTTGAATAGTCCAACTGATTCACAGAAAACAAAACCTAGTGCAAGATGACTCGTTAACTCCTAAACTGGTGTTCCATTCCTCGGGTCTATTTCTGTATTGATTTTACTAACGTTTTTTGTCCAATTGTGACAAGAACCACGAGATCCTATCATACGAAAAGTCACGAAAAAGCCTTATATAACTCCACTACACTCTGCATTCTATTTCACTCAAGTTCACATAACTAAAAGCGCCACAAGATCTCAACCCGTATCACAACCAAAATTGATCTTTAACCTAATTATTAGTCCCCCTTACTGGGCACCGTCAGTATTACATTTCATTTACGGGAATAGTAATTATATTACGGTTTCTATGGAAAATGACGCCAAATAATAATTATTTTCGTTTGCTTATACAGAAAGGCATTTAGAATACAATGAGCACCAACATGGAACATAGAACCGTGGTTACCTCGAAGTCCGATCCAAAAGCAACAAATGGAACAATGGATCAAAAACTCCAATAATCCAAGCAGAAGACGGTTACACGATGAGTAGAAATCTTAAACGAATTTTTCACATTTAAAAATTCCGGCAACAATGGGAGTCCTCACTCATGTATATAAAGACGAGCGAGACTAAGGAATCAGTTCAGTTAACCTGATGAAGCTGGCAGGAGGACCAGCGAAATATTGTTTTTTACAATTTTAACATCGCGGAATGAATCCCGAAAAAAGAAACAGTCAACACTACATCCGCGGAAGCCTACGAGCTAACTCCAATAATGTTTATGGCACTTAAACGCGCTTGAACAAACATGCTTAAGTGTTTTATTCAAGGGAACACTTGAACATCGAATTATTAAAAGTTCTCTTCCGGTATTGCCTTTTCTATCACAGTTAAAGAGAAAATAAGACTCGTTCCCGCATATTACGGTAAATATATATATGTAGTAGAAACTCGTATCAAATTCCCACAAGCCATTTCCGAATGAAAATTATGTACTTACCAACACAAATACTCATTCTTACCTCACTACCCGAGCAAATATATTTTTCTCACGAGGAGAAAAATCCAGAGCGTAAACCAAATATTCTGACAGCGAGATCCAGGAGTAGAGCGTGGAAGGAACTGCTGACAGGGGAAGTGGGTGGGGGCATGTCATGTTTTCCCATGCATATCCCCACTCGAAACAAGACTTCAACTAAAAAAATAAAACGTTCAGCCAGGATCTCCAAAAGCTCGAAACGAAACAATTTTGAGATGCCTGGATGAAGAAACCGGAAACAAGTGGTCCCTTCAGCACTCCGAAAATAGTAAAAATAAGGAAGAAGGTGACACAGCACTCCAAATTTACGAAGTCAAAAACCAACAGAAATGTGGCGGAAGTATTAGGGAAAATTCCAATGCCTTTAAAGATAATCCATCTAGGTAAGAACGAAACCGTTCCTAAAATACTTAAAAAGAAGGTGTGCCAATATAATTTGCCCCTAAAATGCATGCATTATGAATAAGCAGGTGAGAAAAACCTTCAACTTTGAAAAACAAGTAGTGGGAAAAATAAAAATCTATTATCTCATAAAAGAACGAAAGAACTGTTTCATCCTTTGAGGTTAAGTATTTGGGTTTTAAATTAGACGCTCAACCAACCAACTATCTATGGAATTGATCAACTCCCTACATTGATGATGGCTTCCTTCTAGAGAAAATTTTTCACGTATAAACCTCAACAAAAAATGAACCATAATACTTAAAACTTTCTTGCGCTAACATTATCCACTGTACCAGAGGTGCAATCATTAATATTTCTTGTGCGTTGTCGTTGATATTCAAAACTCGGACGTCCATTGTTGCCAGCTATTCGCAGTCACAGTTCCCGTGACTCGTTCTACAAATGCGAGAACAGTGATGTCAAAGAACAGACGTAGTTTAACGAACTTTCATTGCATATTTGTCATTCGGTTGAGCTGTAGCAAAATTACGATAACGCGAGCACACAAACTATAAAGATCCATAATCACGCCCCAGGTTGCAATACATTTACCAAAAAAGCGAGTTAATTGCGGACAAAAATTGAATGAACAGTCACACTACGTCTCAAACATTCGCGGCAACAAGTATTGGAGTGTCAATTTTCTGACCCTGCAGCGGTTTAGTAATATTTATTCCTCCGTTTTCTCATTCAAACATTTGGCCCACCCCCACCAAAAGAGATCCTTTCTTCGGTCTAAATCCTCGGAAGCCTCCTTCCCAAGCATTCCTAACTGACAGCCCAACCATGCGTCACTCCCTCTCTCTTTCTCTACCGCCCTTTCGGTCTTTCTTATTTTTTTTAAATTTGGGAGTTTTTCCCGCCCAGCATATCCACATTTGCTGGCGTCGCACAGTGTGATATAGACGACTGAGCTTCCTTCCACGGACGTGACTAACATTGGAAAAACCTTTGAAAAATAAGCTCAAATCCTTCCAGGGAAAGGGCATCCCAAATACCCACCGAGCTTAAACTTTGCCATATGAAGCTGAAAAGGCAGCGGGAAAGACCATTACGCAGTTTATTTTAAACCACTTGCAAGATCTGAAACCCCAAGCCACACTCATACCAGGAAACGTCAACTTTTTTCAAATAATCTAAACAAAATAGCTCTTTTCGACGTTTAACTACCACAATGGCATTGCACACTGATGACATCACCAAATTACAAAGAATTGTAGAACATTGGGTGCTGCTAGGAGATCATTTAAAGATTAGTACTCCATCTGTCGGATGAGACGTTAAACAGTGGACCCCTTGGCGCCTTTCATTATTACCAAGCTAATTCCGACGCCGGGTTTCTCTCCAACCTTCCACCCATTCCCCCACGCTCCTTAGTGCTAATTATAATGGCGCAAACTATCCGAGTTGCGGGTGCTCTACCCTTAGAACCAACAATACCACACGCACTTTGGATATACCGTATTAGCCGGCGTCGAGGACGCGCTTTTTTACCAGAGAAAAGACTCAAATTTGTAGTGCGTCTTCGAGGTCGAAGGTGTCGTTATTCATAGGGCTATGCTAATCGTAGAGGAAGGTTATCAGCAATATACAGTAACCTGAAGTCTTGTATATTACATATAAACCGAGAGTATCAATTATTTCGTGTCAGTAAAATGCAGTGTTAATGCGTATAAAAACAGAAAATCGATTCTTGGCATTGATGTTACCGACAGGAATGGCCATATATTAAAACTGTTTTGCTTTTAAATCCGAAATATTTTTTTAATATTAACTTGTTCTAGTGTAACTTTGTGGTATATAATTGTAATTTTTAAAATAATTAAACTTTTACAGAAACCAATTTAGTGGTATATGTAAAAGTTTAATTATTTTTAAAAAAATTTAACACTGCTTCTCAAAACTGGGATAAGACGTTAAACAGCGGACCCCTTGGCGCCTTTCGTTAATACCAAGCTAATGCCGACGCCGGTCCTTCCTTGAAGCCAATGCGTCCTCGACACTTGCAAATACAGTAATGAGTGCAGAATTGAACAGAACGGACGTTAGGAGAATAATTGTTTCCATGAAAAACCACATTAATAAATTAATAGTTAGGGGATAACCCGGAGATGGGAAGGGCACATTCCTTCGATTTGGTGGTGGGAAGACCGCATTCCTTCAGCACGTCGAATAGGGCCAATTAATTACTGATGGACTACTAACGGGGAAACGACACTTGAAAATATTCCCGTGGAGCGTGGAATTCCAAGTATCGGACACATAGACCATTGGAAAGGCAGAATAAAAAAGATTTGGAGCTTTGGAAACCTGGTGTTGGAAGCCAATGCTGAAGATCAAGTGTACGGACGAAATAATAACTGAAGATAGAAGAATGGTAGAGGAAATGACCATATGGATGTGCAGAAAAGAAGAACCAGATGGATTGGACACACTCTGAGGCACGATGGGTTTGTGATAAACATGATGGAAGGAAAAATAGAGGGAAAAGTCCCAAGAGGAAGGGCAAGGGATAAATATAAACCAAATAAATATGAAAGTCCTAAAGAACAACCTAAGGTTAGGTCAAGCCAATCTCGCCGACCGTCCCTCGCGGACCGTGCTCGCGTAATTATATGCCTAGGTCGGCCATATTGGCCGGCCTCTGGTGTATAAGCGCGCGGGTATGTGACCGAAACGGTTGAGTTGAAGTTTGGCGTATGTAAGTCTGGTCTAAGTATGTAGGTTTGGTCTAAGGTTTGTTGTAAGAACCTAAATACGCCCTCAAAAGCATAATATTTGTTCTCAATTGAAAGTACTTAGTTCGTGATCATGCAATTTACGGTAACTCGCGTGCTGACTAGAGACATGTCGATACCATCGCTAATATGACTTTACTTTATAATGCAATGTCATTTTTTTTCGATTATTTTTTCAAAAATATCGTACGTACTTCAGCCATGGCGACTCGAAGTCAAATTGTATCTGCAACTATGAAAGTAATTCGGTAATCTATGGATTATATAAATCTTCTTTGATAGCTGAAAGTGACACAGAAGTATGTAGTAAATTAAATAAATATTATAAATAAGTAGATAACTGCCAAAATATGAAGAAAAAAATTGTTCTTTATCATAACATATTTCACCGGGTGAGTGGACAACATAGTGGAAAAAGAGGAGCATTTCAGCTAGTGCCAAATAAAGCAAAGTAACTACACGTCAATGGGCGAAATATATCATGTTTCGTTTATCTGCCGTTTTTATAGGTAAAATCGTTCCTTAAATGTTCATCATCACACTAATATATAAAAATTGAATAGTGTCTGTCTGTTGCTCAATCACGCAAAAACTACTGAACCGATTGAGCTGAAATTTGGCAGGTGGAGATAAAATGTATCTGGGTGTGACACAGGCTATATCAAAAACCCCTCAGGGTCCCCAAAGGCCCCCAAGGTGGTTCATGCTAAGCATTGGGTTCAGTGCAGTAGTTTCATTTTTTGCTTTTTAAAAGTACTTTCACTCATAATAGAGGGCTGGGATTTTTTTATCGGATGGCTGAATAAATGTGGTCACCAATTCTTTCAGTCGATTTTCTTTTACGCTTCATAATTGTCAGAATATCATGTTTTTTGCTGAAAAATCTGACATTTTTCTCCTCAATCAACAATAGCATATTTCCTTGACAACCAGAGTTTTTATTTCAAAGGATATTCACGCATCTGGCATTTAGGTTTTCCTGCAGGCCCATAATAGCATGTAGAAAGAAAATCTGTATGAGAAGGGCCCAGAGTCCCAAGAGCCCCATGATCGATTGCTTCTGGGGGTAATTGATAAATTCAATGCATATTAACAACAATTACACTCTTCAATGTCTATTCTCAAAGTAGCTCTCATAGGGGCACTGCATGTATATGAGGGAACACTTACGTAGTAAAAGCTACACATCAAGGAATTAAACGTGCAAGAATATTTACGCGCAGTGAATATTAATGGTGATAATGCCTGTTGCTACAACAAACATGGCGTTGTTTATTATCGTTTTATACACAGATGTATTACACGTAGTGGAACTGTCTGCCTCTCATTACGATTGCTAAATGTTTTTAGACCAATTCCCACATCGTTAACGATACGAGTTATTTACATATATTTAAAAGTGTTAAATTGCAGGTAACTTACATTCCCTCAATAATCGAGTTGCCTATTCAAGACTCTCAGTCGCTGCTGTGTTTCCCCTCCTTGGGCTTGCACATATGTCCATCAACATGCCTGATAGAAAAAAGAGTTACCTTTCGAAAAAAATCTTCTGAAGCAAGAGGAATGTCTTCTTTGCGAGTAAAAAAGTCCTTGCATGAAAAACGACAAAGGTTAGATTTGGATGTTCAAGGACATGCCCACTAGCGATCTAATGAGCATCTCCCCGTGGTGTTTCTCGGGGTTACCCTTAGAACCACACAAATTTCATCCTAACCGAACCTACGGACGGATAACCAACTATAAATCTGGTTCAAATGTAGACCCATCTGTTTCGAAACTCCAATAAGATGCAGGAAATGATGACGTCATTACGTGTTTCTTACCCGAAAGAAGAATGGAAATTCTGCGCAATGAACGACATCCGTGCATGAAAATCGGCAAGTGCACTAAGAATCACCATAGATTTTTTATTTAGCAGCCGAAACCAATGATTATGACTATCCTTTATGCCGAAGGCGCAGTCCGGGTGATGGAGGATTCATTGGTCAAATAAACATGGGCGCCGCTGCCAATGCTCCTTTTGACGTCGTCACCCGCTGGATTGTACCCTATTCTCCAATCCTGATTAAGTTACTCATCGCACATATCGACGTTGAATTGCGCAACTCAATTGAATCATTGAATGCAAATATATTTTTGTACACAAGCGAAGCGATCAAGCTGTTAATTACTCAGAAGACGGCTCAAGAGAACCGGAGGGACGTGGTGACTATCTATCAACCTGGGTGTTATGTAAGTAGTATTTTGGTTTCCCGTGAATGAAAGAGGACCATCAGTCACTCATCACTCCGTACTCCTGAAAAACGGTCAGCGTGTCTACTACAACGAACACAACGTACAAGATAAGTTTCGAACTACTCAAAACACCACGCTGACAGTATTCTTTAGGCTTTGTGGTCTCCTTATAAAATAAAATCATTATTTTTAATACCCGTTGAATTTCAACGGGTACCTTCCGCTAGTTCATTTCATAAATTTTAAAAGCTTACATACTAGCGCACAGTTATTTTAATATTTCAGTATTTCTGTCACCACAGCCAATATTTTCATAAGCTACACCAATATTATCCATACTTAAATTGTCTCTGGCCTGTAGAATATTCAGCATTACCAGAACATATTACTTAGGCGTTTTTATCAGTTACAAATACCACTTGTATCAAGTTTCCTCATTTAAGTTTCATAACTTTATTGAGGCCAAGTCCGCCCAAGCCAGACTGAGCATGGAGGGAACGAAATTTTCAGTTTCTTGGGCTCTAGTGCGAAATAAAAACAGAATTATGCATCACTTGGGGCTAACCTAGCAGTTTATTCTCTCAGAAACCAAACTATATCACTTCGAACGCACCTGCTCCGCACCGCTAAATAGCTAGTGCCCTACTTATCAACTATCTCTGAGGTAGGAGGTTTAAACGAAAAATCTTAATGGTACCATCTGAGAATTTATATCCTTTAATCCTCTTATCTGTTTGAGCAAACATGGCTTGAATAGATGCTTAATATCCTTACGCCGGCACACGAAGAGGGGACACGCTTTATGATTTAAATGTTTGATTTCTGCAAGGGTGGTTAAACGTTCAACACCTTTACGCAAAACGTGGGCTTAAAGTTAAACCGATCCAGTTCGATCATTGTAACGGAAAAGGCTAATGGCCAGCCAATGTACGAAACATATAATGATCCATTGATCAGCCAGAATTTTCTAAACGGTGAGGCGTGCAAAATAAGTCCGTAATATCCGTATAATTGAGTTTTCAATGAATGGTGAATAACGAGTTTCGGAATTCAAGCATTATGAGAAAAGAAAAAAGTTATTTTCAGGCACAACTCATATTTCCACCGATCGTCAGCTAAATCGCCAGGAGAAAATATTGATTACCAGCTCCTAAAAATGCTCGAATAAGATGAATTATTTCATTTCCTTTGTGCTGGTCGTCCGTGGTTACCTCAGCGCTACATTTTGTTTGTGGTCTTTCATTGCTTATACCATTGCATAATGGGAACCTCCATATATTGTGGCAAAAGGGCTTACACTTCACAAGAATATGTGCAACTCACGTAAGAGGAACTTCTCCAATTTAATATTTATAGCCTAGTAAAGCGGAATGCCTTGCTTAGACCCTGTTAATCTCGTTGGAAAAACCCTTGTTGTCCATTATTTAGTTTTTAAATTTGTGGATATATATGAAACTTTTATGATCATGAGAGTTTTTTCTTTACTTTAATACATCAGAGGCCGTAGAGCTCAACCTTCCCATTTTTTAAAGACATTTAAAAAGGTATTTTTTTCACGTATAAATATACGGATAACAAATACCAATGTTTGGAGGTGTGAAAATATAATCATCCATGGCGCTCCTAATAATTAATTAACACTTCATAAAACAGTAAAATTAAGGCATTTGGACGAATTCAAATACTCTAATTATGGTTGCATTCAACCTAAACAAGGATGCATACACCATTCCCAAATAAGGAGAAATAGTGAAATAAATTATGTTAAATAAATACTTTTAAAGCGCATTCATCCTCAAAAAAATTAAATCACTACTATTCACACAATTTTGATGGGAAACAACAGTCTCGCGAGAAGGCTTCATTGCAATTCCTTGGACCATTTGCACTTAATTCTAAATGTCTTTAAATTTTCTCCATCATCAATCTTGAAAAGTATTATTTTACCTATATCATTTTTCAACTTGAATAGTCAACAGTTTCAATAAACAAAAAATATAATAATGAATTAAGTGTAACCACAATCAAAACCGGAAACTCAAAAGGATAAAACAATTTTACTTATTAATTTTAGCGTAATTTAAATAATTATGTAAATACAGCAGAAACTCAATTTTCCACTGATTTTTTAAATGTGCATGTCTGTATGCTTATCCATTGTATTTTGGTCTAAATACTATCAATGCGATCAAAGCGGGAAAAAACAATATTTTACTGAGCATTGTCTCTTACAGTGCTTCCTCGTTCAAGAGAAATCGATCATTCATTTTTAAGCTTATAAGTGCTTTTTACTCAGCTGGATCTTATAGGAAAATATCTAACGTTTCTACATAAAAGTCCTTAAAATATTTGGTTTTAACACGTTTCAAGGCCAATTTACGCCAATCCAAGGAATATCTAGTGAAAAAGCTATTCTATATAGTACCTTGAGTTATATGAATAATAAATCGTAGGTGGTATTATATTTCAGAGGAAATAAAAAGATCACTTTAAGTCCTACTCCCTACACGTGGCTTGTAACAAGCGATAAAATATACCCACAGACGATATAAAATACTGAAGATATGACTTAATTTAAATAACTCTAATAATAAAGCAAACACTTTATCTCACTCTACTTTTTCACTAGTTCTACAAGTATTTCTGCATATCTGTATCCTTGTTAATTCTATTTTTAGCTTAAATACACTCAATATATTCGATCCACGTATTGACCCCCTATTATCCGTATTCAAATAAATTACGATTAAATAAAATTTCCGTTTTTACCGTATTTCATTGGAGAACCAAACACAGTTTTCTGAATGCTACCTTTCTTAAACCCTGAGTTTGAACTTTACTTGAGTTAAAATTTAAATTCTTTTGGCGAACAAGCATTATACATCAGTGGCATGAAAGAATCAGCGTAGTCAGCAGAATTATAGGTTAGAATTTCTTATGCTTACAATGAGACAATAACATTTCACCTGAATAATCTTTGCAAAGCCTCCGTTTTCTTGAGTTTGTCTTGTTTACGATGTACTTAAACAAAATACCTTAACTATTACCACCTAGATCAGGTTAACATTAACGTATTGTACGACAATGAAAACGAATATGCTGCACGAACCTACAATTTGGCTCACTATCCAAACAACGGATAACGCTTAGTGAACATTAAATGACTTAACTCCAAATATCCTCCGAAACGAATGCGTAGAAATAAAACTTGCTGTAGTATAAAACCAAACGATCCACAGGAGAACTGAACATTACAGAAGTTAAGTCCTTATCCAACTAGCTCTTATAAAAGCGGCGTCATGAAGGTCAGTTTAACAAGATGGCATCCCAGATCCATTACCCACCGTTTCCAGAAGCATGAAAAAGCCTAAAAGCGAAATCATTATTAGCTTATCTTTCAGGATATATGTTCATTAACACATAAGTGCAACAGAAATTCGTATTGCTTTTCCTCTATTTTCTATTTATAATAATGTATTTAGACAACTGCTACAGTAAAAAAACAACGGAATACATTTATTGATTATTTCATGCCGTCACTAAATATTAAGGCGATCAGGATCTAGAAGTTGAATATTACATCTCATTCACGCATCCGGAGATTATTGTTTAGTATCAATTGATACGGCACATTCATCACGAATGACTTTTGGGACGTTCCATAAAAACTATTCATCTTATCAATAAAAATATTACGTTATTTTCAAAGAGCAATATTCCCTTTTAACATAAAAACTAGAGTAAATCTCGAAAAAAAATTAAAAAGCCTGGGTACAATTAGATGCTTATTGGCCTGATACTAATTACGCGGTGGCTTTAGGCTGTGACTACAGTCAACCTACAATGCAATTGACCTAGTTAGATCGAATCATAGGAATCAGTAGTGTATAAATATAAGTGGTGTTCAAGTAGTGTATAAACACATACCCTTTTGTGTGGTTCTTTTTTGTATAAATCTAGATTTAACTGCCTCAGTAATTGTGGTATTATTATTTTTATTAGGTGATCTACCGGTAGGTATGTAGGTTTAAATGGAAGTATGAAAGTAAAAACCCTCTAGATTTTTACACGTGCAGGGACTTGTCTACCAATATTTTTTCATCTCAGCATACTTCCCACCCTAATCCCGTCCATAAAACCTATTTCTTTCCCTTCCCCACTTACCCAACATCCTCCCCACGATTACATGCTTAAGTAACCCGTCACCACTCATTACCCCCTCCAACCACCTACCTTGCCTTTTCCTAATCTCATCTAGAAGTTTCCTTTCATCTCCCGCCATACCAAGCACTTCCTCGTTTGTCTTCCTTTCCGTCCACCAGACCTTCCCCATCCTCCTCCAGACCCACATCTTGACCGCCTGCAGCCTATTCACGTCCTACTTTCTCAGAGTCCATGTTTCTGCCCCATACAACGCGACACTCCATATCAAGCTCTTCACCAGCCTCTTCTTTCTATCCTTATCTAATAATGGTGACAGCCAAAGGAAAACTATGTTTTCTTACTTCTCTTTTCTGGCACATTTCTGCCGTACTCATACACTGCTTTTTATAGAATTTCTTCAAAGTATGCTTCCTATTATGAATGACTACTACCCCTACTGTAAATGTATTCCACCACATTCACCCATGAGTTCCTTCGAATGCCGATTTTTATCTCACCACTCAAACTTAAATCGTCAATCTGCTTGATACTTGGTACACTCACCCATTCTCTCGACGCTCATTCGATCACTGCTAAGGTACTCCACACTCTGCATTTAGGTAGCATTCATACTTATTCTAGCATCACTAACATGTCACTTATGTAGAAGAGGATAAGAGAATGGGGATAAAGATACATTTATCTGCTGCAATTTTAGCTTCCTCGGATAGGACGTTCTTTGATGCTCTCTATCTACTTACTTTCTACCTGCTTTCGCAAGTCGCTCTCTCTCCCTCTCTTAATATGCCATACTACATTCCTGAAACCATCGGCGAATGCGAGCATAGAAATCCCCACTTTTTCCGTTATACAACCCTTTATGCACAATAATATGCCATGCTACACACCACTCTACTAATCAAACTCAAGGACCGAGATTTTGGACGAAATGACCCACATATCTATAACTTATGTTGCGTCACAATAGCTCCACCAGGTGCCACTGTAAGATAATTAGGTTTTGAATGAGAGAAATCTTACTTCCAAAGAATCAGTCAATGCCTTTAATTTCGTCCGAAGCTCCGAAAAAAAATTATCATAATTTTAAATAACAGAAACTTGACGCAGAAATAACAGTTGGTTGTTTTAAGTTTACCCTGTCAATATAAGGAGGGAACTGGAACAAACATCCGCTTCAATACAGCTCCTACTCTCCCGAATGGCTCAGATCTCTCGCAGGAGGAAAAAGAAACTGAGTTTCTCTCCATTTCGGCCGGCGGATCGATAACTTATCACAACCTAAAACATACAATCAATAAGAGATTCGTAAAATTTACCACAAGGACAAATTTATACTGGCGAAAATTCGCGTATTTTTAACTCTTTGACCTCTTTTTACTTACATCGAATGGTTAACGATAGATACCACCACAATGGAAGACATTTATGAGGAAAGGAATCCATTAACGTCGCCTAGCGTCATTTAAGTTTCTTCAATCCCTCCATTCTCTCCGCCACCATCAAAGTCACGGCACATTGATTTCTCACGACCGAGAATTTCACATCGTTTTTCCCCGGATTGAAAAAGATAAATCTCCCAAAGGAATAATTTGAACATTAGGTGATGCTTCAGCATAGCCAAGGGCTTCAGCATGCATACAATGCACCTGCGCAACCGACATTTTTTGGTGAAGCAATTTTTTGTGCCATTCAGCCAGGCCAGAAGTCAGACAAAGGGTAATTAACTCCAGGTTCAAAATAGTTCTCACGCAAGCAAACCCTTTGCCTCAATCCCTAAGATTATTGCACCTGATCCTACATTAAAATCTGATTTTAATGGATGGCCGTGAATCCGAATAGTAATTGAATAATGTTGAATGTTGCAACCGAAATTATGTATCAAGAATTTTATTTATACTTCAAAAGTCGATAAAATTTTCCAAGCGAGAACACGGCTTCCTTGATGATTATATCAATTATTGTTAATGTTATCCCTTAACCATTTCACTTCGTGTAATGATTATTGGTTTCACTCATAATGCATGTCAAGTATCCACAAAAAGATGTTATCCATAATTTGTGTAAAATAATAACAATTTGCATTGCTCTACGCAGAAATTGCAAATTAATTTTTAAATCGTTGTTTCTTCGTAGTAAATTTATCACTTTCTATATCATAATACCTATGGAGATATACTCGATCTCTACAGTAGAGAGAAAATATTATGGGAGATTGTGGGGTAAATTTTCGGACGAGGGGAAGGAAATTCCTAATGAAATAGGAATTACAGCAGAGTTCGATCGAGATGTCAATCTTTGTCTCCGTGCATAGTGACTACGCAGTCCAATGAACATGAGCATGAGAGGGAGCGTGAGAGGGATAACGTGTCACCATTTCCATTAAATTTAAACGTAACTCATCAGGAATGAAATTGATAGTCGATTTCCAGCAAGGCGCCGGGAAAATGATGAAATATGATAACCGAATGCGCAGAAATATCATCTACCCCATCAAAGTGAATATCATCAGCGTCGAAAAATCAACCTAGCAATGTAAAGTAGTGAACACTAAAAACGATCATCATCTGCCCTGTTATCCATAACAAATTGAATTTTAAAAAGGGAATATAAAGAATAAAAAGATTTTGTAAGATTTAAGGCTTTCCCGGTGAATACTTGTGATGTAGATTTCTAGGGTTTCCATCCGGGTGATGTTGGTGTTTTGCACCGACGCACAGTGGGACCAAATCCAAAAAAGCTGGCCAAAAGTCGAAAAATGAAGTTCGCGTAAAGCGGCCGAAAACAGATGATAAATATTATTATGTGCTATTTAAGATAGTATACTTAACGGAGCATAGAATACGTCAGGATAAAGCGTACGAACTGTCAAAGTATTGCATGTCAGTGTGATTTTGGCTGCCGTAACTTTCGCGCCAAAAACATGAATTTTCTTATCTTCACTGAAAATTTTCTATGCAATATTTTGGATTTTTTAAATTTTACACAAAATAAAACTACCTTTACGTATAAAATGAGTTTAGTTTGATTTTGTTTAACGTTTGTTTTTACGTATTTACATATTTATTTAGAAAGTGCTGTTTTTACGTTAAATTTAAGTTTAAAAGGCAATTATCGTTTTCATCGACATCTGCCGACACGGAGTTATCTATACTGTGTGTTAGGGTAAATTCTGTAACAGTTTTCAAGAAAACATTCTTGCAGATTTCACTTTGCCAACTATGTTCCTTCGAAACTGCCCCAGTCGCTTCGCGGCGGGGGCCGCCATTTGCCTCTTTATGGGGAAATTGTGTATTTTCCAAGTATGCACGGAAAGTTATTTCAGTTTAGTACCTTCAGTAAATAACATACATGCTGTACGCGGATATCACCCATACTTATTGAAACAGGTTACTGAATTGGCAAAAATTCGAGAATACTCCAGTCACATTTTTTCGTTCCCGTTGACCAATTGACCCTAACGTTTACAGGAGAATGAGACAGGATAGACGAGATTGAAGGCACTGCATGATTAACCTTCTCTACAAAGTGTTCTTATGACCTGACGATCGCTCGCAGGCACAAGGCACGGCACGTGGCTGGGGGGAGTGGGGGCGGGCAAGGGAGATTGTTGTCGTGCAAGTGCAACGGCAGGCGCCAACTGGGCATTAATCTGCTCTCTTAAGCCACATGGAAGTTGACTTCCATGGAAGTAGCGAGTGCAGCAAAGTATCGATTTTTATCGCTACTTGCAGGGCATAGCTCTGTTTACACATTACTTCCGGCTTATCCGCAAATAAATGAATAGCAGAACTAAGGAGGCGAAAGAAGGTAAATTCAAAACAAATAATATGCCGTACCAAGTTCAAATGCAAAGAAGAAGACGAGCTCTTTAAATACAGTAAATTTTCCTTGCAAGTGAGAACCGTGGTCGATTAGTGCCGCTATCGACCCCTACTACCGTGGAAGTACGTGCTTACACATCGAAGTACCACTTGCAAGCGACTTGCAAGGCTACTGTCATGGAAGTAACTTCCATGCGTAAAGCCGCCTACAGATGTGACTACTTAGGCCTGTGCGATTACTCGATTAATTGAATCGTCGATTCAATTATTTTTACAATTGATCGATTATTTCAGCACATCGATGTCGATTACGGTAATCGACTGGATTTTCAATTTTTTTCAAGTGTCAATTATTATTCAATTGTCAATTGTTATTCAATTCATAATTATTGCCCGGTAATCGATTAATTGAAGATTATTGACGGTGGTAACGACCACCATCTACCCCTCCCTCCCTCCAGAAGTTAGCTAGCTATCCCGGTAACTAGCACTGCGTCCGAGGGGTTCAGTCTCGGCAGGAATATTTTCATCGACGCACGCCAGTATCTCTCGAATGAACACGCTGAGGATCTCATCTGCCTGACTTCAAATAGCGATCTATTCCTTTAATTAATGAATAAAAGCTAACTGATTGAATTATTTTGCTGTTTTGAAAATTAATTATTTCATTCTTCTCATTGGCAATGGAAAGCCTTTGAAAAGCATGATCCAATTGAGTCCTGTCAATTATATGGTTGATGCCAATTAATTGACACCCATTTCGATGTCAATTAATTGGCCATTGTCAATTAATTGAATTACTTCAATTAATTGTCATGTATTCAATTCCCGACAGCTGAATTGAACACATTTTAAATTATTCTTATAATTGATCGATATCGATTATTTTCGATAATCGCACAGGCCTATGTCTACTTGCCCACCCTTCTGGGTTTTACAGTCCATTCTTCTTACTCTAATCCTCTGATAACTCTCCACGGATCACTTTTACAACTCTCTTGCCTCCTTTTGGCCACCCTTCTACCTATTTGGCCTATTTTTTATAATATATGCATATCCATCGCGCTATTCCATTTCGGAGAAGTCAAAGAACTTGACTGTTGCTGTTAGGCCTAGAAAACTGGCTCTCTTTAAACTATTCCCTCATTTCTCCTCCACCCTTTCACACCGCTTTCTTTCGCTCCTATTATGTTCATGCGTTGCTTCATATGCGCTCTCCTATTTTCAACCCTCCTAATATTCCTCCTCTTAAGAGTCCCTTCCACCACATTCACCCATGACTTTTTCGGTCTACCCCTTCTTATTACATCATTTACTATTCTGTCATACTCTGTTTCGCTATTCGACTCTCATCCATTCTTTTAACATGGCGACACCAACGACGAACACTCCTTTCATATATGTCCATTACTGGCGCATCCAATCCACATTCATTCATGACCCACTCTATCCTAACCCTATCCCTCCTACTTTTACAAGAAACACTTATCAGTTACCCTATTCCCACTCCATTTAGCCTACATTTATGCTTACTCTGGCATACCCAGGTTTCATTGTCATGCAATAATGACGGCAGGAGATCTCTTTTGTATACATCGATTTCCGCTTCCCTAGACAAACACCCAATCCTTCACATACGACCAACGACTATTCTTCCAAAACTCGCACGCCTCTTAATCCCCTCATTTATCCTTCCATCTTTCACAAACATTTGGCCAAGGTACACAAAACCGTCTACTTAAACTATTCCTTCATATCATCAAAATATATCATTTCGGGAAAACAGGTGGAACAGGGAAAGGACTGCCCTGCTACTAAGAGCATTTCACATGCGTAAACTGTAGTCATCGCATCCATCTATGACTACCATTGGGTTGTTATGTTATGTAAATATGGTTTAGTATCAGGAAATTATTTTTACAGAGGGATTTTTATTTCACTCAATTTAAACAAAAGAGACAACACATGTCTTCACTGCAACTATGGTGTTTCGACTGCAAGGTTAAGCCTACAGGAAAATCATTTCCGACGAACGATTCTTGAGGATTAATTCCAAACCAAGCCAGTTTTACAAAACTGAAAACTATTTCGCACATCTTCCGGTACACCTCGTTTCACTGATTCTTTTTCGCTGAAAAAGTACATGAATGTATTGCAAAAAAACTTCACCATTTTCCAAACCTTCATCTAAAACTTTACCTTACTTTAAATAGGCAGTATGTTTTTTCCTGTTCCTGCTTCCCACGCTTTCCCACGATGCATACCTCTCACGCAGTGAATGTATGAATGATTAAACAAAGTCCTGAGACTTCATTTCAGACACTATATTCACACTTACGGAGTAAAAGAGGCAGTTTTTATTAATATAAGCCGTCGAAGGCACTTTTCAATTCGCAAAAAATTAAAAAATAATTAAAATCATTGACGAGGAGAGAGATGCATTCGTATGCATTTATTTACTTGCATAAGCACTTATGGATAAGAATAGCAGCGAATGGCGACATCTAAATAGTTCCATTTAACTTTAGAACCACGAAAAATATAGTTATTATAATAAAAAATTCAGCTAAAAGAACATAGAGAAAATACATTCCAATCAAGAAAATCATTCTTGAGTACTTCGCTCGATACAGAAAAAAATAAAAAGCACCTACTTAAGAGCCTCAAAGAGTTCATAACCTATGGCCAAATCCTTGCTGAAACACCGAGAGGAATAATTACAAATCATAAATAAATCCCTCAACAGTAGCAAATCACCTCAAAAGCTGCAGTCAAATAAAAAATATTCCTCACAATCCAAAATCCTGAGCAACAGACATACTGATAAACTTCGAAGGTTTATAACTGGGATAAGGAATCTTGGATGAGGCATGTCTTTCAAATTTACACTTTACACTTCAAACCACAAACAGAGCAAATATTTTGCATTTAGTTATGTAAGCCAGCCTAATTTAATAAGTAAGATTTTGTTTTTTCCCGTCGAATTATATAAAGGAAGTCTTCTCGGTTCTTCCACCGGGATAACATTTTTACTGCTGAAGTTTCGGAGACCGACTCGTAGGTACTCCATTTTCAAGGCGAAAATGGAGTACCTACAAGTCGGTCTCCGAAATGTCAGCAGTAAAAATGTTATCCCGGTGGAAGACCCGAGAAGACTTCCTTAATCTAATTTAACAAGTTTACCTCATCTACACTACAAATTAACGCCTTATACGATGAGGTTTACTCAAAGCGGATACATAATTACCAAATACGCTAGCCAAAATATTCCACTCCGTGAGCATTTGAATCCTTCAGAGAGACATCCACTTAAGTGCATCTGAACTACTCATTGTTCCTCCCCGGGAAATGGCATTATGGAGCAGAGCATTGCAAAACCTTTGATCCTAACCACCCATTATTCATCAAACGACAAATAATGAGCAAATTTTCATAACAACAATCTATCAATCTGGGAATCAGTTTATACCAGTTCTCCAGTTTATACCAGTCCCCTTACATTCTAATCCCCTTATTTCGTTCTATCATTATTAACGAAGATATGCGACTACAGTAGTATGATCTCGGTTATACATTACTCGTACTAAAGGCAATGCCAAACTTCTCACAGTTAATTTAATATTTTTATCTGAGATACACAACGGGCAACACAATACGATGACTATGAATGCATTCTAAACCAAGAAAAATACAATAAAATTAAGAGCCGCCTATATCAAATATTTTTGAACAACTTATCACTATTACCTACATCCAGATCTGGATAACAGAAGTATCAATAAAATTTAACACGAAGAGATTATTATTTTACCGATTTCATTTGTCATCAGTCAAAGAGTGACCAGGATTTTAAGGTATGGCGTAATCAATTAGCCAACCGTAGAATTTTTCTTCGCGCAATATCCATGATAATTCCGGAAATTCTAGAGTTGATACAAGTATCCCGTTCACGTTACATGCTCTTTGAAACCCATTGAGTCATTAAAGTATGAATCATTACCATAAACCAGAGCAGAGGTCCGATGATTCTTCCCCGAAACAGGAGCAAAACGTGGAATAAATGGAAACATGCGTGGAAACTTCATTGCTAAAACTATGACCTATGAACCTAAGTATAGTTCATGAAATCCAAACAATTAGACCGATTTTTATGTAAGGTAAAGTAATTAGGCTAAAGTAAATGCAATTTGCGCAGCCTATGGCATAAGCATTGCCATGATGGCATTAGCTTTCTACGCACACGGTCACATTAACTTCCAATAATTGAAAACATCGACTTCAAATCGCACATAGCAAGAGTTATTAAAATACCCCTCCCCGATGAAATTAGTGATATCTGTTCCTATAGGTATTTTACTGCATACAAATCTCCAATAATTTCAGCGAATAATAGTTAGTTCGATCAATGCATGCTTGGATTTCAATATACATATTGCATTAACCGAAAAAAATGGGCATCTACATGAAAACTTTTCAAAACAAAATTTCTTGTGAGTAATGAAAATCCCATTTTACATACACACTTGGGGATTTACTGAGAATAATGGGCCATCTACGAAATTCATTATTTTCAGATGGGGTGTTCATATATTTTCATGTGATGCTTAAGTTTCAACTCTTAATTTTTAAAAAGCATAGGTCAACAATTGCCGGAATAAAAATGTCGTAAAAGGCGGTAACGAAAATTTTATAATTAGTCAAAACTTATACAAACCGGAATCCTAGAAAATTTTTATATTATCCTCGTCAAGTTATTCCCACGTTAGATATAAGTTTTATCCTCGATTAGGCCCCACAGGCGTATATAATGCGCTATGCCTGGCGATATGATTAACGCACCTCTTCTACTAAAGTTAAATTCAAAAGAAAGCAAAATAAAAAACCCTACTAACTGTTACTATCCATGTTTTATTTCAGGTCTCATTCACACTTCTAAGACGCCTGGCTTATTTAAAACTAAAGCCTATTTGGATTTTTTCATTAGTTCAAATACACGAAATGCAAAAATTGAACGATTAATAATTTTATCGAATGCTATCTCAGTTCCCTACTTTTACCAACAAAATACCAAAAAGTTACATGTATTTACACTGACAAATCAGTAACAAATTCACAAGATATCGTGATTAAGATGATTTTTCTAACCAATAGACGACGAAACATTAAATTATCTAAGAGATTCATTAGGTGCTATTATACCTACGCAACAGTAGCAACACCAGAAAAATGCAATAGCTTTAAATTTACATTATGACTCATCACGGCATTCAAATAATTTAACGCCGCAGATTGGGAAGCCCATACCGAAGCACTTTCCAAGGAGCTAAGGGGAAAAGAGAAGCGATGGGGAAATTCATGCGTGAAATTACCGAATAATGACAACTGCGAATAGAAGATGAATAATTCACGACTTCGAGCGCAATTATTCAGGCTCCATTGTTTTCGAGAAAGGATCTGAATGAATCGCTCCTCACTTGAGTTAAATAACTAAAAGAGGAAGGTTGAAAATACATGAGTGGTTAGTTGTCAGTAACTTTTAAATAGTGATCGACGTTTGGAGTATCACTAAGTCATGTTTAACGTCAATACGAGTCTACGCTGCAATCATCTTTCCAGAGCATTAACGACACTTTTTCACTTCTATCACAATGCGAAGGAATTTATCGAAAAAAAGGCGAAAATCCATCAAAGCCTGGATATGATACACCAATCTGCTCCTCTATAGCTCTAACATGCGAAAAATGATCGAAATGGAACTATTTTTCGTAATCGTTCGTTTGATACGTCAGCGTCTGCGAATTATTTCAGGGATTCGGAAAACAGTGAGTGGAGCTGACGGAGCATGAAAATCGGAGAATAGGCAAAATAAGGTCACATCAGCATCAGCTAACACGGACTCGGAATAGTCGATTTATTAAATATTTGCGAAATCAGTACGCATCAATTCCAAAAGCCTCTCCATAATTCGGCAAACTTCGGTAACTAAGGAAACAGCGTTCGCAAACCGTTCGGCCGCGTCGACTCGGCTTCAGAATGCCGTCGCCATGCTTTTCCTCTACTCGGATCCGTGGATGACATCCATATCCCTACCTCGAGTTAACATTTCGATCAGTGGCGTAGGTAGCGACCGAGTGGAAAAATGGCGCAGGTGATCCGTCGTGGAGCCGAGTTTCAGCGCTACACAATTACGAATCGCTTCACACAAGTACTCAACCTCTTCACTGGACAATAATTACTATCAAATAAACGATTTTTCGATGGCAAACACGTTTACGAATCAGAAAGAGCACAAGAGACCATTATAGAGTCGGAACAGGCTATACATCGAAACAAATGGCGCTTCAACCGCGCCAGATAGGCCATTATTTCTGGCTGAAATCCTTTGGTAAAACGAAACTTCAGCGCAAAACCTTTTTTAATCAGAATGCTATATTTACGATCGCCGAGTGAATCGCAATAAACGTATGAGATTCTATTTTTTTATGGCGAAATTCGATGACTTAGCAAAATATGCCATGGTACACGGAGACATAAAATATAAACAAAATCAAGGCGTGATGAAAAACACATTTTATAAATAAAATTATAAAAATATTGAGAAACAGTACCGATCTTTTCCCTTACGATATGTGTTTAGCGTCAGTTACAAATGCAGTACACTGATTCTATTTGTGTCACGCCGAAATAAAACGTTTATTTAGAGCATTATTAAAATGTTATACCAACACTGAGATTACTTTTACCGAGAATTGCAATAAATTATTTGTGACATTTACCTAAATCTTATGCCTAACTGAAAAAAGATACTTATGATACCTACTGACAGTACTCAATGCATCAATTAACCTCCAGCATTTGGTAGTCTAAAAAAGAATTTTTCCAAGGAATTTACTTCCGCCGTAATACTTTTCGAACGCTGATTGGACTTAATGAGAGTTTTTCTGTCTAATTTATCAAATTAGATTTCTCGATTTCATTTTTTCCGCATCCATTTTAATAATTTTCCTTCCAGGTCATCAAAATAACTGAGGCTTATTAGATCCCAGGTAGCACCTGAAGCGTTCGCCAGGATAGCAAAAAACTTTTGCATTTGTTCACCCAGATGGAAAGTAAACAGCACAGCACCAAAGCAATTAGCGGTGTTTCAATCGTATTTATTATCAAAACACAAGTCATTATTTTATGAAAACGCACCTAATATGGGTGAATTGATTGCAAATTTTCCGAGAATAATGCAAGAATTAATAACGCTAACTTAAAAGACACCTTTCCGCTCAGACGAACCAGAAGAGTTCAAAGATGGTGACAGTCACTTAAAGTCACGAAATCGATTGTTTTAAATCATCTCTTTTTTCCAATAATATTTTTATATTATGATGCCAACCGATGGTCAAGCAATAACGCTTAAATTTTCTTATTGGATACGGCCACTTCAGGTAAAAAAACACCTCAACTGGGAAAACATAAAAACCCTGGTTCCTGCAGCTCAGTACTCGAATGCAGGAAAATTTACGAAGAGTTTACGCAAAATTAATAAAGATTAAAACAAAAAAAGAGCGAAAGTTTCCACGTAGAACGGCTAAATAAAAGAAAATAAACTCCTGAAACAAAGTAAAGAAGCCGTGACTCACCTGGTACAGCACAAACCACCTGAGTTGCCACTTGGCCGAATCCGCCGTCCTCTTGTGCAGGTAGCCCGCCAGTGAGTGGTCGTAATGGGCCCGCTCCGACAGCATGGCTAACTGGCTGTCGTTCACCCTGATGTTCCTCTGCATCTTCGGGCTTAGCATGATGCCGGAAGACACCGGGACGGCGGCCCCGGGCACAATGCTGCCGCCGCCGCCGACGACGAAGGCAGGTGAGCCCCTAGAGGAGCGAGCCGTCGACGCTGCAGAGGATCGCATCTACCAATGGCCCGGAGACCTTCCCGTCAGCTTCTGATGTTCGGGAGTCGTCGAGGGCACTGGAGGGCTAGTCTGGCGGCTCGGGCGGCCGTTAGCCTTCATCCCGTCTCTCGAAGGCCGCCCCTGAAGATTTCTGCGGTCCGGCGGTGGTCGTCGATGCGGAGGGTCGCTTCCTGCCCGGGTAGGGGAACTGGGGAAGGATGACGGGAAAGGTTTGGAAAGGGTCGGGCGTGCAAGTGGTGTGCGGTAAATAGGGATGGATGGAAACAGAGAGAGATAGGTTAAGGTTTGTGGCGGGAGGAAGGGGTGCTGGTGGATACGCCAGGAGAGTCCAGCTCCCTGAAGCCGCCAGCACTCTCTTCAGTACCCTGCCGCGATCTGGTTGGTGGCGCCTATAGCCTTTATCCGCAACGCATGACTCGCAAGGGGCAGGCGCGCGCCGATCCCGAGTATCCTTCCCGCCCTGCTCGCTCTCCCTTCCCCACTCGCGGGCGTCCTTTCCCTTCCCCGCCCTTCCCCTACCTAACAAACACACAGCCTCTCTCTCTCACCCCTCTCGTCCTGCCCCGGTGGCCCCCGGGTCCACCCCTCCCTCCCTCCGCCCCCCGGCCATCACCTCCCCCCTCCCGCTCCTCCCCCGTCACCACCCGTAGACCACGCGCCGCGACGGCCCCGAAAAAGTTCCTCGCCTCCCCGCAACAGGTTGGTCGGGGAAGGTCCCCTCCGAGTTATATCCCGGAGAGCTCAAGGGTTCCTCGCCCGATCCCCTGGAATACCCTACCTCACGTTTCCGCGGGGTAGGGACTGCGAAAGGGGGTCGACCTCGTTCCTTTCCCACCCAAAAACCCTTTGCGTCGCTTCGAGTCCGTCCCTCCCGCGCCCATAACGCCCGCCATCTTAGGAGCACGTGGTGAGAGAAAGAGGTCGGATAACAAAACAAAATCTACGGATGGTAACAAAACCTGAAAACTACTCGAAGCGGATTTGTCCCTGGGTGGGATTAGCCTGGTGGCTAGAGTAACTAAACTTACTACCTAAAACTAACTAAACCTACTAGCAGAGATAGCTTACAACTGTCGAATCAGCCAAGAAGTTTGAGTCCCACACCACAACAAAACAGCCCGATGATTCATAGATATGTCCTTTAGCAATTTTATATTGTTCTAAGACAATAAAGCAATCAAAATTTCAACAATTTTAATCTAGTAAAAAGTTTAAGATAACACAAACATGCAGTTCAGTGACGTAGCAAGGACTTTGTTCCTATGGGGGTAAAAATCAGGAGCAAATTTGTGTGCTTAGGCAACTAAGAGTTAAACTCTTAGTGAAAGAAACTATTTTAAAGATTTTCGCTTTGCAAATTTCTGAAATAATACAATACCCACGGTTTTTTTATGATTGAAAATTACAAACATAGTCATTGAAAATACTGTTCATAATTAATTAATTAAATCGATATTTTTTGTTAAATAACAAATATAAATTTTTCCTTTAGTGCCCTTCATTTCAATAAATTCAAAATTTCGGGTGGGTCTGGACCCCATGGACTGGTGGCTATGTCATTGGTTAAGTTTGCCATGACAAATTTCAGATTCAGCTGAGTAAAACGATTTATTTAAAAACTTTTACAAACCACAGAAAAAATATTCACTCTCTCACACACACACGACCAAGGTTTCGGCGCTGAGCACCATCATCAGGTCTCACCTGTGTGTGATAGAGTGCATATTTTTTCTGTGGTTTGTAAAAGTTTTTAAATAAATCGTTTTACAGAATGGATTTCCACAAAGTTAATAGTGAACTCATTTTATAAACACAGAAATGTTTTTTCACACGTTTTCTCCAACTTGAACTATACTATCGGGGATCATCTATTCAACATAATTTTAAAACGGGATATTATCTTTTTCATTAAATCTTGTCAATCCATCAGTAACATTTTATCGTGTCACGCAACTTTCCAAGGGAGTGAATTTCATCAATTTTTTTCTCTGAAAAAAAAATAAAACGAGAAATACGACACATGGGCATGGATTCGTTTTGGTATAACGGCTGTTAAACGACTCGAAGCAGGGAATTTATGGAGCGGTAGCTACCAGATGATCCTTAATTATCATTAACCCGAATAATTGAAGGGACCTCTCTGCTAAAATGGTAAATGGCACAATTTCTACATTGATTTATTTAAATAAATTTATCACAAAAATAGCCGCTAGGTCTTTTACGTTGAGAATATTCAAATTAATTAATTAATTCCAGTAAATTATGCATAACAAAAGGTGGAGTCAACAAAAACAACTAAGTAACAAACATACAGTTAGCTATTCATGGGATGAATCTGGTTGTGAGGAGGTAATGACGTTGTTTAGAATTAAGGATACTTGTTGCACAGTGAATTAAAAATGGGATGGCACTCAGTAAAAGATGGATCTTTTGGAAATGAATAGGCGGAGCTGGGGTGTGTGAAGAAGACTTATTTCGAGTGGAAAGAAATGAGACACGTCATGAGAAGGATGTGAGGAGTTCAGGGGAGCGGAAGGAACTATTTAAGATATGGTGAAGGAACTTCAAGTCCCAAATCTGACTGCGGAGAGTGGCATGCAAAAGACCAAAAGATTACAGTATTTTATCACGTGAGCAAGGATTGAGATAGGGAATGAGGTGACGGACAACATTGGACACGGCCTTGGCTAATATGCGTTTAGCGAGCTCTAGAAACAGTCATTTCTCTCCAAAAGCTTCACCTAGGTCTGAATGCGAATCGACTGAAGGAATTCCCTGATTGGCAAGACTATATGAAGAGGATAAAGAGAAATGATTTAGGATGAAAGACATTTTGACTGATTTGGTTTTACTCGTAAATGCTATTTAGAAAACCAGGCATCTATGGATTGCGTGGCGGAAATGCTGCAGGCCGAGGCAGTGACATCCTCAGTAACATCATCTACAAACAGTGCAAACAAAAAAGGACCCAGGACACTCCCCTGAGGCAGTCCAGAGGAGACAGGTAACACTGGAGAGGAGACGCCGTTACTGAAAACACGCTGCTTACGGGTTCTCAGGAAGTCAGAAATCACGGGCAATAGATTTCCGCTGATGCTATGACGTGAATCCAGCTTGTGTAGGAGAAGGGCATTGTTAAACTCAAACGCCTTCGAAAAATCTAAGTTGCGCACATCAAGTTGCGACTTTTGGCGGAAATCAGGATCGAGAGGTTTTTAGTGCAAGTAGCACATGAGAGAAAACCGTGTTGTGCGGGAGATATATATTAGAGGATAAAGTAGAGAATGCGATTATGTAGTATATGCTCGAAGACAGTAACCCAGAGGCATTGAGATGACATCGCAAACTAAGTGGTAAAAAAAGATTTATTATCAGGTTACTTGAAGCATTTAATTCGTGGTCCCAGGCGTAACTTGGGGGAAGCTATTCAAACTTGAAATGAAAAACATAAACTTGGTGATTCCAAAACAATTCCGCAAACCCTGTGAAATAACCCAACTTATTCAATTGCGCGTGCGTACAATTTCCAAGTGCCTCATTTCAAGTTACTTAAACATATTACTCCGAACTTGTCAATCAGTGGTTATTATGCTCGCATAAAAATAAAAATAAACCTGCGAGTAAAATTTGTACGCCTAAGGATTAGCGTTTAGTAAATTTTTGGGATGACTATCGTATAATTTTACATCAAACTCTCTTTTGCAGTTTTTTATTGCTGTTATCATTAAAATCTCCAAGAAAAAGAGCGCCAATGCGCGCCCCAAGAAAGGTGAGGTGATTTTATTCTGTTTTCAGCAACAAAAATAGGTTATGAAAATAACACGACTTCTGAAAAAACTGTAAAAACACAAGAGTTTTACGTCACTCGATCAATTTTTAAGTTTCCGTTATCAAAGTTGACTTTGCAAAATCGCTACCTTACTGGACTTCAGCGATGAGGATGTTTTGCCAAATAAATAATAACTTAAACTTACATTTTAACCCTACTAGAATTATCAATAGGTATGTGATTATTGTTGAAAGTGAGCAACTTAACATACGTGAACGTGATGCGCACTCGGCAATATCATCGCTCATTTGTTTTTGGCGCGATCTTTAAGTTGTAACGTTTGGTATCTAATTACATAAGAAAGAGAAAAAAGGTGTATTGGGTCAATAAGAAAGGAATAAAGATGGTTCATATTTCTTTTAATAACGAAGGAATTTAATACTTATTAGGATACTCTACCGGTTAAAATAAGTTTTAATGGAAGTGAGTAAAAATTATCTAGATTTTTACAGGCGCAGGCGCCGATGTAATAACAAAATTTTTTTCATCACGTCGGCATACGCCTTACTCCATCCTATCCGTAAGTCTATTCTCTTTCTTCCCATTCCCCGCTAACCCAACATTCTCCCCTCTATCACGGCTTTCAGCATCCCTTCGCCCCTTATTATTTGTTCCAACCTCCAACTCTGCCTCCATCAAATATCCTCCAGAAGCTTCCTCTCCTCAGCCACCATACCAAACAATTCTTCGTTCATCCTTCTCTCTGTTCACTGTGCTTTCTATATTCTCCTCTATACTCAAATCTCCAATGCCTGCAGCCAATTCTCATCCTCATATCTCAGAGTCCACATTTCTGTACCACACAACGCTACACTCCAATTTGAACTCTTCACCAACATATTTTACATTCTTACACAGGGTTCCAGTCATCAGGTCTTTCCTATTGCTTAAAGCCTCCTCCGCTAGCGCTATCTTACTTCTAATACGCTAGCTATTATACCCATATTCCTCGAAGGTACTACTCAAGTAATTAAATAATTCTACTAGCTCTAGTTTGTGTCCTCATACCTTTATGACCTGCCTCTCTTTCCTGATCCAAAAAAAATATCATTACGTTTGTCTTGTTATAATTAATCTTCATTCCGTGCTCCCCGCACCAATATTCTATTTCATCTACCAAACTCAACTAACCAACAATAATCAACTAACCAACGGCTGGTCGTCCGCGAAATTAATCGACTCAATCAGCTGTCCTCCTAATTTTATTACCACATCTAGCTCTTTTCATGCCTCTCATGCCATTTCATTGGCATAAATGTTAAAAATAAAAGGAGACAACGGACAACCTTCCCTTCCCCTGTGGCCTATAAGTGCCCACTTTATGCTCCGCAGGGGAGCAAGGATAGCTCTCGCTATCCTTACTCCCCTGTGTTGAACAAGTGAAAAATTTCAACCTCTCCACGTGCTGTCAGCGAAAACTGCTCGGACGCGCTTGCGAGTGCAGTAATTTAATCACTGTCATCGCGTAATGAAGTCGTGGGTCGTGAAGTGTTACGTTTTGCTGCAGCATTAGTGTATAAATGTTTGAAAGAAGTGTTCTGTTTTCTCAATGAAGCGGAGGCTAACGGATTATTTTGGAAAATCTGAGCACAGCGCCAAGAAGCCTAAGCTAGCGAAGCTAGCTAAGCTTATATGTTTAATTCTGCTGTCCGAAGGAAACTTCATAGTTGCTTAATAAACTACAGCATACTGTTTTTATTTCATTCTAAGTCTACGCCAACAGCTAAGAACACCTAAAATGGATTTATTCTTCTTCCGTAGTTATCAGCCCTCAGGCTGGTTGGCAGCTACCACATTCCTCCATAAGTCTCTATTCTCTGCTAATCGTTTCTTTTCGGCATAGAATGTGCAGCTGACACCATGTATTATTTTTCTGATGTATGTCAGTCTTGGTCGGCCTATACAATTTTTTCCGGGACTAGTACCCTCGATTATGGTCACAAGCCAGTCCTCGTGCCGTAGTATGTGTCCAACCAATTCATCTCTTCTCCGTTTCAGGCTCTCCCCAAGTGTAAGATGTTCTTGAATTTTTTTAAAGACCTCATTGTTGGAAATCTTATCTGTCCAACGAATTTTCAATAGCCTCATATAACACCATAACTCAAGTTATAGATATCAAGTTTGAGTTATGGATTTATTAACTGCCTTTAATTATGTCACTAATGTATTAGAGGTGTTCAAAAACCTAAGGCGAGAAGCGGAAGTAAAATTAAGAAGCATATTTGAAAACGCTTCAAGAGGCAGAAGATATTTGAAGTGAAATAGCCATGCCAAAAACTTGCCCAGCTCAGACAAAACGAGAAAATGTTCCTGCTTCAAACACTGTGGAATACTTTAGACGATCGGTATATTAAGTTGCTGTGGATCATTTTATTGTTTAGTTAGAATCAAGATTTTCCCAATATTTTCGCACTATATCACCACTTGAAGGACTTATCCTTGCTTATAGTTAAAATACAGTGCGGATGAAGTGATCCAGGCATCCGAGAAATATGGACCGTTTTTGGAGAGCTCTTTGCTTCTTAGGAAACCAGGGCTGAAACTGAAGAAGAAAAAGTGGGAAAACGAACCTTTAAGGCCTGAAACAGCAAGCTTTGAAGAACTGAGACAAGTATTTTTCCCCAAATATATCCGTTCTGATTCAAACATTTGGGCCACAAGCCACCACAAGCACATCTGAAAGGAGCTTCTCTACTCTACAGCGAATGAATTTTTATTTACGTAGCACAATGGGGCTGGTGTGATTCAATGGATTAGCTTTTGCAAATATCTACAAATAAGAGACATCAATATTGAAATATCATAGAAATTTTCGGCAAAAAGAAGCTAAGAATGAGTATGACAATTCATAATGAATAAAACCACTTGGTAATCTTCCACAGATTTATTTCTTTGGCACGACGCGTTTCACCACACTGCGGCATAATGACAAACTGGACTGAAGATGAAGAAGGATATTTTCAGAACTAGTTTTGATGATGTTACCTACCACTCTACATGGGTACTCCAATGATTACCATGTACTGTACAAAGATTTAAAAACCAATAAAATTAGTATTTTTCCAACATTTTAAATTTTATACTCCCACGTCACCCAGTACATACAGCACATTAAATTTACTTCAACCTAATTTTGAATAATTTTATTTATAGTTTTGTTAATTCATAAAACTCCTTTGTTTAAACAAGATTTTTTTGTTTCCTTAAGCTCAAAAATAGTTACAAAACTACTGCAAAAGCAACAAAATTTCCGAATTTTTCCAGGACTCCCTGTTTCTCTGGGGTATATTCCATACTTCGCGGACTCACCGGTAGCAGCCCCCTTTGACAAGTTCCTAGACCAGCCCAGATTTCAACCTCATTTTATCTACAAACCATGTCAATGTGTGTTCAAAGCCAAATTCGGCAGTGCCACTGTTTTCCGATGACTTGTATATGTAAAAGAAAATGAGGGAGTATACACAAACTATAAAATATTTGGTTTAGAGCCTAAGAAGTCAAAATCAGAATGACTGATTTTTACTATGGACTTCATGGTTTGGCTTTGTGGAGGAATATCACGTTTTTTCCTTCCTTAGCACTATAACCTTGACGCGGTAGAAGAGTTTGCACGTTCTACCCCTAGAGCTGGAATTATGGGAACAATAATAATAATTGCTCCTGGTAGGGCCACCCACGTCGCCAGAGATAGGTCAAAGGGTCAGAGCCATACAAAAGGTAGTCCACGTGACGGAGTCACATAAAAAATACTGTCATAAATGGTAATTAGAAGCCCACCCAACTATCAATTCCCCTAAACCTGGAAGCCAATAACAGAGTATTGAATCCTGGACTCTACGGGACTCAGCCCACTGTGGCAGGTATCGTGCCTGACAGCGGGGGAGGCAAGGCCTACGCGGTATATAGTCATCTCATGAAATCCTTGCGCAATAACATCAACAGCGGAACACGGAACAACACGCGACATACAGCTGAAGTTGTATATGTCACCATGAGCCGCGAAAGCTTCAATGAAGATAGGCACGAAGGTTTTCCTAAGATTTAGTTTTTAGATTTTTACCCTATATTATAAATGAAAATGACTGGCAATTTTCCACAAGAATATATTTAAAAAACCACCGGTTTCAGTGTACAACACCATCATCAGGTATTGCACCTGATGATGGTGTTGTACACTGAAACCGGTCGTTTTTTAAATATATTCTTGTGGAAAATTGCCAGTCATTTTCATTTATGATGTTATTCCATAAAATTAAGCCTGAAACTACAGATTTTTACCCGTTTAACCCACGTAAAAGGTTTCGCAACCACTTCCTCCATTTTATTCTGCATATGAACGGACGTAAGTTTGGGTTTTTTTTATCTATACGATTGGCCTTTGGCGTTTTGGCAATTGAAGTTACGATCTTTTGAGGTTTCAATAGTATTTCCTACTTTGGAAGTAAGTTATTCCTTTTGGTATAATTTATCAACGTTGTTATCTAATTTGATTTATCTTACATTACACCTCAGTTGTCAAGGTTTTTTTTCTCAGTTGCGTCGAATTCATGAGTCTATATCTATGTGTCGTGATATAAAGTCATGATAGTTCCGTTTGTGTGGTCTCTTAACATTCCCTGAATTAATTTTATCGGTTTACTGGTTATATATACACATTTTCTTTCTTATATCTCATGGTTGGTACCGATTTTCCTCTAATATTTCCTAACCATTCTTCGTCCTCCGGTATTGTACGTTCGATTATTCTTGTCTCTTATTTTTTATCATCACTTCATTATTTTCGCTTTTTTGCTTTTCCGAATCATATGCTGTCCTTCATCGTCCAATCATCACTCCATTTTATCCTCAATGAACGTTCTTTTTCATCAGTTTCAACCAGGGGCGGCGGCAAGGGGACGGTGCTAGGGGGGCTATAGTCCCCTTAGCACTCTCCCCTTTAGATCCCCCCCTTTTGGGTCTTAAATTACATTACAAAATGGCTTCAGGAAAATTTATATTTTTGACAACTTTAAAATATATTTTATTTGGGCAGGTTCTATCATTTTGAAACACACAACAATATGGATTGCACTACATTTGAAACGATTTTCTATCTATGTATTAACCTATTGCTGGAAAAAGGAACGCATACCTGCTTCCCGCTTCAAGAAGATAGTAACAGAAGCTATCAAGAAACACATCGTAGATCTGGAAGAAAGAAAAAGATCGATACCGCAGGACCCAAAAACTCCCTTTATATATGGTTTGCCCAAGATACATAAAGAAGGCATTCCACTGAGGCCGATCGTTAGCGCCACTGACAAAGTTACAAAGTTAAGTAGTCAAACATTTAGCAAAAATATCGCAACCCAAAATGGAGGAAGCAAAATCTTACGTGAGAAACTCGAACATTACTTGCAGATCATCAAGGATATTAGAGTCAGCCAGGAAGACATCCTTGTCAGCTACGACGTGATTTCCATTTTCACTAATATACCCTGCAATGAGGCAGTCCAAATAATTGAAGAGAAGTTTGGCAAAAACATCGCTATATTGACAAAAAAACAGATTGAACAGCGCCTTCTTCCGAATGAGATGTATTTTTATGAACAGACTTCAGAGATAGCAATGGGATCTCCTATTTCGCCATCGGTGGTCAACATTTACATGGAGAGCCTAGAATCAGAAGCGCTTTAAAATGCGAACAAACCCAAGATCCGGCTACGATATATTGACGACACATGACGACTTTATCATTACATAAATGGCTTTAAAGACCACATCAAATTCAAAATGGAAGTAGAAAAAGAAGGAATGCTTCAATCCCTTGACGCCCTAGTCGAGAAAAAATAAGATGGTACACTGGGTCATGCAATATATAGAAAGCCTATTTCAAATAACTGGTACCTCCATGTCATTTCGCACTACCATCCGTCACAAATAAACACCGTCATGCATACGCTTATTCAACGGTCCATCCGGTTGAGTGACAAGGTTGTAGAGGACATGGAAAATGACAGAGACAAAACTTCAGGGATGTGTTTGGGGTCGATAGGAGGTAAACATACTAAAAGTCCCCGGACCTGCTAGGTGTGCGGGGGGGAAGGGGGCGCAGAAGGTCACCTTTTTTCACAGGTCTCTCATAGAACAATTATTCACAAATACCCTTGCTGCCGCTGCGCGGCCCGCAATGGAAATTGCTGCCGAAAAGGGCAGCGCCATACCACAGTTCTATTGCCCTCCTACGAGAAAAACCCATCTGTCTTTCAATTATAAGGAATGAGTTGCACTCTGGCTACCGGGAGCGAATCTTGTCACTTTAACGCGTGCAACAATCTTTGAAAAATACGAAGGGAGGATTAGGGCCTCCTCGACACAAACTATGTTGCAGCTACTTTTAAGCATCACTAGTTCGAACTTTCATTGTCATTTGACAGGAGAGGATGGCGGGAGGGGTCCCTTTCAAGCGACCTCCCTTCAATTCAATCCATTCCAACGTGTGTGGAGTGATGTTGAGTTGTAAATCTGTTTGAACGATTGAGCTACTTTTATATATTGCCAGTGTGATTATCTTTCGCGATGTCTAAGAAGTGTTTTGTGTGTGATGGAGACATCGACGAATCCAGTGATGATGTTTCAAGAATGACAGAAAAGGAATATTGTCGCTTGTAGCTGTAAGTAAGGAAATGAGGGACAACAAATGCTCCCAGCTACGTAGCTTGAAATACCTCCTAGTTCACAAATCATACCGTAAAAAACTGCACCAGAGCACAAAGCATTAAGGCGGAGTTGCAGAAGCAGGCTGCATCAACATCATCTGAACTACCTGAAATGGTGAGCTCAAGATCTCAAGACTAACAAATTTTTTATTTCAAGAATCACACCTTTCTCTGAGCAGACTCTGTAGAGAACGAGAAAAAGGAGGCTGTTGAAAGGCGGAGAGTGATGTATAACGCTCGAACATTAGCTACTATAACAACAAATGCATGAGGGATGGTCTTGCGAGTAATGAAAAGTGGTGTGAAGAAGTTGTTTGACGCCAATCCTTCATAAATGATTTAGTCGCCGAGGATGCTGTTTATGATGATGAATGCCGTGTGAATTTCATAAGATCTCTAAGATATCTGAGTATAGAAACCAAACCTGAGAACTACATTTCCAGAGGAATGGAAGAAATGCATTCGTACATAAAAAGAGAACTGCCAGTTTTCCATGGACGAAAGGTGTGAGAACTGTAAAATCAGAACAGTAAATAATATGGAGATCGTGTTACAGTGAAACCAGGATGCAACCGATTTATCGTTCCAATCACATGTTTCAGAGATGCAGGGAACAAACTTTTGAATGAAGTTTGGAATGAAAATAAGGAAACATATGACTGATAAGCGGCTCAGGATAGAGAGAAAAACTGCAGCTGTCATAAGGCTGGACATCCTGAGTCAAAGTGTTCGATACTAACACATACTCACCGGGTGATCACTTCCTTAGGGACGCGAATAGTGTTCATCCATCCCTTATAATGTTCCTATAAGAGGTGTTCTTGAAAAAAACAAAGAGTCGAGGAAAGAATAAGAAATGTGTCACCATTGCAACCGCCAAAACCTCTGTGCTTCGACCGCAGACGTTTCTGTCCTCAGTATTGACTAGCCCATCCCTCCAAACTTCACAAAAGATTTGCATCTAAAAACTTGGTTAATCTTCTTGCAAGTTTGGGATTTTGTTCATCTCACTACGAAGTCCAAGATAAAGAAATGTCCTTTGTAGCCCATGAAAACCAGTCTTCAAAACACGATCATTCAATCAATTTCTATTTGACAATGCTGATTTAAATCCATTTACCATTGACAGTCTGAATACTTTCCACTCAGTGGGTGGTGGTATTGTAGGAAGCGAACTAGTTTTTGAAACCCCCTTTTTGTCGGACACGAGCCGCCACTGAATGCACCCCTCTTCCGGCGATCATGACAACTTTATTAATAAGATATAACCCTAAGGAAATGGTAAAGGGCAATGTGCGGTTTTCTTACGAAATTCCGGAATATCCCGAGAAATTTCAAATTTCTGGAACTTTTGACCAGTTAAAGATAAAATATTAAGTGATATTTTACGGATTTCTATGAGCAGTACAATGACCATTATAGTATCCTATATTGTGGGCTATATACTGTAGAATACGGAAACAGCTCACCGAACTTCCTCGTAAAAAGTTGAAAAAATGACTTGTGGCTAACTTAAACTTGTTATTTATCCCACCTTTGTGCCTATTTCAACCACCATTATCACAAATTTCGCTAGTTGTTTTTCAGGCCGCTCTTCTCCGCATATCACTGAAAGGAAATAGAATAGACGCGTGGGAAAAACTGGAAATTATACTCCATTATGAGATTTTTATTTCAGCTCACGATCATGTTTCAGCTAATAACAACATTTTCACCTCCCACTCCCCCTTAATCCTTTTGTAATTCTTCAAACCCCTCTTCCATTTACTCAATAAGCACTGCCATCTTCATTTCCCTTCTTTCTAAATGACTTATGTGCCTGTGTATAGAAGACCGATATTTAACTTTTACTTGTGCAAAAATTTATGTATCAGATGATGCCAAAGAAACCAAACAAGTCATTGTAACATTATTCAATTAATCCGACTTATATACTGGAGCTGGTCGCACCGCGTCTCTATGGATTGCCTAAAATACACAAGGAAGGGGTAACATTGCGCCCAATTGTGAGCAATATTGGCGCTCCAACCTACAAACTGGCGCAATACCTTGCAAGAGCACTTCATCCTTTCTCCTACGGGACGGACACATTCGTGCAGAATTCAGGGCACTTAATACGCATCCTGGAACAAACTAAAATCGAAGATGGTGACTTAATGGTGAGCTTTGATGTGGTGTCCATGTTCACCAAGGTTCCTGTTGATGACTCCATCTGCCTCATCAAAGAACTTACGAAGAGAGGCTTACCGAAGGACTTCCCTGGACTGACAGAGTTTTGCATTAAGAATTCCTACTTCTTATGGAAAGGGAAATATTACCGCCAAGACGAAGGTATGGCTATGGGTTCGCCCCTCTCCCCTGTAGTCGCCAACATATTCATGGAAGATTTCGAGCAGCAGGCCATCCAGGTTTACCCGAAGAAACCTTCCAGGTGGCTAAGATATGTTGACGATACATTCGTCATTTGGCCTCACGGAAGAGACGAGCTGGATAAGTTCCTGGATCACCTCAATTCCCAACACCCATGCATACGTTTTACTATAGAGATTTAAGAACGTGGACAGCTGCCACTCCTGGATGTTTTGGTCAGCAGAGGACCCGATGGAAAACTGAGACATGCAGTGTATCGCAAAGAAACGCATACGGATAGATACCTGAATGCAGGCTCACACCACCATCCTGCCCAGAAAGTGTCTTTGATTGACACTCTACTACATAGAGCCTACACCATTCCAGATAATAATTCACTCCCGACTGAGAAACGGAAATTTGAAAGAAGCCCTGGAGAATAATGGTTACTCATCAAGATTGGTCCTGAAAAGGACCGCCAGGTTGGAGAGGAGTAACCAGAGGAAATTCGACCAGGAGGAGTCTAAGAATAAGGAGAAACCATCGGCCTACGCTACCATCCCCTACGTCGCAGGAACAGCGGAACCTATTGGCAGGATACTCAAGAAACACAACATTGTGACCAGGTTCTCCACCACCAAGAAAGTGAGAGACATTCTGCCTAACCCGAAAGAGCAGATCCAAAGCACCATGAAGGAGGGAGTGTACAAAATCAAATGTACATGTGGGAAAGCCTACGTTGGACAAACAGGAAGAGCAATTTCCTGCAGAGTGAAGGAACACCAGAGAGCGACCGAAAAGAAGCAGTTCCGCCTCTCAGCAATAGCCGAGCATGCCTGGTCGGAGCCTGGTCACTCCATATTTTTCGAGGAGACCAAAGTTCTGAGCGGGGAGAGCCGATACTTCCTACGACTGATACGGGAGGCGATCGAAATTGCCAAATGCCCCGAAAATTTCAACAGGGATGATGGTTACAACCTAGCTACCACTTGGAAGAGGGTATTGGCACGTAACGCTATGAGAAATGGCGCGAAAAGTGGTTTTTCCGCCATAATTGACAGCCAATCAGATGCGACCAGCTCCAGTATATAAGTCGGACCAAAATGCAGCGCAGATATCTTCGACCTGAAGACGCCTCCAGGACGGGAGGAGAAGCGTTGTCAGAAAAACACAACGACGCGGCAGATACCCGGAAGAAGAATGGAAAATTCATGTTCAATTGATATTGAACTGGGAGGATATATAATACCTGATTCACCTTCAAAAATGCATGAAGGATAATTTTACGAGCATGAAGTTTAGGCATATGTCCAGGCAGCCATTTACATTGATCGCACATGGAGGCAGCCGGGAAATCATGACTGGAGAGAACTGATGTGAGTGTATTAAAAAACAATATAAATGATGTTTCCGATTATTTGTAAAGAGAAAAGGCTAAGATAAGTGTTTTCCCAATGAAATCAGAGGAGAAGTTAGGGGCAGTAAAGTCTTGGTCCGAAGTGAGAGTTATAGATGTTTGGCATAAGAGAGGGTTGTGTGCGGTTTTGAACTTCGGGACAATCTTAAATTTTATGAGAGAGAATATGAGAATGAATACTTCTGTTTTTGGGTTCCTGCTGATATTTTGAAGCTTACCCTTTACCACTTCGTAATTTGTTTATATCTGCCTAAGTTTACGGACTTGATATACATAAATTATGGCTCCATAAACACAGCTTTTATTTTATTCATTACTCCGGTTTTATATTAAATATCTTAATGTTCTAATTTCTATTGTTTTCACTGAAAACACTTAAGTATTTTTATTCGCATGGGAACGTATTTTAGTATTTTAAGTATTTTAAATACATTTTTTTGTATTTTGTATTTAAAATTAACCCTGCAAAAGTATTTTGTACATCAAATGCTATTTTTTTAGTATTTTTTATTTCAAATACAATATTTAGAGTATTTTCCCCAGCCCTAATTACATAATTACACCAGATAATAATAATAATATTGATTATATTATAAGAAAACCTCAAATATTATAAAAATTAAATCAATATGATACCAGGTGCTGTAAGACTGCACGCCTGTGAGGCCAAATTGAGCGCGAATGTGCTGAAGTAGCGTGATTTGAAATCCTATACGCGCGAGCGCGTTTATTTAGCGCCACCAAAGTTATAGACTAGCTCGCTGGCAGAAAAAGCTGGTTCCAAAAGTCTTGTAAGTAAAGTAAAATTTCACGTCTTGATTCCCGAACGAACCAAAACATCAAGAATTTAGAAACCCTACTTATAACCACAGGTCAACTATGCTTCCCACCATGGTGAAAACCACATTGCATTGAAAACTATTAGCAATATAATCGGAGCGTCATTAGTTGCTGTATAACTTAGTGAAGGCGGTAGAGAAAGTAGAGCTAATAGGGCCAATAGAATAGCATCAGAAACCAGGATGAAATATTATATACAAATTGACGTCACATTTCAAATTAGTAAGTTAAAGAGAATGAAGATAGTTGATGGCAATTTGAAATTGGCATTCAAAGGTGTATAGGATAGGGTTGCATTTTTGCGCTCTTGTCTTTTCATTTAATCGCTGATAAAATTGTAAGAGGCAAGTTTAGAAGGTGAATGGTAAGTACAAACGATAGGGATAATACTAGGCTGGGAGATGCCAAGTCAGATTGGTGGATGTCTGTCTCAGTTTATCACTCAATCAAGTGATTTCATCCGTGGCCGAACACATTACAGAATAGGTATTATAGGAATAGGATGAATGCTTCTAAAGTAAGCACATTTTCAATAAGTACGAAATCTATGGTAGGATATAGGTCTAGGAAGAAATATAAAAGCACTTCTTATATTAAAACAGCAGAGATAATTGAAAAATATAAGAACATCCCCGCTGTAAGTCCATGTTTTCACTAAGAGATATCATCAATGATAAGAAACAAAAGTAAATAAACGTAAATAATAAATATGCAACAAAAAGGATGAAATTTGCCATGAAATTCAGTTGACTTGACCGGGATCAAATATTTTTTTACACGGTGAATTTCATCCCCTTTGGTGTACATCTTCGCACCCGTTCGCGTGACTGCGTATCATTTCATTTTTGCATTCACAGTGATTAGCAAATTAAATAATAAAGAAAAACCTACGCAGAATGTGATGTGGAGCGTAGAGCTCTATTACTCCGAAGCCTGTCTTAGGTGAAAGATGATGGAAATGGACTCTCCACTTTAAATTACTGGGAATGAAGAGAAGAGGACGCCCCAGTATAATCCGCAGTTCTCCGTAGCACTTCTTCAAAGGTGATTCCCACCGTCCATTTGATTTCGCCATCCTTCAATAACACCACATTCCCATTGCTTCAACCTCAATCTTACAGCCAACTAGCAAAACTATTCCACTCGCCCCCGAGTTTTCTCTCTAAGTCTGTGAATTTTTCATTGTGATATCCTCCACAAACCAGAATTTTGGTTTCCATTTCCAAGTTTACCTTCAAATTGTATTTTACAGTTTTTCCACGTATTTCAGCATTCTTGTAGGATCTACTTTCATCTCTGCCAACATATCACGTCATCAGCAAAGCGTATTATACTGATTTTTTCTCC
The DNA here is from genome assembly GCA_963573305.1 of Pyrrhosoma nymphula. Taxonomy (NCBI): domain Eukaryota; kingdom Metazoa; phylum Arthropoda; class Insecta; order Odonata; family Coenagrionidae; genus Pyrrhosoma; species Pyrrhosoma nymphula. Next base: position 107,207,403 of record OY754337.1, on the reverse strand, counting down.
ACTAGTAGTCCTTTTTAGGTTTCCTTTACTACCTCCATTGCAAAAGTAATCATTTAGAAATTTCATGTTAAAATAGTATAGGAGAACGCAGTAGCTGTTCTGGGTACTATACATGTTCCTAGGTTAAAGCCCAAGTAGTTCCTCAGAGGACCTTCGTGAGGAGCTAATAGTTCCCACCTCTCCTTTCGGGCTGAATAGCCTGATGAAGCTAAGCGAACTAGCGGAAAAAGCAAATATAAACATAAAATTAGGCACAAGAAAGTAACGGAGATATTAGGAGGTGTTGCAATGTTAAAAACTAAAGTAAAAACGCTAGGTATACGGGGGCTGGGGAAATGGATTGAAAATCTGAACGACACAAATGGTGATCAAACTATTGAATCTGACGATCAAAAGAATATACGAAAATAATTAATATTAAAAGTTTCTATGCTATGAGGTCTTGCTTTACAATACAATGACCGCGGAAAATACTTTTCATGGACTGTCAGGGGCCAAGCATTGAAAGATAAAATGCTTGCAATAAAATGCCGTTCCATGGAATTCCTCACTGGTCAACATCTGGTTTCCGTAACGGTGTTCTTAAAGACAAAAGCTACAACGAATAGGAGTAATATATCAATGTCACTAATAGGACTAGGTTCAGAATTGAGCCACAAAATGTCTTCGATATATTTTTACACAAGAAATTTTTTAGTTTAATTTAGGGTAGCGTCCAAAACAACGGAGTAACATACCATAGAATTTCACAATTAAGGTCTAAGCGCCTGTGCGTTTCCCTACCGAGGTAAAGCTCAGAGTGAAAATATTTTACCTGAGTACCTGGCGTCACATACCCCATACTCGTCACTCTCCTTCATTGATGTGGGCCAGAAACGACTGTGCAGCTTAAGTCTATAGAATGCTACATAGGTTAATCCTACACTTTTCTCCGTCACTAGTTACATACATGTACATCTATATACTAACCTGCGAGCCGATTCAAGTGCAAAATTTGTTAAGAGACCAGCCATTAAGAAGAAAGGGAATAGGGAAAAGGAATCGGAAGAAGGAAAAGTCGAAAAATGAAATTTTTTGACGGAGTATCTAGTGTCTCCCTCTGTTTTCGTTGCAATCATCAATGGTGCGCGGGAAAAACTTGCTTCAGTACCTAACTGCTCGGCAATTTTTCTCTATTATTTTTTCACTTGTAGGTAATACAGCTTATGATCATTGAAAGTAAAAATCGTTCCTGAGGTTGCTAAATATCAGAAGATTTCCTAGAATTATATCTGTTCGGGTATAACATACCTAACCTGGATTCAGGACTGAGGAGGAGGAACTTGTCCAAATTTATGAATTATTTGCTGTACTTCGAAGGCTGACAAATTTATTTCCAACGGATTCAGTTGCAGTTCAATATGAAAAAGCAATTCACATTGCAGTGAAAATTATTTACTTGAGAAGGTTACAATGCATTGAAATTAGAAATATTTTTTTCACTGTCAAATTGTAAATAATTAGTCTTAAACCGTTAAGTATTTTTTGAATGGCTTTTTTAATTTTTCCGGGTAATAAATAGCTTTAATCAGGAAATAAAAATGAACCACCACTCGCATTCCGATGGCCAAGTGAAGATTGGATGAGTAACATTAGGCGACGGAAAACCCGTAAGTGGAGTCCTGGTTATTTTGCTATGCGTCTGATAGATTTCTATACAATACACGAAGATAACCAGGAACAGTATTCCCTCTTCCACATTTCTCAGGAAAATACTGGGCTTCAGTTATCACATTAATGTTAGCACTTTAGCAATGTGGTAGTTCTTTATGTTGAAAAAAAATTAAATACTTAATACATTTTTCACCATAAATCTTCACGAAACGGTAAGGAACCACTTGAATATTTATTTGCACAAGGAAGGTTACATAATGATATCTACGATATATTTAGGGAATAACCATCAACTATAATTCAGGAATTGAAACGCCATAACTTTTGACAACCATACTACGACATCTCTCCGGTGTAATTGAACAATTACAGCCAGGTGATGCCTTTAAATAGTAATGGAAGCATTCCCAATTTCATGCGGAATTGAAGCAAACAGGTATATGCGCCCTGCGTACCAAACATACCTACTCTAAAATGAACTTTTCGTTGCTCAAACAACTAGGTGTAACGAATGGAGTGTGCAACGATGATATACGCAGTAGGTACAATCACAGCCCATGAGTTCCGATTAGTTTCAAAATGAGCAGTATGCATTCTCTAAAGTACTATATGCCTGACCGCCATTTTTGAAAGTGGACATAATTGTAGAAATGGAAGCAACGTAACATACGGTGCGCTGTCGGCAGCATCGTCCTTTTGTTTTTGTTACGATCGTTCTTTAATCTGATCGTTTGTTCGTATTTTGGTAACGAATTACTCTCCAAGAAAAAGACCGATTTTTGTAATAAAAAGGAATTCAATAGACCTAAAGTTAGAACTCAAGTTATAACGTTTTCTAGAGTCATAAAAATTAGTCAATAACACATCCATTTAGGTTATATCCGAACTACATTGGAATAAAGAAATCCCATTACAAGTATTTCGTAAGTATACAGTGACACTATATGGCAAGTAACATTGCTGTCGCAGTCGCTTACTCTGGAAAGCCAATTATCATTCCGTATACATACCAGAATGTACATACCTACGTCCTGGTTTTGAGCAAAAATAGAGAGACTTAAAGGGCTGCTACGGGGAACGGAGATATTGATCGAAAGTGTTAAGAATTTGTAACCACCCGAGTGTGGCTTGTAATGTGGCTTTTTTCCTCTGACATGGATCTCGAGAGATAAAAACTATGTATCTTGAATGAATCCGCTGCATTCTGACAAGCATCCTTTCGTATGGGAATGTGGCAGGAGTTTTGTGGTAGGAGCGGCCTGAGGCAGGAGAGCCACGATGAATGTGTGGTAGAAACAAATATAGCTAACCAGAATTGAAAACTTAATTGAAGAAATGAATAACTGTTTTACTTTATTTTACTCTAAAAATAAAAATGCAAACAATAGGGGCGAAACCTCATGTACAAACCCACACAATACAAATAGCCACCAGAGTACAAATCAAATAAACAAATCTTTCAAAACAACTTCGGAAATTGTAAAATAAACAAAAATATACAATAAACTTATAACATAACACAATCATCCACTAGGAAAAAGAATCAAGACACGTAATGCAGAAGTATAGCGCATACAATGGAAAAAGCAGAAACCAATAGAAAGAAGAAACTCCACGAAGAGGGAGAAAATTAATTGATTCCAAACAGATTAAAAACGTAAAAACATGAAGTGTGAGATGATATATAAACGATGCGGAAAGGAAAAAAAAAGATAAACAAAATGTCATTTACAATATGACATAGTTTAAAAAAAACCATACCTTCGAAGATTACCATCAGGAACTGTACAAAACTAGATCGACTTTTTATAATGTATTACGGTGGACCCATAGTGCATTCTTAACCCCGTTACCAACATTAGTTACCCCCGCGGGGAAAGAACCCATGCTGGTTCAATAGTAAGGAAGAGCAGAGAACTGGGATAGAAAGCTACAGAAACGAATCCTAGCACGGTTATTCCTCGATTGTAATGGGCTTTTATGGGCAACTACCTCGTTCGCGTTCAAATCTTCTCGTTGGGCACGCGAAAGGAATTTCCAAAACGCTCTGAAGTCAGCGTTTCTGGCCAGCCTCTCACCAACCAACGCGCTGTTATCGATCTGAGAGCAAAACAACGCCCCGCGTGCTACAAAGGCCGTAAACGTGGAATGGTCCACTTTGGCTACCGATGGCAAAGGTGCTCTCAACAGGACTTCTAATCCAAACCCGAAATGCTTTCTAACTCACAACAACGGTGAGATGGAATCCGTTGGACTACGATTTAGGAAAAGGCTAAGATATCGCAGTTAGAGAAAGGATGCAGTTGTGGGGGTGATTGAAAGAGAGCATTAAACGTGGATGGGATATTGAAGGCGGAGATAGCTGAATATTGAATGAGTGAGGAAGCAATAACAGCTAAGTCAAATGGCATGAGGGGAGATATCATGGAAGCTGGATAACGTAAAATGTTACAGAAGATGCATTCGAGCAATTAAGTTTCCAAGGATAAAGATACGTAGTTTTTATTTCGATTACACAGTACTTTTCAACTGCCAGTGATCTCCGTAACACCTGTAGGAACTGCTTACAGGTGGAAAAAATCTCTTCAATCGTAATTTTTTTTTAACCTGAATAGGTTTCAGAGTGACACGAGGGATATTATTTTACCCCGCACACCGCGGGAAATGATAGAAGCGACAAAATAAGAGAGATACACCGCCGAACTGACAGATACCTACTAAAATTCCATCTCCCCACATACCATTAGCGACAAGAGCTAAAACAGAGCGATATTCTTCTTTTGCACAAAATTCACTTTAGTAAGCTCCTTTCCCCTATTCCTTCCCTTATTCATGGATGGTGTTCTAGCACCCCCTGCCACACGCCCCTACGGCGTCTCGCAAGCTAGCACGTAAATGTAGCAACATAAAATAAAGAGATATATTATAACACCGATTTAAAACAAAATGGCGAATATTAAAATATAACCAGTATAGAGAAAAGGCAGAATTCCACAATCATAATTTATGCATTAACATATTAAATGAAATAGATATTTTTTAAACAAATTTACCTGAACCAAACGGTAAAGAGAATTTAAGCAAAATACAGGCAGCTTATTTTCGGTTGAGAAGAGTAGTGTAAGCAGCAACGAGAAACACTAATATATCCGTTACCATTTACAAACAGAGGGCGCAAATTGTGCCGATTTTGGCAAACTCGACACCTCGAGACTCGAAATCGCGCGAGGAATCGCAGGAACTGTCGCGGTCTCGCAAAGTGTCAGAGAGTGGAAGAGATAAATGCCGTGACCTGGCTCTGGTCATCGCGACCGCTCAGGTCATCACCGCTCAGGCATTTTGTGAGACCGCGACATCTCCTGCGGTGTTTGAGTCTGCGAGGATTTCGAGTCTAGAGGTGTCGAGTATGCCAAAATTAATAAGAGCGCCTCGGATCGAGTTTGTTAAAACTATGTCTTCACACTTAGTACAACGTGAATTTCATCAATTTTTATTTTGTGCAAATTCTGGCATTTAACATGGCATTCACACACCTTTTCAAGATTCTTTATTTCAAATAATTTGTCAGCAGGACAGCGGCTATCATAAATGGTGAGAAAACCGCGAGCATAAAAAATAAGATAGTTAAAACATTTTCACTTATTGTTGCCACGGGGAAAAATCGACAGGTTCTGAGGAATAAGTGCTACGTAAAAAACTTAAATGCAAAATTGATTGCAAATCACTTATCAGAATATTTTGACACAAAGCTTACCACAAATTATGAACATATCATCGAGGATATTAATAAGAGTAAAATATTCTCCCAGTTAAATGCCACTTCCAAAGAGTATATTTTAACAAAAAAATAAATTCTGTTGTAAAATTGATCATTCATTCAAACACACACTTCATTACAAAAAAGGTCACCACAGTTGCAGGAGACCTTCGATAGTACGTTTCTTATAAAAATAATAACTAGAAATTTAAGCACTTAAAGGAACAACACTATCCCCAATACGTGTATGGAGAAATTAATAGTGAACACGTGCTACAGGGACCGAAAAACGTGATATTCGCAAAAACGTTTCACCCATATTTTTGGAAAAAACATTTTCCTCATTAATACGCCTGTTTCAAGTAAAAAATGTGCTATTTGCTTGTTGTACACACCTGTGGAACGTCCAAACTAAAATACCTACAGCCCCTACTACTCAGCGCGTATGCCATGGTGAACTTTGTTAAATCAGAATCAACTGTCTTCACTGAGTACGATGTTAATTTGAAAACAACTAAGAATGATCCTATTTGACTCTGTAAAAACGTAAAAACCTCTTATGTTAGTGAAAGTATACGCATGTCATGTCAGTCGAAACTTCAATTGCCAATCAACATTTCTACAGCGAAACGAAAAACTGTTGAACCGCTCAATAGAACTGAAAAATAGTCACTTCATCAAATTCAGCAAAACAACTTAAACCAAACATCATTCTCGGATACTGCTTCCAATTAATTGCTTACCTTTAAATAAGGTTATCACAACAGATGCGGCAAAAAACCAAAGCGACCACACCCCAAAGATGAAGCCCTCAGGGAAAATGAGTCTCGCAAACTGCTTAACATGTTTTCGAAGGAAGACTATCTTAGCCTTAATATGATGAAAGGAACAGTCAAATAATCATCCGTAGGAAATGAGTTAATCTGGCGGGGAAAAAGAAAGAGATACCACACACGCACTACCAGCCGTAAAAAAATTTTACGCCAAATTTGATTAGAGCGAGATTTTTCTTCACAGCTTAGATTAATTCACAGATTCGTCAATGTACGTACAAATTTCATTGAGAACCACAAATGAATCAAGACAGAATTCGTCATTTTGGTCACTCGTTACTTCATCAACAATGCCGATCCACCATTTACTCTCGTAGACGCAGGAAACATAGCAACCCGGAATATTTTACGTAATTTCAAAGACGAAATGATAACATTTATGCATTATCGAGGTTTTGCTGAATCATTTTATTGGCCCGAAAGAAGATAGTACACCTGCTGGGTTCCGGATCAACACCTCGTCAGAATGCTCCCTGCTCCTTTCGTGACGACATTCGGAAGAAAATTTGAATTTGCTGAGACTGTGCTATATAAAATAATAAGTAAATATAATATGATGTAGACAGTTGATCAAACTTTAATCATGACTTTGATAGCCATTGCCAGGGAAATTAGATAAATATCTTTAAATTCGGACGTGCCACCGCAAAGAGTTTTGAAACCTCAACGAACACACAACATTACTGGCTTGGGAACCTGAAAATGAGATCCACCCGTGGCTGGTATTGCACGGCTATCGGGCTTGACCCCTATGGTGACGAAGTTGACAGTTCAAGTACTTGGATTGGTAGTGGCAATGTCACCATGGACCAACGCAATATAACATCGGTGTGTCAATATAAGCCTGTTAAATATCAGGCACGAACTCCGAAGTGGCAGAACTGCCTGTTGATATTTAAGCCGTTTCCAGTGGCGACGACTTCCAAATTGCATTGTTTCGGCGTCATTGCGAAAACATGCGTTCGTAGGATAGCTATCATCTCACCCCACGCGTTTAGTTACAGGAATTCGTCGATGCGTGGCGCTGATGAAGGCTGATTGTATCTCACCCACGGACTCCCTTGCCACGCCATTATGTGTCCGCGTTAGCTAATTAAATTCACTTTTCTAGGGGATTAAAGAAATGCTCTATCTAATGAGATAGGTTTAACGGAATTTGTAGAAGGTAGTTTTTTGCAAAAACGGGTTGAAAACACCCTATTTTTGACCTTTTTACAAAAGTCGTGAACTTTTGACGTGATTTATAAACTAACGAAAAACGCCAGATGTTTGAAACTACGCTATCAAAAGCTTACTTACATGGAAATATTGTAAAAGGAATTTTATATCCATTGAACAATTCTTGAAAGAGACAGAGCACGCTAAATTTTGAAATATTTTTGGAGAATTGATTTCTGAGGCCGACTTTGCTGCATTTTATCTACTCAGTACGCTTTGAGAAAATGCTAAAATCATTTTCATTTAACAGAGCACAGAGTTGTACAATTATAGGTACATATCGTTTGTTTAGGCAAAAAGGCTACAGAGATATCATGTCTCAAAGTTGCGAAAATTTCACAGAAATGTGGCAGGTGGTCGTGACATGGGGTCACACAAACGGCTATATATCCAAAAGTATTTCACTAACGGACCTACAAATTAACAAATTTTCATTAAAGGTATGTACAACTATCCTCACCAAATTTCATTAAAATCCGAGATGGTCGAGCGGGAAACTTTTTTTAAAATTGACCACTTGACGTGGAATGACCTTTTACTGATATTGACAGTATAGGTGATTATAGTAACTTAATTCTAACGTACATTAGTCTTACTCTTCAAAGACGCTCTGCAGGACTTCAATGCGTCAAAACCCATACATTCACAAATGAAATATTAACATTGAAAAATACGTATGAATCCATATCATTATCAAAGATTAATTTTTATCGAATAATTATTGTACCCGATAATCGTCATTTATAAATAGCTGGCATAAATATCCGTTGGTTCTCAACGAGAGAGATAAAGGTAAGAAATAATATAGTAGTTCTATTCATACGGATAAGAATCAGACTTCCGATTTCTCACCTTAGTTTTTTTACCAAGAGGAAATTGACAGTTTTGTTGCTTAGTGATGCATTGAGCTATTTTACTGATATTTTTAATATGTAAAACAGTAACTCTAAAAAGCATTTCACGTTCGCGAGGAGTCGCGAAAACATCCGAATTAAAATACCTACTGCCGCTACTACTCAGCACGTATGCCACGGTGAACTTTGTTAAAGCAGAATCAACTGTCTTCACTGAGTACGATGATAATTTGAACACAACTAAGAATGATCCTATTCGACCCTGTACAAACGTAAAAACCTCTTATGTTAGTGAAAGTATACGCATGTCATGTCAGTCGAAACTTCATTTGCCAATCAACCTATCTACAGCGAAAAGAAACACTGTTGAACCGCTCTAAAGAACTGAAAAATAGTCACATCAGCAAATTCAGCAGAACAACTTAAACCAAACATCATGCTCGGATACTGCTGCCAATTAATTGCTTACCTTGAAATAAGGTTATCACAACAGATGCGGCAGTAAACCAAAGCGACCACACCCCAAAGATGAAGCCCTCAGGGAAAATGAGTCTCGCAAACTGCTTAACATGTTTTCGAAGGAAGGCTATCTTAGCTTTAATATCATGAAAGGAACAGTCAAATAATCATCCGTAGGAAATGAGTTAATCTAGCGAGGAAAAAGATAGAGATACCACACACGCACCACCAGTCGTAAAAAAATTACCGCAAAATTTGATTAGAACGACAATTTTCTTCAGCTTCGATTAATTCACAGATTCGTCAATGAAAAAACAAATTTCATTGTGAATCACAAATGAATCAAGACAGAACCTGATCTACAGCACAATTTATCACAGTAACTTGATAGTAAGTACAAAAAAATTATTTTAAAAAATTCAATCTCATTCGGCTTGAGGAGGAAAATATAATCCCTGTCATGGTAATAGCATAAGTCTCATTTTATAAGATGACATAACAAATCATTCAATATTTTAATATCGTAAAATTAGCATATAGACTACTGATAAAACTCTTAAATAGCGTTAGGCTAGATGTCATTCTATGCCAGATAATTACAAAAGAGGCTGCTAGTAATTACCCGCAGGAAACGCAGGTGGGGTGGGTTTGGCACCATTAAAATGAAATACCTTTACTGATATTGAGCCCATTAAAGGTGATTAGAGTAACATAATTCTAGCGTACATTAGGTTAACTCTGCACAGACGCTACTGCAAGACTTCAATGCGTCATAACCCATAAATTCACAAATGGAATATTAACATTGAAAAATATGAAGGAATCCATATCATTACCAAAGATTAATTTTTATCGAATAATTATTGTACCCGATAATCGTCATTTATAAATAGCTGGCATAAATGTCCGTTGGTTCTCAACGAGAGAGATAAAGGTAAGAAATAATATAGTAGTTCTATTTATACGGATAAGAATCAGACTTCCGATTTCTCATCTTCGTTTTTTTACCATGAGGAAATTGCCAGTTTTGTTGCTTAGTGATGCATTGAGCTATTTTACTGATATTTTTAATATGTAAAACAGTAACTCTAAAAAGTATTTCACGTTCGCGAGGGGGGCTTGGGGAAGATCGACATTAACTTCAAAAGTCGTGCCTCACAGCGTCCAACTGTAATCATTGTTCTTGAGATTCGTTTGTCCTCAGAGAGGACATTGCCCTTTCCTTAGCAGATCTTTGATGAAAATTGCTGTCTTTTCTCTTAGGCATATCGTTAAGTGGTGAAAATATTAGCATAAAATATTTATGTGAGCAAAAAATCTCATTTAATCCATTGTTTCCCAAAAAGAACTTTAAAAGTCTAAATTCTTACCTTTATGTCACATCTACTAACAACAACTATCCTCCGCGCAAAAATAAATGTTTAATTGCATCAATATGCCCATCTCCCCAATGTTTCTAGAGGAGGACTTTAAAATGTCTAAAAAATGAACGTTATCTTGAAATGGTGAAAATTTGAAAACGGCAACCCTGGAGTTCGGTTCAGGCCTAGGTTTGAACCAGATAAAATTGCCATGTTCATGCATAATTTCAGCTCATTCGGTTCAGTACTTTTTGTGTTATTGAGTAACAGACACACAGACAGACACAATTAGATTCTTATCTATTAGTAAAGGATATTGTGCCACTCCACACAGTGGCATTCCAAACAGAGGAGAAGAACAACCCTTGCATAATAATTCGTACTTAGGTCATATTTCTCCATGATTATTCACATGGGGAGATACATGCCGCGCCATATTTTTTCAAAACTTCGTGCCACGCCCTGACACACAAGGAAGAAGTCATATTTTATCAGTATTTTAAAATTTTCAGGATACTTGATAAACTCTTTCTTGTAATTTAAATCGCACTAGATAAAGGTATTCAACGTGAAAGAAATTTTTCACGAAAAAAACGACTTTTTTCCCGACTTATAGCAGCCGGAATGTATTTCTTCTGGGAGCGAGAAAAAATCTTTGATTATGCCGACTGATTTCCCAGGGGCAAGTAAATTTTGAGGCGGTGAGTTATCTCCGAAATGGCTTTGACTAATCTACTGGCATTTTACCCACATTTTTCACAGTGTGTAGAGCTATTATAACTATGCATGTGCTATCCTTATAATAAAGTAGTCGGGGGCTGTTTAGACAGCGTAACAAAGCAAATGTATAGAGATATACAGAATACATATATATTAATGAATATTTATTCAACGAAGCGAAAACCTACCTTGTTTTTATCTTTTTAGTGGTATTATTTGCAGTCGTACTTTTTAATTTTTTATTAATTTTATTATTTTAATTATTTTTTTATAAAACATTATGTAGCCTATGACACTCACAGTAATGTAGCGAATCAAATAAATGTTTTGTGCATCAAAATCGGTACATTCGTTAAGTTGCTACGGTGGAATAAACAAACATACATACGTACTTACTTGCACATACATACCTACATGCATACATAGCCAGCCGCTGAAAACACAACACTTTTTTTGGGGAGTCGCCTAAAAAGTGATAAATTAATAATAAAATTGACCAATTATGATTTTTTTATTTAAACTGACGCGTTTCGACACTTATGCGCGTCCATTTATATAAAAATCATTTGACAACAGAACCAACTTTCGATTAATTTATTAAGTTTTCTAAAAACGCTAAGTTATCAGAAATACTGACTGATTGATTGGCAGCTTCCCACCTTATTTAATTCCTTCGCCCATATCTCCGAACTCCTCGTTATCATCTCCGAGAGAAAGCTAAAAAGCAATGTTGATGAAGGAAGCCCTTTCTTCAAATCTCGACCTGTCGCCCCCCATTTTTAGTCGCAATTGGCTGCCTACAGCTATCCCGATCAATTCCTGAAGAGATTTCTAGTAAGACATCCAACCTTCCAATCAATTCCAAATATCTCAGGCGAATGAAGTCCAGTCTACTTTATCAAATACCTAATCAAAATCCACACAGAAAATTTGTTTCTATTAGCCTCGTCATTCCCAACATAGCGTCCCATGTTCCCTTATCTTAAATGAGACCTAACCTGCTCATCACCTGGGTAGCCTTGAAAATTACCAGCTGAAAAATAGTTACCATGACCGGGCATCGAATCACAGAACTTCCGCCCCAATGCGCAGACTCCTAGGCTACCCAATATTCCCAATTCAAAAGACAATTTATGGAACACATATAGTAATTAGCTGTGGTGTAATTGAATTAATAATAATTAATCCAAGATGCCATTCACAAGGCAAGATCGTGCTTTGAAGAAGCCACTGTCCGCGAGGATAGACCCTATCAACTACCACAAGCCTTGACAAGACGATCAGTGCAAGATTTCTAAACTAGCCAAGGTAAGACGTTTGCCTGAAAAAGCCGAATGTCCGTGAATCGATTCCTGGCCCAAAAAACCCCATTTTAGACGGCAGTTCTCCACGCATTCTTCGCCATTCATCGCGGCAGTTGAAGAAGTCTTGCGTCTAAACAGCCGTCAGCCCTGTTCTCTAATTTTTAATTGATTTAAATAAAGGTCTAATTCTTACACTCATGTAATTAAAATTTGGGCCTAGAAGCCTTCACATACTTTCGCTAATCACAACATTTCTCTTCAGTTTAGCAATTCAAACTGGCTTAGTACTGAGCCTTTCGACCACACTCCTAACTCATTGATACAACGAGCAAGCCTTAGAAATTCACCTCTCGTTTCCCCTAAACTCTATATCAACGGATAAATGACCAGAAGAGATATAAAAACATTACTTTTTCAAAGGGCGCTTTTTTCCTCTCTCCGCAATGTAAAATATTGTTTTCATGGCAAAAAATTACAATGCGATATTTCCACGCAATTAGATGCTGATAGAAGCTCCAAACACTTCTTCAGGGCTAACATCTATCAAAACGTGTACCTGCATGCGATCGATTTCTGGGAGCACAATACCTCAACAATTATTTGTTCAAGAAACTCTAAATTTTGCATTTAGACGTATTATAATAACAAAGAGAATGAATTAGTTAGATTTTAGCAATAACGTATCACCCAAAAGTCCCGTTACTGCATGACAAATTCATATTTAATCAATTTTCTCGGTTGAAACACCCACGCTTCTATAAAATTTGATTTTTTTAGTCGGAAAAAATTATTTCGTGCAACTTCTGACTTTAACCTTATTCCCAGCCCTAAAATTCAAGGGGCCTGATTCTGAAACAAGTTTAAATTTTCAAACTTTGATGTTTTTTTGAAATTATTCTTCGATAATATTTTTTTAAAATTAAACTTCGATTAAGTTTTATTGAAGCTGTGACAAACGCGAAAAATTCAATTCCAAAGAAAAATCCGGAGTTTTCGAGGCTATAACGCCAACATTTCTTTGCATCAATGTTTCCGGCGGAGTAACTATGAGTTAAATATATCTCAGTTCCATCTTCTTTCATTCAGTCATAGCATATGTCATGCCAAAACTTAAGATTCATTCCTGAGATTTTCAGGGAAGAGGAGGTATTTTGCACGATTTATATGCCCAATGATGTTTGAAATCTGTAATATTAACATCCATACATACAATATACCTATCACGCCGTTCCCTTTCGGGGTAGGAGCAGTCGGTGATGGGCATGTATAGCTAACTCTGTTTTAATAATTTCCTCCGTACTACCCTATCCTTGAATATGTATTTTACTTCAATCACCCTCATACATTGCTTCAAACAAGCCCTCCTGTTCTTACAACTTCGAATGTTCCTCCTCTTAAGAGCCTCTTTTACCGCACTTATCCACGACTTCCTCGGTCTACCCCGTCCTCTCACATCATTCACTCCACTCTCATACAACGGTTTCGTTAATCGACTCTCATCCAACTTTCTCTCAGCATGGCCAAACCAACGAAGCACACTACTTTCAGATATTACTGGAGAATCCAAACCACATTCTTTCATGACCCACTCATTCCTTGACACCCTATCCCTGGTACACCTAAGATAATCCTCACCGCCTAAAATACCACGCCTCTATAGAAAAAATCCAAACGAAGAAGTATGAATAGCATAAATAAACATGACTTTATTTACCAAATATGCCATGTCGGTTTTTATCTATAGAGTTTGGTTTATTGCAGCCTTCTCACTCCTCTATCTCACTTACACCCTTATGTCGTTTCCTTTACACTTCCCACACTATGGTCCATAATAATTTACCCGTTGGCCTTTTTCCTACCCTTCTATTTACCCCTCCATTATATTTCTCACGACTTTGTTGTATATTAGGGTTAAGTCCTTTGAATTTCGCTCTCTAAGGGTGTGTCATATCTACTGATCCCTCTTATTTTTACCAGCGATATTAACTTCAGAATAATCAAAAAATTAGATGATCTGCTGACGAGTCGGTAATTTAACAAAAGCTTAAAACTAAAGCGGCATTGATGCTATTTCATTGGAACTTAGCAACGTTAATTCATTGTGTTTAGAGTGGGCGCTCGAATTTCAACTTTAAAAAATGCATTGTGATACACATCTTACAAAAGAAATCATGCCACCGTCACATCTAAAAGTAGTAAGGAAGAACGGGTAGCATGATGATCTGCGTATTGGCCCGACAAGCCTAATGTTCGTGATTAGATTTCCGGTCCAGTCAGGTCAGTCAGGTCAGTCAGGCTTAGGCTAAAGATGCCAAATCTCTGCGAAAATTAGAACGCCTTCCTCCATCATGACACGCATTTTGCCATCTAAAACTTTCTTTTTAGACATTTTTTTCTTGAATTAATCCTACAAAAAAATATTTTTTCAATTAGTCAAAATTAGCCACTATCCCCCTACCGGTTGTTCGTAAAACCTCCAAATATGGCGTCGAAATCTCACGAAAAAATCGCGACATTGCTCATATTCAAACTTTAATATCCCTAAAACTAATAGTCGCACGGGTATGACTCTTACATTTTTACAAATGCGCATTCTTCCTCTACTCCTACGTATCACATTCAATTTTTTCAGTTTTCTACGTTTTTCAAAACAAAAATGTTAACCGTGCGAGACGAAAGCTCACCTTTACCGTGCTGTGATATAAGTATCATACGTCCAGACATATCGAGGATAACTCAAACATGTACACCAAAGAGGGTGAAATTCGCCATGAAAAAATCACTTGACTTGACCGGGATCCGAATTCGGATCTCCCAATTGCTCGTCAGGTGTGTTAGCCAGTTACACCCACACGCGTGAATGAGTACCACAATAGTCTCTCCAATCGCAATGATTGAAAAAAAAATTCAAACAATTTACGAGCCCAATTTTTCATACTCCTGCAACTAAGGCAACGGATGCATATTTTGCTTATCAATTGGGTTTGACCAACAATGTGATAAAACTTAATAGGTCGAAATCGAAGACACCAAGGGTAATATTGGTCTTTTTTAGGTCGTTTTGAAATGTAGTTATCCCAAAGGGAAAATAAGAAACCACCGAGAAAGAATGTTCTACGCTCCGTCGGAAAGAGCCTACGCACTTGTCGTGAATATGACGAAACGTAATCAAATTTACGAAATTCAAAAATACATCGAACACATTAAATCAAGTCTATTTTTAATTAAAGCAATTTTATTACGTTAAAAATCTGGAGCATGAGAGATGAAACAACCTGTTTTCGGATGGCACAAGGACGCAATTTTTTTCACCATTTCAACCAATAAATCATTTTATTGACTCTGGTTGACATTTCGACACATACGTATTCCAAGAAAAGGTACCTACATGTTTAAGTCAAGCCGAGGATCAGAACTGAATTTTTCAAGGGGATAACTTGATTAAGGAAAATTTTAAGGAGCATGTTAAAATCAACATTACTTGGTATATTTTTACTACCTACCAGAATAATGGATTGCGTCTTCGGGGGATTTAGTAAGCGGCAGTTTTTCTAATGACAGCGAATGATACAAATTCTGGAAACCTTAGATAGTTTATTATTTTCACGGGTACCTCTACAGTGATAACTGAAAATGAAAAAGATACACATGCGTCGGATTTTCACACCGTTGGAGTTTATTTTTCATTATATAATGGTGTACAACATAATGAATTATTTGAGGATAAAAGGTTTACCGATTCACGGGTTTTAGGATCCATACGGGATATTAGGAGTAAAAATAAGAGAAATAAGAAGTAGTTATGATGTATTTATGCACTGAATAATATTTAAAATAAGTACTTACACTAAACAAAACAATGTGGCACATTTAAGGAACTCGATTGCATCTACGCGCGGCAAGAGTGAATGAGACCGCGTTGACGCCCGAACGCTCACTGTCCGTCAGCAGGCTATTTGAAACAAAGTGATCGACACACGCCAGAGATCCCTTTATTTTAGGCGATTGGGGAAGCAGCTTTGCAATAGGCGTAGGTAAGACAAAAGTGGGATGTACCCTCAGCTGTGACTCATCTCCTCTCCGTCGGATTCTGGTATTCCGCTGCCCAACTCGAAATGCACGAAACAACTAGTTACCGAAAAACACAGATCATGCTCAATGGAGAGAGACATACTTTTTTTCTAGCATATCAATGCTATTAAGTTGTTGGTACTATGAAGTTGACAATCAAATCCTATTCTTTTTCTTTTGCTCGTCTGACCTCTTGGGGGAGGGAGGGGATTTCCCGCCCCCCCCCCCCCTCCGTGGATCCGCCACTGCTTGTGTATGATTAAGAAGAGCATATAGATTTAAAAGAAGTTCCCACACCAAGTAGCAAAAATATCGGCCAGAGCGATCAACATACACATAACAGAGCAATCATCAAGGTTACAGTCTTGCAATAATAAAGACACGGTTGTAACAGCATAGGTGCGTTTGTCGAAGTAGCGAGCAAAACAAGTTGGTTGGTTTTGGTAAATTTCTTTTGGTTTTCTGCGATTAAACTAAACTGTTGCTAAAAACGTTTAGTTTAATCGCAACAAAAGAAACTTACCATAATTAAAATGAACTACGAAAAGCTACGAAAAAAGTTGGTTGCTTATTTGGGGAGGCAACCGACAACAGAGACCATTTGCGCCATTTAACCCGCAGCGACAGACATGAGGTCTCACATACCGCCGCCATTTTCAAAATATGGCTTATCTACCTTTCCCTGCTTCTGAATGCTCCAAAATTCAGTATATCCTAATAATTAGATACTACTTCACTAATTTATCACCTTCTTTCCAATTTTTTCTATGACTGATTTCCAAACAAATCAATCTAACGTTCCCTCGCGGTCCGTCAGACCAAGTCTATGTTAGTTTTTTTGTGTCATAACGCAGCCTATGTTTTTTGCTCATTTGTTTTTTTTTAACTTTCCACTTCTTTTATTTGAACGGGACTTAATCTCTGTAAAAAACATAACATTTCCTTTGATTTTTTTGTTTAATTATTAGGAACCCTTGAATATCGTACTTAGATACTGGCGTAATCATACGGCCCAAATGGTGGTAGGGTTAAGTCCTGGCCCTAAGTTCGTGGGTTCGAATCCCGCCTGAGTAGATTTTTCACCACCCAGGGCATAGTTGTGTGAGTTCATCCACTGTTAGCCGCTAAATACCCCGATTTAAAAGGCCATTGGTGCTGTTTTCGATGGTATGGGAAATAAATAAAAGCTTTTTTTTAACTATAAAATATCAGTATTTTTTACGAATATCTTCATATCTTTGAATATAGACAAAGAAAGGGCCATTTTTAGTACCTATATACAACCCAACAACGGAAAACACATACTCATGCAGTGAAATATTTGCCCTCACTATTCGATATCTTTGAATACATGAATAAATTGTATTTTCCATAACTGCAGAAATTCTACCGTAATTTCCGATTTTTGTTTACGGTACCTTTCATGGAGAGGCAAATATCAAAATTTACCGCAGAAGGAATGACGTTCACTTAACTGGCAACATTCAGTATTAAAGACTAAAAAAGGCTTTTATCACACTTCATCAAGGTTTTCATGAAAACTGCAAGGATTTATGACAGCAAATAAATCAAAAGTAGAGTAGAAGGTATATTCAAATATAAAACCTTGAATATCTGAGCTTGGACTACCAGAATACACTCATTTTTAATTCGTTCACTCAAAGACTTTATGATCTATGCCTAAAACCTGCCTATGGTGCTGCAGAGCCCTACAAAGCAATAATATAAATTAGAATTCTTGCTAAATTGGTACGTCTGGTGAGTGCTACTATGGTAAATACCAAAAGCAGCGTAAAGATACAAATCTAATCGTCTAATGTCTTTCCATCGGAGACAGGTCTGAGAAAAGGGGACACCCGGGCTTATTTGCTGATTAATAATAGTACTACAGAAGGCAATCAGGGATTGAATGTTTTTTTATTTATTTTCAAACTTAATGCAGTGTTTTGTCTGTTAAAATTTGTTTAAAGTCTCTTTTCTTAAAAAATAAAAATTAGGAGAATTAAAATCGATATAATTTTATGAACACTATTAGGCGTCAAAGAACTTGCGACGATTATTTGCCATGGCATTCTCAGCGTCATTCGCATCTGTAATTTTGAAAAAAAAATTAAAACCATCATTGAATAGTTTGGTAGAGTTCACCCAAGCTACTTCTAAGCGACTTATCTGGGTACACCCATATAATATTGGGCTACTAAGCTAATGTACGCGAAATAAGCGAGCCAAGTCCATTTATTAATCACCGATATTGTCGACTGTCAAGAAACATGATATTTGTAGACTCGCCAATGTCGATAAAGGCCACAATTGACGCTCATGAAAAAGGCGCAGGGGACAATTGACATAAGTCGTCGGGAGACATAAATTGCGAAACATTGGATATAATTGTTTTTTTACAATTTTTCATTCAAATTCAAATTTTATTTTAAAAAATTAGAGCTATTTGAGTATGCATCAAGTAAATATAATAATATGAATGTCACAAAACTTATTTTTTATGACTGAACTTCTCAATAGTTAACAACATTTACGCATTTGAAGCTTAAACCTGAGTTATTTGTTTCACACCTTACTCTGAAAATAATTTCAATAGAGTTTTTTTGTAACTATTTTAAAAATAGTATTCCGTAGAGTAGTTTTGACAATAATTGCGAAAACACAAAATACACACCGTTACATCTACTACGTGATCAGTAACTCAAAACTCCTCATTTATTATATCTCCGTGGAAATCACAGCCACACCAAATCCCATAGAAAGTGGCCTATTTTTTCAAATATCTCGATAAATGGTGCGATAGTGGCTGATATTTTTATAACCGCTTGAAAATGAGCTTTTTTTCTTTGTAAATCATTATCACAGTAGGTAATCTAACTTAACGGTTGGTTTAAATTGAAGCGAGATACTCCTGATTTTTACAGGTGCAGGCCTAAATCTACCTACGCAATCTTAATTTCAGCACACGCCTGCCTCTCTTCGTCCCTTTCCATAAAACCTATTCATTTCCTACTCCTTACCCGCTTACCCAACATCCTCCCCTCAATCATGGCCTTCAGCATTCCTCCCCCCCTCATTTTTAATTAAACCAAATTCATTGAATTTTATGAGTAGAGATATCCCGCTAAATACACCGCAAAATAAACTTCGTGGATGGCAAATGGATAGTTATGATTGAGAACGTTCAAAGAAAACTCCACAACGGGGAGTCATGAGGTCAAGAGTAGGAGCGTTCAAAAGTAATCCACAAGTGAGTAGTTGATGTTAATCCTCTTCTTCCTTCTATAAAGTTGGCACATGGCCTGTTTTTTCTTCATCCCTTTGCCTTTTATTCTTGCTCGACGTTAAGGTGATCACACCATCTTTTTTTGGCCAACCTTTACTTTTTTCCCCAACGGTAACTCATCACGAGCTATTTTTACCTTTCTTTCTTTGCCCATGCGATTTATGTGTTCACTCCATTCGTGCTTTTTTTAAGGTCCACTCGTAATGTGTAAGTACTACTTTGCAATTTTTTCTTGTAGTTTCATTTCATTCTCGGTCCAGTTATGTTCCAACGGTTATTTTCCGCATTACTTTCATCTCACCATCTTTCCTGGGTCTGGCCGAGTCTCCACCATTCATGTCATTGATCTTATACTAGCTTTATAAACTCTAGATTTTGCGTATAAATTGCTTCAGGAAAAAATCGACCTGGACCAGGGATTAACCTTTAGCTTACCGGGCCAAAGCGTAGACCACAACGATACCCAGGCATCCTGATCCTTAAGGTTATTTCTACGTACTTCCATCACCAGTTTTCGGCAGACCTGAAATGTCATCATACGTAGCCAATCACGGAATAAGTTATGTTACAGGATTAATCCCCTTGGTTAGTGGCTTCTTAGAGGTCCATATTTCCCTTACCAGTGTGATCCTTGATCGACTTTAGGGGCTGAAGTTCTAGTTCCCATAAATCCTCTCAAATTGCCTTAGGAATCAGGAAGCCTGGGTAGCGTGGTGGTCTGTGAATTGGCCCGGCAAGGCAAAGGTCCGTGATTTCTTCTTAATTTGATCACCAGTTTTTGGCAGACCAGAAACATCTTCACCTAGATTTTTTTTATCCATATACGTCGGTTCTTCGATATTCTTTCGTTCCAGCATCCAGTCACCCTTATGTCTTTTGTTGTTTGTTGTCAGAATTACGATTCTACATTTCAATATCAAGACATTTCTAAACCAAGGTGCTTAAACTTTATTTTCTGCTGTATAATGTTGCCATCTACTGCGAGCATGCATCTAACAGGTGTTTTAGGGATAGTTGACGTAGAGACTGTAAATAAAATCTACTAATATTTTAAAATATGTTTTCCGACGAATATTTACAATGAAGAGTTCTCGGGTTCCCCACCGGATGGTGATGTTAATCAACACTGACGTTTCGATAGCGTAGTTTACTTTTTTCTTCAAGGTGAACAGTCGCGCTGAGGAAGATGGCAGACTACGCTATCGGTACTTCAGTGCCGATCAACACTATTTTCCGGTGGTAAACCCGAGAACCTTTCATTCTAACCAATCTCGTGGTTATTTTCCAAGCATTTTTGCTAGTCTAATGTCAACATAGTCCATTAACTCCGTGTAAGAGAGTAAAAAAAGGTTGGCGTTGAGCTTCGTATGGAGCGTAACTTTTTATGGTGCAGAAACTTAGATTCTAATGACAGAGGAAGATAATAGACTGCATGCGTTTGAGATGTGGGCGTGAGGGAGAATGGAGGCTGCGCTATGGATGGAAAGGAAGACGAACGAGGAAGTGCTTGATATAATGGATGGGAGAGGAAAGTGATGGAGGAGATACGATCGAAGCAGAGTATGAGGTTGGAATGGACAGTAAAGGCCGAGATGGAAGGGAGGATTTTGAGTAAGCGGCAAAGGAGAGGAAAGCGAATAGGCTTCAGCACGCGGCGGTCACACGTAGGGGAGAAGGGGGAGCGTCGCAGACTCGCAATAACCCAGTGCTTCCCCACCGTGCGCTCTCGACATCAGGTGGTGCCGGCAGCAGTGGCGGATACATAAGGGGGGCGCGCGCCCCCCCCCCCCCTTGCGGGGCCGCCCGCGTTGCCGCCCGCGCCGCCCCCGCCAGTCAGCCCGCACGCTATTTGTTCGTTTCTTTCGTCAGTCGACTCTGAGTCGAGTTATCGAGTAGTTGTACTTTCTTATGTAGTACGCGCGCGCGTCCCTTTGAGTTTTTTCTGTATCCGCCACTGGCCGGCAGCGGGAGGACTGAGGACATTTTATTTACAGATATCTCCCTTGAATTATCCTATTAGGGTAATTCTTTAACGCAGTGAGGATAATTGTCGGCTACAAAAGAGAAAAGTAGGTGAATAGTCACAGCTCAACCTCCATTTGCTCAAGGAGAAGCGAGTTCTCGAGCGAATAGCACCCTTTAAAGGTATCAGAGGCCTGTAGACGATCAGGCACTTCTCGCACCTTGTAGGCGGGCAGGATCGGGGTGCTGCTGCAAGTATTGGTTCTCTGAAAGGTTATACTTGTGTCAAGCACCGAAACAAGTTCTAGTAATGCCGTTTCGCAGCTTAGTAGTTCGACAAATATCGGTTTAAGGCGAGTATGTATATACATGATGTGGCACTTCATGACCTTCTAGTGGACCAGGATCAGAACGGGAGCCTCGGAAGGGTACCGAACACCTTTCACAAATGTAGAGCACTAAAAATAGGTGTGCCGAAAAAAATGCCTCTCTAGGTCTTCCAGTTACCGAACAGTACGAATTCCAGGAAAACTCCAGTATTTCCAGTTTTTCCCGGGTATTTTCGTAATTCCACCTAGGAGCGCGTGGGACTTTTGATATGTTCATCTCAAAGGTGTCCTGAATACATCTAAAAAGGTCCAGCTTTGTTATTAATTATTTCCGAGTTAAAACCTAATTTTCCTGGGCTATGGGCGGCTGTGAAGGATAGAAAGAATGGTGGAAAATTCTGGAGGCAGCCAAGAATCAGTAATGCATTGGGTCCATGGGTTGAAAAGCCACACAAAAAATAGGACTCCCATAAGAATCATTTCTAAACGCTGATTACCGACCAAAAAAACGAGTCTGCTATTATTTCGAAACTTTCATAGGTCTCAAAGCAGGAAAGGACTAACTTACTCAAATGTTATCCCCAAGACCTAAAGCATGAAGGACCTTATTGTTAGAATTCTGTCACAGTTCTCCACAGGTGACATCACCCCCAGGTATCACCTCCAGAGAAATCAATTAGTGCCATATAAGCAGAAAAGACTAAAAGCCTTGAACCATAAAGTAATGATTAGGAATAGTGACGAAAAAAATGGAATTAAGTGTGGTAACCTGGTTTGCAGTAGTAGGTAGGAGGTATGTACAAAAAAATGATAACAAACTTAATAAAAATAGGCCAACTGAGTAAAGAGAGTAATAGTAGTACCTCAGTTCAACATACTTTGATGGCTAAGAGCATGGAATCTATAAAGTATAGGTACTCACTGACAATTCAAGTTTGCGTTCGAAAAGCTGAAAAGTACAAATACCAAGAAAAATGTTAACAATGGCGCCTGTAGAAATAAAAACTGCTACTATTTTCAAACGAGTACCTGTTTTTATCTAAAAATCTACCTTTGATACAATTATATTACCGTTTAGTAAAGAGAGCAAAAAATATGAATATTGCTTAAGCGTCGGAAATGAAACTATAAAAGAGGTAAATACCTATACGCGCGGTAAAATTCTTAACGTACGTACCTTGTACACTTTACTGCTCGGTCGGCAGTAGCCGGTATTGAACATCCATAATTCCAACGTCATTGAAGAAGCTCGAGTAGTCTCCTGATCCTATTTCACATGACATTTCCTCATGAAGGGGGTCTCCAAAGGGATTTGTTCTCTTCGTAAAACAAAAGATAATTATTGTCATACAAATACAAGAATAGGTATTGCTATCATTATCATAGCTTAAGCTAGATTAACTTAAAACAGCTTTCACCGGAAGTTACTGTATTTTGATGGCAGTGGCACCACGAGTGGCACCTTCGCTTGCACAACTTTTTCGAAACGCATTATGCACTTCCTCCAACAACCAATTTATCACAGCTATTACATTCGATCAAAGATATTTTAAATTAGTATAAAAAACAGTTATATTAAAGAGATGCATCAACTTTTAGAGGTTTACAGCGCAACTACTGAGAAAGTGTAATGATAGCGAGGGAAGGAACATATAATGGCATCTCATTCCTGACTGTAGAAAACTATGATGATGCACATTTTTAACTAGCTTCCATACATTATTACTGTATCAATTGTCCTTTTGGAAAGGGTTTTTACCAGTTCAATAAAATATTATTATTACATAAGATTATCGCCAGCGTGTATACTTTTGTCTTAATCTAGAGTTTCTATGTTACGTACATGAATGTATGATTTAGTACATTATGTGAGGAGCCTAGAAGTCAAGGGGTACAAGTTACTTTTTAGTTTTTTCGAGCTAAAATGTGCTCCTTAAAGTATGTTAAATTGTTGTGGCCAAGAGGTATAATAGTGAATAACTCATGATGGGTGCTGAGATATAGTGGAGTAAATTTCATCAACTTCAAGAAACACATTGAACAACACTAACAAGTTAAAGTTTAAACCCTTTAAACATGAAGAACTCAAAACTAACTTTTTGTCACTTGTACCTCTTGGCTTCTATGCTCCTCATATGTTCATGGGCTACGGTTTATGGATACGTACCACAATTATCGCGCCTATTAGACTTCATTATCGCTGCCATGTGGCTGAGGCTTTTCCATCGATGTATATCAATGAGCTTTTACACTCTTTCCACTATTTGGCAAACGGCAACTATCATTAGAAATTTGCGAATATTTTCGACCATGGATACTAGATTTTAATTTCGAAATTTCAAAATGAAGAATGCGCGAATGCGCTTCAAAATAAATGAAATGCGTTTTGTTGGTTTTGATCGTTTTGATTCAGAAATTTCGCGCGCGATGAGGTAGTTGGGGGAACTAGGTGAAGAAGAAATGGTCATCCTTGCCAATAAGTAAATATAGACACAACTTCGAGCAAAACACATCTATATTACGGAACAGGTATAATTGAAAACCCGAAATTCTCTAAACATAATTATTTTTTTGTCCTATTTCGGTCGCTGACATGGCTAGGTTTCTTAGGCATCGTTTACATGAGTTAAGTGATTTCCGTATTTTATTGAGGTTACGGGTATAATTAAATTTGATGACTCTGTCAGGAGATTCTCCTTAACTGAAACCAGTGATGATCTAGTTTTCCAAACGCCTAGATGGACGATGATCTAGTGGAAGAAATTCGCAATCATCATGTATTGCATTGGAATTACAGAGGCTTTAATTCCCTTCCCGATGAACTTAGAACGAACGGGAGGCATGTGGGAGAGCTGTATTTGAAAATGAATAATTTAACTATTTTGGTACAGTATTTTTGCTTTGTCCTGTCATTACTTTGATATGCTGCCTGCAATCGTTTTCGCTCAGAAATCTGTGAAATGTTAGCATCAAGTTTTTTAGTATGCTACTTTAATGTTTGCAACGCTATCTGCTACATGGTCAAATTATTTGTGTGTAAATATGGATCCTTTTAAAGCTGCTATCGTTATTCACAAGCTTAGTAGTTGTCCCTCAGTACTTAACAACATTAACGACCTTGTCTCTGTTACATTAATCTTAAAATATCTCGGATTTAATTTTCAATATAAGATTAGATACGTTTTTTGGTGCCTTTGAAATTTTAAATTAGGCTCGGACTTAATCGTGCATGAATGTGTCAATCCACGTTTGATTTTTGTTTAGCACTCGCTATTTCTTCCCCCACTCTTCACAGGCTTGAAGAGTCATACAAGCTGCTTGTCACGATGTTAATAGGGGGTTCCCAAGTATTTATGCGTTCAATTTCGGTTTGCATTCGATTGGTTAACCTCTTAATGTCTCTTAGGAGGGCACATCTCATGGCACATAATTTAATCGATCAAAAATATTGGATTTGGTCATGATAGCCTCAATACTTTAGTTTTTGCTGCCACTTTTAGTCTTGACGAAAAAGGCACTTGACTCGTGCAAGTCTTTCTTGATAACATAAAATGCCATGGAGGAATTTTAGTGGCAGAAAACAGTTAACCTTGATGCACAAAAAGGGAGGAATCAGGCGAGATGTTGTGGAATATGAACATAATAAGAACTTAGACGATGCAATTTTCCACAAAATTTTTAATCGAATCCCGGGTCGATTAAAAATTTTATCTGTGGAAAATTGCATCGTCTAGTTCTTATAACCTTGATGCAATTCAAAAAGAGAGGAAGCTAAACTTGACAAGGAAATATGTACCTCCATATGCAGCGAAATTGGTTTAATTTTGAATTAAATAAGCACTTGACTCAGGATATGTTCAGAAATGTAATAATTATGATTGTGTCTTAGTAACTTTAGATCCTAAGCCTCAATTAGTGTATCTGGGAGTTAATTACAGCAATGAGCTCAATTATCTTTTAGTGCTGATATTTGTCTTGAAATTTAGAATTACTATGTAAATCTAACGAGCTGTTCAGGTTTTTCCCCCTTCAGCTGCTTTACCATGAATTCAGAAATCGAAATGTGCTTTTTCCTTAAAATAATGGCATCTATATTTCAAGCATCATATACACACACTACCAACCCAATAAACCAGATTCCTCACCTTAAAACACATTGAGGACTTCTTGAAAAGTGATGTAGGATTAAGAGAAATGCTGAATTGGGAGACTTACCCATTCTGTTACTAATATATAAGTGCATAGCTGATTAAAAGCTGGTTATTCCTGACCAAACACTCAATAACCAGCTTTTATCAATGGATTTTACTGTGGTCGAAAACTATGATGACATAGCTGATTAAAGGCAATATTTGGTTATTTAAACATTAGCTTTATGAAATTTAATATTGGGAACCACACTGATTCTGTTTGTAAGTTACTGTTTAAAATATTATCAATTCACTTCAAGGCAATAAGAAACTTTAAATCTATTTTTTGCCAAACCACTCCCTACATTCAGGTATCTTTCTTAATGTGCTACAGATTCGTGTTATCCTAACGCGACCTCTCAATAAATATTAACAGTTCAGTATCGACATTTCCATCAGTAGACGTACAGATAATGTGACAGGCCTTTCACATTTTGCATTCTGGGAGGTTATTTTTATAATCTAAGCCCCTGTTAGTTATAAAATACGTTCATATTGTTGAGTTCCTTCTCATTCATCTTCAATAGCCTTATATATATGGATAAGGCCAGATGTCAAATAAAATAATTTAACTAAACTCATTTAACATGGCATGAGAATTGTGTTCCTTTTCTTCAGACAATATTTTAAAATTAGGTTGATAGTTTTGACTGCTGTGTGAAGGTAATAAAGCTCACATGGGTGACTGCACCCATTTTTCTGTATTTCAAATTATCAAATTGTTTTTACCTTATACTGCGCTTGTAAAAATTATTGCAACTAATTTTAACATATTTTGGGATGTCTCTTGTGCATGTATGTTAACATTGATTTATAAACTGACTGTTTTTGGTTATTGATAATAAAATTAATAAATAATGATGATCATAAAAAAGATTAAAACCAACTATTTTCATTATTGCTACATCAATGTTATACTGCAGTGTACAGGAAGGACTACATTTATAGCTGAGAATTAAGACTTAAAACTGATTCGAAACATCTTCAACCTTTGGTACTAAGTAACCAACAAATCATTAAACCTCTGGCATCACCTAAGTGACATAAATATCTAAGTAACACCACGATCATCGTGGTTGCCTATATGAACTCAAGGTGACTTGGGAGGATTATCCTTGGAGTGCAATTATTAATGCAGGGAACACTTATTCTGTAGATGTTAGATAAATTGGGTGACAAACAGACATTTGGGTGTGGCATTACCGTACACTAGTTCAAAAATTTAATGGTTTTTGACTAAGATATTGATATTTAAGTCTCATTCCTTAGCCATTAGCATTTTCTGGCTGGCTCTCTCCCCACTTATGCCAAATCTTGAGCTCAAAAATGATGCAACATTACAGAAAATCTCACAGCATTAAAAATCTACTGTGTAAAATATTATATTCTCTCCAGTTAGAGATCCATGACCTAGCCACGGCCCTTCTGGAACATATCCCAGAGAAGAGAATTATTGGCCTAATAAAACCTGCACTGACATTATTTCTCAAAGGCATATTCCCCTTAAATTCCATATATGTATGTACATACCCCAACCTCTGTGCAGCACTGGCACCTCAATCCTAGCTTGCTGAAACATGTGTCCTGTCAAAAGCTGTCCTTATAGTCAAACAGCTTGCCCTCCTACAGTCCTCTGAACTAACCACCTGGATGGATTGACCAGAAGCCTAACCACTAATTGTCCCATTAACCTGTTAACATTGGCAGCCTTGCTTTTCCACTACCCATGGGTGCAGGAGAAAAGTAAATTGAGGATTTTTCCCCACTCGTGCTGGCAAGTGAATTATTTACTTATTATATGGATTGACCTTTTTCCTAAGGCTGGGAGAGAGGTCATTGTTGAGCACTACATACTGGAAATGAAACTGCTACGAATTGATTTATTTAATACTGAATTTCTATCAAGTGCACAATCTGCATTTGCTGCTGTTTTCTGCCTACCGAATTAAATACCAAATAGTATGTAAATTCTGGATTTTTTGCCATAATGTGAAATGAAGTAAAGAATGGGGTCATAGAGCTTGTCCAAGGAATACCCTTCCCTTATTATCCCAGAATAGATGACCATCTGCAGGTACTGCAATAAAAAAATCAAAAGTTCGAATCTCTCATGTCAAGAACGAGTGATAAAATTTGGAGTAGGACTTAAATGGGGAAGAAGATGACATTCCAACAAGCAAGAGCATTTTCCCCACATGCCCTAGCATGCATAGAAATACATTTTCTGAAGCTAAATGGCGAAGGAGTAACATCCCATTTAGAAAATTTTCCGTTGAAGATTTCCACCAATACCTACCTAGAGAACTTAGGAGTTACACTTGGAGACTACAAGGATTGAAGTAATTTATCTAGTTGACTGGTTTGTACTTCATTTATTGAAGAAACCCTGCAATATATTGAAGCTCATTCTTTCCTGCTATTTGATCTCAATGCATGGAAACTAAATGGGGCTCTTAAGCCTGGTTTTTATGTCTGGTTAACTGGAAGATGACATAGCCTTTATATTTACGTGATACCAATGGAGATTTTGGGTTTTGTACATTACATCAGGCTCAATCAATTGAAATAAGTTGAGAGGTTGAGTACTCAAAAAGTCCCTACTTGCAGTGGGTTAGCTGAGTGAGAGCACCACACATAATTCAGAAGACTTTACTACTCGAAAGATCACATGTGAGAGAGTTACACAGCATAGAAATATGTGCTACAAGTGATGACAAAAGCATATAACAATAATTCAGTGCTGCACTCTTATCTTGCTTCGATACTGTAATAGGGGGGAAATACAAAAGTTGGAGTTTCTAATCCTGCTTGGGTTATGCATAATGTAGGACTTACTACATAAGTGTCATTAATTGATGGTATTATCATTGGTTTTGATAGAAAATATTTAACCCGAGATATTAAAACTAGGCCTTAAAGTTGCTGCTTATGGCAGACAGAAGCAGTGGTGCCCATAATTGAGGGTCATGATGTGAAGTGCATCATATATATAATTTTTTTGTTGGGGAATTGAGATTTCAAGAAATTTGGAGGTGGGATGAATAAAAAATTATTGTATATCCAGGAGGATGAGTCATTGAACCTGGGGGAACCTGAGTACACGCCATTGGCTAGGAGCATGCTCCGAGTAAGTGTGAGGTGAGAGGTATAGAAAGTGGGAAATGCAATAGAAAACATTTTTCCAATTAGCATAGTGTTTAGTTAGTTTACATCTTTCCTTGTTCTCTTTTATCCTTATTACCTCTCTGACCCTTAAACATTAGACTAGTTCCATGAATGTACACATAAATAAAAATAACGATGAACAGAAAGACTGGTGCACATTGGCAAATCTATGGTCCCATCATCTTCTCCCCTTTGTATGAATGAATGCTCCCTGCATGATGTCACTTGCTGGAGTTGACCATCAAGAAGCACACGAAGAGTGAATAATAACAAATAGGAAAATGACCTAAGTAAGATTCCTGTTGTAAAGAGCATAGTGAATTACTATACACAAACATGTCTTGCCGTTGCACTCTTTGCTTTAAAGGCTACAGTCAAGAGCAGTGCGTGAGTAGAAGTGGCCCAGCACCACTTAATTATCTTAAGTCCCTCTTATGCTAGCAATTCAACTCATCTAATGGAGTGCATACAAAATTCATACGCAGGGTCTCTCATAAGCCTGGACAGAGCGTTACCTTTTTTTAAGCATGCAAATGCATTAAATTGCTTAAAATCTAATTGCAAATGATGATGTAATATCATAGATTATTGCGATGTATTTTTGCCTAATTTCAAATAAATATATTATAATTATTATTACTTTCCTCGTTCAAAAGCTACTTGAGTATGTGCTATGACTGCTTATTACAAGGTACCCCTTGCAACATCAGTCTAAGGGCAGGAGGCAGATACAACATAAGCTGTGTCCGAATATCCTAGTCTGCTTGGTGTTAGCATGCTTTAGCATAACACGATGATGACATAGAGGAAGCATCGAAATTCACTCAGCAATTCCATTGGATACCTTGCAACACACTGGCTGATGCTAGGTGGTTGGTACTAACAGCTTCAATATACATATTGAAATGGGCTTCAGCATTCTTTGGGATAGAGAAAGTTCAATCAAGGACACCCCTTAGCTGCTACAGCATGAATTGTCTCCTCAAAGCCCCTTTTTTCCTATGGCTACAGTCTTCATTGACTCAGCCAGTAATTTTTCAAAGTACAAAAGAGAGAACTTAGATGTGCTCATTTACTTGTATAGTACATGAACAGAGGTGATTCCTAGAATGACAGTTTTGAAGTACATAATATGTAGATGGTACTGGAGAAGAGCAGTGGGTAGCTGTTGTAAACACCATGATGGTTGGTAGGCGAGAGAGTATGGAATATGCTTTAGGAAATAATAGCTCATCAATTGTAATTCTACTTATTTATTATCTACTTATATCGTAGGTTATATTTAAGCCTCTGCATTAACACATAGAAGACCGGACATTTTTATGACTATCCTCTGCTGCAGAGTACTTTTCCGCAGATGCTTCTTTGCACTCAACTATTATGCAGTTCATACCTTATCGCCTTTTTACCACGCTTATATTAACTTGCCCTGTTTGTCTAATTGGAATCTTGTAATTGAAATCTAACCCACTTCCCAATGTTAAATCGAGCTAAAATTTGGCACTCTTACTTAATCTCGATGACAATACACGAATCAGTCATTAAATTCACTAATTACCAAGTAATATAATAAAATTATTTTTTAAACCATTTTTGTGTTGCGGGTTGCGTCGTATGACCCCGTTTTGCATTGCGGGTTGCGTCCCCCCTTACTACTAAGCTACACTTCGCCCACTCACATCCCACTGGACATTCTCTAGTCACCTGCCAGAGAGCATTCTTTCCCTCAGAGTTGGAACAATTATTGGAGTTCGAGTATAATACTTGAAGAGCTTTTATGCATGATAGAAGTAAATGAGCCATATATGCTGAGATAAAATTAAGGTATCAAATTTTCATAAAAATTATTCTTGAGTTGATCTCTCATTTCTCAGAAAGGATGTGATCTACCGTGTTTGATGGGATAGGTATAAGATGGATTTTTTTTCTCAAAAATAATCACTAAAACATCACTCCCTATCAGTACATATGAAGATTAGTCTTTTTACAGGTTAAAAACATCCTGATGCTCAATGGTGTCAGCAAATGTTACCCCAGATGGTTAGTACTACCTAATCCTCTACTCCAAAATATTATTATTAACTTTAAAGATGTTGTTGTTATCATAATCAGTATTACTCTAAAGACTAGTACTAGGGTTGGCATACAAAGTTTATTTTTGCAATTGCGATGTCGATGGAGGTAAGGGCAATGAATAGGATTACCTACGCAGGAATGAGTCCATGACCATAAAAAAGAGCGTAGGCTCTTCTCCCTTGCGGTGGTGCAATTCCCAATCAGTCGCCGAAGTTAACCATCGTTGGGCTCAAATCAAATAAATGCTTTTGCCTGCCTGCGAGTGGCAGACTGTATGTGCAAAATGACCTTAGACGTCGTAACACGTTAAACTAAAATACTACTAAAAGCAAGCGGGAGCGAGAAAAAGTGTGAGCCATTGATAAGATTTTTAACCAATTTCATTAAAACCCCTAACAATGACAGGCTTTGGCATGAATTGTGAAAAAACGATTTTTCTGAACTTATCCCACTGCAATGGGCCTTGTGTCACAAAATACAGTAAATAAAATCTCTAAATATATCCTGAAAGGTAGAAATTCGAGCAACTAATGAGCCCAAACATAAATTAATGAATAGGTACCTAGGACTCAGGAAAGAATACATAGGTAGTTACAAGTGGGTATGGCCCATGGAAACAAAGAATCATAGGGGAAATCGCACAAGCAGAGGATGTAATTAATTGTTAGTTATCAAACTATCCATTTTTTAAAAACCATGTATCATCAATGAATAAATGTAGAACTGATAAACTTATGTGCAATATGAATATCATAAGAGATCCTTAATCATAATTATGATGCAAAACTTGAATTTACCACTCTATCAATTTTTTGTTCCAACGATCATAAATTATGAGAACTCATATTGTAAATCCATAAAAATTAATTTCAAATATCTAATTACCTACTTAAAAATAGAAATGGCATTCTCACATTTTCATAGACACTTGAGTTTTCAAAAAAACATTCATGAAGCAAATCATATAATAAACAGACAATAAATAATGCTAGATATTTTAAGGAACTGAACACAGATGTACGTAGTTTAAATACTTCATGACCCAAAGTAAATTTCAAACCAGTGTCTTGAGCATGAATGTCATTCTCTCCTTAGGAAAATGACATGAATATTTTTCATTCCCAGTAAACCATATCTTAAGTGTGTCAATGTTAAGCTAAAAATTAAATACCATACCTATCACTAAAAAACGTATACCTAAATATATGTATGCCATTCCACCAAGCCAAAGACAGTTTTAGCTGTGAATACATCAATATACATTATACAGAGTCAATACTAAATTTGTAACTTTCACAATGAATTTTATTTAATACAACCCATTTCATCTCATAGGCGACATCTTCAGGTATTATCACAAAGTTAATTGAGTCAAAGTTAAGCAGGATTTCCACAAAGTTATTCCTGAGAATATCAAGTTCAAATACATTATACATAACTACACTAGGGAGTGTGTACTTATATCTCTGAAGCCTTCAATACCATGCACTCCAATGTGGATGCTGTGTGTAACTAAGATCAATTAGGAACCTTCACAATCTAATGAGGAATTGACAACATGAAAATAATTTCAATTTACAATTCAAACCGAGATCTTTAAAGGCCTTGGCATTTATTTTACAGCCAGAATGGTTGGGGGATTTACAAAATCTCACCAATTTATATTTATGTGAAAATAAACTGGAAAAACTCCCAGAAGAATTATGTGAGATGAAGTCATTGGAGGTCCTGGATGTTTGCAATAACAACCTTAGTGAACTGCCAGTTAGCATCGGTCTTTTACCAAAATTAAGATCACTAATTATGATGAATAACAAGATAACTGCTTTCCCTCCTGGTAAGCATTCTTGTTTATGCATACAAAGTTTATCAAATAGGTATGTTGAATACTCCTAAAATAGTTGCATGAACTCCATCCACATTTCTTGTCTCCCTCTTCCTTAATCAGAATCCTGCCTACCTATATGATCTATTTACCCCCAGAAGAAGTGTTTCCCAGAGATTAACCCGATCACACCCTAGCTTCCTCCATATCCCCCAAGCCCGTACCAACCTCTATCTTAACTCCTTCCAAGCTTTGGAACTCGTTACCCTCTCACATTAAATCCTCATCACTCCAATCATTCAAAGAAAAACTATATTCTCATTTCAAAATTCAACATTAAATACGTGAAAATTTGGTCAATGCATTGTAATTAACTTAGTTTGTTGATTTGGTTTAACTCATTTTCATTTAATGTATGTATTAATGATTATTTGAGCAGAATTTATAAATTGTTTATAGTTACTTGCTCTAATGGGTTACCCCAGATCATTAATTAAGCTTTAATTCATTCATTTAATTAACATGTGTACGTACAAGTTACATTAAGCATTTTAAAACAAAATTTTATTTTAATTTTCAGAAATATATATGCTGCCGGCCATCAAAGTTATTAATGGAACATGCAACCTCATAGTTAGTATAGAAGAAATATGCCGGTGTCTGACTTTAGAAGAACTTTATTTAGATAACAATCTCCTACTGTGTCTTCCACGAAAAATTGTCTACATGCCTAACCTCAAAACTTTATCTGTATGCCGAAACAATTTGCTTTATTTGCCATCTCTCCCTTTTATCTCCGACATTGATATTTCATTTAATTTTAACCCATCACTGAATTATATTCCATATCCTTTAGGGTGCCAGATAACTGAAAACAGCATCTATAATTTGGATGGTGAATGGGATTTAAGAACGTCTGGGTAAGGATTCACCTGGTTAACTGCATGTGATTGCAATTGCTTTCAAATCTGGCCAAAAGTCCTAATAGTTATTTCTTCTTCAATTGCTAGGTGTTCAGAAATAACCAGTGATACAGAAAACCTTCCTAATTTGAAGTTACTTCAACCATCAGAAGAGAAGCTTGTTATGCCCTTGGGATTGACATGCATACAGAGCACATTAGATGCTCCAATACCACCAACACTCAATGAGCTAGCTATTCAAGTAGTTTACCAAATAATTTATCAGCAAAGATTATACTTTTTCAGGAAGAGAGGGAAGCATGTATTTCACATGACCCGAGCCTTCTGCCAGGACCCATCTTACATTAAATCACTGCTAACAGCTTTAAATAACAATGTATCAAAAAATATGCTGTTGAAAGGTCCAGTTAGTATTTGTTTTGGCAATAGATGCAGCAATCCTATATTTTCTCACTGCATTGCTTGGGTCATCCCAAAGCGTATTGCCTACAGATTGAGAGCATGCAAAGACACAATTTTTTCCACAGTATTTTTCTGTTCACATCGCTGCAGCAATTCATTTAAGCACAAGTTATTGTCACATAATCCAGAATTTTGGGAAGTTGAACTGATAAATGCAAGTCAATCCTGGAAAGTAATATAATGAGAAAAGTGTTGTCCTCCAAGAACAGAAAAATCATTCACATATTCTCAAAACATAGACAGCAATATGACATGCTCTTATTTGGGGTGAGTTTGAATGCTTGCAACCACCGATGTAGCAGGGTGTGTTTAGGCCCAGGTCCAAGAAACACAGAGGGGCCCCCAGAGTCCCCTGTGTTTCTTGAACCCCATTCTCAGGCTGGGCCTGAGTCTGGCTCCACTGGCCCTGGGCCCAGGTACGGTCACGTCCCTTTGCACCACTGACGCTATGCCACTGACCGACAATTCTTCTCACTGTTTTCTTAAGCAATTTAATCATGTGTCCTCTCAAAGAGAGATACATACAATATATTCCCTACAAAGCCAATGACACTTACAAAAAAGAAAACATTTGAATGCCAGAGCATGATATTTCACTCCTATTCAAATGAACATGGGTTGGAGATATTTTACAAAGGGGAAAGAAGACCTCAGTAAATTTCCAGCTAAGAAATTTAAAAGCAAATTTCATGGTACCTTGAACTCTGCTAATATGCATGTTGCTGTGGTATAGATGGCCTCCTCAGAGTGAAGAAATGTAATCTCTTACATGATGCTAAGATTTTTAAGCTTTGACAAATATAAATGAGGATAAAGGAAATAAATTTAAGGAATTTATGTTTTCCACGTGAATAGTTTTGTTTACCTTTTTTTCGCCTGATACCTCTAAGAGCAACCTTGGTCTAAAATGACAGGAGTATATTGCGTACTGTACAAGTGTGGTAAAGCATACATGGGAGAGAGAGGGTGGACCACTAAGAAAACAATTTAGGAAATTGAAAGGAACATAAGGCTTTTTTAGCCTAAAAAAGCCTTACTTATGGTCATATACCTAGCGTATTTGCACGAATCTAAGACTGTCTTTTTCCCTTCCGGGCTTCCAAAGAAAAGTGGGTTCGTCTTAGAATCAGAAGCAAAATCTGACTTTTTCCCCATTGTAGATTTCCAAAAAAGGGATTAGTGTTAGAATTGGGTTCGTCTTAGATTCGTGCAAATATGGTAGGTATATGTACAAATTTTCAAAATACAAATTTGCTCCACTGTGCAAATGGACATTCGGACAGAATCACTAAAGAAGCCACTAAAATTAGAATTGAGGAAAATAAAATCAACCAAGGCCTCAGCAGTGACATAGCCAGGATTTTGGTTTGGGGGGGGCTTAATCTGAAGCCAGGGGGTCCTCTCTTGGTATCAAAATTTTATTCATTATCAGAATTTATTTCTGGCTCTTTATTATAGAAAACTGCTTTATTTTTTTATATTCTCCCCTTCTCAAACCCTCGTAATTTTCAGCCAATATATTACATGGTAAAACTAAACTAATTATTTGAAATTATGTGGGGGGGGCCTGAAGCCCCTCAAGAGTTTTCCAAGAAGTAGCAATATCAGTGAATTTTCACGGCTTATGGATGTCAAGGAAAGGTGGCCACCCTGTGCACTTCCTATATTAAGAAAAATACACTTCTCCCTTAAGGATGAGCTTATAAAACAATTAGTCAAGATCACTGTAAGTAAAGAAAGAAACCATGTTGAAGACATTTATTTTTTAAACATAAGCAGAAAACAATCAGACATGCTACGAGTATGCATGTCACTTGCACTATTCTGGATAGTAAGGTAGGATAATAAGAGCTGGAGATTTTAGAGGGGAGATGATAAACCCAGCATTACTGTGTCCCTTATATGGGCTTGAAATGCAAAATGAGGAATTCTTTAGCGCAACCTTTTTTAAATCTTTCCTTTCATCATAGTTAATGTGCACACCTAATTAAAGCGTATTCGAATTATTTTTGTGTAAAAACTAAAATGAGCAGCAGTTGCAAATTTTTCCTCAGCTTTCACGCTTTCAAGATACTCCTGAGTTAAGTGCTACTTCACGCTCAGTGGCATAATTTACCACATTCATTTCAGAAAAATACAACCATACTTTCTTGTATTCATCACAAGAATCCTAATTCTCGTCTTTTTTCTCAAAAACTATAATTCTAGCCTAAATCTCTTAAACAAATACAAGGTGTTGCGCCCTACAAAATCTGATAATTCTTTGAACTCTTGTCTTTGGATTCTGTATTTTACGACGAGAGTCATGAACAGCTTCACCGCTTCAGTTACAGCCTCTGACATAATTTTCTTGACCATTCTCTTTTTGCGATCCAGTAGGATATTGGCATCTAACAACCCTAGACCAAATAATTCGTTATATAAATACCGTAAGTGACCAGAAAAACTTTTTTGTAGCCAAATCAGACACTTTCTTACACATATTCTCATTCATGATTAACTCCTTCTTGAATAAGAAATCATTCTGAGCTGACACAGCACAGAAAGCATTTTACCAATTTTTCACATTAAAGCACAGCAAACAAACAAATTTTCCTTTATCTCCCAACTTGCTGTCAATTTAAACTATCCTTTAAAGAGAGTTAGTTATCTCCAAGGAGTAAATAGCTCAGAACATGAATTGAGCGTCATATATGGCCTCTGGTTTGAAAAACTTAACACCTCGTGAAATGCGGCCTCCATGATACAGCTGAGTTCCAGAAGATCTCAATAATCGCCATGGGTGTGGTCCTCCTGAATAGTGAACAGATTCTGGGTAGGTTTCGAGCAAAAATCAAGTTAATTTCTTGCTACAAAAATTTGTTTGGTCATGGTACTTTGATTCTATGAATTGCAGCCACGGTTTTAACTTCTGTTTTAGATATGAAGCATTTTTTTTCCCTCAAAGCCACTTGAGAACTTAGATTGATATGTAGCTATCCACTATCATCTTCATCCATTTTCTACTATCAATACTCGGCTATCTACTTAAAAATCGTTGGAAAATTGGAATTTCAGAGCCCGAAGATACACAAACTTATTTCTTCAATCATTTTCCTTACATCTGAGCACTTATCTTTTATATACAATTTGTTGTCCTTATCTAGCATGCAATTGACTCATCCTTTCTTTCTTGGTTCTTTTTGGAACTCTTTATGTCCTCCACATTTGAAATGAGATCAACTGCATTTGCTGGTGCATTACAAAAGAGATCTTTAAGGGCCTTCTCCCTGTCGAGTTGAGTCCTGTCACGTCGCTTGGCTGTTCTCTGTAGAGAGCACCACTTGAGGTACAGGGCCTTAATTTGCTTCATAATCAATTACTTACATCGGTTTGGTATGCTAGCTTTCGCTCAAAACTTAATCAATTCATCAGCCACTACGACACTTGCAGACTCTAAAAGGTACGTTACTATGTGAAGTGGGGTGCATACAGTGGAGTACATAACGTAAAACTTACAGACGTTTTGGAAGCTGGGCTCCCATGATCTCACTGCAGCAATGGTTTATGAGGTACAGCTACTTCCGTAGAGATTTCTTTGGGACACCTTTTCCTCCGGCAGCCTCTTGAACCTTTATGCACATTCAAGTCACCCGCGAAACAAAGCGATATTGTTTGTGTCGCACACAGCAGTTACAAGCGAAAAGAGAATTAAACTATGTGCGTCACTACAACATAATCTTTTACAACTTGCTAGAACAGGCTTTAAAGTGGTGAATTCCCCTCCGCTTCCATGCCATGAAGCTGCGGGAAAAATATTCCTGAACTCACAACTGCTAGCGCTCTGTGATTCAAAATTTAAAAATATTTAATGCACCTGTAGCACGGGTAAATATCAACCTATCACAATCAAATTTCAAAGACAAGTTTTTATTGCTAAAATTAAACTTTTAAAAAAGTTTGCAGTAAAAAATTCCTAAGTTAAATTTTGAGGGGCACCCTACCCAGCATTAGATTAATCTGATTGACTCACTTAAGGGTCCATCGTTTAACATCCCATTCAATAGATGGACTACAACCCTTACAGAGCCAAACAGGGATCAGGATTCCACTAAAAATGTACACCACAGCCAGGATTCGAACCAGTGAACGCCAATGTACACTCCCCTTATTAGCAGGGAGTGCACATCTGGGAGACAAGCTTATTGATCAAGGTGAGGATTGAGAAACACAAAAGGAGCATCCAGCTGGGATATCCAGTGGAGTCAGCTATTGCTGAAGAGCCTAAACTGCAACTACACTGCAGCCTTTGACACGGCAAAATTAATAGGTCCATCCATCAGATATTGGACGAACTAACCAAAGAGGTAATTGAAATCAGAGTGGAGTAGGCAAAGACAATCAACCAGGACACCAGATTTTCACACAGCCAAACCTGGAGAATCATGCAGAGGAAGATACAAAATGCAAGAGTCAGCCCCTAAGATGTCACCTCACCAGGTTCAAAGAGCACTTGGAGCAGAAACCTGACCTACGCTAAACCCAGAGGATAATGGCAGAGTCAGCCACTGAAACATCACCTGAACGTCATCTCACCAGGTGGAAATTCTTGAGACTTCATCAGCAGCATGCACCAGGAAAGCATTAACGCTTTCATACGTGATAAGTTGCCACTTATACTAAGTAACTAACAATTCAACATTCATTCAAATTGCTGCCATAATGATTATTACATTCCAGACAAAAATAATCATCAAAGACATTGGTTTGTAATTATCTTAGAAATAAAATAAACAATATTCTGAAAGTTTTGGCCAATAAGTATCCATATTGATCTCACATAACAAGGCTAAATAAATCACAGCCACTCTATGCAATCATCAATATTTAATGGCTCACATATTTATTTGCCACACTTCTGACGCATACAATATGTTTGATGGCAGAAAATAAAACAAATAGTTAATAACAGTATTTCTTCACTGATTCTAAAGTTCTAATTGGCACAATAAAAAATTGAATTGATTTATATAATTATTGCTATAATATACATATTAATCAAAAACACAGCACATTGATACAATGGACAACTGCTTCAGGTGAAAAATGTAATTTGGCTCACCTTTTTTATCCTTAACAGAATTCCTTTTCTGGGGAGAAATGATATCATGACTTTGCAGCAAAGTTTTTCTTCAAATCTAGCAGTACATTCAATAGGTTAGCAGCACTTGACCCTATCAATTACATAAAAAAGTACTCACTGGAAAATTCACTACAGCTTGTATAAGATACACCAGCAATCACCAAGCAAGGAACACCAGCCTCAACAGTGTGTGACATCTAATGTAAGTCCCATATATGCCTCCCAGCAGAGTTAAGCTTGAAGCATTCAATGCTCCCACAAATACTATCATTTTTTAATTTCATCACATATAGGACAGATAATTGATCTGATGTGTTTGCCTTTCACAAAGAGTCATACACAGAGCACAACCAATCACACCAGCTAAATGATCATAGTGGCCTTGATAATTAACACAATGCCTTTATTATATACCACCACTCATGACTTCATCTTCATCAATCATTTAAAAAGTTCATTCCAAAATAAATTGAGCTGAATCAACAAAACTGTTTACCAAAAAGAATATCTGCTCAATTGCTTGGAACAAGAAATAGAATGTGGCCACACAAGAAATATGGACAATTCAGCATGTAAAACTTTCCCATCCTCATGATTGATGTTCTCCCAATCCTCAACAGCATGTTTCACACAGAGTGACAAATGAGTGTGCGGTTGTTGGCTCCCTTTGCAACACGACGCTCCTTAGACGCTGTAATAAAACGGATGAGTTCTTTCCACTTAATGCAGGAGTATCATTCAGTTTTCATGCAGTGCACAATTTTGATAATGGTGAACAATCATGTAAGGACATATGGGAAACCAGATCTCTAACTTTGTTGAATGTAGCTTCGAATTCCAAGTTGACACTGATAATATTATGGATCACTTAAAATGAAGTTTATAATAAGCATTAAAACATGAATCCATCCGCCAACTAAGAAAGCCATGTCCTGCATAATCTCAAAGGAAAAAAGCCACCATCACATCTGGAATCTCAATCAAATGAATGCCTTACATCTGTATAAGATACTTTAATATTTTTAAGACTGTAGATCTAATATTAAGGAAGTTTATTTTGTGCAAGTATTATCAAACAATGTCAGCATTTGCTAACCTACTAAACAATTTCGCCTGTTGCCTATAAAAACAAAGCAGCCTTAAAAAATATGCAAAATATCCATTTTCTTTCATTAGCATAAAAATTGGGCAAACTCTCATATAAAAACAATAAATAATGTATATATTACCTCCCGTAAGGAAAGGGCATATTTAACGTTCTTACTGAATACACACACTGCGGTAATTTGCTCCACTTAATCAGTTTCAATATAAAAAGGCATATTGATCTAAAAATGATGAATGAGTGAAAGCACTATTCATTAATACCTGTTCATTCCTTCATGCGCGTTTTTGAGACTTAAAACAGGCTAGGCAAATTAACACATAAATAGCAAACAGCAGAAATTCTTTCACATGCATCGACTCCATTTGGTTTTGTCACTAGAACGATCAGCCCTTTGGACTAACATGCATATCTTCTTAGAGAAAGTATTAAATCAACAAGTCATGTCTTGCCGCTTCAACCATTTACACCAAAACGCTTGTCCACAAAAAGATTGAAATCTCAAAATACTCCAGTTAGCCATTATCTATGCACCCAAAAACACTAAGGCCTTTCTTCTGAATCGCAACGGCCACAGCTTGGTCCAAAAAATCGTCATGCTCCACCAGGGGTATTGGTTTTTCTACAGTTATAGAAGGTGTGCCACTGTCATTTATTTTGCCCCCACAAGGGCGTTTCTCCTCAAAACCTATTACCATAAGTTTGTCATCGTCCTCTTCGTCATAATCCAACTTCACGAAGCTGTCGACACTATCTGTATTGTCATCGCTACTGCTGCTACTAACGATACCATATCTATCACTAGTGAAACCTAAAGGCATTACATTGGACTCGATTTCTTGAACCATTTCCTCAAGCCATTTCTCACCGGCACTCGAATCATTCACATTAAACTTAGTTTTGGTAAGGTTGAATTTGGGTTGAAAACCGTCCGTTGGTGGTCTTTGACGATAAGAATCACACGATTCATAAGTCTGGACGTCAGAGATAACTTGGGGTACAGTGGAGGCACAAGGGGCACAATGGGTTGACGTTTTGTTTAGACGCTCTACATCACTTGACAGAACTTTCAACCCAGTACTTTTGCTTCCATCATAAGGTTCAGAGTTTTTAACGGTTTCATTTCCTTGAGTGGTTGGAGGCTCAAACTCGTTCCTTTGCAAACCGTGGCTCTGAATTGCCATTAACACAGCTTCATTTTCAAAGTTTTGATGTGAATCGTTGCAATTAATGGGCTCGTTAAAAACGTCATCGGCATCTTCAGGGAGGGGAACAAATCCCATATCCTCAAGAACTTTGTTGATGGTGTTATCCACAATACCCTTAGCCAGTTGCTTAGTTTGCCATTTTCTCACATGAAGACTGGAGTGAGTTACGGAGTGTAAAAATGATTGGAAACAACAGGATGAAGTTCTTGGTGATGTATGAGATTCCCTTTCGAGAATGAAGTGAACTGGAGACGTTGTGCGCTTAACTTCAGAACTTTCCTCTTCAGTGGGTACTTCGAAGGTGGTACCATCTTCTTTGATAACTTCTTCTATGTCTTGTAACGGACTGGAGCACTTGGGAGGACACTTATCCTCGGGTGAATTTTCATCTGGTAATGACTCCATCGTTCGTTCTCCAATATCGTAATTCTCCTCATCGCCACAACATACTGCACTTATACTTTGGAATTCAACAGGAACTGTTATACTCTCACTGCGAGTTTCTGAAGGCAAAAAGATTTTTCTCTCTTTTTCTCTGAGATGATACTTCCCTTTAATCTGCCATATGTAACGGGCTTTTTTCAAAGGCCTTTCATCCTCATCGTCTTTCAACGCTGCGTGATCTGTACTGGAGGATTCGCCTTCGTCTTCACTTGACCTTCCCATTCTTGGCTAGACTGAAATACAACATAGTCACGATTCAGAAATCATTCAAATACTAAACAACAGAGCCTAGACTTCCAACCGTTTAAGTGGTTCTACTGTTAAGATAACCAAGAATACGGCCAAAAAATAAAATCAAGATTAATGCAACAAAGTCTGAACTGTACCTCAGTGAAATAATATTGGGGCACAATGTAATTATCATTGTAAGAAGGTAAGCCAATAACAAGAATGGCTCGATGATGTCCGCAAGTCGCAGTAGAGCCACTCCTTACATCCACGCATGTTATCGATTACTTTGAAGCCGCGAGCACGCAAGCATTTTGCCTTACTTTTCCTCCAAAGTTTATTGTACTTACATTAGAAATAAATTCCTTCGATACTTCATCTCATGCGAAATTGATTACCTTCCAGCTATAAGCGTTAGTTTTTTGTTAAATAAGAAAATTGAAAAACACTATTTAGCAGAAAGTACTGTTATGGCAGCCAGCGCATTACACTAGAAATAAATTCTGTGTACCTCGTAACACGAGATCATTGAATATGATTTTACAGTGCTTGAGGTGGTAAGTGATAACGTGCTTGTACAATATTAAATAATTAATGCGACATTATTCTCCTAGCCTTGTCGTGACACGTATGCGCAACCATTCACCAAATTCAGTTTTGTTGAGAGGGTCTTACGTTTTCTTATCTTCCCAAGATTCATGTTCGTGTACCGCATGCAGGAGAAAACTCAGGATTCGTGATTTTCTTCGGAGAACACGCTATTTAAGACTCTTTGATCAGGTAGTTAATTTTCATTCATTGTTTCCGTCCTCTAGTTTTATCAGAGAATGATGATTTTTCTACTTAAGTTAAGCCTACCAGATATCTAGCAAACAAATTTAGCTTGCATGCACTAGTATTTCATTCGGCTCACCTTCCCTCGACTTTACGTGCCGATACACCTGTGTTCACGTTTAGTATGCATCTGCCCCTCACAGCATCTCATAATTTGATTACTATGGCACATATGACAACGAAGTTTTGACGACTGTTCCAATACTATATTTAGGAATAAATGAACTCAAGTAATACGAGAATTTTTTTATTGGTAAATGCTTTTTAAATATGAATTGTCCTTAATAATTAAGTCTTCCTCCATCGACCATGGTGACGGCCACTATGACAGGCTTTCTGCTGAGATTTGGCCTGCTTTAAGCCATAGTAGTAACCTGCAAAATAAAATGACACAAAAATGATCAGGGCACAAATTAATCATGCAAGATTGAATGGAATGAGCAATGCATCAATGCAATACCTGTATGGTAGCCACTCATGTACCAAGACATTAGCATAGCTGAAAGTGCCTCTCCATCATCACTAGGTAAATGTTCAAATATATGAGGGGGAGGAGGCGGTGGAGGGGGCAGTGAACTGGCATCAGGAATGTGTGAAGGCCACTGTAAATTATAAGAAATGTTTTACATAAGAGAAGATGATGGGTGTATTCAAAGGTAGAGAGTAAAATATGTAATAGAATCGGGATTCTTCGAGAAAATCCCTGGGAAAAATTTAGCCACTGCAGCCCAAGCAAGGCCGCCGCTAAGCACTCTACTAGATTCACTATTAGCCCTGAACTCCAGGAGCTTACTAAGAGAGAATTTAAAGGAGGCATAGCAAATATTCAAATGCATACTATGC
Source organism: Pyrrhosoma nymphula (assembly GCA_963573305.1). Taxonomy (NCBI): domain Eukaryota; kingdom Metazoa; phylum Arthropoda; class Insecta; order Odonata; family Coenagrionidae; genus Pyrrhosoma; species Pyrrhosoma nymphula. The sequence goes on along the minus strand of OY754337.1, from coordinate 107,163,171 downwards.
AGGCATGAGTGACCACTTAGTTCACCCAAGGATTAGACAGTGATTCAACCTCTTAAGTATGCTTAATTAAGGCTCCCAATGCACCTCAAGCAGGCAAATATTTTCGTTCCCTCAAATGGAGCTCCTCATAACCCACAGGCTAAGTAAAATTTTCCAGTGCTATGATATTTCATGGTGAGTCACAAGATGACCAGAGAAAATTATCCCTTTTCACATAGCTTGAATAATTTTTGTTTTCCAATTCATCTAGCCAAAGCAATTTTGAACTGGAAAGTTGTGAAAGGCAAAAATTAGATTATATTATGTGTCAATTTTAAATATTCGTGCAAAGAGGTGTAAATGCCTTCATGATCTAAGAGGAAAAACTTTGTTTCTGAAAGAATTTACTCACTCCAAGCTGATGGCCTTCACTGGTGTGCATATATTGAGAAGAGGAGTGTTGATTTACAGGGAAAGGAGTTTTGTTTTTCTGCCACTTAAAATGCTTATGATCAGCAGATGCTGCTTCACATTTTTTCCTGGACTTCTTATAATCCTCCCTCAAAGAATTGCTATCAGAATGAATCATTCCCTCTGTATCTTCAGTATCATCTACCTACAAATGCAATAAAAATTTCTGAATTTAAGCAAACTATAGCCAGAGAGAGAACATTTTTCAAATGGTTGTATAAAAAAGTTACATGACCTCAATAAAGGCAAATGTGAAAGAGAAAAAATACGAAAGAGCAAGAGGTTGGCTGACACAAGAACTGGAGGAAGGGCTGCATCAAATTAACACCCAGAGTAGTAACAGTTGCAGGTGTTGTGAAACATGCATTACATTTACCAATTAATATTAGATCGATCTAAACTCAGACCAATCTGAAAGTTCTGAAGCAATCCAACTAGATTGCCTGGTATACCAACATGGACTGAAAATACCAATACAAAACTATCAATCTCTGTAGTCTGATTTATCAGGAAGTTTCTAGCTTCTTTCAGTGGGCATTATTGCACCTTTTTCTCTCTTCCCTTTTTGAAACTAACCAGGCAAAAATTATATAAAATGCTTAAGTTTTCTATCGACAACCAAAAGAAGAACAAAGAGCCTTGCCTTTACATTATAACAAGGTTCTACAGTATAACACAGAGAAGCAATTATTCAGAGACTCCTAGTGTCTGTTAAGTCTTGGCTGCATTCTCCATCTATCCTTGGCTAAGTGGTCCAAAATGCTTTGGATTGCAATGATTTCAGAGCCTTGTACAAAGAACTTGTTTAGAAAAGTTTTGCTTTGGCAAGGGTGACATGATCCAATATTTCAGTTAATCCATTAGCATAAATACTGGTAAGTACACTAATCAGGAAGAGAATTTAGACATTGGCAGTTTCACAAGCAACTCAAGTCCTATTACTAAAAGCAACATATCTACAGAGGAAGGCTGCCTCGTGTGAAGTGGATATTTTGCTGTGATACAGTCTGCAGCAGCCTTACAAGGGTAGTTGGCTCCCTCAATGGGTAGCCAACCAGAGTCAGCTTTTGGGTGGAATCAAAGGTGTCATGCAATGATTAGCATGCTGTGTGGATGTGTTGCTACTAACCTCAAACATTTTTAAATGCCATACAACACTCACTTTTTACTATTGTATACCTAGGATGGGCTCACAATTATTGTTTAAAATACAGTGGTATTTGTGGTACAAAAATTTCACTTGGCAGACTTTTTTATATCTTAGCACATTAACTCTTTCTACAAATGCTGAATTAGCATGTCATACATTTCTCTATGCAAGCAAACGAACACCGTTTTAACACAGCTCTGTGGCTAAGCAAGACAGGACCTAGGTGTCATAAATTACCACTTCTCGGGACCCCAGAACCTTACTTCACCACTGGGAGGAGGTAATTTGGACCCTTCGTCACAGTACGAGCCCTACTCATAGCATGTGCCTGCGTTCATTTACTTGTTTATGCAGTGGAATAGAGAAAATTATAGTTTCTAAGTACTCAAGAAATTGAGGTTTAAAAGTACATTCCTCATGTTTAGCTGTATATTAAAAACTTTTTAATGTAACTCTACTATTATTTTTAGCGTAGTTCATGTGTAATGTAAACTCCAAACTAATTTGGTAGTTTCTATGCTAGAAAACTTATTTAATGGTAGATACTTTTAACTTTAACGGATTTTTCAAAAGCAAGACACCAGTGCAAACGGAACAAGTTGCTCTCTTCCACGGATCTCTGAACTATTTGGCCAAAAAATGTTTGTGATAATTCTTGTATAGTTCCTAAGTTGTTGAAATTCCATAAATCAAAATGTTCTTATGCTAATTTCACAGATTGTACCCATCATAATTTTATTTCTGTCTCATCACCAACCATGGTGTAGTAGTAAATTATGTTAGCTCAGCTGTGTCACATTTACCTATGACTCGTAACCTGCTTCACACCCTTGTCTGGCACCCTAGAAAAGAACTAACTGGGCAAACATCAGGTGACACTGCTAGGGGAGGTGGTTTTGCCAAGCGGCCCCACAAGGTAGCCTTACTATGTAAATACGTTGCTTACAGACCTCAATATTGTACTAATGGCATAACCATTTTACCCATAACAGTACTGAAAATATTTCAACAGAGCAACCTCAGTAATGAGAATAAGTAGTATGTACGTACATATATATCTTCACATAAGCTTTCGCAGTTCACTATGAGATACATATAAGAATAATTTGGTGTATGCTGCATGTTGTTTGGAGTCAGCCCAACATTTCATGAACCTTTGCTGGTCATTTTTCAATGTAAAGTAACGACCAATGTTGCCCCAATATAAATGTATCATTGGAATTCATTCATGGGGCAGGTAAAGTGAAGGGCAGTTGGACAGGTGGGGGAAGGTAAAGAATTTTTATGGATGACTGGGTCCCATGTGCAGCAGCCAATGATTGATCTGGAGAAAAGTTTTTCCAGAGGCCATAGAGTATATGCCTAAGTCTTTGATTGAGTCTAACTCGTTCAGAAGAACTGATACTACTTGTTTTCAGCATTAATTTTCAGTTAATGAACGTAGGGTCCAGTCTGGGAGAAAATAATTTTGTGAGAAACGTAGAAAAGTGAGGGATATGAGAGAAATGGAAAAGGAAAGTGAAAGGAATGCACATTAAAGGAATGTAAGAGAGAAAGGTGAGATTCTTAGTTTTTGAGAAAATAAAAGTTTGAAAATGACCAAATTTGCAAATTTTTGTGATATTTTGCCGCCATATTCCCGGTCCCGGGAATATTTTGGGTCCCGGTAGAGGGATACAGACTAATTTCACTTATAAAATATGGCCTTACCCCACCCCCATAACAAGGTTGTGAGCCTATAGAGAGAAATAGGGGTGCTAGGGTGGGATGGTACACAGCCTCGAAATGGCTATTTCCAATTGAGAAAAAAGGCATTTATGGATGTAAATAAACATAAAAATGCAGTTTTAAGAAAATGGGAAGACAGTGAAATATTGATGAAAAACGAGGAAACGGAGAACATGGGCATCAAGAAGTTCAGAGAAATGGCAATTCGTGAAGAAAATCCCCCGTGGGTTCTTAATTGTAGGGTGGTGTAGTTGTAGTGTAGTTAAAGTTGTAGCGTATTTTTTCAAAGAAAAAATACCCTTGAGTGGGTTGGTGATTGGAGGGTGGTATAGTTGTAGTGTCGTCAATGTAGTAGTGTATTTTTTAAAGAAAAAAATCCCCCAAGTGGGTTGGCCATTAGACGGTGGTGTAGTAGTTGTGTCGTCAATGTTGTAGCGTATTTTTTAAAATAAAAATATCCCTCGAGTGGGTTGGTGATTGGAGTAATCCCATCGTAAAGCGGGGATAGTTTAAGTTGAAGGTGGTAAAAGTAATGGGCAATGTGTGTGAAGTGAAGAGGAGAAACTGCTCGACCGCTGTGCCATCTCGGGGAATTAGGAGGAAATGGTCAGGTTTTCGAACATGGAGTCGAGAAATAGATGCACTTCAAAGGTTTAAGTGAATGGTTTACAAAAGGAAAAGGGGTTATGAAGAAAATGAAAGGTTAGTATAAATGTGCATATGTAGCATAGAAAAATATGTTTAGTTCGTGGTTGAAGGTGACCATAAAGCAGGTGAATTGGAGGAATTCACGCTTTGATACCAATACCTAATTCTCTTCACCAGAATAATTGTGAAAGCAGAAAAATTCTAGGTTATAACCTCTCATATACAGCTTAAATCTTTATAGTTCAGCAACCATTTAAAGTCATACATGGTCAATTAAAATTCCTTTTGCATAAACACTGTCATTAAAATTGAAACCTACTTCTGGCAAATTTTCAGTCACTGCTTGTTCCTCCTGAGCCTGACGAGCCAAGCGGCCTTCAGAGGGTAGAAGACTATCCACGTAAACTTCTTCTTGGTTGCCATACCCTAAAAACACCAAAACATAAGATCAAAATATGCATCACTATGGTTACAAATCCCAAGATAAAATTTTCAATTCTGGGGCAGCATCACGTCATATATTTCATTAATTTTTGCGTGTCACCAGTAACGTTCCACTGTACTTTCAATGAGTAAGTAAGTATATATAATCATGCAGTTGAAGGACACTAACTGTAACACATTTGAAAATATAAACGTAGTTAATTGGGAAAGAACTTACCAATATATTTAACCCAACAAGTTCCTATTTCCTTATTGATACTGAGAATGGTAGCTTCGTAAAAAACTTCGTCCGCACTGTACTTGGCCCGACAGAATGACCCAACTTCCCACTGCTAAACTCAATGCAAGCACTAGTTAGTACATTATGACACCAAAACTGATATTTTACATTTATGTCAACAGAAGTCTTACGGAATTAATCAGTTTCTTCTTATGATGCTTGCTCCTGTTCTTGGAACTGTTCTTCCCTGAGGCAGCACCACCGTCCCCATGGCTGACTCCCATCATCTTTGCTACCTTATCCTTCAGCTGATTAACTGATCTGTCATACTGCTCGACAAGAATTGTATCATCCCACACATCTTCATCGCTGGATTCCTATAATTTAAATGGTCATTAATGCCTTCCCTTAATTATTATGCACAAGGTAATGGAGAAAATCAATTACTTCCTCTCCTCTAACAAATAATGCCACTGGTTCAAATTCTGACATTCTCTTGAAATATAACTTCACAGGTCATTTTAAACCAAAATTGTTAGTGAATTTTGCACGCCTTGGCTTAGAACCGGAAAAATTGAAGTTACGAGTCAAACGAGTCAAACGAAACAAACAAACGAACGTAACTTTAGAAACAAAAGCACCGCGTATATAGGAAATTTTGAAATATGTCATGGAATATCCTCTTCCCTTATCGTTTTCACGGTTTTCACAATTGGATCCGTGGTGAATTCGTGGAAATTGTAGATTATGGCAGGGTTTCAGATAGATTTTGTAATGGCCTTCATTTTGAATTAATATTTTTCCTTGATCCTAGGTGAAGCAATGTAAATTGCGGTTTCACTCATGTCATAAGATCGTCGGCAAGCACTGAGGTAAATATACCGAACCTTTTCGTATTTTGTCATTGATATCCGCTTTATATTACTAAAGCAGTAAGTGAAAACGAGGGCGCTCACGTCCACGAGCTTTAATTTTCTTAGAAGGTATACTTATATACACTTTGTTCGTTTAATAAAAATTCAATTTGTGGAAAAGTATCGTAATAAATATTCGCATTTTTGTCGTAAATGAGTGGCTTCAGCCTCTAAAACTATCAGATATTTTCCCAATTTCGATAGTTCCGTTAGTAGTCCTTTTAAAGAGAATTTTAATTAATTTATATTGTTAAAACTTAGCTCCACTCTGTCACTCTGCTTTGTGCTGGTCCTTACTCGTGTGGTCGCTAATGTCCTTTTTGTACATTTGGTGAAGCATTGAACAAGAGGGTGATTGGCATTGATAGTTTCTTATGCTTAAGGTAACTACCACATGAGAGAGTAAGGCAGCCGTGTTCCGGGTGTATTTCAAGAATAGGGGAAAATGGGTGCATTATGTAGGAAAATGAAAGAACTGATGGGACATGGATTGGAAAGGGGATTGCCAATGATTAGAGACGAGCCAGGACAGTTGCGAGCTGACCCTGAAGAGTAATAGGTTAGGATAAAATATTAGAATAGGTAAGTCTGAATAATTAATAGAAATAGCCAGGTGAATAGGAGTGTTAGAGGGAATGCGAAATAAATGAGATTAAGATAAACCAAAAGATGTTTGAGATAGTAAGATTTGCCTGAAGATGACAGCTGTGGTGAATGAAGGTAGGAGATAATAGACCAGAACAGGTTGAACCACCCAAGTGTCTGGGTAGTATTTTGTTATAAAAGGGGTTTTAGTAGCAAGGACCTTAAGTGCAGAAATTGGCTGAGGAAACATTTGCAAAGAAAAGGGAGTTTAAGAGGAATGTATCTATGGCCGTAAGAGGAATGGCAGGTAAAGGGAACAAATCAGGGGAACAATGAGCAAAGAAGGATTATATAAAAGTAATACAGAGCATGGCTTGTAAACATGGTCTTAATGGAAAGACTCATGGTTTAATTTGAATAGAAGGTATAGAAACATGTTTTGGTTGTCAAGGACAATGAGTTGGGCTCTAAGGAAGACAAATGAAGGGTCGGAAATGGTAGGAGAGGAAAGAGATTTGGAGGAGACAGCTAAAGTGTATGGGGAAATTACTGAGGGGAGGGCATGCTGAAGAGGGTGATGGAGGGAAGATTGTGAGGCAAGCAGGGAAGAGGAAGGAAGAGAATGGGAGTGTTAGGGAGCGTTCACACCGCGACATGCCACGCGGCATGTAGCATGGCGAGTGTTCACATCAAAGTAGCACTGGCAGAGTGACATGCTCCTCCAGCACGTAGGATGCATCGAGGATGTTTTCCGGTGAAGAGGATATAATGCTGCTCTGTGCATTATTAGTGAAAAGAAAGAGGAGAAAACGAAGAAGATTTTGGGTTCATCCAAATGTAAAATGTAATGCGGATGAGCATAGCGTCTATTTGATTTCAAAGCAACTCAACCTCGATCAGACAAAATTGCAAAACTTTTACAGAATGAGAAAGGAAACTTTGAAAACGTTGACGTCTATAATGAGACCTGTTTTATGGTTTGACGACACAAACTACGGGAGAGCCGTAGGAGTAGAGGAACAATTGTTGATCACAATAAGGTAATTAAAAATCGTTATTTCATAAAAGTATTTGTTTGTATCAGATTAAACTTGTATAATTACTCTTGAGTACCAAGCCCAGATATAAAGTTTTGCCCTTGAATACCATATGAATGAGTGCTAAACGTTGATTACAATGAAGAAGATGGGCGAGAAGTATTTTCATTTGAAATTTCTTCAATAATGTCGAGAATCTGTCTTTTAAAATGTCTCTTTTGAGATGGTGAGAATTCTGCTATGTCAGGCAGTAAGCTTTTAAAAAAATCAAGGTCCTGGTTAGACAAGTTGCTTTTTTATCAAAGTAATTTAGCACAGTATCTTCTAAAGGATCTATGGCAGCCCTCTTTCTATTAGCTGTTTTTCCTCCTCTAGCAACTTGTGGAGGAGGGGTTGGTCCATATGGGTTATCAATATTATCTTCAGCTACTTGTCCCATATTGTCTTCTACCAAAAAACAATATTGTAACTGAAATAACCAGCTATGTATATCGTTTATTTTATTTATTCAGGGATTCCATTTAAAATACCAATGAATTATTTTTTTATGTCACTGTACCATTACCCCTGTATTTTTTTAAGGATGATTGTCTTCAGGTGAAGTTTGAGTCAAGTTTCCTGATTGCTTTTTGTCTTTTGTAAAAGGAATTAGAAACTGCATAGCATCATGCAAATAGTATCTCTTTACCATACTTTCGGCTGAACCACTCGGTATTGATTGCTTGAGATAGCGGGTTAACCCCCCTCTGAGACTCTTCCACCTCATTTTGCATTCATTTACTGTGAAAAGATATATTATCATAGACACAAGAAAAAATTTTCTTCTTCCAAATACCTGGCAACAGAACAATCATTCCATTCCCTCTCCTATGCTTTTTACCGAGTTGTGTCAACCATAAGCGAAATAATATAAGATAAGGTTGAAAATATAGTCAAAGCAGCCTGCGCGTTGCATAATTTTATTTTGATCCATGATGGAGTGTATTCTAAACCATCAAGAATTGATGAAAGATTTAATGTTTGTGAAAATCTTGAACCAATTTGTCATGGATGCCCTAGCGTGGAGGCTGTACAATTAAGAGAAAGACTGTGTTCTTACTTTAGTCTTCCAGAACTCTCTTCCTAGGCAAAATAAATACAGCTTGTAAGTGCTTGTTATTTGATATGTTATCTGAACAGAAGGTAAATGCTTTCTACTTTCACTAACTGCAGATTAAATCATTCATGTTGTTTTGTAGTTACAAATGGTATTGTGATTAAAATATGTCTTACTCCAAGAACAAGTTTGTTTATGAAACTTCATTAC